>CM019707.1:15625789-16338879 GCA_009760885.1 Achatina immaculata
CCTCTCATGGCGAAGTTCATAAGTTCGAATGCGGCCAGAGGCACCCCAGTCACCCAGCTGTAGAAATGGGTACCCGACTTCTTCCGGAGTTGGGAAAGGAAAGGCAGCCGGGCATGATACTGACAATATCCCCCTATAGTGTGCTGACAGGTCAAGGAAAATATGGGCACTAACACCATATCCCTATGTGCCTCTATGGCATGACAGGATTACCTTTACCTTTATATTATTATAATTTGGATCATAAATGTTAATCATTACTTTTTTGGATCATAATTATGAATAATCAGCATTTGAGACTATATCACATTTTTTCATGATAAATGTAACAATTGTTTAATAGAAATTTATATTTGAAAACAGAACCAATGTATTTTTCCCTTTGTATTTGTAACAGATGTTATGAAAGACATTTAATTGTGTGAATACACTACAAGTTATTATAATTCTTCACATCTTTTTCTTCAGTTCATTGTAAGTGTTGAAATAATATTTACGTGAGTCAGTTGTCAGTCGGTTACCGTTACTGGTTTAGGGTCACTCTCAAAAAAGAACTGCTGATCTTGGTCAAGGAGAAATGTCTGCTCATTTTTCTACCAGTATATAATATTCTACCACATCCCAACATTCCTGATCAGAAATTACTTTTCCTAGTTAGATTTTTACAACACGTCTCTTCCTGGATGATAGCTTCCTAATGGATTATATGTATTAATTAAATTAAATGTGTTAATGTATTAAACAATTCATTCATTCATTTGCATGTCCCCTGCAGAACTTTGCCTCCCAAACAGCACTCCTGTAGGTTGTGAGCAAGATGGCCTGCTGCTGCGGCATCCATTTGCAGATCGTCACTGATGTCTTGCAGCCATCTTCGTTTTGGTCTTCCTCTCTTTCTTTTTCCCATTATGTATCCTTCCAATATGGTCTTCTCTAAATTATCATGACGTGTAATGTGTCCAAAATATTTAAGTTTTCTCTCTTTAATCCTCTTTACTAGCCAGCCTTCTTGAATATTAAGCTCTTGTAGTATAGATATATTTGTTCTTTTTTGTGTCCACGATATTTGGAGAACTCTTCTGTAGCATTTACATTCAAAGGTATTTATGTATTTCTCAGCTGTTTTGTTAAGTGTCCAGGTCTCACAGGCATATGTTGCGATGGGAAAGATGCATGCCCTTAAAAATCTTATTTATTTGTTAAACAATGCCACGTGTAAATTTTTCATCTAATTTTCATGTTTTTATCTGATGTATTGTTTTTGTATGTGATCCTTGTAAAAGGCTTTTGCCGAAATATTGGTTTGTTATATGTTGTTCATTTGTATGTGTTCATCTTGCTTTCTGCCATTCTTGTTTCTGCCAGCTTTCCTCACTCTTTCTACAGTGCATTTGGAAAATAACTGTGCACTAACCCAGTATCGATTCTGGTATCGTAGTGTTATCTTAATGACTGCGGCAGGTAGATATGGCTAGATACTGCAGACATTAAGATATTGCTATAAACATTTATGTTTATACTTTAGGAATCTTTGGCACCAGACTATGAAATTCCACACTGCTTCAAAAACAAAAATGAGGTGAGAAGTAAAAGTACAGAGTCTAAACCTGGAGGAATGGAGAAATTTGAAACCTATATTATTTGGATTCTGTGAGTGGCCAGGTTTAATGATGATTTCATTGTTCAGAAACTTTGAAGGAAATCATGAAGAAATAGCCTTTGTAATAGAAAAATATTTGACTTTTGTATCATTTTATGTCATGTTTCAGTGATCATTCTTGTCCATCGTGTGTGGTCCTTGGTGTTGGCAGTCAACTGAAGTGCTCCCTTTTGTGGTGCCTTTTGTGTGAGTCAGCAGTTTGAGATTTTTTTTTTTTTCCATTGGTCTTTCTCTACTTCTTTTTCTCCTGAGGCTTTTGATGTAGACTAAATTCTCTAACTCCTGTCTTCTCATGACTTGTCCAGTGATTACCAAGTTCTCTAACTTCTGTCTTCTCATGATATGTCCAGTGATTACCAAGTTGTCTAACTTTCCTCATCATCCAAACCAATTATAAAACTAACAAGTAAGTAAACCAAGAAAAAAATAGACAAATGAAGCCTCCACTAACCCTAAGCGAAAACGTCAGTTCCTCTAACTGAATATATCCAGATTTATTTGGCTGATTTGCTTCCTGGATTTCTATTCTTTGTCTGCTTTTAGTCTGTATTAAATAATCTATTCATTTCTGTAGTATGAGTTTGAAAAAGAACGATTCTAAGTTGTTATAAAAATTTCATAACAGCTCTGAAAATACGTTGCATCTATTAAGATTTCTCTGGTACCAATTTTTAGAGGCTGGGTCAACCCCGGGGCCTTTTTGGTGTGCGTGTGTGTGTACCAGAAAAAAAGTCCCACTGCTATCTAGACAAAAAGTTCCTTTTATCAAAACAATCTAACAGCAACTGACCATTCTGACCTTGGGTCAGCCCAGCACGGTTTTTCGTAACCTCCCATCAAAACATCCAAGCATGCAAACTCAAATAACTTAAGACAAAAATAAACTCGCAGCTTGGCCTTTACATCGAACCGAAACACGCACGAGCCTAACCCTTAATCCTAACCCTAACTTTAACCCTAACCCTAATCCTTAACCTTTAACCCTAACCCTTCTCCCTAAACCCTAAGCCTATCCTCTAACCCTAACCTAACCCTAAACCTATCCTCTAACCCTAAGCCTATCCTCTAACCCTAACCTAACCCTATCCTCTAACCCTAATCATAACCCTGATAACGTAACCCTAACCTAATCCTAAACCTAACCATAATCCTAACCTTAACCCAAATCACAAACCCTAACCATAAACCATGAACCCTAACCGATACGTTGTTCGTGTATATTCTGCACCACTTCGGCTAACTGTAATAGAATAGGAGAGGTAATTGGGTTGGATTGATAGAAATAAAATAGTAGTCTCCCTTCTTGAGAGATAATTTTTGATACCCTTAGATGTAAATATGTTAGGGTTAGTTGTAATCATAGTGAAAATCATAGTGAAAAGACGCAGAGAAACTAAGCAGACGAAAAAAACTTTAGAAAAATTACCGTTTGAGACGGTCAAGACAGAAGGTGTCAGAAATTTAGGCACGCAAGTTATTTTCCTTCAGAGCCATTCCTTTAGTTGAGCTGTCGAAACAGTAGAAATTAGATTGCAACATATCCTTTGTATGAATGTTTAGTATTGGTTAAATGTTAAAAATGTCCTTTTTAGGAGTTTCTTTTGAATTCAGTTTTTGATGGAGTATGTGGTATTATTTGTAGTTCATTCAATCTTTAATTTGTATGTCATTTACGGAACTTTGCCTCCCTAACAACACTCCTGTAGGCCTATCGATTGTGAGCAAGATGGCCTGCTACTGATGCATCCATTTGGAGATCATCAACAATGTCTTGCAGCCATCTTCACCTTGGTCTTTCTCTCTTTCTTTCTCCCATTATGTACCTTTCCAAGACGGTCATCTCTAGATTATCACGACGTTTAATGAGTCTAAAATATTTAAGTTTTCTTCCTCTTTACAAGCCAGCCTTCTTCAATATTAAGTTTTCTTCCTCTTTATAAGCAAGCCTTCCTCAATATTAAGTTTTCTTCCTCTTTACAAGCCAGCCTTCTTCAATATTAAGTTTTCTTCCTCTTTACAAGCCAGCCTTCTTAATTTTCTTCCTCTTTACAAGCCAGCCTTCTTCTTGTGTATGGACTGACACGCTGGCAACGGTTGGGACATGTGCTCCGAATGACTGACACCTCACTACCAAAAAAAGCACTAAGATGGGCACCACAGGGTAACAGAAGTAAGGGTAGACCAAAAGAGACATGGAGAAGAACACCAGAGAGGATGTTGAGCAATAGAGGGCTCACCTGGGTTGATAAGTATCATCAGGAAGTATACAGGTGACAGATGGAGCCTGAACTAGTAAAAGAAAGAAAAGACAACAACAGAATCACGGACAACACAAGAATGTGACGTCAAAGTATGAATACTGATATTCAAAAACTTAATTTCAAAAAAGAGAGACAGACAAAAAGTTGACAGTGACTTTATTAACTCTTTGGGTATTTGGACACGCGTCCTGCGTGGTTGTATCCCTATTACCTTGGAATCCGAACGCTCTAGAACTCGAACAACTTAGAATCCGAACACAAATTTCGAGCAAAGTTTGCCTCGGAATACGAACGCTGCTTTGGAATCCGAACTGCCAGCATGGTTTTCAACGTGTTTGTGCATACGTTTCCCCAGCGCTCGGGCCACCCATACACTTTGTCGTTCAGCCCGTTGTCGGAAGATGTAGTGAAAGCATCTCTTGTGATTTTCGCTGCTAATTTTATGCTTTTGTGCCTGTTTCGTGTTATAAAAAAAAAAAGATAATAACAACTTAGTGTATTCGCCAAGGGTCTTAAAAAGAGTAGTGAGGAAAATAAGAGTAAGAGGAAAGCTGTTAGAGCTACAAATGAAGTTAAGAAAGATCTTATCTCTAAGCATGAAAGCGGTACACGTGCGGCTGATCTCGCTACTGAGTTCGGGATGCGTAAATCGACTGTTTGTATAAATATTGAAAATAAAAAGGCTATGTGGTGAAAGGTGTTACGACATTGACCTCTAGAAGATTTTAAAAGTATGGAAGAGATGGAAAAACTCTTATTTTGGGTGATTTCTTAGGCGATAATTTTTGAGAAATCCAAAGTCCTCCACGATGATTTAGTGAAAGGCATTCCTGATATTGGTGCTCAAAAGGAGAAGTTCAAAGCTAGTAGGGGGAGTGGTTCGAGAACTTTAAGAAAAGGACTGTGATCCGTACTGTTGTTATGCTGATACTTCAAAAAATTATACACCAAGGCTATGTTCCAGATGTGCTTTGATGTTACAAATGAAACAGAATTGACCCTCCGAGAGTTCTGAAAGAATCACTAAAATATCCTTCATTGCCTAAGAATCACTGAGAAATCATCATCAGGTGCCGTGCCGATTGGCGTTGGCTATTACACTTCTCCAGAGTGCACGATCCTTCATGCAGCCCATCAGCTCAGTTGGTGATCTCCTTTCACACCATCCCGTCAGACTATCATTTCTCTGGATCTTCTTCCTTCTATTTTACCTGTTGTTATAATATTTTCCAAGCCATCTCTTCTCATTGCATGTCCCATGAAAGTACATTGTCTCTCTCTTATTATTTTTTTTTTTTGGACAAGATTTTTTTGGGTCTCTCCAGCTCTTCTCATACATTCTTCATTAGTTATTTTTTCTGTCCAGGAGGTTCGCAACATTCTTCTAATAAATCACATTTCAGCTGCTTCCAATTATTTTATGCAGACCTGCCTATTGTCCATGATTCACTTCCATATAACAAAGTAGATTCAATACAGCATTTTAGGACTCGTTTTCTAACATTCATTGATAAGGATGTGTTGGTTAATATGTTTCTCATTTGGCCTATTCTGCTCCTAATTTCTGTTCTGCATTTCCCATCTGAAGTTATTACTGCTCCAAGGTAATTGAATTTCTGCACCTGCTTTAGAATATTTCAGTTTAATTTTATACTGCTTGTTGGTGGATTCTGTTTCTTAGATATAACCATAGTCTCTGTCTTTTTGATGTTCAAAGTAAGGCCTTTCTGTTCACTTTCTTTAGCGATTTTATCCAAGAGATTTTGCAGGTCTTGTTGGTTCTCAGCTATCAGTACTGTGTCGTCAGCATACCGAGGGTTGTTAATATTGTATCCTCCAATTTTTATGCCTGGTTCTGTGATGATCGTTCTTAGAATATTCTCGCTGTAAAGAAGGTCTTGGTATACTACAACATCCTTGTCGCACCCCTTGTTTTATAGGTTGATATTTTCCAGTTCTATTTTCAACTCGACTTGCTGCTTCTTGCTGCCAGTATAGATGTTTTACACTCATCAGGTCTTTGCCGTCTATATTGATGTCTTCAAGCATTTTAATAATTTCATTATGTTTCACCTTGTCGAATGCCTTGGTGTAATCAACGAAGCATAAGTAGAGATCTTTCTGTACTTCTAAAGCTCTTTCTGTTAGTGTTCGTAAATCATAAATGGCATTGTGTGCTTCTTTTCCTTCTACAAATCCAAACTGTTCATCTGCTATTTCCATTTTTATCTTTTTCCTTGTTCTTCTTATAATAATTCTCAGAAGTAGCTTCGTTATGTGACATGAGAGGCTGATAGTCCGGTGGTCATCACATTCCTTTGCACCTGGTTTCTTTGGTAGTGCTATAAACGTGGATTTAAGCAGGTCACTGGGCATATAATCACTGTTGTAAATGTCACTCAGTAACTTGGTTATTATTTTTATTCATATCTCCTCTATTTCTTCTATTGTTATATTATCAGCCCAGTCGCTTTTCCTTTTTTCATGTGTTTGATGGCATCGATGATCTCATCTTCAAGTATTGGTGGTCCATCACAGTTTTCAGTATCTGGTGTTAATTCTAGTCTTTCCCCTCCATATAGCTCACCGATGTGTCCACAATGTCTTCTTTTCCCATTAATATTTTACCTTCTTTTGATTTCAGGCATCCTGTGGTATATTTTGTCTTCCTGCCTGTGAGCAGCAGGCCATCTTGCTCACAACCGAGAGGCCTACAGGAGTGCTGTTTGGGAGGCAAAGTTCCGCAAGGGGCATGCAAAGGAATGAATGAATGTCTGTGAGCTCACTAATTCGTTTGTGCATGTTTTTGCTGTCTTTATTATGAGAGTCCTCTATTTTTCTGCACTGTTCATTTAACCATACTTCCTTTGCTTCTCTGCATCTGCGTCTTATTTCTTCGTTTATCGTTCTATATTTTTCTTGGTTAATTTTACTCCCCTTGTCCATCAGCCCTAAGATGTCGTCTGTCATCCATTTATTTTTAGGGGCTTCTTTTTCGATGGTATTATCTTCTTAACATTTTGGTGGATAGAATCTCTTAACATTGCCCATTGTTCATCTATATTATTTATCCTTGCTATTGCATTGTATCTGTTGGTTATAATAACTCTTTATTGTTCTCGCAGTTCTTGGTCATTTTTAAGGAGTTCTGTATTCAGTTTGATGTTTCTCACTTTTCTGTCTGCTTTCTTTAGCTTTATTCTAATTTTCCCACACGGTGGGTTGTGGTCACTATTGCAGTCAGCTCATGGCATGGTTTTTGTTGTCAGTAATGCAATCCGGAATCTGTTGATTAATATGAAGTCTATCTTGTTAAAAGTCTTTTTGTCTGGGCTGCACCATGTTGCCAGTCTTCGAGGATGCTGTTTAAACCAGGTGTTTCCTGAAATAATGCTATGTATTCTTGCCCATTCAATTAATTTACTACCTCTTTCATTCTTCTTCCCAAGTCCATAGTCGCCAACGACGTCTGAAGTTCTTCCTTTACAAACTTTGGCATTAATATCTTCTACAACTGTAGCAACTTCATGTGACTTTGTGTGTTTCAGGGCTGTCTCTATGTCATTATAAAATAGCTGTATATCTTCTTCAGAACTTTCAGATGTTGGAGCGTATACTTGTATAATATTTATGTTTATTGGTCGTCCTTTCATCTCGGTTCGAGATGTTCAAATATCTTACATTTGTCCTTGCTGTTTGTTCGTCAAATATTATTCCTACTCCTCGTTCATGTTTCTCACTTCCTGAATATATTATTGTATATTTATCAGAGTTTATATTCCCTGCACCTGTCCATCTAACTTCACTCATTCCTAATATGTAGATCTTCATCCTTTCCATTTCCTTCTTTACATTTTCTAATTTTCCAGCCTGGAATAAAGTTATAACATTCCATTTTGAACGTGTTATTTTTGCCACCAGTAGCCTGATGACAATCTGGCCTCACCTGTGGCTCGTAAGCTGCCCTACCGGACTAGGCTGTTCCAGAGGAACATCCATTAACCTCGTTCATGACAAATCTATTACTCTGAATAAGCACAATTGTTTTTGGGAGCTGCAACAGTGGTTTCCCGTTGCCTTTTGTCGGTTTGTGTACAGACTTTCCGCTAGCTTTTGGACTCCCTGTCCTACCAACAAGGCAGCGGGAGCGAGAGGTTTTAGAGCGCCTCTTACCCGCCTGGTATTCCCTTCACTGAGCACATGAAGCATTTTATAGGAGTAGTAGAGCCACTTACCATCCCACTTCACTCTCTGAGACTACTGCCAGTTGGTTCGCGCCTGCTTATTTGGGTAAATCCTTATTCACAAGGATCCTCCATATCTGGAGGACTTTCACCATCCGCCACCTGTGACGCGCTGGGTTGGGGATGGTCACTCCAGTTTTACACAGAAAGCATGGAGGAAATTATCTTTGAGGACAATGAACTCTGGCTGGAAAAATCTCTGGCCTGAATGTGTTGCTGCAACGGGCTCTGAATGCTTTGAGGAACCACCCGTTGTTCCTGACATCATATCTCTGGGCAAGTCCATGGGTTTGGAAGTCAGCAAAGAGGATGTTAACGAGTTAGTGGAGGATCACAGGACTGAGCTGACAACGGAAGAACTTCAGCACCTCAACCAGCAGCAGCAGAAGTAACAGAAGAAATTTCTTCGGGGGAGAAAGAGGGAGACACTGGAAGCATTCCCATTGCTGAAATCAAGGATCTCCTCAGCATGTGGTAAAAAAACCCAGGTAGTCATTGAGAAGTGGCACCCTGATAAAGCCCTTGTTAAAAGGTGTAAATTGTTCAATGATAACATATATTGAACATTTTATTAAAGTTCAAAAGGGTCACCAACATCAAACCACTTTGGAATGTTGGTTCTCAAGACACCATGACCAGTGACCCCAAGCCCTCTACAAGTTGTACCAAAGGCCATGAAAAGGCAAAGAATGCAGACACCAGAAATGCAGTTACCTGATGTTATCATGGAAGGTGACTCGGCTTCCAAGCATCTCTCTCCCCCCACAGCTTCCACATGCGCCATCATCATTCCTTTTAAAGGTAAATACAGGTTTTTATATTTTTAATTTTATTAATTTACATTTTTATTAAAATATTTATTATTTGTTAATATGTTACCTTAAAATCCAGTGTATTTACTGTTAAAATCATTTTGAAAATTCAAGTTCATGGGATCCAGGAACAGATTAATCCAGTTTCTATTATTTCAAAGGGGAAAAACTGTCATGGAACTCAAACAGGGTTCTGGAACGGATTAAATTCGGATTCCAAGGTATCACTGTCTTGCTCTAAACTTCAGCAATCAAAAATATTGTAGATTGAAAGAAATGAACAATCATGATTCAGCTGTAGACATACACAGTGTAGACTGAGATATCTCAGCAATCATGAACACTGTAGACTGAGGTAGCTCAGCAATCATGAACAGTGCAGACTGAGATAGCTCAGCAATCATGAATAGTGTAGACTGAGTTAGTTCAGCAATCATGAATAGTGTAGACTGAGTTAGCTCAGCAATCATGAACAGTGTAGGCTGAGATAGCTCAGCAATCATGCACAATGTATACTGAGATAGCTCAGCAATCATGAACACTGTATACTGAGATAGCTCAGCAATCATGAACACTGTATACTGAGATAGCTCAAAACTCATAAACAATGTATACAGAGAAAGAATCAGAAATCATAAACAGTGTAAATTGTGAGAGTTTGAAATTATAAACATTGCAGACTTTTACAGATCATGGTCAGCTTTAAGCCTCAGAATGACTTCAAAATTATCAGTCTTAAAAGCCACATTTAACATGAGTGTTTATTTTCTTACAAACAGGTAATGGTCACATAATGAAAAATAGTGTGAAGCATAAATAAACATTTGTAACAAACACACTGAAACTCACAAGACAAAAATAATAATAGAAAAAAACAGTGTTCAAAGTAGGAAACATGATGGAGTATTGCAGGCAAATTAACTTTCTGTGAGCTGCTACATTTTGTTTCTTTCTGTAAGTTTTTCTACTCGCAGTATGATATATATATATATATATGCTACCAGTGATGTGTCCGGTTCACAAATTGTCCTATCTGAGGCCAAGATCACTAGGTCAAATATCAGGCTGAGTTTGCTACAGGAAAAAGGTTGCAGATGAAGGAAATGAGCAAACAATTTTACACCCTGGTTAAATTATAGTCATTTAAATGTATTTATTAAAGCAAAGGTCAGTTTGGGCTTATAATCTCTCAAATAAATTCATGATTTTATCATCTCTGCTAATTTGACCATTAATAACTGCCAGAAAACATGAAATATTATCATCTTCTGCTACAGACTAAAAGCTCAAGAAATAAATCTGCATAAGCACAGTTATAATAGGAGTTATTCAATATCATCCTGTGCTGTCTCTCATTTAAAGGTTGAATATACTGGCACCTTCCATATTACCTTGTATTTTCAGTGCACCAAGTTGAATCCAGTTCACCTTTTTATATTGTCCATCCACTGTATCATTGTTGTCCTCTTGCTCCTTTTCCCTCAAGTTTAATTTTAATTATTGTATTATCCTTCTTGATATGACCAGAATATTTTAACCGTGTTCCCCTTAAGTTTTATACTTTATGTCTTTTCAGTCTATGAACTTTGCCGTATTCTTTTCTATATCACTATTACTAGGACCTGTTTTCTTTTACATTTTCCTATTTAATGTCCATGCTTCTACACCATAGAGAAGTGTGGAGATTACATAACATATGATGACTCATTGCTTCTACATAACATATGATGACTCACTGCTTCAACAAAACATATGATGACTCACTGCTTCTACATAACATATGATGACTCACTGCTTCTACATAACATATGATGACTCACTGCTTCTACATAACATATGATGACTCATTGCTTCTACATAACATATGATGACTCACTGCTTCTACATAACATATGATGACTCACTGCTTCTACATAACATATGATGACTCACTGCTTCTACATAACATATGATGACTCACTGCTTCTACATAACATATGATGACTCATTGCTTCTGCATAACATATGATGACTCACTGCTTCTACATAACAAACAATACTTCAGTTGTTGTGTCTGTGCCTAGAAGTAAGAACTTTGTTTTTTTTTCATTCTGTTAAAAATGCATTTGGCCATTCCTATTCTTCTCTAAACTTCCATTTTTAATTTTTCAGTGCAAGATATGTGTCCCAAATAGATGATTTCTATCACTAATTCAAATGTTTCTCCATTTCATTCATTCATTTGCATGTCCCTTGCGGAACTGCCTCCCAAACAGCACTCCTGTAGGCCTCTCGGTTGTGAGCAAGATGGCCTGCTGCTGCTGGTTTCTCCATTTACAATTGTGTTTATAGATAGCTTTTTGTTCTTTCCTGCTGGTTGCCATGGCCTTTGTTTTTCTAATGTTTATTTCAAGTCCACATTTGTCGTTAATTATCACAACATTCTATAAAGCTACTATCAACACTGTGTTATTTGCATATCTGAGCTTATCAACTGTTGTTCCATTTTATGATTACTTCAGGTATCTCACCAAAGTCTTTGGTAATGTTTTTTTTTTATGTGTACCAGCAAGATAACACATATCCTAGTCTGACTACTCTTTTTTTATATCATCAAGCGTCAAACAGTTTGTATTAGACTTTACAACTGTTGTTTGTTACAAGTAAAATTTGCCCTTACCTTGTAAATTAACTTCTGTCAGACATTCAGTTTGCTGCCCCTGTTAAAAGCCTCTGTGCAGGAAGTATAACAGGTCTATTTTTTTATGTATTACTTAGTTATCATCCTCATACTGAACATGGCAAATTGTTCTTTTTTTGAAACATATAACTGATTTCCTTATTTAGGATGGTCTGTGAATCTCTCTTGGATGATTCTGAGCAGTATCTTTGTCGCCCTGGAGGTGGGGAAGGAAAGGTGGCCAGGCATGATACTGACCATATCACCCTCTAGTGTGCTGACAGGTCAAGGAAAATATGGACACTAACACCATAACCCTATGTGCCTCTAAGGCATGACAGGATTACTCTTACCTTTTACCTTTTGTCGCATGACAAAAAAGTTTTACATTTCAGAAGTCAGTACACTGTCATTCAACAACAGCAGGACAACAAATAACATTTATCATTCAACAATAAAAGCAGGACAACAAATAACATTTATCATTCAACAATAACAGCAGGACAACAAATAACATTTATCATTCAACAATAACAGCAGGACAACAAATAACATTTATCATTCAACAATAAAAGCAGGACAACAAATAACATTTATCATTCAACAACGGTTCTAAGGACTGCAAACGCGCCACAAACAGCCTCTGGCAGTCAAGTCCAGCTCCTGGCCTTCCCGTGGCAGAACTGTTTAAACTGACAGGAGAAGGGGCGAGGGCGAATATCTGGCGCCTGAAAACCAGGTACTTAGGGTAGGTGAGTGTCACGTTTGGTAGCTCATCTGCCGCTGTTGGCGAGATCTTCAGCTGCCGTGCGTGGAGCGGTGCTCTTCCCGGCCAATGAAGAAATTTGCAAATGAGGTTGCCGCGCAGCATCACTGCGGAAAAGGTGGTTGAAAGAATAAAGCGAAGCAAACAGTCAAATCACGGCACCTCTGGTCTGGAGGTCGGCCACGTCCTGAGTGCAGTCATATCGGGTGAAATGCATGAACCGGCTTGTCCCAGAGGTTAAGTCACTGCTGGCTTGACTTTTCAAATGCCGCGCGTGGAGTGAAGCTCCTCCCGGTTAAGGAAGTAAATGCGGAAATAAAGGTTGCTGTGCGGCGCCGATGGGAAAAGGTGGTGGAAAGTGAAGTTTAACCTGGTATGTCCAGTAGTATCGCTACGAGAGCTATACCACGTCACCTCTGCTCTAGAGGCCACCTACGTCCGAAATACACCTACACTGGTGAAATATGCCTAAACCGGCACACACCAGGGGTGGAACTCGATGGCTAGACATGTCATGCCACCTCCGCTCTAGAGGTCGGTAACGCCTGATAAACACCCATACTGGTGAATTTTGCCTAAACCGGCTCATACCAGGGGTGAATCTTGAAGGCTATGAATGTCACAGTACCTCTGCCCTAGAGGTCGGTCCCGTCCCAAACACGCCCATACTGGGAAATGCCTAAACCGGCTCAACCCAGGGGTAGAAGTCACTAGTGGCGAGGATTCGTCCTCCTGGACAAAAGCTCCATCCTGGTCACAACTAGGAAGGGTAGCGGCCACGACCGCAAAATGCTGAAGTCGGAGACACTGGACCAGGGAAGTCTAGATAGGCAACCACCTCTCACCCGGCGGGGATGTCTGCGTATCCTAATCACGCTGAGGTTTTCCGGTGAGAAAGTCCAACCCTGGACTGGATGGGCAACCACCTCTCACCCGGCGGTGATACACGGGTATCTCAAAACACGTCGAGGTCTTCCGGTGAGAAAGTCCAACCCTAGACCAAACTGGTGCAATGAAAACCACGGTGTCACGCAATCCCGCTTCCGAGACCCACCAAGAATACAGGCTAAAGCACTGTGATACTCTGAACCCCTTGTGGTCCTTTCGTGGAACTCGTGTGGTCTATTTTGGACCACACAGGGGACCACGGGACCTAACGAGGACCACAGGCGTGAATTCAGTAGGTTCACAGTGCGGTTTTTGGTGGTAGAAGTGAACGAAGAAGAAGAAGATCATTCAACAACAACAGCAGGACAACAAATAACATTTATCATTCAACAACAACAGCAGGACAACAAATAACATTTATCATTCAACAACAACAGCAGGACAACAAATAACATTTATCATTCAACAACAACAGCAGGACAACAAATAACATTTATCATACAACAACAGCAGGACAACAAATAACATTTATCATGTTACATGTAATGCATGGAAATTTATTTACATCCTAAAGTTAAAATAAAAGACAACACAAGATGAAATGAAGAGACTGAATGTACCAAACAAAAAGTAAATTTTGAACATAAAACAAGGATTACAAATGTGGAACACAAGGACTGGATACATAAATTCAGAAAAAATACACATAAAACACATGGACTAAGCATACAAAACATTAGGACCAGATGCATAAAATACAAAAACTGGATATATAAAACACAGGGAGTAGATACATAAAACACAAAGACTAGACACAAAAAACAGAAGGACTGGGCATGTAAAACACAAGAACTAGACACATAAAACACAGGGACTCTATGTAAAAAACACAAGAACTAGACACATAAAACAGAAGGACTGGGCATGTAAAACACAAGAACTGGACACATAAAAAACCAATGGACAGTGCACAAGAACTAGACATATAATACACAGGGACTCTACACAAAAAAACACAAGAACTAGACACATAAAACAGAAGGACTGGGCATGTAAAACACAAGAACTGGACACATAAAAAACCAATGGACAGTGCACAAGAACTAGACATATAATACACAGGACTCTACACAAAAAACACAAGAAATAGACACATAAAACAGAAGGACTGGGCATGTAAAACACAAGAACTGGACACATAAAACCAATGGACAGTGCACAAGAACTAGACATATAAAACACAGGGACTCTACACAAAAAACACAAGAAATAGACACATAAAACAGAAGGACTGGGCATGTAAAACACAAGAACTGGGCATGTAAAACACAAGAACTGAACACATAAAACCAATGGACAGTGCACAAGAACTAGACATATAAAACACAGGGACTCTACACAAAAAACACAAGAACTAGACATATAAAACACAGGAAGTCTACACACAAAACACAAGAACTGGACACATAAAACAGAAGGACTGGGCATGTAAAACACAAAAACTGAACACATAAAAAACCAATGGACAAGACACAAGAACTAGACACATAAAACAGGACAGGATGTAAGAATCGGATGCATAAAACACAGGGCTGGTCACATAAAACACATGGACTGGGCATATAAAACACAAGGGCTGAACATATAAAACATAAGATCCGGACACATAAAACACATGTACTGGATGTAAAAAAAAAAAACTCAGACTGGATGTATGATTACATTGTGAGAACAGAAGAAACAACCAGAAAAGAGAACATGAAAAAAAAAAATGTTCTGGGGAGAGAATATACTAGGACAAATTTCTAAACATGAACTTGAGTTGGAAATGTTTTTCTCTTTTTAAAGCAACACCTTTTGTTAAAGCAATACAGTCACAGTTTGCTGCTGTGATAACCTAAGTTTTCTTTCATTCACTGACATGTGTGTACATAATCCAGTTTACCTTGGTAATGAGGCAGATATTCTCCAACAATAATGGTATTTTATGTAGCACATTTATCTCTAGTATCCATTTTTATAGCTGGCTTATTGGAGGTTTCCAAGTTTCACATGAAAAGACACTTCATGCAACTCATCCTCCATCCCTCCAGATTGTGGCACTTGTGTGAAGGCTCATGAGTGGCAGAATGGTTAGTTTACTAGTCTCTTATAGAAAAGGTCTTTGAATCCAGCCAGATGGTCACTCACCTGTAGAAAAGAGTACCTTGGAGCTGGGGAAGGAAAGGTGGCCTGACCTGATGCTGACCACACCCTCCAAGGTGGCCTGACCTGATGCTGACCACACCCTTCAAGTTAACAGTGAAATCTAAAAGGTGGTATCTTTACAACACATTGGATGAGTTATGGCACAATTTGAGAACAGAACAGACAGGTTTAGCATTGAATACTGACAAGCACTTCATACGTGAGATAAAGAAAAATTTTAACAGAACCCTTAACTCCAGTAGGACAAGAAATCACTTAATCATCAACAGACAGCACACTAACTATTCAGCCATCAAGCACCTCCTAAATTTTTCATGGCCAATCCTGTGTATTCTGCTCTCCTACTTTACTGTATACAAGTCTTGTTTCCCCAATATACTGCAAAACTAGTTGACATACATCAATAACAGATCCAGAGAAGGAAGTGTTAAATGAATAAAGCAACCTTATTGAACCTAGCCTGATGTCACATGGAGCTCTGATTACAACATTACTTTGACTAATGGTGCATGAAATTACTGAGGATTATCAGAGCAGACAGCACACATCAAGTAATCAAGTCTCACAGATTTGTTGATTTTGCTCATTATGATCACATAATAGGCCAGGCCTTTCTCATATTTCTATTTTATTTTATTGTTTTCAGTGTTGAAAATTTTCAATCACAACATATGCCTGTGAAACCTGGACACTTAACAAAACAGCTGAGAAACACATAAATGCCTTTGAATGTAAATGCCTCAGAAGAGTTCTTCAAATATCATTGACACAAAAAAGAACAAATATATCCATACTACAAGAAGGGTGGCTAGTAAAGAGAAAAAACTTATTTGGACACATTAAATGTCATGATAATCTACAGAAAAACGTCTTGGAAGGGTACATAATGGGTAAAAGAAAGAGAGGAAGACCAAGGCGAAGATGGCTGCAGGACATCGCTGAGGATCTGCAAATGCATGCATCAGCAGCAGGCCATCTTGCTCACAACCGAGAGGCCTACAGGAATTCTGTTAGGGAGGCCAAGTTCTGCAAGAGACATGCAAATAAATGAATGAATGAGTGTTGAAAATGAAAACTTTCTGTGTGCAGAAATATACAGAAGTGCATTACATGTGGCATTTTAAAATATGGTCTTCATTTCAGCTTCACACAAAGTTAAAAACACATTCGGATTTAAAAAATAATTGAAGAAAATGTAGTAATGCCAGCCAATATATATATATACTAACATAAGTAACAGTATGTGTCGCCTGAACACTTCATGTGCCATATGCTCCAATATTCCTTAATAACAGCATTCACCACTGGTCAATATTTAAACTGCTGAACAAATTTAACACATCTTCCAGTCAGGCAGCCATTACATTATGATGGTCTGACATGCATAGATTTTAGTTTCTGAGCTAATTTACTTCTCTCTTTGCATCATCTGCCCCTTCTCTTACTTCTCTCTTTGTCATCGTCTGCCCCTTCTCTTCATAGCTGCTGTACACTGAGGACAGTACCATTTGCCCTTTGGTGCCTGTGTAAGACCAACACAGCCATAGTGGAACCACTCTATTGGACACTGAAAACAAGAAACACAAAATTGAACTACTTTGCTTGAAATATAATTCAACCACTTCACATATATCAAAAGATATATTACTTTTTCATTATTAAATAAACAATAAAAAAAAATGTAATGGTTCTGATGTGTATGATATAGAGAACATATAGAACAAAAACATTTACTGAAGAAAAATGGATATCAAGGCATTATCCATTAGGCTAGAGTAATTAATCAAATCTAGCAACTTTAAAAAATCTTTTTCTATGACTAACACCACTTGTGTAGTCAACTCAGTCTTTTGTTAATCTGTTACATCAACAACTGGGATCTAATATTTTCAGCATCAGGCAGTTCTGAAGAGTCTAAGCATCTGTCTATACAAAGAATAATACTGATGAAATCAGCACTACTGAAGTGTTTATGACTGTTGCACTCTGTCATGCTTGTGCAGTGTAGCTTGTGGAGCAGAAGTAAGTAAATTATTTTATACTGATATAATAAAAAAAATTTTTCCCAAAAATGTAGATGAAAGTAGAAAAAGAACAGTTTAAAAGAGATAAACAGAAGATATAATGTTTTAAACAGGCAAAGACTATTCTGAAACTCCAGACTTCTGAGTAATGGAATAAACACTATCTTAAGAGAAGAAGTAGACACATTCACATATCTCAGCAGCATTATAGACAGAGAGGGTGGTACAGAAGCAGATAGTACAGCAAGAATTGGGAAGATTAGCTATAGCATTTCTACAGTTGAGAAACATATGGAAGTACAAGGGAATATCCTTAACAATAAAACTTACACTGTTCAATACAAATTTCAAATCGGTCCTGTTGTAAGGATCAGAATTATATGGTCAGATAACACCAGCAATGAAGAACTATGGCAGAAAATGAACCAACCCACAGTGAAAGAAATGATAATGAAAAGATACTGGAGACTGATAGGACATACACTTGGAAAGCCTACATCTAACATAACCAGACAGGCTCTCACCTGGAATCCTTAGGGTAAGAAACACCTGGTGAAGAAGTCTTGAAGCAGGGATTAAAAATGATGGACTACTCATGGAGATGGATAAACAGCCCAGGACAGAAATAAATAGAAAGCCCTTGTTGATAGTCAATGCCTCAGATAGGGGTAGAGAAGGCCAGGAAGGAAGGACTATGTGTAAGAGTTTACTTGCTGACAAAGTAATGGGTCAGAACTTTATCAGGAAATTATTTTCTTGTGGAAAAAGTAACAGGACTAAGACAATCAAAACAACATAAGGGATCTATGTACTGGAAGAACAAAATAAAAACTTGTTGAAAACAGCAAAGATTTCAAAAAAACTATCTTCAAATATAACACTAATACAGCAGAAAAGCAGAGCAAAAATAACAATAACAAAGAAAAGATAACAATACAGAAACTATGTACAATCAACTCAAGAAAACATATTCAACATATTCATATCAAATATATTTCATATCAGATATTTAATTTTCAAAAAGTCCCTCTGTATAAGATGCCACAGGAAAATACAAGTTAATAAAGTCACATAACCACAGAGGTCAATACACCACAACCTGGAATTATCCTGTGATATTTGCTTGATAAAATAAAGACAATATCATGATATGGATACAACAGTGCCAGAAAAACACCCAGACATCCAGTACCACCGTTGAGTCCAGTACAATTCTAGTTACTTTCAAGACTTGATTTGGACTCAACTCAAGTAAGCAACTTGGACTTGATATTTTTTTTGCCACCTCATTCAAATTCAATAACTCTATTACTGTGCAGTATTAGTAAGATATCTAAGACATATGTTTTAACATAACTTTTATGTTTGTTGTCAGATGTTTCCCGATCATTTGCAAAGGTTCCAACAGTGGGAAAAGAAATATGATCATGGTGCTAAACAAGTAATATGCCAGTAAGAATATGATGTAAAAAGAAAGCTTAGCAACAAGGAGATATATATGGACGGAAACAAAGAAATGCTGAAGTATTGTGTTTTCAATTTGGCATGCTTAGCTTTCTGTGATGTTGTGATATAGTTTCTAGAGAATATGATGTCTGGAACCAGTACCCAGAGATGAAGTTAAATGTCATGCTCAGATACTGAACAAAGTTGTGATGGTCTTTCTGTGTGCAGAATCTATAACAAAGAGAAGATGTGTTACTTTTAAGTCTGTTATGTCCACCAAGCGGCCTAGATCACCAGTGTTTTATCTTATATGACCAATGAGATTAGGCTATTCAAGATTGATCATGAGGACCTGTGTCGAATACGAATCACCTGCTACAATAAATGGAAATCTCTAATGCTATATAATGACTGATGAGAGAGAAAGTTGTGAATCTGTCATTTTGATGCAAATCTTTGAATCAGGAAATGTTATGAGATGTATAAATGTTATATAGGGTTATTTATTTTTGTTTTGTTTCTGGGCATTAATAATGATGGAAAGAATGAAATAGAAAAATTTAAATAGTTATTTAATGGTATCTGTAATCTCATATGTCATGAGAAAAGAATGTAACTGATAAATGGAGAAAAGAAAGTTATGTTCATGAAATGAAATTCCATCTGCCTTAACCTGAATAATTTAGTAGAAAGCTGAAGGAAAGTTTCATATTTTATACTGTGCTGAAGAACATACTTGCTGTTGACAAGATTTTATGAAAGTGATTTTTACAAATTTTTACACATCTGTTTAACAACCATATATATTAGGACAGATTCATAAATGCAGCATACTGCCACTTAATATGATAAATCTTTTAGAGAAACACAAGTATGTGTAAAGTTATTTGGTTTGTATTCTGAAATATACATCACATATATATATATATATATATGATGTAGAGATGGATGTGGCCTAATCAAAGGATTAGATAACACATGTGAAGCACAACACATCATAACCACATCTGTAATGGCACAGAAGGATGTCTCAGCCTAAACAAGGTGCAATAATGTAGGTAGGGTTTAACTGGCTGATTGACAGGTTTATAGTGCAGAGTAATAACAGATGGAGCACATACATGTCCCAGTCTGGAGTTGCATTATAAATGTAATATTTAAAAAAAAAAATTGGGATGATCTTACATATAATCTAATCTAAGTGCCATGATGCGTGGTGTAGGCGATCATTTCTCTCCATAATACCCTGTCTTTAGACTTGATTATGAGATCCGCCGGTGACTTTCTTCCTAGCCACACAAACAGCCCATCCTGCAACTTCTCTCTCTGTCTTTCTCTGTCTCTTCTTCCCTCAATTTTTCCAGTTGACACAGTGTGTTCTAATTTTCATCTTCTCAGGAAATGTCCTATAAATCTCTCTTGTTTGCCTCTGATTTTTACTATAATTTGCTTTTTAACTCTAGACTCTCTTAGGACTTCTTCATTGGTTTTCTTGGCTGTCCATGATACCTTCAACATCCTTCTTATAAACCACATCTCCATGGCCTCCACTTCTCGCTGTACTCTCTTATTCATAGACTATGCTTCACACCCATAAAACACAATTGGCTTGATGTAACATCTGAGTACTCAGAATCTTGTTTCCACTGATATGGATCTGTTGCACAAGATGTGTCTCATTGTCTGGAATGGAGACTTGGCCTGAGTATGTCTGCTTTTTATTTCATTGTGATATTTCCCATCAGTTGTTATATTCGTTCCTAAGCACTTGAATCTATCAATCTGTTTTAGATTTGTGCCGTCGATAGTAATGCTACACTTTGGTGGTATTCTTTTCTTTGAGATAACCATCACGTAGTCTTCTTTTTGTTCAGGCTGAGACCTTCATTTTTATTTTCATGAACCACAATGTCCAGAAGAGCCTGTAGCTCCCTTTCACTTTTAGCAATCAGAATTGTGTCGTCTGCATTTTTTAAGTAAGATCTTTAAACAAATTTTTTTAAAGTCCTTAAAAAATCCTTACAAATCACAACAACTTAAAAAAAATTAATAAATAAACTGAACACAATGGTCACTGATGGTGTACAAATGATTGATAATATATGTTTCTAATAGACTTTAATACTGTCATCATCATCACCATCATGTGCTGTGCCGATTGGCATTGGCTATTATGCTTCTCCAGAGTACACAATCCTTCATGCAGGCCATCAGTTCAGTTGGTGATCTCCTTTCACACCATCCCGTCAGACTGTCCAGTATCATTTCTCTTGGTCTTCCTCTTGAACTTCTTCCCTCTATTTTTCCTGTTGTTATAATATTTTCAATACCCCCTCTTATCACTGCATGTCCTATGAAAGTACATTGTCTCCCTCTTATCTTTCTGACAAGGTTTTTTGTCTCTCCAGCTCTTCTCATACATTCTTGATTAGTAATTTTTGCTGCCCAGGGGATTCGCAACATTCTTCTAATAAATCACATTTCTGCTGCTTCCAATGATTTTTGTGCAGACTTGCCTATTGCCCATGATTCACTTCCATATAACAAGATAGGTTCAATACAGCATTTTAGGACTCGTTTTATAACATTCATTGATAAAGATGTGTTGGCTAATATGTTTCTCATTCTCTGAAATGCAGTCTTTGCTTGGCCTATTCTGTTCCTAATTTTTAATACTGTGTAAAATCAAAATAGAAAACAATTTTCTGAGATACTTGGTTCAGTGGTGAATAAAATAAGTATACACAGTGAAACACTTTTACTTATTTCTTCATTTTGTATATTTTAAAAACAAATCAGTTTTGGTAATCAAAGCCAACTTTTTTTTTCCTTAACATTTTAACCCTTAGATTTGAGACTTGACTTGAAGATGCTTACAAAGATTTGTGACCTGACTTGAACATGCTTGCAAGAAATTGTGACCTGACTTGAAGATGCCTGCAAGAACTTGAGACCTGATTTGAAGATGCTTGCAAGAACTTGTGACCTGACTTGAAGATGCTTGTAAGAACTTGTGACCTGATTTGAAGATGCTTGCAAGAACTTGTGACCTAACTTGAAGACGCTTGTAAGAACCTGTGACCTGACTTCTTAAGATTCAGCCATGAAGAACTTGAATGCAAACATTGCTATCAAGAGGCATTTTCATGATAAAATAACATTCTTCAGACACAGAAGTAACAGAGCCATAAACCATCCACAGATAAAATGACATTCTCAGGAGACATTAAGATATAAAATGAAATTCTCAGGAACCATGAAAATATAAAATGAAATTCTCAGGAACCATGAAAATATAAAATGACATTCTCAGAAACCCAGAAGATATAAAATGGCATTCTCAAATGAGATTTTTAAAAAAAATATCCTAAATAATGGGCTGGAGTACTTCAGATGCTGAATATTTTCAAAATGAAGCTGAAGCAGCAGAAAATATTTTACACTACAGAAAGTTCAACAAATATTTCAGTTAAACATTTCATGAACTACATAAACAAACCAAAGAAAACAAACCAGACAATAAAAGGTTTGTCTTCAATATGTTAATTAATTTTATCTATTATAAATATTACTTTATGTTCACATTGTTGTTATATCCAATTAAAAATTTCATTGCTATCTTGTTACATTATAATAAAAAACAATGCAGGTTTGCAGTGTCTTACTGTTATCTTTTTTATGTTCTTAATAATGATATTTTTCACCAATGAGATGATTCTGAAACAGGTAGATGTTAGGCGGTGTAGTTTTTCTTAGAGAAGACAAAAGAAATAGAGAAACATAGCTAAGCAGGGATTATGAGTTTCTCTTAGTTAAGTATGTGACAGAGGATGTAAATGATATTGGCTTGTTGTCCTACTATGGAGTTGGGTGTAGGTGCATTTATATATATAATGTATATAATTCTGACTGTCATAAGATTTTGATCTTTGTTTGGATGAAATTTTGACACAACAGTTGTAAGAAAATTCATTGAATTTATTTCTAGGAACAGTTATTTCAATGAATGTGAAGAAATCCTTCATTTAAGAATTATTTATGGCATTTCAATGCATATGCAGGAAACTCTCTACCGCAGAGAGTGGAACAACAACACAACTCCTTCAGATCATCAGAGGAAGTACCCCCCATCAGACAACTGTTTCAGCCCTTTAAACTCCTGACACTCTAAGGGGGGTGGGCCCATCTGGGTCATGACTCCCAGGTCTTGTGAGTTGTTGCTTTTTTTTTTTCCCGGTCCCGGGATTGAACCCATGATCTTCCAGTTGGCACTGCACTTTTTGGAGTGCATCTTTAGCGATTTAGCTACGGAGGACTGGTATCGGTTGTGGCAAATGAAATTACTTATGTTCCCAATGCTTGTTTCGCATACTCCACAGCCAGCATGAGGCCTTTTCTGCTGTTTCTGAAAGGCTTCTCAATGCCCTTGCTCTTGCTTGTCCCTTTCTGCCCAGTTGTTTACATAGGTCATATGCTGATGTTGCTATGAATCCCCTTGCTCCCACTTCTACAGCTATCACTTTTGCCCTGATTCCTGCCCTTTGCCTCAGTTGCCTGACCAGATCATTGTACTTCTCCAGTTTGAATAAATGCTGCTCCTCTATTCTAGTTTCATATGGGACCATAAGCTCGATCATTATTAATTCCTGTTTTTCTGTGGAGTACACTACAATGTCTGGTCGCATTCCTGTATTCTTGATGGCAGTCGGGTATTCTCTTCTTTCTGGAAGGTCCGCTGCCACCTCCCAGTCATTTGTACCATCTAGCAGTGATGGTAAGGGAATGTCCCTGATTTCAATATTCGATGTCGTACCAGCACCTATGAAGTATTTAGGTGGGACCTCAACTCTTTTGCTGTTATTTGCTTTATCATTTGCCCTGTCTACGATGGCTACTAGTTCCTGCAACACTCTGTTGTGCCGCCAGGTGTACCGTCCTTGCCCTAAAGACACTCTACGTGCTGACAGCACATGTTCCAATGTTTGCCTTTCGTTGCAGAGAGGGCACTTTGTATCTTCTGATACACCCCATTTGTATAGGTTGGAGCCTGCAGGCAGAAGGTCATAAGTAGCTCTGATGATGAAGCTGAGCCTCAAGGGTGCCATTTTCCAGATGTCATTCCATGTTAGTGATTTCTGCAGGACTTCCTCCCATGTTGTCCACTGCCCTTGTTGTGATTGTTGGACTGCCTTCTGGACCCGCCTGTCATCCTCTGAATTCCTTACTTCACTGATGATCATACCCCTTCTTTCCTTGCAGGAGGCCTTTGACCACCATTTGATTTTGCCATGACCAGATCCCCTTCTGTTGGTCTGGGTGTATCCTATTACTTCTTTCAGCTCCTGCGTTTCCCTGGCTGTGGTCACTTCCTCATCTACTTTCCATTTATGTCCAGTTTTAAGTGTTGGCTGCACTTCTCGTACCACCGGATCTGTAGATTCTTGTAGCACCATTGCAAGTCTTGTTTTTCCTACCTTGTATTCTTCAACCACAGATTTGAATGGCAGCTGCAGTTTGCTCTTCTTGCAGTACAGTGCTACATCAGTTAATCCTGGTGGTACGCCCAACCACTTTCTTATGGCTTTATTTATCTTTCTTTCGACTGCCTCTACTGTGCTGGTACTTACTTTGTAAATGAGTAGTGGCCACATCAGTTTTGGAATCAGTATGAACTGGAGGCACCATATTTTGAACTTACCCAGTAGCCTGCTTTTGTCTATGATGCTCAGTCCATTCTGCGGCATTTCTATAACCTGCTTCACAGCGCTTGAGTCCTTCATGGATGCATCATATACTCTGCCAAGGCTCTTCACTGGCTCTTCCCCTACAGTCGGCATTATTTGATTTGCCACTGTGTACGATCTTTCTATCACTTTCCCTTTCATGAGTGACAGGCTTCTTGATTTCTTTGGCTTGAAGCTCATGCGGCACCATATGATAAGGCTGTCAAAACGCTCTAACATCTTTCGTGCCTGTGCTTCACTGGTCGCTATTACTGTTGTGTCATCCATGAATGCTTTTAGTGGTGGCATTTGACATCCATTTCTGAATCTTGGGCCTTCTGCTGCTCCTTCTGCTGCTCTCAGGATTACTTGCATGGCTAGTACGAACAGTATGGGAGATATTGTACAACCCATTGCAATTCCTACCTGGAGCTCGATCCATCTTGTAGTATATCCTGATGTTCCAAACCTTATGAGGAACCCTGTGAAGTACCTTTTCAGCATATTTGTGCTTTCTTTTGGCACATGATACATGTCTAGTGTTAGCCATATCATCTGGTACGGTACTGAGCCATACGCATTGTCAAGCCATATTACCTGTAGATCTTGCTAGCTTCCCAAATCACTGACGCATGCTCGAGACATCCTGGGAAACCTGGGATTCCTCCCTTCTGCATGGATGTATCAACGTAACCATTGACTAGGAGGTATGTTGTTAGTCTTTTTGCCATCACAGAAAAGAATATCTTTCCTTCCACATTCAGAAGTGAGATCGGCCTGAACTGGTTGATTTCAGTGGAATTCTGCTCCGTTAGCCTTTTTCCATTCCTTACATATGACTCCTTTGGTCCATGCTGTTCATAGGAGTTTATGAAGCTTCTTTAGTACTTCAGGGCATCTTTTGTATAGTATGTAAGGAACGCCATTTGGGCCTGGTGCTGACTTGCCTTTAGCTTTTCTTACAACGCTCTCTACTTCTTGTAAGGTTGGTGGACTGCATTTGAATTTGCTGCCTGGTGCACAGGGCCACATTAGACCTTTCATCTGCTCAAGAGGTGTATGCTGATTTTTATCAGAGTATGTCTTGCTCAGATGTTCCTCGAGCACCTCCTTACCTGCTTTCAGCGTACCTGATTTTGGCTGTTCAAATAACTGCTTGGCAAATCCGAAGGGATCTCTGTAGAACTTCTCTCTTGCGTATCTGGTTTCCCTCTTCCAGCTCTGCAAAGGGCAATGTGCTGGGATTTTAGATGCTGCCAAACTTGTCTTAGTCCTTCTTTTTCTGATTCATGTGCCTTCTTGAACATTTTCCGGGCATGGTTCTTCTGCTGTCTTATTGCTTCTATTTTCCTCTGTCTTCTGGACTTTCTTGGTGTCACTTTTTCTCTTTTTGCCTGTTTGTGGCAGTGAAGATATATGATGTTACCAAATGCTTCCAGCTTTTGCTCCAGGTTTTTTCCTCTTAGCTGTTTGTCCAGTTCTCTGCATAATCCTGCGTCCAGGTTTTCCCATATGCTTTTTGCACTTGCTGGTGGAAAGTTAATCTTGTCTCTGGTCTCGTCGGAGGGCTGCATTGCCTCCCCGCTGCCTGACTCAACCTGAATATTCTCTGTACTGTGGATTATATCCTGACAGAGACCTAATGTCTTATCTGAGACTAGCGTCACAGTGCACTGTTGAGTATTGGGCAGCAAGGAACCACCACATCCCTTCTTCGTTCTGTGTATCTTCATGCCACGTTGAGTGTTAAATTTCCTGCCACAGATGCATGGATACTCCATCTGCTGTTCTGAACTCGAATTAATTGGGGCGGGCATGGTCGTTTCCGTATAGTCACCTGTGGATCCATCATTCTCCCCGCCCCTTTCAGTGAATCCTGGGGGCATTTCTTCTTTTTGGACTTTGTAGCAATAGTATGTCGGCTGACAGGGTTGCTGGCCTGGACAGCCCAGCTCAAGGACGCTTTCCCAGTGAGGATTCTGGTCAAAAATGTATTGTACTTTTCAAAGTTTGTGGGTGTTGGGGTGGTAGTGCTTTTTTTTCTTCTTTCTTTTCTTCTATTTGTTGACTGTTATAAAGAAGTATATAGAATATAGTGACTCACATTTACATACATATACATAGACTCACAGGAGCAACACTAAAAGAAAAGAAATATTGCCATAAAACCTTACGAGTGACAGATGGAACCTGAGCAAGTAAGAGAATGGAAAAGACTAGAATAGACCCACAGACAAACTGAGCAATGCGAGAACCATTAAAACTATGTGACAGCACAGTCATGTGTACTTTACAGTAATGTGTACTTGCATCATACAGTCATGTGTAATTCACAGTCATGTATATTTACACCATAAAGTCATATGTACTTTAGTCATGCATATGTACAACACAGTCATATATACTTACACCATACAGTCATGCATACTTATACCATGTACTTACACCATACAGTCATGTATACTTACACCATATATACTTACATCATTATTATCACAGCCAACCATTTCTCCAAAGGACACCTGGTTACACAAACAATATCGTGGCTCATTAGGATCTGCATTCCACTCATCAACCTGGACATCAGTTGAAATATCTTCTGATTCTACTGTTAAAACTTGTGGAGTAGATGGCTGTGATACACTTGTTGATGTAGCCTGCTGTTGCTGTGCAAGAGCTGCAGCTTTAGATGTCTGCCTGAAAATTGTATGTATAAATGCCATGATGTACATTTACTATTAAGGAAAGGGGACAGGCATCTCATTCATTCATTTGCATGTTCCTTGCAGAACTTTGCCTCCCTAACAGCACTCCTGCAAGCCTCTCAGTTGTGAGCAAGATGGTCTGCTGCTGATATATCCATTGCTTTTAAATATGTAAAAGTGTCAAAGACTAACACTAAATTAAATGCTTTTAAAGCAGTTTTAATGAAGGATTAGATAATGTATTATGATCATAGACTGAACAAATACTGCCAAATAATTACTTCAACAGAATATGGCAAATGTCATGCTCCATCAAGCCAATTCTGTTACTACCTATTTGCGAATTTAACCTGTTGTCATTTTTTTGATCATCTGTGAGTTCTAAGGATAAGAATTGTCTCAGTGGAGGCACATACAAGTAGACACTGATCAACAGTGATCAGCAATTATTGAGTTTAATCTCATTACTTACTTCTATCCTACAAACTATGCATGTAGAGATCATGATATATTAACAGCATTGGTGTGATAATGAGCTCTAATATTCTGTATAAAGTTAATTATTTCTCATACTATTTGATGTACAATTTTGTATAATGTGTGAAATATTTTTGTACATAATTTTGGATTGTTAGAAGTTACATATGTTGTAATGTGCCTCTTAGTTATTCTTTTGAGAGATCTGCGGGAAGTAATTCTTTGGTTGTTGGATGGGGGGATAATCTATAGCAGAATATGTTATGAAAATGTGAACAGACATGAAATAACTGTCTAAGTTAAAGCTCCTTGTTATTTGTCACAGTTATTTTTCACTGTACTTGTCTCTGATTTCATGATTAACTCAGGAATGCAAAAGATGTTCATGGAAATTATGAAAGTTTTGTGTGGGTGAGTGAGGATAAAAAACCTTGAATGGATGCTTTCACATAGAGAGAAAGTTTGTTATGTAATAATATATCGTTTTTTTTTGTGTGTCTTAATTACAATTAAATTGAAGTAAATCAAATTGATAGTAGGGTTGGCAGAGTTAAGTTCTGCCTTAATTTACCTCTTTATGTAATGTAAAAAAAAAAATAGATAGCACTCGGCCCACTTGGTCTTGACGTCTGGAAGATCTCACGTGATGGTTAGGAAAAGTCATGAAGTGTCAAAAAGTATAATTCTGGGTCAACATAACCAAGGAGAATTATTAATTTTTTTTTTTTAAACTGTGACTAGACAGGCTAAATTTAGTACAGAAAATTTAGGCCTTGGAATGTTTTTTTTTTACTCAAGGTTAGTTATGATTTGTTAGCTTCATGAGACATTGTGAGCTGTCTAGATTACTTATATTTAGTAACAGAATATTTAAACTTTGGAATTTTTTTACTCAAGGTTAGTTTTGACACTTTATTACCCAAGGTCAGTAGACCGACTTACTGTGAAATAAATTTTGAGAAAGTTCAAAGTAAAACTGTAGGGAATATTTAAGCTTGAGAAACTTTTGTCAGGGATCGGATTTTGTGTAGAATGTTTCGCTGAGTAGTCATTATCCCATTGGGGCAGTTGCAAATCAGTTTTAGGAATGTAATAGTTTTAACTCAGCATATTGTCCTTTAGGACAGTGTTCTTTTACCTTGTACTGATATGTAGAAGTAGGAGTGTTGTCCTTGTCAGGACAGATTTTGTGTGTTGAGGAGATGTGCTGTAAGTTCACTATACTGTAAGTAATTGTTTTTACTTGCTTGTTGTTATCAGGCTTTTCTTCCCCATGGTGCTGACGTGCCTGGGAAGCTCTTTTATTGTTTGTTAAATCACCCTGCCATGTTGGCAGTTCATTTTCTTCATCTCCATCTTCCACCATTCATTTTTCATTCAATAAATGTTTGATCTGTATCTTGGAACTTAGTCTATTCATTACCTACATTGAGTTCTTATCTGTTGGTCCTGTTGATTGAGTGGGAGTTTTAGTCCTGTTGATTGAGTGGGAGTCCTGTATAAGTTTTCATTATGTGATGTTTTTGTTGCTGAGGTTGCGAACCTGGCATTGTTCCTGTGTCACTTGGGGTATACCATAGTGACAAGTTTGCCTCTTTGGTATAATAGTGTTACCAACTCTTACAACAACATGTAAGTCTTTCTAATACAATTAAAGTTCACAAAAAGGTCAATATCTCTGACTGTGTACTGTCACAGAGGCATACGCATATAGTTGATGCTGTGTTGGCACAATTAGTAATATATCATCCACGAAGGAAATCCTTTTACAGTTACCTTGAGTCAGTTAGTCACTGTGAATTATTTTTGTAGCTGTTTTGTGTCATGTGTTAGAGTTATGCAGTTGTGAAAATGTATAAACTAGGAAAAAAAGTAGGAACAGCTTAATGGAGCGACTACAGTTGGAAGGTCTGGTATCAGCTTATGCATACGCTTGGCCTGATGAATGAAGCTGCTTCTTTTAAGCCGTTTTAGTGCCAAGTTACTGAATCTCTCCTTCACGGGATGGCTTATAGAGCTGAGGAATTTCTTTCCCACGGTGTCTCTACGTTCTTTTAGCGCTTGAACACCAACTATTCTCTGCATTTCTACTACTAGTGTGGACCTCATGGCACCTGTGATAATCCGTAGTGACTGATTTTGTACCTTGTCTAGACTATGCAGCATAGTGTTTGATGCTGTGCACCAAGATGTTGAGCCATATTCTAAATGTGGTAGAATACTTTGCTGATATACATTCTTGAGGATTCTTTCACTAGCTCCCCATGTGGTTCCACTCAATTTTCTTAACATGGCTAGTTTTCTTCTGGCTTTTGCTTCTGCACTGTTGATGTGTTGCTTCCAGGTCAGTTTTGAGTCAAGAGTCACTCCTAAGTAAGTGGGTTGGTTGTCCGTCCTTAAGGATATTTTATTTACAAAGATCTTACCTGCTTTCTGTTTAGATGAGAGAGTGAACAGAGTGGTACTTGATTTCTCTGTGTTTATACTTACACACCATTTGTTTGTCCATGATGTCAGGATGTCTGCTGCTCTTTGAAGTCTCTGTGTAGCAACTGTCGCATATTCATCTGTACACCACATGACCAGATCATCTGCATACAGTGCCGCTTTGATTCCATAGGGAAGTTCCTTGACCAGGTCATTAATGAATACCAGGAACAGTGTAGGTGAAAAGACTCCTCCTTGTGGTACACCATGTCGCAGCAGTACCTTCTGGCTTTTGTGTCAATCCATTACTATTCTTGTTCTTCTATTGTATAAATAGGACTTTATCCAGTTGTACAGTCTTCCATTCACATCGCAGTTTCCACGGCAGACCTTTTTTCCATACTTTATCAAAGGGTTTCTACAGGTCTATCAACACTGCTAGTACAAGGTTTTTGTCTTGGAATGTGTCCTCAATCTCTTGAGAGAGATAAGTCACTTGATCTTCTGTACTGTAAGTACTGTCTAAATAATGCTTGTTGTGGAATGAGGTTTTCACTTTCTAGGTACCATTTTAGCCTCAGGTCAATGATGCGTTCCATTGTTTTGCAGAGGCAGCTAGTGAGACTGATTGACCTGTGGTTGGAGGCCGTATCACTGTTTTTCTCTGGCTTTAGCAGTGGTACCATGTTTGCTTCTTTTCAGGTTTGAGGTAACTTACCTGCAAAAAATATCTAACAGCTTTCCCATTGCTGCCATTCTCAGGTTCTTGATCATTTCATTGGACATTCCATCTGGTTCTCGTGATTTCCTTAGTTTCAGTTTGCTGACTGCTAGGTCTAACTTGCTGCATGGCGCATCCATGACCTCCGCTTTTCTGCCTTGTTCCTCTTCTTTCTATGGGTCAGTGAGCACTGTATGCTCTTTCTCTGGATGGATATTAATGTTGCAGTCTTGTGCAAACATGCGAGCAAAGTGATCTGCTACCTGCTTACCTGTAAGAGTTTTTCCATCCTCTGTTAGTGTAATCTTTGTACTTCTTCCAGTGCTCTCATCATTTAACGGTTTGATTAGTTTTCAGTTTTCTTCCATCCCTTTCAAAGTTTAGGGACTCTGTTTTCTCTCTCCAACTTTCCCGCCTGGCTTGTAGCTTAGATCTCTGAAATTTGGCCATAGCATGTTGGTAATTACTGTGGTGTTCTTGGCATGGTCTATTTTCTGCTTGCTTTCAAGCTGTTTCCATGTCATCATGGAATTTTCCCAGCCCACTAGACCAGTATGGTTTATAGTCCCTACGAGCTCCTCTGGAAACGGTTTCACGGGCACCCTGAAGGATACAAGCATTAAATTCCTTCATTGTGCTGTTAATATCCTTACTTTCTATGGACAGCTGTCCCACCAGGATACCTGTATGATGTCTGTACATTGTCCAGTTTGCTTTTTTTATAGTTCCATCTGAGGGCTAGTGGTGTTAAAGAGTTCATTTTCTATTGTCAGGAAGACTGGTCGATGGTTGCTACCTCCAAGTTGTTTTCCAACTTTGCATGTAATGTTCCACTTCAGGTCTGGAGAGTGGAATGCCAGAGGTTGTATGCCAAGCCCTTGAGTAAAATGTTGAGGGATCCATTGTCTGGTTGATCTGGAGAAGTCCATTATCACCCTGCCAGCTTTCAACTTCCTCTCCTCTCTTGTCTATGTGGTCATAGCCCCAGCTCTAAGAATGGCTGTTAAAATTGCCAGAGACCATCAGTCTCTCTTTGTGTGGGATTGTTTCTAGAGCAAGTGGGCTGTCAAGATCCCAAGTGCTATAAAACGGACTATTTTATCCAAAACTGGAGTGAACCACACTGTGTGTTATGAATGCTTGAGTAGAACATGCATCTCCTTACAGTTGTTCCAGGGTCACTGCCAACCCAGGCACAATCATTCTGCCTTCTGGACACTGTTCCAAGTGACAGACTCATGTGTCAATTTTCTGTTCTCCAGTATCATATGTCTGATGTGAACTTTGTTTGCTACTGTACCTGCTGTTGTGTGTCTGCCACTCCATGCTACATCACTGGCTGTCACCTAGTTCTCACTTCTGCATACCACTTTGCCACACATTCATACACTGTCAACTCATCATACAGTCTCTATAGTCTTTCACCAACTGGTGGTGAATTTCCACAGCTGGCATCTGCTTAGTGTTCAGAAATTGCATGAACTTCCTGGCTGGACCACTGCTTTGTATACTTGCTTTTTGGACATATACATCCTAAAGTAATATTTCATAATCTTATAATGCATCATATATATTTTTGACTTCTATACTGAATTTCCAAGCACAGTTGCAGGACAGTTAACATTTCATAATTTTTCCCCCAACTCACATATTTTGTGTCTGACTGCAATAAAATTTTGTGACAAACTACAATGATTAGTGTGTAAGCAGGGAAGGAGAATTCAATGAAATTGAATTTCAAACACAAGTAAGGTGATATTTGCAGTGGCAGGGGGATTGAAATGAAAATTCACTTAGCATGCACTGTAAGTCTGATAATATAATGGCTCATGATGCCTGCTGTTGCCAATTTAAAACTTGAGCGGCTGCTTCAATCTCCATCCTCTTACTGAATGTGGTTGTGGTGAAGGCACTAGACTTGCTGAAGATGGAGCATCCATTTTGATAGACCACGATATGACAAACTCAAAGCAACTGAGAAATGACAGAAAATCCAGAAAAGGTAGTATGTACCTATTAATAGCAAGGCTATGGCAGGGTCTTCAAAGCTATAGCAGCCAAAACACTGTAAGATACAAACACCTGAAACAAAATCTGGAATCAGATATTAAAAATGTAATCACAGACTACAATCACAGTATACAAACAGGGGTAATCCTACAGGAATGGACGAATAGCCACCTCATAGCTCGGCTTAAAGAAAACAGGAATCAAAGACAGCTGTCAGGTCACCGAATCATAACACCCCAAAACACATATAGAAAACTGATGGGGAAAAAAATGTAGCCAAGAAAATCACACATGCCCTTGAAAATAGTGGCAAACTGCCTAATACAACAGGAGAATGCTGACCAGGAAGATATACCTTCATGAATACAATGCCATATGAAGTATACGAAGGGTTCCAAAAGAAAGATGAAATGTCACTGGCGACCTTGTAACTAGATGATGCACACAATCGAGTGGATTACACCATCCCACTAACACTAATGCTGGAACTAGGCACTGATACATGGCTTATCAGATAGACAGCTGCAGCATTCTTAAGCAGAACTGTGGCCATGAAATGTATCTCCTGGACATTCAAACCAATCAAGATTCATTCTGACCTTCCTCAAGAATTCCCACTCTCCCACCAATATTATTCAACATATACACAGTGAGACCAGCTCAAATGAATCATACGGGCCCTGATTGGGTTTTAACTTTTGTGGTTAACAAAGATTATTATGCAGAAGGGTCACATGGAGCAGTTGAACTTAGGGCTCAAGATCTCATCCAGCATCACTGTGGGTCTTCCAACACGGTAACATATACAGATGGCTCAGTGACTTGGAAGAGCAGAAGTGGTTGGAGTTTTGTTGCCTACCGAAATGGAAGAGTCACAGCACAGGGTCCGGGGCCCTTTGAAGCCACCACATCAAGCATGCGAACGGAAACTGAGGTTGTGTTGGTGGCAATGGAATGGTTAGTTGCTCATGATGTGGTTAATGGTGTCAGTGTGACAGATTCACAGAGTTTACTCTGTAAGATTGAAAAGAATTTGCTTCATAAAGAATGGCTTCTGTAACAAGCCTAACATGACTTTACTGTCCTGGGCATGCGGGAGTACATGGCAATGATGTGGCAGACAGACTTGCTGGACAGGCTAAAATAAATGGCAGACTGTCAATGGATATGGGGGACATTGCTAGGGCTGTACTGGACATACTGCGGGAAACTGAAGAGTGGGAATGGACGAACAATGTAGCTGTGGGGAGAATGCTGGAGCTAGGACAAATTAAAGGTGCTGGCAGAAAATCCGAACTGTGTGGCAGAAAATGCATTGTAAACAATCAACATTTGACAGAAACTATTAGCAAACATACTCTTGGATGGGTGCTGTGGCATGCGATGGAGTACATATGGGGTTGTTCCGAAATCAGTGAAGCCAGAGTCTGAATTTTGAACTTTGTGGATGATATAGCAATATATGCACAAGGTTGAAACCACTAAGAATTGGCAAACATAGTACAGAGACAAGTGAATCTCATTACGACATGTGCAATGGCAAATGTAACACATATTTTACATTCTGCTTCATGGTCATTTCTCCCTTGCTTTATAAAAGACCATTCTTGTGAAAACGTTTCCTGAAAGAAACACTTTCTCTTAGGCATTCTGAAAATACTTCATGCAGTTACTGTAACATCAGTAATTCGAAAAATAAAAAAAGATCATGAGTTTCTCTCAACACCGACAACAGTGAAAAAGTGCTTATTTTTCTTTCTTTCACTAGTCATAAATCTCAGAGAGATGACAGCCAGAAATACATTATAAATTTTCAAAGCTATACTGCAGATAATGGTAAAATATTTTTTCCTCAAAGCATGTAAAATTGCAATCATTGTAGTCTCCAAAACAAGTAAAGACAGTGGACGGGGAAGATGTTGCACCTTAACTAAAGTAAGTTCTTGATTACCAGAGTTTGAGTTTTGTCACAAGATCCTCATTTTCTACTGATGCAGAGGCACAAAAAAGGCATGGTATCGCCAGTAGAAAACACCTCTCACATGAAGACAACCAAATGAAAAACAAAAATGACATGAAACTGCACAAAATATGAGCCAATTCCAGGGATAAGTTTCCACTGTATTATTGTCTTAAAATGTGTACACAGTTCTGCCAACCAGAAATCATACAGAGAGAGAACTCAAATGCAAAATTCTTGCACTTGAAAGGAAAAACAAAAACTGATAAATAGGTGTTCTGAAAGCATTATTCTGGACAGCGAATTTATTGTTATTTAAAAACCGGGATTGTCCTGAAAAACAGGGAAATTTGGCAACCATAGAACAAAGTGTGCCAAGTGTGGGAAAAAAAATTAGTTCATTTTTATTGCTATGAATAAAATCACTGTTAGAAAGGCTGAAAATAATAAAAGCAGTAAGAAACTCACAAGTAACAAGTGGTTTTGGTGACTTTTCAGGCAAAATTCAAACCTTAATTTTTTAAATTCTATTTTTAGAGTTGTTAATGATCGCATATGAATAAAAGTAAGCATTATATAAATTCACAGACCACAGCAATTTACATGGAATAACTAGCTAGTGTAACTGAAGAAAAGACAAGTGGAATAAAAACCATTTTTAACACATCTAAAATCAGCTTGAAGTGCCCCATGTTTCTGGCACAGTGCTGAAAATTCATCCTTAGAATTAATACTTGCAGGTACTTGAAAAACATTTTTCTTCCTCACTGATGTATGACCAGTATTAGATCTATGTCCTGTAGCATCTGCATGCCATCAGGATGTGAAGTGTTAGTGCCTTCACATTTTTAGGTCACTACAGCATTTGAAGTAGGGATGTCAGCACCATACCTTGCTAACTTTGTTTTCCTAGGGAAACTTCAGATACCCAATTTTTCAGGCTGGGTTGACCAGTGCTCATCAGTCCAAAAAATATTCCATCCCAGTGCAAAATCAAACCAGGAACACCTTGACTGGCATGTGAATGCACTAACAACTACAACAACACAGCACAATGTTTGATGCATATTTCAAAATCGGGTTGTATAAAATCATGTCATTAGGAATATACCAACTATTCTACTGCTTTTTGCTAAAGGTTTACACCACAAATTACTTACTTCTTTGTTCTCTGTGACCTTGGAACAGGTTCAGGTGTGGATGGTGCAGAAACAGGAAGTTGAATGCTCAAACCAAGGTCTTTGGATAATGTGGAAGAAGATTTTGCAATATGATCATATGTAGCTTTTATGCCTGATGTGCGCCGACCCTGGAACAACTGTAAGGAAATGTGCATGTTACTCAAACATTCATAACAGACAATGGGGGTTCACTCCAGTTCTGAATTAAAATATTTCAATCAGTTTTATAGCACTTGAAAGCCAAATAATGATGAAACATCAATTTTTTTTCCTAAAAGGCACAGTTCCTGCAGTATGTGCTTTTTATAACCTTTTTTGGCATTAAACATGTATGTTAACAGGCCCAGATTTACCATGTTAAAATCATTAGTCTTGTTTTGACCTCACACACAGTATTAAGCCTGAATAATATTAGGGGTAGGACTATGTTGCCATCTAGTGAATGAAATGAGATCAAGTTCTAAAAACAATTATGGGAACATCTTAATTAGTATTAACAAGCGGGTGAGGCCAACAACCACAGTGCATCATGGTATCTAAATGACATTTTTGGCATGCTTCTTTTTAAACCAGAAACATACTGTAAAAGAGCATAAGTTATCTCGAACCAAACTGGCCAGAACTTGTCGAAACCTCCCCCACTTCTGCCAACAAGTCTATTCCCACGGTCAAAATAATGAAATGTTGCTCCCTCTGAGGGGTTGTTTTCCCAAGTTCATAGTCTAATGTGCTGTCTGAGTGTATCAACATGAATTGTTTAATCTACTCCTTTCTAGTTTCTAGTTAAATGTGCTCAAGATAATGGCTATCAATGGTATACTTCTGTATCACTACTCATCAACAACTTTCCTGTGATGGCGGAGTTTGCTTTTCTATCCACCACTCATCAGTGAGTGCACCTGATGGTGCAGCTTGCTCCTCAACCAACCACTCATCAGTGAGTGCACCTGATGGTGCAGCCTGCTCTTCAACCCACCACTCATCAGTGAGTGCACCTGATGGTGCATCTTGCTCTTCAACCAACCACTCATCAGTGAGTGCATCTGATGGTGCAGCTTGCTCCTCAACCAACCACTCATCAGTGAGTGCACCTGATGGTGCAGCTTGCTCTTCAACCCACCACTCATCAGTGAGTGCACCTGATGGTGCAGCTTGCTCTTCAACCAACCACTCATCAATGAGCAGTAAGTAGGGATAACAAATGCGCTAAAGGCAAAATCAACACTTCCTACCAGAAGGAAACCGTTTCAACGAGCTTACTGTTCACCTCTGAGTACAGTATGGAAACATCGGCAGATGGACAAACGTGCAACCAATACATGGATCATGCCTGGGACAGATATACTGAAATGGTATTATCCTTTTGGTTCAAAGCAAAGTGGGAATAGTGCTGGGTCCCCAGCCCCAAAGACTAATGGCTCTGCAGACCCATGAACTAAAGGACTACAGAGTAGTGCCACTGGACACAGCTCAACCACCATCCTAGCAACAAGCCTAGGAGTTATGCAGAGGAATGATGAAAGCATTCAATAAAAGAAGCAACAACTTCAGATGTTTCTGAACAAAAATAAAACTGACACAGCCTGCACCTAAAAACAACTTATAAACAAAGCCAACAGATTCTTTGTCGGCAGATATGACACATTCAGATGATAAGGCCAGACAGACAGACAGGGAGGACTTCTGACAATAGTCCGACATGGCATTCTAGTTGTGCTAATATCCCAAACAACAGAAGGAAGTCTTGAGAATATAACCATCAAGATCTTCACCCAAGGAGAAGAACTTGCCATGAATTGCTAAAGTTCCCTACATATAAGCTTGATCTCCACACTATCCAGCTCTATCAAATGACTGTTCAAACTGCCTGCTTATCTGATGAGTTCAAAGAGAACTCATCAGATAAGCAGGCAATTTGAACATTCATTTGCCAACTTGGAGATGTTCACCTCCAGAGGAGATGAAATCCAAGATTAATGACTTACAAAAAACTAGTGCTAATCAACAAACCAGATGACAAGCCTTCATACTTCTTCATAGCCTGGAAAAAAAAAAAAGACAACCCCAGACATCGCCATGGTCACATAAGACACAGAGAAGAGAACCACCAGAATTGTAGTCAGTTAACTGGATGGGAGTGACCATTTACCCATCATACTTCAGATCTCTCCTACAACATATCAAAGCAAAAAGGCCAGCTGGAGCTTTAAAAAAAAATGAACTGGCAGAAATTACAGTCCTACACTGAAGACTTCAGTAACACTGAGCTCATAGATGACATAAACCATGATGTAAAAGGACCATAGCATCTATCCTATAAGCTGCAAAGAAATCTATTCCATGTGGCTGGTGGAAGGATTACAAACCATACCAGAGTAAAACAACCAAAAAAAAAACACACTGACAGACAGAAGTCATAGAACTAATGGGACAAAACCTATCAACTGACATCACATGCAGAAGAACTCTAAAAAGAATTCAATGACATCAAGATCTCAGAAATCCAAAAATGCTGGAATAAGAATACCTCCATCATGAGTCTTGACAGCAACACCAGTAAACTGGCACCTGGTCAAGACCTTAAATGACAACACCATGGTCTTCATAGGGACAACCATACATGAAAACAAGGACTCTCTTCACACCAGGAAACAAGGATCAAACTTACTGGTTGAAGTATTCATATTGGAAAGCACTATCAAGACAAAAGGAAAATGCAAGCCACTTCAAAACAACCTCAGGGAACAGGTAACTCAACTCCACCCATGGCAACTGACTTCACCACAGCAGAACTCAATGATGGCAGGTAACGCAGCGGGGGCAGTTATATTTTCTGGTGCCAACATATGTAAGGCTCTGCTTCAAGTGGCTGTGGACGAGGATGTCCTTAAGGTTTGGCTCACGTTTGTATGCCAACAGGGGTGGATCAGATAAAATGTTGCAAGTGTCGGGGTCAAGTTGGATTAGCAGCAGATGACGATAAACAATTTTCTTAACCATCTGACCATGCGGGTGGAAAGGCAGTACTAACTTAACTCTGTCAGACGGAGTAACAGGCTTTTTCCTGAATACTTCTTTGCCTGGTAGTCTGGGAAACAAAAACGTAATGTGATATATGTCATCATTTGCAAAAGATGCAGGATAACACATATTGGTGAGACTGGCCTCGGATTAGGGGACCACATGCAAAAACATCTGTACAATATCGCCCAGCATGCTTTGAAACCAGTCCCAAATCATTTCAATGGCTCCAACCACAGAGGCAAATCCGATTTTCTGGTAACAGCCATCAATCAATGTCACGCAGATGACACAAGCCACCTGGCGCTTGAGAACCGCTGTATTCAAAATTACAGGACGCTGGAGCCACATAGGTTAAACTTGCTGTTCAGCTACACTTAACATTCTCTTCAATCATTATAGTACCTCTCCACTAAGCTCCACCCCTTCTTATTTGTCAAATCTCTTCACAGTATCACTTTGCAACCCCTCTTCCCTAATCATCTATTTCAACTTCTCCTGGCTAAGTCAACATTGTATCACTCTCTCTCCCCTCCCCGGTTCCCCATCCACCACTCCCAGTTACAACCCACCGACCACATATAACAAGTCTCCATTTAAAAAGTTCTACTAAATCCATTCCTGACACACACAGCCGGACAAGCCACACATTACAATTTACAGCTAAGTACTCTAATTTAAAAATTTTTTTTTTCTTTTTAATAGCATTCATGTGAATCTATAACTTATCTCCTCTCTCTACTTCTTTGTCCTGTATAATTTTGTATGATCAAGGCTCACGTCGAAACATCACAACTTTGTAGTCGTTAAGTAATAAAGCTGTTCCTACATTTTTCCTAGTTTATACATTCTGGTATCACAGCTTTACTGCAGTGCTTTGTGTATAGTTATATACTTATACACTAATTATTGTGAGACACATAAATAGAGCGATGCATCATGATGATTATGCCATTAGGAATGCAGCTGAATCCAATGAAACTGCCATCAGAAGAATGCAAGTTCTGAACAACACCGTAAAATAGGATGCAGACTGATGTGTCACTATCAAACAGCTCTAAGACTGCAGCTACCTGTTTCTCCTTCTCTGACATCAGAGAACCATTAAAACTGACAGTTAACCAACCAGCTGATATCACAAGAAGGCTTCCCCACATTCCTTGGTGTCAAACTTGACAAAAAGCTCACAACCAAGAGACAGAAAGAACAGTCACAAGATGACTGGTGAACCATGAAAAAACTGGCTAGAACCAAATGGAGAGTCAACAGCAAAATCTTGAAATGATGTACACAAGAAACATCTGCCCTTTCATGGAATATGAAGCAGTTGCTTGGGCCACAGCAATACTAACAAGCTAAGCAAAGTGGAAAATGCAGCCATGCACATTATTACAGGAGGAATTAAAACAACTTCCATTTCCACACTGGAAACAACGACTGGACTTTCCTCCCTAGATCAGACTGGAAGAGAAAGGTTTCATCCACCATGTCAAGCTTCAAAGAATGCCATCTGATCCAGCAGCTTCATGACAGAACCAAAAACAGCCTAAAAAATGGACAAATTCAAGCAGATATCAAGATCCATAGCAGAAATACTCCCAAATAACCCAGAAAATCATTAACCTTTACAAAACGCAGAAATATGGAATGCCCAACTCCAAAACTTTTTTCAATATAGAAATACCACGTAACCAACAAACGGAGCCAGCCTGATGTCATCATGTGATCTCTCACTCTGGAGATGCTAGACCATACTTACAACATCACAAAATGGACCCATGCATACATTGATGGATCTTCAATGCAGCCACTAGAAATGGTGGCACTGGAATATACATTCACTATCTAAATAGGTATAGAATAAACACGGTATGGAAGTGAAGAACCGTTTCGAAATCCTGATGGATGTACAGGAGGAGATGACACCAGATGAACTGGCTACGCAGGTCAGAGATATCTTAATAACAACAGCTAAAGACATGGTTCCAGTAAAGAAAACACAAAAGAATGGATGGATTACAGCAGGCACATTAGAACTGATAAAACAACATAGAGAAATGAAGACGCAATGGAAAATGACAAACAACAAAAAGGAGGAATATAAATTTTTTAACAAAAGAATTACAAAGAAACATAAGAAAAGACAAAAAACAATACATACAAGATTGTTGTGAAAGAATAGAAGAACATCAGAAGTGTGGAAGAGATAGTGAAATGTTTAAAGAAATGAAGACATTGACAAGAAATGTCACACCTAAGCTAAATGTAATTTGTGACAAGATGGGGGATACCTTGACAGAGACAGAGGAAATTCTAGAAAGATGGAAGGAATATTGCAGAGGAATGTATGAAACAACTGACTGTGAAAGCAGAAATCAACAGTGTGAATTATTATTGGAGGAGAAAGAACCCGAACCGACAATAGAAGAAGTTTTATGGGCAATAAAGAATCTGAAAAATGGTAAATCACCAGGATGTGATAACAGCTGAATTTATTAAAGCAAGAGGAAAGGAATGTGCAACAATCTATCATGAACTATGTAAAAGGATATGGCATTCAGGTATTTGGCCAAAAGAATGGAAAAGAACTATATTCAAACCACTGCCAAAAAAGGGTAACCTGAAATTATGCACAAACTACAGAAATGTTGCCCTGATTACATCACTGCTGTATCCAGACCAACAAGCAGCAGTAAGAATAAATGGTGAAACAACAACTTGGTTTGACATAAAACAAGGGGTCCATCAAGGGTGCATATTGTCGCCGTACTTATTTAACTTATATACTGAAAACAGGAATGTTATAGAAGATGTGGACAAAGAATATTACGATGCCATGACAACTGGAGGTTACCAGAGATTCGATATGCTGATGACACAGTATTACTGTCCACAACACAAAAAGGAATGGAAAAAACTAATTATATCAGTCCGTAAGAACAGCGAAGAGCAAAACCTCCATCTTAATGCAAAGAAAACTAAATTGATGACAACTGACAAAACAAACAAGGCAGCTGAAATATGTATCAATGAGGAAAAATTGGAAGAAGTGGAGAGTTTTGAATATCTTGGATCACTACTAACTAATAATGGAGATACAATGAGGGGAATTAAAAGGAGGACATCTATTGCTCTTCAGAAAGTAAAACAAGTAAAGAAGCTGTGGAGAGGAACAGACAGAACTACAAAAATAAGATTTTTAAGGGCATGCATTTTTCCCATCACAACATATGCCTGTGAGACCTGGACACTTAACAGAACAGCTGAGAAACACATAAATGCCTTTGAATGTAAATGCTACAGAAGAGTTCTTCAAATATCATGGACACAAAAAAAGAACAAATATATCCATACTACAAGAGCTTAATATTGAAGAAGGCTGGTTAGTATCGAAGATTAAACAAAGAAAACTTAAAAATTTTGGGCACATTAAACGTCATGATAATCTAGAGAAAACCATCTTGGAAGTGTGCATAATGGGAAAAGGAAAGAGGAGGACCAAGGCGAAGATGGCTGCAAGATATCGTTGAGGATCTGCACATGGATGCATCAGCACCAGGCCATCTTGCTCACAACCGAGAGGACTACAGGAGTGCTGTTAGGGAAGCAAAGTTCCACAATGGACATGCAAATAAATGAATGAATCTAAATGGGGACACTGTTTGGTGTTTCACATTTCATACCAATCTGTACTCTGGCCATCAACTATTGAAATGAGCTCACTGCTCTCCTAGAAGATGTCAGACTAGTTGGTGCCACAGCTCAGACTTGCAATCATATTATCTTCAATGGCAAATCTATCATACAATGTCTGCTGTCGCACAAATAGCGCCAAAAAAAGCTACAAGAGCATGCTGAAAGGCTGGCTGTGGTTCAGTGGATTCCGTTCTTATATCCTTCCTGTGCCATTAAATGTTACACAGGGCTCGCAAGGTAGTTCACAAATTTATCCTGTTTTCTGTAAACTTTTCAACCTCATTAAGGGATTTTATACCTATTAATTTGGCCTCTCTTAACAATGTCCTCTTCAGAGTTTCACGCGGTCTGCCTCTTTCTTTGGCCTGTTATGTTCCACTTGATAGCTTGTTTTGGGATTCTCTGATCATTTCTTCTCATCACGTGACCAACATATGTCCATCTCCTTTTCCTGATCACCCATGAAGCTGGTTGTTGTTCAGTCATCTGTCTTATCTCTGCATTGTTCTTGAATTTCGTTTCACTTGATGCTGAGTATTTTTCTTAGGCATTTGTTTTCAAAAGAGTCTAATTTCTTGTCTATTTCTTTAGTTGTTTTCAAACTTTTGCATGCATAAATAAGGGTGGATATTACATTTGAATTGAATAGTCTTAACTTGGTTTTTGTGCTTATAACTTTTGAATTCCATATGTTCTCAAGATTCTTGACGATCAGTGCTGCTTTTACAATTCTAATTCTAACTTCCTTTCTGTTGTCATCATCCTTGTCTATGTAGTTGCCAAGGTATGCAAATTGATTGACTTTTTCAACATCTGTTCCTTTTACATGTATTTTTCCATTTTGATTAATGGGAAGTTTCATTATTTTTGTTTTGTCCTTGCTAATTTCAAGTCCTATTTTGCTAGCGAGTGAAGATAGGATATCTGTTTTTTTCTTGCATGGAATTCATGTTGTTACTGATAAGAGTTAAGTCATCAGCAAAATCAAGATCTTCTAGATCGGTCCCAAGTACCAAATCAATACCGGTGTTACCTGTGCAGTATTTTTTCATTATAATTCCAAAAAGCAAAGGAGATAGTATACATCCTTGTTTCATGCCTGTTTCAGTCTGGAACCATTTGCTCACCACTTCTTCTGTTTTGATTGCACAAACATATCCATTGTAAATGTCCTTAATGATGTTGACAATTTTAGATGGTATTCCATATAGACTTAAAATTCTCCATGATGAATCTCTGTGTATGCTATCATATGCCTTTTTAAAGTCTTTGAAGTTCAGTATTAATGGTTTCAGCTTTTCATTATGTTATTCAAGTATTATTCTTAAAGTAAAGATCTGGTTGAGACAACTTCTCCCTTTTCGAAATTCTGTTTGTTCTTCTCTCATTGTGGTATCCACTATATCTTTAAGTCTATTCAAAATGACCTTGCAAAATACTTTTGGCACAACTGATACAGTTACTCCTCTCCAATTGTTACAGTCACTAAGGTTGCCTTTTTTTGGTATTTTAATAATGATTCCCTTTTTCCATTTAGAACCTTATTAATCATTCTCTGTAGTTGTCTCATGTTGTCACTATTGATAGCTTTTAACATTTCGGGTGTTATTTAATCTTCACCTGCAGCTTTGCTGTTAGCCATTAAATTCACTGCAGTTTCAATTTCATGCAATGTAATTTCATCTAGGTTGACATTTAGTTGTGGGGTCGGTAAGTTGGTTTCAAGGTTTATCACTTCTTTTGGGTGTGGTCGATTAAGCATTTCTTGGAAGTGTTCAGTCCATCTTTGCTAAGGATTGGTCTTTATTTAGATGTAATAGCACTTGTTAGCCTCTTTTGTATGTTAAATAAAGTTTTGCTGTCTCTTGTTTTTGCTGCTCTCTCTGCCTCTTTCGCCATATTGTCTATGTATTCTTTTTTTATCCCTTCTAGCTGAACTTTTTTACTTTCTTGTCTATTTTTTTATATGTTGCTTTCGTGAGATCTTTTCCAAGATCTGTCTTTACATGCAACATGTCTAATTTGGCTTCTCGTCTTTCATGTATGTACTTCCATGTGTTTTCTGATATCCATGTTTTTTTTCAGTTCAGCGCTTGCTTTTGCTGTTGTGATTATGGCTGTGCTGTAAGACTTCCATAATTCATCTATACCTATCTTCACTGAGTGTTTGGAATGATTGGCAAGTTCCTGATTGAAATTATTGTTAGTATTTTCTTCTTGTAGGCTGTGGCTGTTTATCTTTCTGTGTATTGATTTCCTGTGTTGGCTTTTCAGTTTCAGTTTTATTTTCCCTATGCACAGATTGTGATCACTGTTGACATCTGCCCCCCTCCCCCCCAATATGCCCTTACACTGTATAAATTAGGAAAAAAGTAGGAACAGGTTTATTACTTATCAATTACAAAGTTGTGATGTTTCAACATGAGCCTTAATCATACAAAAACATACAGGACAAAGACATGGAGAGAAGAGATATAGTATAGATTCACATGAATGCTATATTAAAAAAAAATTAATAATGAATAGAGCACTTAATTGTAACTGTAAGAAGATTTGGTTTGTCCCTGATTAGGGGACCGCATGCAGAAACATCTGTACGATATCACCCAGCATGCTTCGAAACCAGTCCCAAATCATTTCAATGGTCCCAACCACAGAGGCAAATCCGATTTTCTGATAGCAGCCATCAAACAATGACATACAGATGACACAAGCCACTTAGTGCTTGAGAACCACTACATTCAGGATTATGGGACGCTGGAACCACATAGGTTAACTCTTTCGCTACTTTGGGACGCATCCTGCGTGGTTTTTTTCCCCTCAGTACCCCATTCTCCACACAGTGCGATGATGGTTTGTAGCTCTCTAATTTTGAAAACAATCAAAGTATATTTAAAACCAGCAGTTGGACTTCCCTCCGGTATCCATTTGTCCACACGAGGCACGTGTTTGAGCTGAAAACAGAGCGGTTTTGTGTTAATCTAACGCGTTTTTGTCGAAGTTTATCGTTGCTAGGTTTTTGTTTATCAACAAATATGGCTTCCAGTGGTAGTTTATTTCATCCAGAGCAGCGTATTTCTGCATTACAAGCTCAGAACTGAATTAAAAAATGTCTAAACTGTGGTGAAGAGAATGCAGTGGTAGAGACTTTGAATTTTTGGACCCACATGATGCTGATTCAAGGATTAGGATGTTTTTTTTTTTTTGGTCCCGCAGCAAAACATGCTAGAAGGTTAGCTGGTGATACTACTTCTCAGCTTTTTGCTAGTACTAGCTGTAATATCACAATAAGTAATGCTGGAGATTTGTGTAATTTAAAAAATTAAATGTTGTAGAATGCTTCAAATTAAAAAAAAATAACACAATGGCCTGTTTTCTGGTAAATTTTAGTCAACGCCTGCCCACTTGTTTTCATGTAAATATTACCTACCCACTTGGTGTGTTTACTGTAAATGCATAATTAGTGTATGTTTTCATATAAATTTTGTAGGATATGTGATGAAAAGGTGTTTGTGTACATTTTCATTCATTATGGAATTATATGACCAACTACAGTGGATTAACCTGATGGGTAAGTGAACAAAAATTAATCAGTTCCTTCATTTTCCCTTCTTTCTTCTCAGTTCTTAGCTCTTTTTTTTTTTTTTTTTATACTAACAAAATGTTAAAATTTTAAATAGAAAAACAAAATACATTTTTTTCTTCTTCAAAATCATGTATAATATATGATACCATAAATCAGATTATGCCTTTGTCAGTCTTTTAAATGTGACAACCATCCCATTCCACATGTAAAATTTACCCCCCTTGTTCTTTTGAGGGAAACACCCACAGTATATAGAGTTAAACTTGCTATTCATCTACACCTAACATTCTCCTCTTCAACAATTATAATCCCTCTCCACTTAGCTCCACTCCCTTCTCACTTGTTACACATAGTTCAGAACCTCCTCACAGCATCACATTACAACCCCTGTACCTTAACTATAATCATCTATTTCACCTTCTCCTGGCTAGGTTAACATTATACCACTCTCTTTCCCCTCCATGGTTTCCCCACCCACTACCTCCCAGTTATGACCCACTGACTACACATCACAGATTTCCATTTAAACAGTCTCTACATCTTACCATGCCCATTTCTGACACGCAGTGTCGGACAAGCCACATCTTCTTACAGTTACAGCTAAGTGCTCTATTCATTATTAATTCTATTTTTATTTTAATATAGCAGTCATGTGAATTAGAAGTACAGAAAGACCTCTACTTATGCTTCACTGATTACACCAAGGCATTTGACAAGGTGAAACATAATGAAATTATTAAAATGCTTGAAGGCATCAATATAGATGGCAAAGACCTGAAGATTGTAAAACATCTATACTGGCAGCAAGAAGCAGCAGTTCGAGTTGAAAATAGAACTGGAAAATATCAACCTATAAAACAAGGGGTGCGACAAGGATGTGTACTATCTCCAGACCTTTTTTCTCTGTATAGCGAGAATATTCTAAGAACAATCATCACAGAACCAGGCATAAAAATTGGAGGATACAATATTAACAACCTTCGGTATGCTGACGACACAGTACTGATAGCTGAGAACCAACAAGACCTGCAAAATCTCTTGGATAAAGTCGCCAAAGAAAGTGAACAGAAAGGCCTTACTTTGAACATCAAAAAGACAGAGACTATGGTTATATCTAAGAAACAGAATCCACCAGCATGCAGTATTAAATTAAACGGAACTATTCTAAAGCAGGTGCAGAAATTCAAATACCTTGGAGCAGTAATAACTTCAGATGGGAAATGCAGAACAGAAATTAGGAACAGAATAGGTCAAGCAAAGACTGCATTTCAGAGAATGAGAAACATATTAGCTAACACATCTTTATCAATGAATGTTAGAAAACGAGTCCTAAAATCCTATATTGAACCTATCTTGTTATATGGAAGTGAATCATGGATAATAGGCAAGTCTGCACAAAAATCATTGGAAGCAGCAGAAATGTGGTTTATTAGAAGAATGTTGTGAATCCCCTGGACAGTAAAACTAACTAATGAAGAATGTAGGAGAAGAGCTGGAGAGACAAAAAACCTTGTCAAAAAGATAAGAGAGAGACAATGTACTTTCATAGGACAAGCAATGAGAAGTGGGGGCACTGAAAATATTATAACAACAGGAAAAATAGAAGGAAGAAGATCAAGAGGAAGACCAAGAGAAATGATATTGGACAGTCTGACGGGATGGTGTGAGAGGAGATCACCAACTGAACTGATGGCCTGCATGAAGGATCGGATACTCTGGAAAAGCATAATAGCCAACGCCAGTCGGTACTGCACGTGATGATTATGATGAGTCATGTGAATCTATATTATCTCCTCTCTCTCTATTTCTTTGTCTTGTATGTTTTTGTATGATTACGGCTCACGCCAAAACGTCATAACTTTGTAATTGTTAAGTAATAAAGCTGCTCCTTTTTTTCCTAGTTTATACATTTTGATACCACAGCTTTACTGCAGTGGTTTGTGTGTAGGTGTATACTTGTACACTAATTATTGTGTGTTACTCCATTACACAGTGGTCTGTCAGACACTGGCAGATCACAACATTAACATCGTGCCTCTTACAGTGAAGCAAAACTATAATCAAGCATCAGTACAGGAAGCTATGGATTGACCAGCACAACCCCCACCCAATCTAATAATCAGATGCTGCAACTCTCATGTCAAGAACAAACCACTGTCTTCAGACTACACATGGAACACTGCCCACTGCAAGCACACATCTATCACATGTGAGACAGGCATACAGACCCCAGAGCACATCCTACATCTCTGCCTCCTCCACCTAGAAGCCTGAAACCAGTAGTGGACATAGGGGGCTGCACTGGAAGAAAAACTTTGGGATAATAAAGCATGGCCAGCTTTACTGCAGTGCTTAGTGTATAGTTGTATACTTATATACTAATTATTGGGCCAGACAATAAATACAGATAACTCAAGGTAGAACCAAAAAGAAGAATATTGTTTCCAAACATTTCAAACAAACCTGTTGTGTTACTGAAATGCCCTGGGAAGTTGTAGAAGCTGCTGCAACTGTTGGATTGCCTGCCCCAATATTACCTAGGGTGAACGATATGCCAGACCCTGATGAGTTAAACATGTTCGTAGCTGGTGAACTGGAAGCTGAACTTGGTCGACGCGATGCAAATGATTCCTTTGCTACTTCATTAGCAAGTGATGAGAGAACATCTGTGACTGGCCGCTTCTCTGTATGGTTGGATATTGATGACTGACTGTGTGCTAATCGTCTCTCTGAAGATTGTACAGAGCTTTGTAAATTATGATGTATTCAATGATACAATAAAGTTCTGGCACATCAAAGCAGACAATTAAACTGTGTCTTTTTGATTTTTTTTTTTTTAGTAAGACAGGCAACCCAAATAATGTAAAAATCAACCAGCAATGGATAAAAATAGAGGAAAATATATACATTTTTTTTTTTGGTCTTTGCACTGTGTACCACAAGAGAAATGAAGATTGTGATTTTATATGAAAATCATGTTAATATCTGTTTTTATTTGGTAAGATAAAACATACTTTCTGCTTTGTGGTTGCTTAAGCTTGGTAGTGGTTTGTCTAGTTCCAATGACCCTGAAAAATATCAAAACATTTATAAAAAACATTTAGAATTTCACAATTTCATTTCATTAACATAATGGCTGCACAAAAAACATGGAGAAACAACTAAATGTGACCCTTTTGAAAATAATCGGAAAAATGGGTGCTGAAAACATTGTTTTTTTCAACTTCTCTAACTCCATATAGAATAACCCCAAAGTATTTTTAATAAATCTCAAAAATATATTTAAAATGTATCTGGAAATAAGGAACAACTATTACAGTTGAAAGGTCAGTAGTACAAATACTCATGTATACTGCTTAAACTTTAAAACTGTTCAAATCTACAAAATCTAGTCCATAACCACCTTGCTTTATGCTCTTTTTCCTTCCGTATGTTATTACTAATATGTTCCATTACAAAATAAAAGCTTAACATTTCTCTCTCTCTCTCTCCCCCCACCCACACCCACACGCCCACAAAAACTTTGGAGAACTTTTTTTAAAGCAAGTATTTGAGCAATCATTCCTGTAGTACTCTGATTCTGTGAACAACTCATACTGGAAGCCTAGAATCTATTTCTTGATACTTATGGTTTAACATTAAACCAAAAAAAAGGCCATTTTAAGATATTTAGGTAAGGATTACTGATGACTCATAGCTCACCATGTTTCATGTCAAATTGCAAACATTACATCAGAAGTATTTAAACAGGCACACACACAAATCATTTTCTGTTACAATAACACTGCCAGGAGTTCCTTCACAAAAAAAAAAAAGTTTTTCAGGACAGAACTCCATCACCCATCCATCCATGGATGGTTACTAACTAAGCAACTGCTGCCCAGTAAGTCTTGTAATATGCAGAGTAGCAACAAATTCTTTCCACTTCTAATGTCTATGGCCAGCTTGTGCATGGTGTCCAAGATGTCTTGTGTTTATGTACTTCAGATATCTGAGATCCTTCCAGCACTGAGTTTTGATTAACCATTGCTGTTTTTGTAACATAATATTAAAAAGAAAAAAAAATGGCTCACTTTTCTCCAAAATTTCAGTAATTCCTGCATTGTCAGCTTCTAGTTCCATCTTAAACTTTGACAGCTCCTGATCTAACCGTCTTGAATGTCTATCAACCTGTAAAAGGTGGTCAGAGCTTAATCCATAATACAGAACATTATAATACTGAATCACATATTTATATACTGTCCAAAAAACAGAAACGCACAGGTTATATAAGCTTCATTTTTTATATATTATGACAAAAAATTTTCCTGGCTATTTCAAACCAAATCAAAAATTGTCACCAAGATATGAGGTCCATGATTTAGCGTGAATTTTGTTATTCTTGTGTATAGTCAGAATGCAGTAGCTGTCCTTGCTAAACACACAATTTTTTGCCATAACTCACGTTGCGTTTATTGAAAAGTCGTGATTTTTGTGGTGAGCCCAACTCACTTTTCATACAAATGAAACCCTATAAAAGGATGAGGTTACACAAACAAATTCGGTTAATTTTCAAGCAGAAAATTATGGCGCGTCTATTGCAAAATTTACGAAACATTGCTATTGGTCACCTGCAAGCAGGCAAAAGTCAAAGTCAGGTTGCCAGGCATTTAAACGTGCAGCAGAGTACCATCAGTCAACTTTGGCACTATTTCCAAGCCACTGGCTCAGTTGAAGACAAGAACTGCAATGGACGACCCAGGTTGACAAAACAGCTGATGATCACTTTATTCTGGTTCATCACTTCAGAAACAGGTTTACAACAGCTTCCTCAAGTGCCCAGTCATTGCTTGCAGGACATCATGTGTCTGATCAAACTGTTCAGAATAGACTGCATGAAGTTGGACTTCAGGAGCTCTATAAACGGGCAAAGGCTCAACTGGGGGCGCAGAGTACTTCCCTTTCAGGTATGGACAGGCCCACATCCATGGTGGCCCCTTCAGGAGTTAACTCTTCTTCGAGTTCTGATAGTATTCCCTTGGCCAGGTATAAAGAAAAGCACAATAGACATTAGTTGGGTAGTGTTCTTGGGGTAAGGAGTCCATCCTTTGCTCCTGTCCTGTTTCTATGGCAGTAGAAATAGATGGTTTAATTCAAAGAGCTCATTATTAAAATGGTGTGTGTGTGCGTGCGTGTGTGTGTGTATGTATGTGTATATGTATGTATATATATATATATATATATATATATATATATATATATATATATATAATATATATATATATATATATATATATATTATATATATATATATATATATATATATATATATATATGCTTAGCACCACAAATGCTCAATGTACTATTCTGACATACTGAGAGTGCAGAAAATTTATGTAGCTGCATAGCCAGCTTTGACTGAGTGTTTATAGCTCACTTCTAGTGAGAGATATCTGTTAAAGTTTGTTTTTTTTGAGATATTTGGATGGCCAAATATCTACTTTGGAGGGGAGGGGGGGTGGGGGTGGGGATATATGTGACAGTATCCTTGAATACTGCACTTATTTCACTATCTTTAAAAGATCCTTAGATTTTTTTTTTTTTTACTATCTTTAAAAAGCTTTTTTTTTCTATCTAAGGGGTATAATCCATGATAAATCTAGTATTTTTGATGGTTTGATTATTGTCGTAAGACAGGTCAAAGGCAGCTCACGCTACCTTGAAAAATCATGGGGAATCATGAACTTTATCCTGACATGTTTTATGAAAGTTACATTTGGAAAATCTGGTTAGTTTTTCACTGAAGGTCATTTTTGGATGTTGACATCCTGAGATTTTGATGACTTTTATTGAACTTTCTCTGGACACTTTTTTATAGATAGTGAAATTTAGGTTGTTTTTGAGAGACTAGTCCAAGGTCTGTAAACCAGCGATTTCATGAAGTTTAGGGTACAAAAGTTCAGGGCATGAGTCAAGTTTTGTAGTTAACTTGTGCTTTTGGCATGAAATAAGTAGATTTCCATGCAGTATCTTACATCATTCCCGTGCCACTAAACATCACATAGGGCCTGCATGGTAGTCCACCAAGATTTCCTGTCTTTGGCAAGTTTTTCAATCTCATCAAGGGATGTTATGCCCACTGGACTGGCCTCTCTTAATAGTGTCCTCTTTAGAGTTTCACATGGTCGATCTCTTTTTCTTCAGCCTGTTGTGTTCCACTTCATAGCTTGTTTGGAATTCTCCGATTGTTTCTTCTCATCACATGACCAACATACTTTTCTTTTAATTTTTAACATGTCTCCTTCATGCTTTAGTCAGTCATTTGCATGTCCCTTGCAGAACTCTGAAGGAGAGCTGTTAAGGAGGCAAAGTTCCACAAGGAACATGCAAATGACTGATTGACATGACAATTAGTATTTCCTTGCACTCTATTTACCCAGGCAGCAGACTGTATCCCTGCTTGTTCTATATAAGAACCTTCAGTCTGCTGCTACTGGAAGATTCAACTGTACATTTTTAAATTCTGTATAAGAAGTTCTAGTCTGCTGCTATTGAAAGATCCTACAATAGTTCTTTAACAAAATCTAATCACTGCCTCCTATTTTTTTCCTGAAATGAATGTAGAAATGTTCAGTTTCTCCATTTTGAATGTTTGCCAGTCTATCTCTGCAGAGGTTCATGTTAAAAGACTGTCAGATAAAGTCTCTGCTTCCTTCTTTCTCTACCCTGACAAGAACAGCTTCTCAGTGCCTCTGCATGTACATCACATCTAAATGTTCATCCTCTAACTTCACAGTTTCACCAAATCAGAAAATCTGATAATCTTTAACACAAATAAAACCCATCATATCTGTTATTTTTCTGAGTTGGAGATTTTAAGATCAAATTAAGGGAAAAAAGTAAGAGTAAGTAGTCCTGACTTACAAGTTCATATATATGATTTGCTAATTGAACTTTCTCATCTGTGTCTCCCAATGCTTTGTAGTATTCCTGCAATAAAAATAAAGGTGACAATAATAATAGCAAAGGTGAAGCCTTCAGCAGGATACAGAAGTAGAAACAAAGCTGTGGAATATCTTACTCTGTTCAACATTTTATGGAGGTTTCATTTTTTATTAAATGGTGCAGGATAAGTGTGATAACAACAGTGGTAAAACTGGTTCCAGTAGAGTTAAGCAAAGGTGTATAGTGTAGGAAAAAAAATAGTAATGAGAAATGGATGCTAATTTTACTCTTTTTTCTGCTTTTTTCTCCCTAAAAAGCACTAATGTAAAAGAATTATTATCTCTCAGTAATATGCGATACCACCACAATCATCATCATATTCATGATGAACATCAGCCTTCTATGAATCACAAGATCCTAAATAATGCTTTCTTTGGCATCCTATTTTAGACATCTGCTCCAACTTCCAACTCTCTTCATTTCTTTGAATGGTCTCCATTAGATCTTTCTTTGAAGTTTCTATACACAAACTGCTAGTAATATTGTTTCTGGCTTTTATCAATTATAGATCATCTATTTTCATTATCTTTTCATCACTAAGTACTCTCTACACAAGATCATTAAACTTCTGCAGCTACTTGTTTATAATCATCTCGTTAAATTCTCTTTGTGTGTGGTCATTATGCTTCTGCAGCTACTTGTTTATGATCATCTCATTAGAGATTTTACTATTTAGAGGTGGATGTTTGAGGGGAAATTATGATGAGTTTTTTTCTGGATTAAAAAAATTGCCTCTGCTGTTATAATACTGTCACATTAACATTTCATCAATTCTGTGACATTAGCAGTTCATCATGTATAAACTAGGGAAAAAGTAGGAACAGCTTTATAAATTTTATAAAGCAGTTCATCAAGTCTATCTCATTCTTACACTCATGAGTAAACTAAAGAAACCACAGAATGGCAAACTAAATATCTGGCAGAGGCCCTTGCAAAAAATAGTGGAGTAGAGATAGTCAGAAGTGGATGGCAGTTTAAGCAAAGCTACTGAGAGCTGAATCTGGGTGGAGATAGAAGTGGATGGCAGTTTAAGCAACACTACTGAGAGCTGAATCTGGGTGGAGATAGTCAGAAGTGGATGGCAGTTTAAGCAACACTACTGAGAGCTGAATCTGGGTGGAGATAGTCAGAAGTGGATGGCAGTTTAAGCAACGCTACTGAGAGCTGAATCTGGGTGGAGATAGAAGTGGATGGCAGTTTAAGAAACACTACTGAGAGCTGAATCTGGGTGAAGATAGTCAGAAATGGATGGCAGTTTAAGCAATGCTACTGAGAACTGAATCTGGGTGGAGATAGAAATGGATGGCGGTTTAAGCAACACTACTGAGAGCTGAATCTGGGTGGAGATAGTCAGAAGTGGATGTCAGTTTAAGCAACGCTACTGAGAGCTGAATCTGGGTAGAGATAGAAGTGTATGGCGGTTTAAGCAACACTACTGAGAGCTGAATCTGGGTGGAGATAGAAGTGGACAGCGGTTTAAGCAATGCTACTGAGAGCTGAATCTGGGTGGGTGGAGACAGCCAGTCTGAAAAATAAGATGCTGTTCCTGAACAGCAGTGCCCTTGTGGTTCTACTGACTGAAATAGTAGGGCACTGGTTTATCTGCCTTTCCAGAGATGCCTTAAAAATGTGGGTGGAATTTAACTCCTAAACATAAGGTAGAAGTGGATGGCGGTTTAAGCAACACTACTGAGAGCTGAATCTGGGTGGAGATAGAAGTGGAGGGCGGTTTAAGCAACACTACTGAGAGCTGAATCTGGGTGGAGATAGAAGTGGAGGGCAGTTTAAGCAACGCTACTGAGAGCTGAATCTGGGTGGAGATAGAAGTGGATGTCAGTTTAAGAAACGCTACTGAGAGCTGAATCTGGGTGGAGATAGAAGTGGATGGCAGTTTAAGCAACGCTACTGAGAGCTGAATCTGGGTGGAGATAGAAGTGGATGTCAGTTTAAGAAACGCTACTGAGAGCTGAATCTGGGTAGAGATAGAAGTGGACGGCGGTTTAAGCAATGCTACTGAGAGCTGAATCTGGGTAGAGATAGAAGTGGACAGCGGTTTAAGCAATGCTACTGAGAGCTGAATCTGGGTGGGTGGAGACAGCCAGTCTGAAAAAATAAGAGCTTATCTGAAGTGTCTTGATCCCAGTGAGAAGCAGAAATGTGTGTGGAAGAAAAAAGAGGAAAAAAAGGAGGAGGAAAAAAAATCACGCTGCCTACAGACAAAAGATTCCCGATAGAGCCAATCATAACAAAGAAGCGGAGAGAGAGGAGGAGAACAAGTGGGAGAAAGGGGTTGGGGTAAGGCAATAGAAACATGATAGCTGCTAGAGGTGTCGGGGGAGGGGAGGGAAAAGGGGACACAGAGAGATAATGAATGAAGAACTTAAACACCTACAGGGAGAAAATGTGAAACTGGTGAATAGGACATGACCAATATGTTGGCAGAGAAGGAAATAGGATGGTGGAAGGACATAGGATGGTGGTAGGGAGGGGTAGCATAGAGAAAGAAAGTAGAGTATAAAAAAGGCCAGTGGAAAAATTAAGAAGTTACAGAAAGCTGAAGACATTGTTAATTTACAGCTGGGTGGAGACAGCCAGTCTGGAAAATAAGGCGCTGTTCTAGGACCCTCCGAGATCGTACATCTGCGGAACAAGAGTGGATCGCACTAACCGAAATGTCCTGTTTGCCCCTGTGGTTACCAAGGCAAAAATGTTTAGCCACAGGTGTCCAGGCCCTCTTAGAAATATCATTGAGATGCTGGCGAAATTGATCTCCTAACCGTAAGCCAGTTTCCCTTATGTACTTCAAACCGCAACGTTTGCACATGATAACATAAATGAAATTTCGTGAAGTACAGGTGAAACCCTCCTGTACTAATAACGTGGATTTAGGGAAGGAGATCTGGCTGGCCTCAACAACAAACGGACAAGTGTTACATCTACAGCGTCCGCAACGTCTGGTACCATAAAAAGTGTCATCTGTCTTAAGATGACTACGAATTAAAAGGTCCCTGAGGTTCTTGTCCCGTCTGTAGGCCACCAATGGGGGTTCCCCAAAAAGTTCACGTGTCTCAGGCTCGGTCTGGAGGAGGTGGAGATGGCGAAACAGTATGTTTTTAACTGCCAAGTTATGAGGGTGGTACGTGAGTACTAGTTTCACTCTGTCCGAGCTACAGTGCGGTTTAGGGGTGAGGGCTTGTTACCGCGATATATGGCTAATGCGGTTCCAAGACGACGAGAGAACATGGTCTGGATAGCCGCGTTGACGGAAGAAATCTAGCAATTTGTGGCCTTGATCCTGGAAATCCAAATCCTCCTTACACAAACGTCGCAACCTAAGAAGCTGGGAAAAAGGAATAGAGTCCTTACACGATCTGGGATGGGAGGAAGAGTACTGTGAGGATCTGTAGGTTTATAGTGGATAGAAGTAGTAAGCCCGGAAGGGCCGATAGTGACGGCAATGTCAAGAAAGTTAGCGGAAGTAGCAGAGATATGGGAGGTGAAAGAAATGACAGGATTGTTTTCCTTAACAAAACTGATAAAGCTGTTAAGGTCTTCCTCTGGCACTGATGTGATCCCAATGCCATCGTCTATGTAGTGTCTATAGAAGGTGGGAAAAGGGCCTCTAAAGGCTCTCAGAACCTTGTGTTCGAAGTGGCCCATGAACAGGCACGCGTAGCTGGGGCCCATCTTGGTACCCATGGCTACACCACTAATCTGGTCAAAGTAAAGGCCATTGAATTCAAAAGAATTGAGTTGGAGGACAAGTTTTGTAAGGCGCAGAATAGCAGACGTAGGAATAGAGGGATTGCGTCTTTTGTTCAGAAAGAATTTGACGGCCTGAAGTCCCTGATCGTGCGGGATGGATGTGTATAAGGATACTACATCAAGGGTGAAGATACGGTAGGTGTGACCAGGCAGGAGTGTAAGGGTCTCAAAAGTAATGAGAGCATGATTGGTGTCCTTGAGATAAGTGGGCAGACTAATGACCAGAGGTTGAAAGATGCTGTCAAGAAAATCAGAGATTTGTTCCGTAGGGCAGGAACAAGCAGACACTATGGGCCTTCCTGGGTTGCCACCGCTTCTGCCCCCACTAAGGTGGTTTGTATCCCTCCGGATATTCCTCTTTCAGCTGATGAATTGTCTGTTCTGGGGAAAGGTTTACAGTTTGTTCCCCTCCGTCCTTCTGCTGATCAGTTCTCACTCCTTCAAGATGTCCACCGTTTCCATCGCAGACTGCGTTTAAAGTTCCATTTCCAAGACGCGTCCCAACCTTCATCATCCCAATCCATCTCCGATGATGACCCTTTCTCTCACTTCTCCAAACAACCATCCACCTGGACACCTTCAGCAGGAGCGTCTCGTGCCTTGGACCTTTACACTGATCACACTCTCTATGAAATCCGCAAGCTTCACCTTCCCCATGTACGACACTCGAACCTGACCCCCAGGGAGCAATGCGCACTTTCTCAACTCCAGCGCATGCGTGATATCGTGATCAAGAGTGCAGACAAGGGCGGGGTCATTGTTTGTTGGAAGAAAGAATTGTACATCCAGGAGACCATGGGCCAGCTGAGCAACATTAAATTTTATGCCTCTCGCCCTCAAGATCCAACTCTGGCCAACAACCACCATGTTCGTGACACGATCATCGAACTCATCCACAAGACCAAGTCTGGTCTTTCTCCCTCGGCTACACATCTTCACATCCGCGACAGCTGCTTAGGGAAACCATCTTTTTATCTACTCCCTAAGATTCACAAACCAGGTAACCCAGGAAGGCCCATAGTGTCTGCTTGTTCCTGCCCTACGGAACAAATCTCTGATTTTCTTGACAGCATCTTTCAACCTCTGGTCATTAGTCTGCCCGCTTATCTCAAGGACACTAATCATGCTCTCATTACTACTGAGACCCTTACACTCCTGCCTGGTCACACCTACCGTATCTTCACCCTTGATGTAGTATCCTTATACACATCCATCCCGCACGATCAGGGACTTCAGGCCGTCAAATTCTTTCTGAACAAAAGACGCAATCCTTCTATTCCTACGTCTGCTATTCTGCGCCTTACAAAACTTGTCCTCCAACTCAATTCTTTTGAATTCAATGGCCTTTACTTTGACCAGATTAGTGGTGTAGCCATGGGTACCAAGATGGGCCCCAGCTACGCGTGCCTGTTCATGGGCCACTTCGAACACAAGGTTCTGAGAGCCTTTAGAGGCCCTTTTCCCACCTTCTATAGACACTACATAGACGATGGCATTGGGATCACATCAGTGCCAGAGGAAGACCTTAACAGCTTTATCAGTTTTGTTAAGAAAACAATCCTATCATTTCTTTCACCTCCCATATCTCTGCTACTTCCGCTAACTTTCTTGACATTGCCGTCACTATCGGCCCTTCCGGGCTTACTACTTCTATCCACTATAAACCTACAGATCCTCACAGTACTCTTCCTCCCATCCCAGATCGTGTAAGGACTCTATTCCTTTTTCCCAGCTTCTTAGGTTGCGACGTTTGTGTAAGGAGGATTTGGATTTCCAGGATCAAGGCCACAAATTGCTAGATTTCTTCCGTCAACCGGCTATCCAGACCATGTTCTCTCGTCATCTTGGAACCGCATTAGCCATATATCGCGGTAACAAGCCCTCACCCCTAAACCGCACTGTAGCTCGGACAGAGTGAAACTAGTACTCACGTACCACCCTCATAACTTGGCAGTTAAAAACATACTGTTTCGCCATCTCCACCTCCTCCAGACCGAGCCTGAGACACGTGAACTTTTTGGGGAACCCCCATTGGTGGCCTACAGACGGGACAAGAACCTCAGGGACCTTTTAATTCGTAGTCATCTTAAGACAGATGACACTTTTTATGGTACCAGACGCTGCGGACGCTGTAGATGTAACACTTGTCCGTTTGTTGTCGAGGCCAGCCAGATCTCCTTCCCTAAATCCACGTTATTAGTACAGGAGGGTTTCACCTGTACTTCACGAAATTTCATTTATGTTATCATGTGCAAACGTTGCGGTTTGAAGTACATAAGGGAAACTGGCTTACGGTTAGGAGATCAATTTCGCCAGCATCTCAATGATATTTCTAAGAGGGCCTGGACACCTGTGGCTAAACATTTTTGCCTTGGTAACCACAGGGGCAAACAGGACATTTCGGTTAGTGCGATCCACTCTTGTTCCGCAGATGTACGATCTCGGAGGGTCCTAGAACAGCGCCTTATTTTCCAGACTGGCTGTCTCCACCCAGCTGTAAATTAACAATGTCTTCAGCTTTCTGTAACTTCTTAATTTTTCCACTGGCCTTTTTTATACTCTACTTTCTTTCTCTATGCTACCCCTCCCTACCACCATCCTATTTCCTTCTCTGCCAACATACTGGTCTTGTCCTATTCACCAGTTTCACATTTTCTCCCTGTAGGTGTTTAAGTTCTTCATTCATTATCTCTCCGCGTCCCCTTTTCCCTCCCCTCCCCCGACACCTCTAGCAGCTATCATGTTTCTATTGCCTTACCCCAACCCCTTTCTCCCACTTGTTCTCCTCCTCTCTCTCCGCTTCTTTGTTATGATTGGCTCTATCGGGAATCTTTTGTCTGTAGGCAGCGTGATTTTTTTCCTCCTTCTTCCACACACATTTCTGCTTCTCACTGGGAGCAAAACACTTCAGATAATTTCTATGTGTTTGTATTTTGTTGTGTATGTATCCTTGAATAAGGCTCACGCTGAAATATCGGATGTTGTATGATTTTCATTTATACATTCTCATACTTTATATTCATATTTTTCTCACCTTGCTCACTTCCTCCCTCACTTTGTAAAACTGCACCATATACCTCTATCTACCTTGTTTATTTAAACCAGTTTTACTGCAGTCGCCATCCCTTTTATCTGAAAAATAAGATGCTGTTCCTGAATAGCAGTGCCCTTGTAGTTCTACTGACTGAAATAGTAGGGCACTGGTTTATCTGCCTTTCCAGAGATGCCTTAAAAATGTGGGTGGAATTTAACTCCTAAATATAAGCCACTTTCCCCTATTTATGTCATATTGCAGAACTTACATATTATCACATATTTTGTGATGTGGGAAATGAATGTGTAACCCTCACAATGATAGCAATGATAATCTAGCTGGACTCAGTTTTTAGTTCAGCTTCCTTTGAACCACTCTTTCTTCTGTTTTGCTACACTAAGTTTTTCCATCTTTGTCTTCCTTTTTTTCACTTTTATGTGACTATGTAACTGCCCATTTAGCTTCTTCTATTCCATCCTTTCTACTTATCTGCTTTGTGGGCATACTTGGAAGCCATTCTTAATTAGTACATGCTAATTCTTTCTATCCTCATTCCTCAGACACCCAAGGGGTATGTTAGCACAGAAGTGTATCACTTCCAATCAAGTTTCTTATCCACTTGCACTTTTACATATGATACTATCTTTTCTTTTTCCACCTGTGTATTTTCTTCTAATTACTCCTATCTTAATGGTCACTACCTATACCATAAGAAGAATGAGGTATTACATAACTGGCCAATATAGTTCACCAGCTAGGCCCTTCAGCTGTTATTTCTATTCTCTCATTTTTCAGTGAACATTTTTTCACCCATTTTTCTTTCTTTCTTTACCTTGCAAAGGATATTTTAGGCAAACATTTTCAAAACTTTTTCTTACCTGACTCCATCTAGCCACATTACTTGCATGATGATATCTTAATCAAGAGAATCTCTGCCAGCTAAGCGCCATTATTATATATACTTGTTTTGTTATTTTTGTCATCCTTGATAAAGGCTTATCACTGAAAGATTTACTTGTTACAGTTTGTTTTTTACTTCTATGCCTCATCTCACTGCATCTTTTGCAATTCCTTCTCATCTCAACTTCTACATTTTTTTGTAAAACTGTACTTTACACCTCTGACTATCTTTTACTCTACTACAACCAATTTTGCCAGTCCTCAGCTTATCTATCTTGAAAGAAAATACCACTTCTGTTTTCATGCCTTTTGATGTTTGATACACACTGTGTATCTAATACAAATGATCTAATACAATGCTGGTGAATATGGCTAGCATGACTCTGCCTAATTATGTGTATGGAGATTACAAATGGTCTAATTGTGTCCAAAATATGTCAACTAATACAAATATATAACACACTACAAAGGTCTGCTTACCACTTTTATTTTATTAAACTGTTCTTCTCTCCAATCTTTTCTACAGTTCGGCTGTTGACATTTTCTAAAGTACGCTTTAACACTTTCCTCTAAAGTGTCTAGTGTATCTGAATAAACAAAACATGAATTGAAAAGTGTCTTGGGCATATGAATATACAAAAACATAATTTGAAAAGAGTCTAATGTATCTCAATATATCAAAACAGGCTGAAAAGTGTCTAGTGTAAACGAATAAATAAAACACTTAAAAGCTTGAAAAGAATTAAGGATGTAGTGGATGCTGCAATGAGAGAAGAACAAGCAGGATTTCAAAAAGGGAGAAGTTGTCTCAACAAGACCTTTACTCGAATAACATACTGAAAAGCAGAAACCATTAATATTGAACTTCATACACTTTAAAAAGGCATTTGATAGCATACATAGAGATTCATTGTGGAGTATTTTAAGACTATATAGAATACCATTTAAGACTGTCAACATCATTAAGGACCTCTACAAAGGATATATTTGTGCAGTCAAAACAGAAGAAGGGATGAATGAATGGTTCCAGATTGAAAAAGGCGTGAAACAATGATGTATGCTATCTCCTTTGCTTTTTGGAATTGCAACAGACTTCATAATGAAAAAATGCTGCACAGGTAACACAGGTATTGATTGGTTACATGAGACCCAACTAGAAGATCTTGATTTTGCTGATGACTTAACTCTTACCAGTAACAATGTGAATTCTGTTCAAGAAAAAACAGAGATCCTGTTTTCACTGGTTAGCAAAATAGGGCTTGAAATTAACAAGGACAAAACAAAAATAATGAAAATTCCCATTAATCAAAATGGAAAAACACATGTAGAAGGGATAGCTGTTGAAGAAGTCAATCAATTTGCATACCTTGGGGGCTACATAGACCAGGATGATGACACCAGAAAGGAAGATTGCAAAAGCAGCATTGATCTTCAAGAATCTTGAGAATATATGGCATTCAGAAGTTATAAGCACAAAAACCAAGTTAACACTATTCAATTCAAATGTAATATCCACCTTCATTTATGCATGCGAAAGCGGGAAAACAACTAAAGAAACAGACAATACATTGCGAAAGCTGGAAAACAACTAAAGAAATAGACAAGAAATTAAACTCTTTTGAAAACAAATGCTTAAGGAAAATACTCTGCATCAAGTGGAACGAATTCAAGAACAATGCAGATATAAAACAGATAAGCAAACATCATTGTCTGATATTTATGTGCAGATTATCTTGAGGTGGTGAGAACATGTTTTTCATTGTCTGATATTTGTGTGCCGATTATCTTGAGGTGGTGAGAAAATGTTTTTCATTGTCTGATATTTGTTTGCAGATTATCTTGAGGGGGTGAGAAACTGTTTTTCAATGTCTGATATTTGTGTGCAGATTGGCTTGAGGTAGTGAGAAAATGTTTTTCATTGTCTGATATTTGTGTGCAGATTAGCTTGAGGTGGCAATAACATGTTTTTCATTGTCTGATATTTGTGTGCAGATTGGCTTGAGGTGGTGAGAACATGTTTTTCATTGTCTGATATTTGTTTGCAGATTGGCTTGAGGTGGTGAGAAAATGTTTTTCATTGTCTGATATTTGTGTGCAGATTGGCTTGAGGTGGTGAGAAAATGTTTTTCATTGTCTGATATTTGTTTGCAGATTGGCTTGAGGTGGTGAGAAAATGTTTTTCATTGTCTGATATTTGTGTGCAGATTGGCTTGTGGTGGTGAGAAAATGTTTTTCATTGTCTGATATTTGTTTGCAGATTATCTTGAGGTGGTGAGAAAATGTTTTTCATTGTCTGATATTTGTTTGTAGATTATCTTGAGGTGGTGAGAAAATGTTTTTCATTGTCTGATATTTGTGTGCAGATTATCTTGAGGTGGTGAGAAAATGTTTTTCATTGTCTGATATTTGTTTGCAGATTATCTTGAGGGGGTGAGAAACTGTTTTTCAATGTCTGATATTTGTTTGCAGATTGGCTTGAGGTAGTGAGAAAATGTTTTTCATTGTCTGATATTTGTGTACAGATTAGCTTGAGGTGGCAATAACATGTTTTTCATTGTCTGATATTTGGGTGCAGATTGGCTTGTGGGTGTGTTCCTATTTTTATCAGTGACTTAATGTCACAAATATAGATTTTTATCTATCTGTATGCAGATTAGCTTGTCAATGTGTTCCTATTTATGTCAGTGACTTAATGGGGAAGAGTGTGATACAGAGGTCAAAACTAATAATTGTGATAACGGACAAGATCCTGATGGTGATACTAAAGAAAACCCCCGCATCAAACTAAAAAGAAAAATAAGAGTAGGAACATGGAATGTAAGAAGTATATATGTGGGAAAGTATCAAATATTAAGTGACAAGATGAAAAAGAACGGGGATACACATTTTGGGAATCTGCAAACATCGATGGAAAGGATCAGGACACTTCAAGAGCAAGAATGATAATATCTTTATATACTCTGGTGGAGAAGTAGGAGGAAAGAATGGAGTGGCTTTTTACTTGGATAATTCAACATCAAAAGCATTACTAGGTTACAATCCAGTAAGTGATAGAATTCTCACTATCAGACTTAAGGACACTCCTAGAAATGTAAGAATCATCCAGATATATGCACTTACATCAGCAGCAGATGAAGAAGAAGTAGAAGACTTTTATAACACACTGCAAATGACGATAGACCAGGTATGGAAGAATGATATGAGATTTTAATTCAAAGACTGGTACAGAAAGAGCAGAAGATGAAGGATATGTTGTGGGGAAATTGAGCACAGGACATAGATATGAGGCAGGTGACAATCTAATGGCGTTTTGCATGGAAAATGAGCTAATGATCACTAACACACTTTTTAAACAGCATCCAAGAAGACTTTACACAAGGACATCACCTGATGAGAAAACCAAGAATCAAATAGATTACATTTTAGTGAAAGAAGGTGGAGATCAAGTATAACATCAGTAAAAACTTTACCAGGTGGTGACTGTGACACGGACAATAAGTTATTAATAGCAGATATGAAGATAAAAATAAAAAAGACAGTTACAGGATCAAGACCACTCCACTGTGATCTTACAAAAATAACAGAACAATATGGTACAGAAGTGAAGAACCATTCTGAAATCATGATGACTGTACAGGAAGGGATGACACCAGATGAACTGGCTACGCAGGCCAGAGATATCTTAATAACAACAGCTAAAGACATGGTTCCAGTAAAGAAAACACAAAAGAATTCCAGTAAAGAAAACACAAAAGAATGGATGGATTACAGCAGGCACATTAGAACTGATAAAACAACGTAGAGAAATGAAGACGCAGTGGAAAGTAACAAAAAACAACAAAGAGTAATATAAATCTTTAACAAAATAAGTATGAAGAAACATAATAAAAGACAAAAAACAATACATACAAGATTGCTGTGAAAGAATAGGGCATCAGAAGTGTGGAAGAGATTGTGAAATGTTTAAAGAAATGAAGACATTGACGAGAAATGTCACACCTAAGCTAAATGTAATTTGTGACAAGATGGGGAATACCTTGACAGAGACAGAGGAAATTCTAGAAAGATGGAAGGAATATTGCAGAGGAATGTATGAAACAACTGACTGTGAAAGCAGAAATCAACAGTGTGAAATATTATTGCAGGAGAAAGAACCCGAACTGACAATAGAAGAAGTTTTATGGGCAATAAAGAATCTGAAAAATGGTAAATCACCAGGATGTGATGAGATAACAGCTGAATTTATTAAAGCAGGAGGAAAGGAATGTGCAACAATCTATCATTCACTATGTAAAAAAGATTCAAGTATTTGGCCAAAAGAATGGAAAAGAACTGTACTCATTCATTCATTTGCACGTCCCTTGTGGAACTTTGCCTCCCTAACAGCACTCCTGTAGGCCTCATGGTTGTGAGCAAGATGGCCTGCTGCTAATGCATCCATTTGCAGATCATCAACGATGATCAACTGTATTCATACCATAAAAAGGGTAACATGAAATTATGCACAAACTACAGAATTGTTGCCCTGATTAGTCATGCCAGTAAAATTCTATTAAAAATCATAATGGGCAGACTCCATAAGAAAGTAGAAGAAGAAGTCAATATGGTCCAAGCTGGTTTCAGGCAAGGAAGAGGATCGAGAAATCATATATATTCAATATAAGATTAATAATAGAGAAATGCAGAGTTTAATGTGAATCTATATTTATATTGTGGAACACAACAGGCCAAAGAAAAAGAGGCCGACCATGGGAAACTCTAAAGAGGGCATTGTTACGAGAGGCTAAATTAATAGGCATAAAATCCCTTGATGAGGTTGCAAAGCTCGGTGAAAACAGGAAAACTGGCAAACTACCTTGTGAGCCCTATGGGACATTTAACGACATGGGAAGGATATAAGATATAAGATAACAATTGGAGGTTATGAAATACCAGAGATTATATATGCTGATGACACACTATTACTGTCCACAACACAAAAAGGAATGGAAAAACTTGTAAGAACAGCGAAGAGCAAAATCTCCATCTTAATGTGAAGAAAATTAAATTGATGACAACTGACAAAACAAATAAGGCAGCTGAAACACGTATCAATGAGGAAAAATTAGAAGAAGTAGAGAGTTTTGAATATCTTGGATCACTCTAACTAATAATGGAGATACAATGAGGGAAATTAAAAGGAGGACATCTATTGCTCTTCAGAAAGTAAAACAACTAAAGAATCTGTGGGGAGGAACAGACAGAACTACAAAAATAAGATTTTTTAAGGGCATGTATCTCTCCTATCACAACATATGCCTGTGAGACCTGGATACTTAACAAAACAGCTGAGAAATACATAAATGCCTTTGAATGTAAATGCTACAGAAGAGTTCTTCAAATGTCATGAACACAAAAAAGAACAAATATATCCATACTACAAGAACAAGATAATGGGAAAAAGAAAGAGTGGAAGATCAAGGCGAAGATGGCTGCAAGACATCGTTGATGATCTGCAAATGGATGCATCAGCAACAGACCATCTTGCTCATAACCGAGAGGCCTATAAGATGTGAATTTAGGGAGGCAAAGTTCTGCAAGGGACTTGCAAATGAATGAATTACTTAATGTCACAAATGTAGATTTTTATTTATTTTATGATGTCATTGTGATTGGGAATTAATGGGTATCCAAATATTATTTTTTCTCTGTCCACATTAATTGTGGTAGTAATATTAGCTGATATTTTAATAATAACCACCTCAAAAAACTTGATCTTTTAAAATTTGGCCATGTGAGCTCATAAAAATAACTAAACATCTGACGTTTTACCTATAATTCTGAAGCGTTTATGTAAAAATATTTTTTGCTGTATGGAAAATGCATGCTGTCCCATTTTTGTTGCAATCGGCAAAAGACAGTGAGTGAGTGGATAAGTTAGTGAGTGCAGTCAGTAGTGGAGTCTTCCTTTTCTTCGTTCGCTTCTACCAAAAAGGTCGCATCATGATCTTACTGAATTTACTCCTGTGGTTCTCACGATGAGGATAGAGGCTCAGAGCATCACAGGGCTTGGGCCTATATTCTCAGTGGGTCACAGAAGCAGTACTGCATGACACTGTGGTTTTCATTGCACCAGTTTAGTCTAGAGTTGGACGTCCTGACCGGAAAACCTTGACGTGGTTTGGATATGAATATATATATCCCCGTCGGGTGAGAGGTGGTTGCCCATCCAGCCTAGAAAACCTCTACATGTTTTGGATATCAGTATATCCCCACCGGGTGAGAGGTGGTTGCCCATCCAGTCCAGAGCTGAACTTTCTCACCGGAAAACCTCAATGTGATTTGGATATGAAAAATATCCCCGTCGGGTGAGAGGTGGTTGCCTAACTAGACTGTACTGGTCCAGTGTGTCTGACTCCAGCATTTTGTGGTTGTGGCCGTTATCCTTCCTGGTGGTGACCAGGATGGAGCTCTTGTCGAGGAGGACGAATCCTCACCACTAGTGACTTTCACCCCTGGGTTAAGCCGGTTTAGGCGTATTATCTCAGTATGGCTGTATATATAGGACGTGACCAGTCTCTAGAGCAGAGGTACTGTGATATGTGTAGCCATCAAGTTTCACCCCTGGGTTAAGCTGGTTTTAGGCATACTGCCCCAGTATGTGTGTATATAGGACATGGCCAGCCTCTAGAGCAGAGGTGCCGTGGTATGGACTGCTCGCACTGCGAGTCTACTGGCCATACTGATTAAACTTCACTTAATCCTTTCCATCACCTTTTTCACAGCAGTGCCGTGTGGCAACCCTAATCACATTTTTCCTCATTAGCCGGGAGGAATTTCACCCCACGAGTGGCAGCTGAAGAATCTTGCCAGCAGAGTCTTAGTTTAACCCCTGGGTTAAACCAGTTTAGGCATTTGAGCAGCTATGGGTGTAAATAGGATGAGGCCGGCCTCTAAAACAGTGGTGCCTTGATATGAGTAGCCCCGACCGTGAGACTACTGGCTACTTCACTTAATCCTTTCATTCACCTTTTCCACGGCGGCGCACCACGGCAACCCTAATTGTATTTTTCTTCACTGACCAGGAGTTTCACCCCACATGGCAGCTGAAGGATCTTGCCAGCAGCGAGCAGGAACTTTCCTTCTCCTAGATGAGCTACCAACTAAGACTAATGAGTCTCATCTACCTGAAAGCATTTTGTTTTCAGGTGACAGATATTCGCTTTTCACCCCTTCTCTTGTCAGTTTAAACAGCTGCGCCATGAGAAGGCCAGGAGCTGGACTTGGACTGTCAGAGGCTATTTGAGACGCATGCCATGGTGACATTTAATTGCAGTGGAGAGTTTATCCCTCACCCCACCTCCGGCTATTACAGTCCTTAGAACCGGTTGTGGAGTGATTTAGATCACATGTACATTACCTTGTTTCAGATGATACTGCATCCACGATGTCATCATAAGCAACATCAGTTCTGAGGGAAACCACTGCAACATCAGTTTCTACAATTCTTATATCAGGTGACGGGACAATTATTTCCCAGAAAAAAATATCCTCTGAAACTGCATGAAGATTTTTACTACAGAAGTGACTGAATAAAAGATGGAAGCAGTACATGGAGAAGCACAAGAACAGGTTGTAGAGTATGTAAAAGTCACAACTTTCATGAAAGAGAATAAAACAGGACCATGCACTATATTCTGGTCAAACTGAAGATTTGTAAGCTGTTGATTCTATAAGCCAACAAAAAATCCTGGTAAATAACACTGGATATGAAATTTAGTAATATATAAAGAAAATCAGAACCCTTTTCTATAAGAACTGGTTTAAAACAAGGTGATACATTATCTTCCTTACTATTCAACTTAGTACTAGTTCGTGAAAATAAAAGTAAAGGTCTCAGCCTGAACAAAAAGAAGACTAAAGTGATGGTCATCTCAAAGAAAAGAATACCACCAAAATGTAGCATTACCATTGATGGAACACATCTGAAACAAGTTGATAGATTCAAATACTTAGGAACAATTATAACAACTGATGGGAAATGTCACAACGAAATAAAAAGCAGACATCCTCAGGCCAAGTCAGCATTCCAGACATTGAGACATCTTGTGCAATAAATCCATATCAATGGAAACAAGATTCCAAGTACTTAAATGTTACATTGAGCCAATTTTGTTTCATGGGTGTGAAGCATGCTCTATGAATAAGAGAGTACAGCGAGAAATGGAGGCCATGGAGATGTGGTTTATAAGATGGATGTTGAAGGTACCATGGACAGCCAAGAAAAACCAAAGAAGTCTTAAGAGAGGCTGGAGCTAAAAAGTAAATTATAGCAAAGATCAGATGCAGACAAGTGAGATTTATAGGACATTTCCTGAGAAGAGGAAAACTGGAACACACTGTGGCATATGGAAAAACTAAGAGAAGAAGAGACAGAGGAAGAGTTACTGGATGGGCTGTCAGCGTGGCTAGGAAGAAAGTCACCAGTGGATCTCATAATCAAGTCTAAAGACAGGGAATTGTGGAGAGAAATGATCACCTATGCCACAAGGCATGGCACTTGAATTGAATTCCTTTGAGGACATGTAAATTCACTGTGGCGGGTGTGGTATGTGCTTTGAGGAAGGTGTTTTTGTACAGACTGTTCCATCTGCTGCTGTTCCGGAATGCATTACTGACAAAAACCATGCCAGGAGCTGACTGCAACAGTGACCATAACCCACTATGTGGAAAAATTAGAATAAAGCTAAAGAAAGCATGTAGAAAAGTGAGAAACATCAAATTGAATACAGAACTCCTTAAAAATTACCAAAAACTGCGAGAACAATAAAGAGTTATTATAACCAACAGATAAAATGCAATAGAAAAGATAAATAGTATAGATGAACAGTGGGCAATGTTAAGAGATTCTATCCACCAAACTGTTAAGGAGAATACCACCAAGAAAAGAAGCCCCTATTTTAGGACTGATGGACAAGAGGAGGAATAAAAATAACCAAGAAAATTATAGAAGGATAAATAAAGAAATAAGATGCAAATGCAGAGAAGCAAAGGAAGCTTGGTTAAATGAACAGTGCAGAAAAACAGAGGACTCTCAAAATAAAGATAGCAAAAACACGCACAAACGAATTACTGAACTCACAGGCAGAAAGACACAATATACCATAGAATGCCTGAAATCAAAAGAAGGTAAAATGTTAATGGGAAAAGAAGAGTATATCGGTGAGCTATATGGAGGAGAAAGACCAGAATTAACACCAGATACTGAAAACTGTGATGGACCATCAATACTTGAAGATGAAATCATAGAAGCCATCAAACACATGAAGAAAAGTGAATGGGCCTGATAACATAACAATAGAAGAAATAGAGGCGGTAGAGGAGACAGGAATAAAAATAATAACCAAATTACTGAATGACATTTACAACAGTGGTTATACGCCCAGTGACCTGCTTAAATCCACGTTTATAACACTACCAAAGAAACCAGGTGCAAAGGAATGTGATGGAGCACCGGACTATCAGCCTCTCATGTCACATAACGAAGCTACTTCTGAGAATTATTATGAGAAGAACAAGGAAAAAGATAAAAATGGAAATAGCAGATGAACAGCTTGGATTTGTTGAAGGAAAGGGAACACACAATGCCATTTATGCTTTACGAACACTAACAGAAAGAACTTTAGAAGTACAGAAAGATCTCTACTTATGCTTCATTGATTACACCAAGGCATTCGACAAGGTGAAACATAATGAAATTATTAAAATGCTTGAAGACATCAATATATACGGCAAAGACCTGAGGAGTGTAAAACATCTATATTGGCAGCAAGAAGCAGCAATTCATGTTGGAAACAGAACTGGAAAATATCAACCTATAAAACAAGGGGTGCAACAAGGATGTGTACTATCTCCAGACCTTTTTTTTCTGTACAGCGAGAGTATTCTAAGAATGATCATCACAGAATCAGGCATATAAATTGGAGGATATGATATTAACAATTTTCGGTATGCTGACAACACAGTACTGATAGCTGAGAACCAACAAGACCTGCAAAATCTCTTGGATAAAGTCGCCAAAGAAAGTGAACACTGATAGCTGAGAACCAACAAGACCTGCAAAATCTCTTGGATAAAGTCGCCAAAGAAAGTGAACAGAAAGGCCTTACTTTAAACAAAAAAACACAGAGACTGTGGTTATTTCTAAGAAACAGAATCTACCAAAATGCAGTATAAAATTAAATGGAACTATTCTAAAGCAGGTGCAAAAATTCAAATACCTTGGAAGAGTAATAACTTCAGATGGGAAATGCAGAACAGAAATTAGGAACAGAATAGGCCAAGAAAAGATTGCATTTCAGAGAATGAGAACCATATTAGCCAACACATCTTTGTCAATGAATGTTAGAAAATGAGTCCTATAATGCTATATTGAACCTATCTTGTTATATGGAAGTGAATCATGGACAATAGGCAGGTCTGCACAAAAATCATTGGAAGCAGCAGAAATGTGGTTTATTAGAAGAATGTTGCGAATTCCCTGGACAGCAAAAATAACTAATGAAGAATGTATGAGAAGAGCTGGAGAGACAAAAAAATCTTGTCATAAAGATAAGAGAGAGACAATGTACTTTTAGAGGACACGCAATGAGAAGAGGGGGCATTGAAAATAGAGGGAAGGAGATCAAGAGGAAAACCAAGAGAAATGATACTGGACAGTCTGATGGGATAGTGTGAGAGGAGATCACCAACTAAGCTGATGGCCTCCCTGAAGGATTGTGTACTTGGAGAAGCATAATAGCCAACGCCAGTCGGTACGGCATCTGCTGATGATGGTGGCTACATGTTAGATGATCAGCTTTTTCACTGCTAACAATGCCAGAGTGTCCCGGGCATCATATCCATGTGATGTTTTGGATATTATATCCCATCACTCATTTCTGAAGTCATGTTTAAAAGCACTTGCAACAAAATTTTCAATGTCAACCTGTGCCTATTCCTTTCTGGCTGTGTCAGTCAGTTTCTGACTTATGCCCTTAGTCCAAACTGCCACAACTCATTTCTGTGTCTTTTCAACATTTATGAAATGAGCAGGCCCATCACGAATTATGTCTCTACTATGTTCATGCTGATTATCATCAGAAAGAACCAACAAACTAGAAATATGTTTGAATCAATTAGACATTTTGAAGCATTAAATGAAGAATATAAAAACAGACTGTTGATTTGACTTTTTACATGGAACAGTTCACACTGTTGAAAGAGGGTAAATTAGTGGGCAATAAGATCCCTCGACAGTTGAAAACTCGCCAAAAACGGAAAAAAACATGACAAACTACAATGCAATCAATATGTGATGTTTAACAACATGGGAAGGATGCAAAATTGTAATAAGCTCACACTCTTGAGATCTAATCATGCTATTAACTCAGTGTAAGTGTGAAATGTAGATAAATTTTTGTATATTTCTGTCTAACAGTGACTTTCTCCAAGAAGAAAATTGTACAAGGGGCATCTCAAAAGTTTACAAAGCATGTCATCAAAGTGACAGTAAAATAATGGGTTGAATTTTCCATATCTGTCAGTTGACAACACCATGCCAGATAGAAATACTGAAGCATTATCTAGGAGGCATTTGTCAGTTACAGGAGAATCAACTGGAGCAGTGGTCTTCTTCTTCTTCTGCGTTTGGAGTTGTTGGTCACATCAGATCTTGATCCCTTCAACACGGCAAAGCCTGCAGTCCTCTCCAGACCCTGATATGAGCCCCAAAGATTTTGCCCCAAGCTTGTGTCCTCTGGTCATGTCTCACACTTCAAGTCTGCATGGTTTGGGCAATCTTGAAGGATATGTTCTGGAGTCTGGGCTCCACTGCCGAATGAACACTCGTCTGTGTGAGACATTTTAAGTCGAAGGAGGTGGCTTAGTAGTCTGCAGTGGCCTGTCCTCAGGCAGAAGAGGATGGTTAGCTGATGTCTTTGTTGTTGCATTTCAGTTGCTTTTTCCATTCAGATCTGCACTGGTTATGGATTATATTTTTCTCTTCTTGGCAGTAGCAGTGGTCTAAACTGGGGATTCATGTTGTAATCATCATCATCAGGTGCCGTGCCGACTGGCGTTGGCTATTATGCTTCTCCAGTGTACCCGATCCTTCATGCAGGCCATCAGTTCAGTTGGTGATCTCCTCTCACACCATCCCATCAGACTGTCCAGTATCATTTCTCTTGGTCTTCCTCTTGATCTTCTTCCTTCTATTTTTCCTGTTGTTATAATATTTTCAATGCCCCCTCTTCTCATTGCATGTCCTATGAAAGTACATTGTCTCTCTCTTATCTTTTTGACATGGTTTTTTGTCTCTCCAGCTCTTCTCATACATTCTTCATTAGTTATTTTTGCTGTCCAGGGGATTCGTAACATTCTTCTAATAAACCACATTTCTGCTGCTTCCAATGATTTTTGTGCAGACCTGCCTATTGTCCATGATTCACTTCCATATAACAAGATAGGTTCAATATAGCATTATAGGACTCGTTTTCTAACATTCATTGATAAGGATGTGTTAGTTAATATGTTTCTCATTCTCCGAAATGCAGTCTTTGTTTGGCCTATTCTGTTCCTACTTTCTGTTCTGTATTTCCCATCTGAAGTTATTACTGCTCCAAGGTACTTGAATTTCTGCACCTGCTTTAGAATAGTTCCATTTAATTTTATACTGCATTTTGGTGGATTCTGTTTCTTAGATATAACCATAGTCTCTGTCTTTTTGATGTTCAAAGTAAAGCCTTCCTGTTCACTTTCTTTGGCAACTTTATCCAAGAGATTTTGCAGGTCTTGTTGGTTCTCAGCTATCAGTACTGCGTCGTCAGTATACCGAAGGTTGTTAATATTGTATCCTCCAAATTTTATCCTTGGTTCTGAGATGATCGTTCTTAGGATATTCTCGCTGTACAGAAAAAAAAGGTCTGGAGATAGTACACATCCTTGTCGCACCCCTTGTTTTATAGGTTGATATTTTCCAGTTCTATTTTCAACTCGAACTGCTGTTTCTTGCTGCCAATATAGATGTTTTACAATCCTCAGGTCTTTGCCGTCTATATTGATGTCTTCAAGCATTTTAATAATTTCATTATGTTTCACCTTGTCGAATGCCTTGGTGTAATCAATGAAGCATAAGTAGAGATCTTTCTGTACTTCTAATGCTCTTTCTGTTAGTGTTTGTAAAGCATAAATGGCATTGTGTGTTCCCTTTCCTTCAACAAATCCAAACTGTTCATCTGCTATTTCCATTTTTATCTTTTTCCTTGTTCTTCTCATAATTATTCTCAGAAGTAGCATCGTTATGTGACATGAGAGGCTGATAGTCCAGTAGTCATCACATTCCTTTGCACCTGGTTTCTTTGGTAGTGATATAAACATAGATTTAAGCAGGTCACTGGGAATATAACCACTGTTGTAAATGTCATTCAGTAACTTGGTTACTATATTTATTCCTGTCTCCTCTAGTGCTTCTATTTCTTCTAATGTTATATTATCAGGCCCAGTCGCTTTTCCTTTTTTCATGTGTTTGATAGCATTATGATTTAATCTTCAAGTATTGGTGGCCCATCACAGTTTTCAGTATCTGGTGTTAATTCTGGTCTTTCTCCTCCATATAGCTCACCGATATATTCTGTCCACCTGTCCACAATGTCTTCTTTTCCCATTAACATTTTACCTTCTTTTGATTTCAGGCATCCTGTGGTATATTTTGTTTTCCTGCCTGTGAGTTCATTACTTCGCTTGTGCATGTTTTTGCTGTCTTTATTATGAGAGTCCTCTATCTGTCTGCACTGTTCATTTAACCACACTTCTTTTGCTTCTCTGCATTTGCATCTTATTTCTTTATTTATCTTGCGATATTTTTTCTTGTTATTTTTACTCTTCCTCCTCTTGTCCATCAGTCCTAAGATGTTGTCCGTCATCCATTTATTTTTAGAGGCTTCTTTTTTTGGTGGTATTATCTCCTTAACAGTTTGGTGGATCGAATCTCTTAACATTGCCCGATCTGATGCCAAGTGATTTTCACCTCTTCCCAGCTCTCAAGGAACATCTTGATGGCAACAGACTTCAGAGTGATGGGAAAACTGAAACAGCAGCTGCATTGTGGCTCTATGCCCAGGACACCACATTTTATGAGATGTGCATCAAAAAATGTGTCCTACTCCTGGACAAATACCTCACTGCAACCATGTGGAAAAATAAGATATCCAGTGTATGGTGTGTTATGTCTGAATAAATTTTGCCCGTAAAGTAATAACCTTCGTAAACTTACTTTGGGAATATCCTTTTTTACTTACTCCTTTTTTTCTTGGGTCAATTTATGGTGCACTACTGCTAGTATGTTGTCATGCGCTGTTTTGGTATACACTTTTCTTGGTACACTGTTTCATCAAGTGCTGTTTTACTACTGTATGCTATTTTGTCATGTTCTTAGTGTTACAGTACCGCAAAATCATCAGATTCAGAAAGTAACAGTAACAGTGAGTGATTGTGAATTAGTTGTTGCTTGTGACTGAGATTGTTGTAAAAGAAAAGAAGGACATCAGAAGTGTGGAAGAGATAGTGAAATGTTTAAAGAAATGAAGACATTGACAAGAAATGTCACACCTAAGCTAAGTGTAATTTGTGACAAGATGGGGAATACCCTGACAGAGACAGAGGAAATTCTAGGAAGATGGAAGGAATATTGCAGAGGAATGTATGAAACAACTGACTGTGAAAGCAGAAATCAACAGTGTGAATTATTATTGGAGGAGAAAGAATCCGAACCGACAATAGAAGTTGTTTTATGGGCAATAAAGAATCTGAAAAATGGTAAATCACCAGGATGTGATGAGATAACAGCTGAATTTATTAAAGCAGGAGGAAAGGAATGTGCAACAATCTATCATGCACTAGGTAAAAAGATACAGCATTCAGGTATTTGGTCAAAAGAATGGAAAAGAACTATATTCATACCACTGCTAAAAAAAGGGTAACTTGAAATTATGCACAAATTACAGAACTGTTCCCCTGATTAGTCATGCCAGTAAAATTCTGTTAAAAATCATAATGGGTAGACTTGGTAAGAAAATAGAAGAAGAAGTGTATATGGTCCAAGCTGGTTTCAGGTAAGGAAGAGGATCAAGAGATCATATATTCAATATAAGATTAATAATAGAGAAATGCAGAGAGTTTAATGTGAATCTATATTTATCCTTTATAGACTACTCAAAGGCATTTGATTGTGTACAACATCAGAAACTTTGGGAAATAATGGAAAAAATGGGATTTCCAACACATTTGATACAATTAACATTACTGCTGTATCTAGACCAACAAGCAGCAGTGAGAATAAATGGTGAAACAACAACTTGGTTTGACATAAAACAAGGGGTCTGTCAGGGGTGCATATTGTTGCCTTACTTATTTAACTTGTATACTGAAAATATAATGAGGAATGTTAGAGAAGATGTAGACAAAGAATATTACAATGCCATAACAATTGGAGGTTATGAAATACCTGAGATTAGATATGCTGATGACACACTATTACTGTCCACAACACAAAAAGGAAAGGAAAAACTAATTATGTCAGTCTGTAAGAACAGCGAAGAGCAAAATCTCCATCTTAATGCAAAGAAAACTAAATTGATGACAACTGACAAAACAAACAAGGCAGCTGATATATATATATATCAATGAGGAAAAACTGGAAGAAGTGGAAGGTTTTGAATATCTTGGATCACTGCTAACTAATAATGGAGATACAATGAGGGAAATTAAAAGGAGGACATCTATCGCTCTTCAGAAAGTAAAACAACTAAAGAAGCTGTGGAGAGGAACAGACAGAACTACAAAAATAAGATTTTTAAGGGCATGCATCTCTCCCATTGCAACATATGCCTGTGAGACCTGGACACTTAACAAAACAGCTAAGAAACACATAAATGCCTTTGAATGTAAATGCTACAGAAGAGTTCTTCTAATATCATGGACACAAAAAAAAAGAACAAATATATCCATACTACAAGAAATTAATACTGAAGAAGGCTCACTAGTAAAGAATAAAGACAGAAAACTTAAATATTTTGGCTACATTAAACGTCATGATAATCTAGAGAAAACCGTCTCAGAAGGGTACATAATGGAAAAAAGAAAGAGAGGAAGACCAAGGCGAAGATGGGTGCAAGACATCGTTGATGATCTGCAAATGGATGCATAAGCAGCAGGCCATCTTGCTCACAACCTAAAGGCCTACAGGAGTGCTGTTAGGGAGGCAAAGTTCCGCAAGGGACATGCAAATGAATGAATGAATGTGACTGAAATTGGGTCAAGTACTTACACTGACAATTTCTGCTGTTCTCAGAACAAAAAAAGACAAAAATTGAGCTTAGTTCCAATAATGACCCAAGTAACCTGGTACCCGGGATCTGCAAAAAATAGGACCACTGTACCCTACCACGCATGATCGTAAAAGGCGACTAAGGAGGGTTCGGCATAGGGCCAGCAACCCTATCTGGTAAAAAAAAAACTATCAGACTGCTACAGAAACGGAAGCAAGGGAAAAAATAAATGCAGGTGGAAGGAGAAATGCGTATCAGGAAACTGAGCCCATGAAGGTTGTGGATGAAAGCCAGGCACTGGAAGTCCCCAGCCCGACTGCAGACCTCCTGGAACCTAAACACAAGATGCAAATAGGCAGCTGGAATGTAAGAACACTAAACCAGACTGGAAAACTAGCACAAACCATCAAGGAAATGCACAGATACAAACTAGACATACTAGGAATACAAGAAGCAAGATGGACAGGACAAGGCAGAAGGAAATTAACAACACAGCACACAGAAGATACAATAATATGGTCAGGTAAAGAAGATCTTCATGAAGGAGGAGTAGCATTGATTATAACAAAAGAAGCATCAAGAGCATTGCTGAAATGGACCCCAATAAATGAGAGATTATTATATGCACGGTTCAACTCAAGATTCACGAAGCTGTCTATTATAGTTTGTTATGCACCAACAGAAGCAGCTGAAGAGGAATTAAAAGAAGATTTTTACAACAGCCTCCAAGCAACAGTAGAAACAATACCCAAGCATGATATGCTACTCATCTTGGGCGACTTCAATGCAAAAGTAGGTGAAGGAAATGAAGATAGAAGAAGAATCATGGGAAGAAAAGGAATCGGAGAAATAAATGAAAATGGAGAAAGACTGTGCAGTTTCTGTGAAGAAAACATGACCATTGGAGGGACAATTTTCCAACACAAAAACATCCATAAGGTGACTTGGAGGTCACCAGATAAAACCACAGAAAATCAAATCGATCACATACTAATAAATAACAAGTGGAAACGGTCACTACAAGATGTGCGAGCAAGGAAAGGAGCAGATGTAGGAAGTGATCACAACCTTCTGGTAGCAAAAATAAAACTAAAATTAAGGAAAGCCAAAATCGGAGAACACAGAAAGATACATTTTGATACAAGAAAACTGATAGACCAGCAAACAAGAAATGAATTCTCAACAGTACTTAAGAACCGCTTCAGTGTCCTACAAGACGAAGCAGAAATGTCCATATTAGAGTTCAATAAAACACTACAGGAAACAGCAAAAGAGGTGCTGGGATATCGAAAAAGGAGAAAAGAGGAATGGATAAGTGAGACCACATGGGAAAAGATAGAGCAAAGAAAAGAAATCAAGAAAAAATTACTGAACACCAAATCACAACAGCTTAAAGAACGAGTTTTAAGTAATTATGCACAAAAAGACAAAGAAGTGAAGGAATCATGCCGTCAAGATAAACGTCAGTATTATGACAACTTAGCAGAAACAGCAGAGAAAGCAGCATATACAAATGACATGAAAACCATATATAAAATCACAAAGCAGATGACAGGTAACTTCAACACAAGATGTGAAAGTGCAGTAAGAACACAAAATGGACAAATGGTCAGTGGAAAAAGAGAAAAAATTGAAAGATGGAGGGAACACTTTAACACCCTACTAAACAGAACACAAGCAGCACAAACAATAGACATACCTGAAGCAAAAACGGAGCTAAACATCAATACAGGACCAATAACAATAAATGAAGTAAAGGGGGCGATAAAGAAGCTAAAATCAGACAGGGCACCAGGTGAAGATGAAGTGACTGCTGAGATGTTGAAAGAAGAAGAAACAGAAACACCAAAACAACTTTGCCGGATATTACAACAAATTTGGGATTTAGAAAAAGCCCCAGAGGAGTGGAAAACTGGGCTTATAGTAAAACTACCAAAGAAGGGTGACCTCAGAGATTGCAGGAACTGGAGAGGCATTACCCTACTGCCACTCACCAGTAAAGTATTTTGCAGAATAATCATCAACAGAATTGTACCAACACTTGAGGAAAAACTTCAGAAAGAGCAGGCAGGATTTTGGAAAGGAAGAGCATGCATAGACCACATATTTGTACTTAGACAAATATTAGAACAGGCAAATGAGTGGCATAGCACAACATATGCATTATTCATAGATTTTGAGAAAGCCTTTGACAGTGTCAACAGAGATGCACTGTGGAAAATCCTAAGATGGCATGGCCTCCCCCATAAAATAGTTAATGTAATCAAAGCCCTATATGAGGGTTTTCAGTGCAAAGTTATCTGTGGAGAACATACCTCCAGCAGCTTTAGGGTACAAACAGGAGTGAAACAGGGATGTGTACTATCACCAACATTATTTATCTTGGCAGTAGACTGGTTAATGAAGGAGGCAACATCAGACAAACGCAGAGGATTACAATGGACCCTTGACACAGTGCTGGAGGACCTTGACTTTGCGGATGACATTTGTCTATTATCAAGCAGTCACAAAGATATGCAAGATAAAATAAACAAGCTAACTCAGAATGCAAATAACATAGGACTAAAGATCAATGTAGGAAAGGCAAAGTTAATGAAACAAAATGTGAACAACAGAAATGTACTCAGAGTAGATAACAAGTTAGTGGAGGAGGTCAACGAATTTGTATACCTTGGCAGCAGAGTAGTAGAAAATGGAGACAGCACAGAGGACATCAACAGCAGACTTACTAGAGCAAACCAGGCTTTTGCAATGCTGCAGACTATATGGAAATAAAAAAAACTATGCATAAATATGAAAATCAGGATATTTAAGAGTAATGTTCTAAGTGTACTACTCTATGGAAGTGAATGCTGGAAAATCACCAAAACCATAGAAAACATGTTAAATTCTTCCAGACTAAATGTTTACGAAGAATTAGAAAAATATTTTGGCCAAACATCATAAGAAATAACATCTTATTAGCAGAAATGCAGATGAAACCACTGACAACAATTATTGAGGAAAGACGCTGGCGATGGTTGGGACATGTGCTCCGAATGACTGACAACTCACTACCAAAAATAGCACTAAGATGGACACCACAGGGGAACAGAAGTAAGGGTAGACCAAAAGAGACATGGAGAAGAACAACAGAAAGGATGTTGAGCAATAGAGGGCTCACCTGGGCAAGAGCAGAAAAAAAGGCAAAGGACAGGCATTTGTGGAAAACCCTTGCGGAAGCCCCATGTGCCCTGGGCACTTAAGGTTCAGAGAGAGAGAGAGAGAACCTGACATATGAAATTTCTGTTTCTGATTGGAAAGAAATAACAACTGGTGGCTACTAGCAATATTTCAGACTAATGCCACTATAATGTCCAAGTGTTATCTGTTGTGTACTGATACATCAGTGCACATGGTAAAAAATGTGTACAAAATTAACAACTTAATTACATTTTCAAATAACTCTGTGTTGTAATTTGCAAACTGGATTATCTATAGAACTGTTATAATTTGATATGTTAGTATGTTTCCAAAAATGGTGAGCTGGAGTTTTTCATGTTTTATGTCACTGCTCCACCCAAAACATAGCATTGCCTTTTAGACACAAATTTTTGCATCCTCAAAAATGTTGACTGACTTCTTGATTCAATTCCCTTTAATTTAATACAAACATGTCATTACTTTGCTGTAATATATATAATTTTATTTTAAAAAATGATAAAAATGGACATCCTTTTCATGACTTTTTGTTAGGAATCAATTGTATTAGAAAAGGGAAATAAATTACAGAGTTAATAAGTTAAGAATAATTGTTAGCTCCATCAGAAAATAAAACAATGACATCAGAATCAACACAGATGTCCATAGTTTATACAAGGAACTGTTAATCACCTCCACCATGGAATCCAACAGATCATGATGGCTGGATCATGTAGAAAAAAAAAAAAAGAAAGAGTTGTCAGACGTGACTCTCATATATATATATATATATATAAAAATAGATGAAAGGGACAACAAGATCAAGCGGCAGGACAAAACAAAGATGAAGAGACAGTGTGGAAGAAGACCTAAGTAGACATCTGAAAGACTGAAGCAGAGCTGAATGGAGACAGATTATGTCTGCAGTAATCAGCCTTAAAAAGTTAGTGTGCTAAAGTAAAAAAGAGAGAACACAGTATACACCAAAAATAATATACTCGTGTTGCTACTATTAAAACCACTTACTTGACACTTGCAAATCCATCTCTCTCATTTCTGTCAGTTTTTCTCTCATCTCCATTGGCAAATTCTCAATGACTGAAAGCACATTGAGATGTAGAGAAGCTCAATACCTTCACACAAACCTGGAAACTGTTAACAACTGCTGTACATTTTACCAGATAAGCAAGATGTTTTACTTTTTTGTTTTTAGTGAAAGAAGTAGTTCTCACCTATAATGATTTCCCAGAATTGTGCTTGATCTAATGCTGCACTATGTTTATACTCATCCATCCTCAGCAGCTCTTTATTTTCAAAACAAATATCTTGGTGCTTCTACTGAGAGTTCTAACACTTTGCTAAAGTAATTTCTAAGCTTTTCTGTTGACTTTTTGTCTATGTAATGATAATACATGAATTTTTTTTTTTAAATGAAGCAACTAGATATGTGAAATACACATAATTACATAAAGTTGGCTATAACAAGTTACAATGTAAAAATGAAGATTTTATGTGTAACAAAATCTCCAATAACTTTTCTCCATATCTGATACAAAAACTGAGGGGAAAAAAAAGGCCATGTAAACAGGTAATGGGGGAAATTAAAGTTGAAATGTAAACATAAACTTGCATAACAAGAAAATTTTTCAAGACACACATTTCTGATTTTTTTTTTTAATCACCCTCTTCCTCCCTCTCTCTCCTTCATCTTCTTTCTCTCTATCTCTCTCTCTCTTCCCATGCACACAATCAATCCTACATTCATATGTACACAAAGTTGGTTAATCAGTCAATGGATCATCCTCATTGTCCATAAGACAATTAATCCATAAGTGCTCCAATCCCATCTTCAATATTTCCATTAGTGTTTGGTAACTGACAATACCAGTTCTGTGTTGATTAACCAGTCTTCTTTGCTTCCCTATGTAATGCTCTTGTCTGGTCATTCCATGTCTGATGTTATGTTCTAGCAGTCTGTTCATGGTTGCAGATTCAGAACTGTTGCTTAAATCGGTAATTTGAACAGCTTCTATGAGTGCGTTCAGGATATCAGCTCAGTCCATTGCTTATCCGCCCTCCACTGTAGCCATGCCAGCAAATGTAACTGGAACCGTAATCAGAAACTGGCATCCCTGCACTCGGGACATTCTCATATGTGCTCTGCCTTCCATTCCAACACCCACTGAAGTGCGCACCTGTTGATGGAGCCAGCCACAAACTGGTTGTGGGTAACAGGCTAAACCACTTCTTTCAGAAAATCATCCACTTCCCCCCTTCTTCCCCAATTCAATCACCCTTCTGATGAGATTGCTGTCATTCAGCCCTATGTCATCCTCCATACACAGCCTGTCCAAAATGGCTCTTGCAGTCTCCTCCTTGTCCATTCTTAGGATGCCATGAATTGATGCTGTGCCTACCAGCTTGTCTGCTTTCTTACTGCATTTGACTCCAACATGATCCAGACAGTAGATCCACATCAGACTGGGTAACTGAGAGCACTCTAGAAGCTGGACCCACTCCCTGCAGAAGAAATGTCTCTCAATTCTCTATAGTATAATTGGGAGTCTGTTACAATGACCCAATGTGAGATGTCCTGCTTCACCAACAAGGAAATTGCTTCTGATGCTGCCTGCACCTCCATTCTCATGTTTGAAGTGGTGGTTGCATAGGCTCCTGATTTACTCACATCTGATTTGCTGTTATAGTAAACAATACAGGCCCATTCACTCTTTAAGCCTCATGCCACTGACCCAACTGTGAAGATCACAGGATCATGTGGTTCTGGGTGATGCTGAATCTGTCCTGCACCTGGGACTTGTTTTACTCTGGGCCCAGTCTCAGCATTTATGGCCGAGATAGATCACCTTTATTAGATTCTGCATATTTGGCACTTTAGTCCAATCCAGTTCTAAGGGAATCTGCCCTGGGTCACAGACTACTGACAATGTCTCTTCATCATCCACGATAAATGACATCACAGACAAACTGCCCAACAGCATATCATACATCTTGCACACAGATGACTTCATTATGTGGAATGCTGCAGAAAAAACATCAAGAGCAACTCACAAATACATGAAGCATTAAATACCATAGGAAAACTGGGCCACAAAATGGGGAGTGATGATAAACTCCACAAAGTCCACAGCTACCTGCTTCTCATTGTCCAACAAGACAGAAACCTTTAAACTAGAAATACAAAGAAGAGAGCTTAGAAAGACAGAACAGCCAACATGCCTCTGAGTGAAACTGGACAAGAGGCTAACCTGGAAGCCAAACCTGCTGGACACTGAAAACAAAGCAATTTAAAAGCTATCTGTGGTCAAAAAGCTGGCAGGCATAACCTGGGGAACCAACAGCAACATACTAGAAAAAGCGTATGTGGGCACCATAAAGCCAACACTCAAATATGGCATGACAGCCTGGGCCACAGCCTCCAACACAAACACCACTTGCCTAACAAAAGAGCAAAACACAGGCCTGCAGCTGATCACAGGAGGAATGAAGAGCTCTCCGATCATGAAGATGGAGAAATATGCACAAAGAATTCAGGAGTCCACAAAAAAAAAAAAAACAGACTGAAATGAACCAGCATCAACTTTCTGACGACACAACTGCAACAACACTATAAAGACCTCTTTCCCACCTCTTACAAAGAAATTGAACCATTCCAAATTGTGGAGGAGCACAGTCACTGTGAAAAAGATAACATTCTCCAAAGAAGTACCAGGCATACACAAAAAGGACTACCTAACAACACTTCAGATGAAGACACTTACCCAGGAGCTGACTGACAGCAAATATAATCCAGCTGAATGGACTTGTGTATACACAGATAGGTCTGCAAAAAAAGCAGTAAAAAATGGAGGTGGGGGTGCTTACATAAGATACACAGATGGGAGACAAACCAAAATGGCCTTTGTGATGGGAAAGATTTCCTTGAACTACAGGGCAGAAATAATAGCCCTCCTCGAAGCCATTAAAATACTTCAAACAGAAAACAAGCAGCCACCGAATGAAAACAGCCTTCTTCACGGACTGCAGAGCACTTCTAGAATCACTAAAAACAATGAACAACCCACAGGTAAACATACAGGAAATCACAGCAGAATTGAAAAACCTTACACTGTCAACAACTGTGGTCCTACAATGGGTACCATTCCATTGTGGAATAGCTGGCAATGAAATAGCTGACACCCTATCCAAAGCTGGCAGCAATCAAGACCAAACCAATCATCCAGTAAACTACCAAGAGGCAAAAACTATAATCAGTGCAGATTTGAAGGGAAGAAACAACTGAAATGCAACAAAATGGCGGGTACTGAAGTTTTGTTTCGTCAATGTGCTGTTATTGAGTTCCTCGTTAAAGAGGAAATCCCCGCTGCTGAAATTCACCAAACACTTCAACTTGCTTATGGAGATGTGTGTATGGGTGCTTGCAGTTTTAGGAGGTGGGTGAAACATTTCAAAGATGGAAACATGAGCATCTATGATATGCCTCACGGCGGTCACCCTCAAACTGCCTCCACTGAACGCAACGTGGAAAGGGTTGACAACATCATTAAAGAAGAAAACGTGTCACAGTTTCTGAAATCACTGTAAATCTTGGAATAGGACACAATGTAGTATAAGAAATTATTGAAACCCTAGGCTACAGAAAAGTTTGTGCCAGCTGAGTCCCACAGGAAAGAACGTCCAGAAAGCAGTGCGTCTGTGCAATTGGTCAGCTGGAACAGAATTCTACAAGGATATTTTTAAACTTGCAGAGCGATGAGAAAAATGTGTGCTAAGAAATGGAGATTATGTTTAAAAGCGAAGAAAAGGATGCAGTTAAGGCGATACATTTATATTTTCTCTATAAATTCTGATTTTTAACAAATTTTTCCTTAAGACTTTCGGTATGACCTTCATAGCAGTGTGCCTCTTGACATGCCCAAAGTATCTTAGCTGTCTTGTTTTTATGATTTCCAATATCTCTCTTTTCACTTCTAGTTTGTATAGCACTTTGTCATTTGTTTTCTTTTCTGCCCATGGGATACATCCATTCCTCATATATCTACATTTCAGTGACCTTGATTTTCTTTTCTGTTGTCTTATTCAAGATCCAGGCTTCTGTAGTATAAAGGAATACTGAGTATATGTAGCATTTTGTGATACATAATCTTAGTTGCTGTGATATTTGTTCTTACATTAGGATCTTCCTCATTCTGTTGAAGGTGCTTTTTGACATTCTCTCTTTTCTGTTAATTTGTTTCACATTTTCCATCCTCTATTATCATGTGCCCCAAATATCTGAAGCTTTTTACCTGTTCAAGTAATTCTCCATTTATTTTTATATTTATTGTTGGCTTTCTTTCTTCTCTTCTGATTACCATGACATTTGTCTTTCATGTGCTAATCTTACATCTTACATCCTTCCCATGGCGCTAAATGTCACAAAGACCTACATGGCAGTTCGCCAAGATTTCTCATCTTCAACGAGTTTTTCAATCTCAGCACGGGATGTTACGCCCACTGAACTGGCCTCTCTTAACAATGTCCTCTTTAGAGTTTCACATGGTCGACCTCTTTTTCTTCAGTCTGTTGAGTTCGACTTGATAGCTTTTTTTGGGGACCTACAGATTGTTTCTTCTCATCACATGCCCAACATATGTCCATCTTCTTTTTCTGATCAACAATGAAACAGGTTGTTGTTTGCTCATCTGTCTTATCTCTGAATTGTTCTTTAATTCGTTCCTCTTTATACCGAGTATTTTCCTGGGGCATTTGTTTTCACATGAGTCTAATTTATTGTCTATTTCTTTAGTAGTTTTCCAGCTTTCACATGCATAAATGAAGGTGGACATTACATTTGAATTGAATAATCTTAACTTGGTTTTTGTGCTTATAACTTTTGAATGCCATATGTTCTCGAGATTCTTGAAGGTCAAATCTGTTCAAATGTGAGAAGTACAAGCAACTGAGGCAGGGGCAGGAGTCAGGGCAAAAGTGATAGCTGTAGAAGTGGGAGCAAGAGGATTCGTAGCAACATCAGCATATGACCTATGTAAGCAACTGGGCATAAAGGGACAAGCAAGAGCAAGAGCACTGAGAAGCCTTTCAGAAACAGCAGAAAAGGCTTCATGCTGGCTGTGGAGTATGCGAAACAAGCATTGAGAACATAAATAATTTCGCTTGTTGCGGCCAATACCAGTTCTCCGTGGCTAAATCGCTAAAGACGCACTTCAAAAGTGCAGTGCCAACTCAGTCCTGGGAAAAAGGCAACAACTCACAAGACCTCTGGGAGTCTCATGGCCAAGAAGGGCCCACCCCCCTTAGAGTGTCAGGAGTTTAACAGGGCTGGGACCACTGTCTGAGGGGGTGCTTCCTCTGGTGATCTGAAGGAGTAGTGTTGTTGTTCCACTCTCTATAGCAGAGTTTCCTGTATATTTTGCAATTCTAATTCTAACTTCCTTTCTGGTGTCACCATCCTTGTCTATGTAGCTACTGAGATATGCAAAATGGTTCTTCAACAGCTGTTCCTTCTACATATATCTGTCCTTCATGGTTAATGAGAAGTTTTAAGTCCTATTTTACTAGCCATTGAAAACAGGGTATCTGTTTTTACTTGCAATGATTTCACATTGTCACTGATAAGAGTTATGTCATCTGCACAATCAAGATGTTCCAGTTGGGTCTCACAGATGCGCAAATGCATTTATATAAAAATGAAGAAAACGAGATAGCAGAAGATGTGGCTCATTTTGAACATGAATTATTTTCTTACTGTAAAAGTATATAATCTATTCAATGAATATATTCTGTTTCCCGACAGGAGAATTTTTTTAAATAAATGGTGTGTGTGTGTGGGGGGGGGGGTGAAGAATTCCACCAATATTTGTTCTCTTCATTTTTCATTTGGCAAACCATGAGGGAAGAGAAAAAAAGCGAAAACTAATTTTCACAAAGTGCCCCGTGCCGGGTTTTTACGTACATTTGTGTAGATATATTTCCATAACGCATACATCTAATCTTCCAAAAACATAAAAATCACACACTCTAACTTCTGCCTCAAGAAATATATAAAAACTGTAACATGTGTTACATAAACTTACGTTCTAAATAATCCTCTAAATACAACATTTTTAGAGATATTGTCTCACTTCCGCTATCGCCTGTCAAAGCTGGATGTCGTCTGTTCAACAAACGTATTTGATTGGAGTAGTCAGACTCGTCATATTTTTATATCGCCTTGTAGTTCCACGGGATAATAATATTTATACTAATAGAACCGATTATATGTAAAAGGTACTGGTTTATTGGAATGTGAGGACCACAGGACTACCAGCCTCTCATTTCACATAACAAAGCTACTTCTGAGAATTATTATGAGAAGAACAAGGAAAAAGATAAAAATGGAAATAGCAGATGAACAGTTTGGATTTATTGAAAGAAAGGGAACACACAATGCCATTTATGCTTTACGAACACTAACAGAAAGAGCTTTAGAAGTACAGAAAGATCTCTACTTATGCTTCATTGATTACACCAAGGCATTCGACAAAGTGAAACATAATGAAATTATTAAAATGCTTGAAGACATCAGTATAGATGGCAAAGACCTGAGGATTGTAAAACATCTATACTGGCATCAGGAAGCAGCAATTCGAGTTGAAAATAGAAATGGAAAATATCAACCTATAAAACATGGGAGGGGGGGGCGACAAAGATGTGTACTATCTCCAGACCTTTTTTCTCTGTACAGTGAGAATATTCTAAGAATGATCATCACAGAACCAGGCATAAAAATTGGAGGATACAATATTAACAACCTTCAGTATGCTGATGACACAGTACTGATAGCTGAGAACCAACAAGACCTGCAAAATCTCTTGGATAAAGTTGCCAAAGAAAGTGAACAGAAAGGCCTTACTTTGAACATCAAAAAGACAGAGACTGTGGTTATATCTAATAAACGGAATCCACCAAATTGCAGTATAAAATTAAATGGAACTATTCTAAAGCAGGTGCAGAAATTCAAATACCTTGGAGCAGTAATAACTTCAGATGGGAAATGCAGAACAGAAATTAGGAACAGAACAGGCCAAGCAAAGTCTGCATTTCAGAGAATGAGAAACATATTATGCAATACATCTTTATCAATGAGTGTTAGAAAACGAGTCCTAAAATGCTATATTGAACCTATCTTGTTATATGGAAGTGAATCATAGACAATAGGCAGGTCTGCACAAAAATCATTGGAAGCAGCAGAAATGTGATTTATTAGAAGAATGTTGTGAATTCCCTGGACAGCAAAAATAACTAATGAAGAATATATGAGAAGAGCTGGAGAGACAAAAAAATCTTGTCAAAAAAATAAGAGAGAGACAATGTACTTTCATAGGACATGCAATGAGAAGAGGGGTCAAAGAAAATATTATAACAGGAAAAATAGAGGGAAGAAGATCCAGAGGAAGACTGAAAGAAATGATAATGGACAGTCTGACAGGAAAGTGTGAGAGGAGGTCACCAACTGAGCTAATGGCCTGCCTGAAGGATTGTGTACTCTGGAGAAGCATAATAGTCAAGGCCAGTCAGCATGGCACCTGATGATGATGTTGATGACTGGTTTATTTTGAGTTCAACAACTTTCGTTAATTAACCAATAAATATTACTATCTTTCTTCTTTTTCTTCTTCTTCTTCAGCTTTCCGAGCCATTAAGACTCATTGCTGCAGAGTTCACTTCCATTCCTCTCTACTCCTAATCTTCTCTCTCCAGTTGGTGACACCAGTTTCTTCTGTATCCTCTTCTATGTTGTCTTTCCATCTCTGTCTTGGTCTACCCACGGGTCTTGTTTCCCTTATCTCTTGTGCATGCATAATTTTCATTTATCTGTTCTCTTCCATTCTTTCTACATGGCTCAATCAGTGTAGTCTGTTCAGTTTCAAGACATTTATAATCTGTTGGGATTTACATAAACTGTTCAGTTCAGTGTTCTTTCTAGCTCTCCATTCTTCACTGTTCATATCCTTTATGGGCTCAAAGATTCTTCTTAGGATCTTGTTCTCAAAGATCTGCAGTTGTTCACCTTTCTTTGTTGTGCTCCACGTTTCTGATCCATACATGATGGCTAGTCTTATTATAGTTTTGTAGATTGTTATTTTGGCGTTTTGTGGCATGATTTTGGATTTTAATGGGTGTTGCAAGGTGAAGTATATTTTACTCCCTAGCTATACTCTGCTTTTAATTTACTTGCTTACTATACTGCTTCTGTTGAAGGTTGTGCATAGATATTTTGTATGTTTTTGCTTTCCTAATGATCATTTCATCTGGATCATTAGGCCCCTGGTCTCATTATTATCTTTATTAAGTTTTAATTACTGTTCATTAATAGTGGTAAACTTTTATCTTTATCATGATTTTTTTCAAAACTTTGTACGTTTGGAACAGTCTATTGCTTTGCCTCTTCTTTTCTCACAAAGTTCTTTTATCTTTTTATGAAATTCTTTGCGATCATTAAACAAAGCAGAGTAAAGTTATTATGAAAAAAAAAAATCATTGATAGATGGTCAGAGCACATAAGAGACCTGAGATGTTGAAAGCAGATGAAATAGAAACACCAAAAAAACTTTGCCAGATATTACAACAAATTTGGGATCTAGAAAAAGCTCCAGAGGAGTGGAAAACTGGCCTTATAGTAAAAATACCAAAGAAGGGTGACCTCAGAGACTGTGGGAACTGGAGAGGTATTACCCTACTGCCACTCACCAGTAAAGTATTTTGCAGAATAATCATCAACAGAATTGTACCAACACTTGAGGGAAAACTTCAAAAAGAGCAGGCAGGATTTAGGAAAGGAAGAGCATGCATAGACCACATATTTGTACTTAGACAAATATTAGAGCAGGCAAATGAGTGGCATAGCACAACATATGCATTATTCATAGATTTTGAGAAAGCCTTTGATAGTGTCAACAGAGATGCACTGTGGAAAATCCTAAGATGGCATGGCCTCCCCCATAAAATAGTTAATGTAATCAAAGCCCTATACGAGGGTTTTCAGTGCAAAGTGATCTGTGGAGAACATACCTCCAGCAGCTTTAGGGTACAAACAGGAGTGAAACAGGGATGTGTACTATCACCAACATTATTTATCTTGGCAGTAGACTGGTTAATGAAGGAGGCAACATCAGACAAACGCAGAGGATTACAATGGACCCTTGACACAGTGCTGGAGGACCTTGACTTTGCGGACGACATTCGTCTATTATCAAGCAGTCACAAAGATATGCAAGATAAAATAAACAAGCTAACTCAGAATGCAAATAACATAGGACTAAAGATCAATGTAGGAAAGACAAAGTTAATGAAACAAAATGTGAACAATAGAAATGTACTCAGAGTAGATAACAAGTTAGTGGAGGAAAAGTTAGTGGAGGAAGTCAATGAATTTGTATACCTTGGCAGTAAAGTAGTAGAAAATGGAGACAGCACAGAGGACATCAACAGCAGACTTACTAGAGCAAACCAGGCTTTTGCAGTACTGCAGACTATATTCATTTCATTCATTTGCATGTCCCTTGCGGAACTTTGCCTCCCAAACAGCACTCCTGTAGGCCTCTCGGTTGTGAGCAAGATGGCCTGCTGCTGTTGCATCCATTTCCAGATCGTCAACGATGTCTTGCAGCCATCTTCGTCTTGGTCTTCCTCTTTTTCTTTTTCCCATTATGTATCCTTCCAATACGGTCTTCTCTAAATTATCATGATGTTTAATGTGTCCAAAATATTTAAGTTTTCTCTATTTAATCCTCTTCACTAGCCAGCCTTCTTCAATATTAAGCTCTTGTAGTATAGATATATTTGTTCTTTTTTGTGTCCACGATATTTGGAGAACTCTTCTGTAGCATTTACATTCAAAGGCATTTATGTGTTTCTCAGCTGTTTTGTTAAGTGTCCAGGTCTCACAGGCATATGTTGCGATGGGAAAGATGCATGCCCTTAAAAATCTTATTTTTGTGGTTCTGTCTGCTCCTCTCCACAGATTCTTTATTTGTTTTACTTTCTGAAGAGCGATATATGTCCTCCTTTTAATTTCCCTCATTGTATCTCCATTATTAGTTAGCAGTGATCCAAGATATTCAAAACTCTCCACTTCTTCCAGTTTTTCCTCATTGATATATATTTCAGTTGCCTTGTTTGTTTTGTCAGACTATATGAAAATCTAAAAAACTAAGCATAAATATGAAAATCAGGATATTTAAGAGTAATATTCTAAGTGTACTACTCTATGAAAGTGAATGCTGAAAAATCACCACAACCATAGAAAACAAGTTGAATTCTTTCCAGACTAAATGTTTACAAAGAATTAGAAAAATATTTTGGCCAAACACCATAAGAAATAACACCTTGTTGGCAGAGATGCAGATGAAGCCACTGACAACAATTATTGAGGAAAGACGCTGGCGATGGTTGGGACATGTGCTCCGAATGACTGATAACTCACTACCAAAAATAGCACTAAGATGGACACCACAAGGGAACAGAAGTAAGGGTAGACCAAAAGAGACATGGAGAAGAACAACAGAAAGGATGTTGAGCAATAGAGGGCTCACCTGGGCAAGAGCAGAAAAAAAGGCAAAGGACAGGCATTTGTGGAAAACCCTTGTGGAAGCCCCATGTGCCCTGGGCGCTTAAGGTTCAGAGAGAGAGAGAGTAGGTATCCTCTGTTGTATACATCACTATGCAAATCTGTGATCTTCTCTATTCCAAATTCTTCTAGGGCTTCTAATATTTCTATGCTGATATTGTCCACGCCAGTTGCGTTACCATGTTTCATTGTTCTCATGGCTTTACTTCTGATTTTAGTATTGTTGGGGCCATCTCATTGTCTATGTTTGGGCTTTTATTTCTGTTATCTGTGTAAAGCTTGCTGATATATTCATTCCACCTTTTATTTATGTCTGACCCTTCCATCAAAAGTTGTCCCCGCTTGCTTTTAATGCCACCGCCCTGATTCACTTTCTGATTCGTGCCTATGAATTTCTTTATCTCTTTATACATCTCTCTTGTCTTCTGTGTTTTTCCATCTCTTCTATTTCTTTGCAGCTGTTATCTAGCCATCTCTTCTTTACCTTATGGCATGTCCTGCATATTTCTTTGTCTATTTTACCATAACCTGGGGTGTTTTTTTTTCTCATTTTCTTTTGTCCATTTTTATTAGTATTTCATTGGTCATCCACTTTTGCTTAGCCTTCTGTTCTTTCTCTGGTAGGATATTTTTGGCCATCTCCACACTTGATTTTAAACATTCCCATTTGTTGGCTAATTTTTCTTAATCTTCTCACCTATATTGCTCTATGCTCTCTTCTAGAAGGCATTTGTATTTGTCCTTCACTTCCTCTGAATATTTCTGTTTTAAGTCTATATTTCTTAGGACTGTGATGTCTATTTTTGTTGTCTTGTACTTCCTATTTTGGTTATTGTTCTTTAGTTTTACTTTCATTTTCATCACTACTGGATTGTGTTCTGAATTTATGTCTGTCCCTGGGTAGGTTTTCGTTGACTTAACATTATTTCTAATTCTGCTTTGATCATGGCAAAATCAGTTTGAATTCTTCTTCAGGGCTTCCTCTTCTGTTTGTAAAATTTGTTACAGAAGATTAGCTGGTTTTCCTCACAGAACTACATCAGTCTGATCATTTCTTTTACCAAGTCCATATTTTCCTACAATGTTCTTATAACTTCCTTCTCCTACTTTTTTGTTCATATCCCCCATTACTATCTGTTAATTTGACATGTTTTAAAACCTCTTGCAGTTCCTCATAGTAAGCCTCTAGCTCCTCCTCTCCATACTCTTTTGTTGGTGCATATATCTGTAGGATGGCAATGTTGAAGGGTTTTGGTCTTAGCTTTAATAACATCATTCTGTCATCGTGCGTCCAATATCCACTTATGAATTTTTCCAGTGATCTTCTTATTAGTGTGCCTATGATGCTCCTCTCCTCCTGAGTAGATAAATATGTGGTTCTCTTCCTTAATAGACCCTGAGTCATTTCATCTAGTATAATCCACTTCTAATTTGTCTAAATCCATACTGCCAGCTTCCAAAATTAGATTTTCCAGTTTTCCACTTTGGTGTAGGGTTCTGGCATTCCATATTCCTATGCATAGACGTTTATTTCTAGCTTTTAAACAACTGTTGTTAGAGCATGCCACCTCATTAGATGACTTCAGGACATGCTCGTCACTATGGCCTGCCCCAAGTACCTAGAAGAAAACTCTCTTCCTTGTTTATATCTACAGCAGGCTCTTCTCCAAGAGCCCAAACTCTGACAGCATCAATTGTTTCTTTTAGATCCATTGCTGTCTTTGGGTTATACATGATAAGGTCACTGTCTTTTCTATGGTGGCCAGCCATATTGTTCTTTACATGTCCCAAAATGCCTCATGTGTGCCACACACTTTGCTGTTTCACCTTGTGAGCTGCTGATTGTTGTGATTCCTCCACCTCACTCCCCATCCCAGACTTCATGTACTAGGGATGGACATTTCCTTGTATGATTGCTCAGCGTAGTTTTGCCAGTCAAACAGAGCTGTTGCCTGGTGGTTGACACTGCCATGCACAAGCAGATTCATGGAGACTATATGGAGTACTATCTTACATCTTACATTCTTCCTGTGCCATTAAATGTCATGTAGGGCTAGCATAGTTGTTTGCCAAGTTTTCTTGTTTTCGGTGAGTTTTTCAAATTCATCAAGGGATGTTACGCCCATTAAATTGGCTTCTCTTAACAATGTCCTCTTGAGAGTTTCACGTGGTCGACCTCTCTTTCTTCAACCTGTTGTGCTCCACTTGAAAGCTTGTTTTGGTATTCTGTGATTGTTTCTTTTCAACATATGGCCTACATATGTCCATCTTCTTTTTATAATTACCCATGAGACAGGTTGTTGTTTGGTCATCTGTCTTATCTCTGCGTTGTTCTTACTTTATACCAAGTATTTTCCTTAGGCATTTGTTTTAAAAAGAGTCTAATTTCTTGTCTATTTTTTTAGTTGATTTCCAGCTTTCGCATGTGTAAATGAGGATGGATATCACATTTGAACTGAATAATCTTAACTTGGTTTTTGTAAAAAATATATATACAGTCTATATTTCAGAATAGTTGTGAATTTTGGACAGTCAACAAAAAGATGACACAAAAACTTGAAGCAACAGAGATGTGGCCTCAGCAAAAGATACAATAAATACCAGGGACATACAGAAAAACATGCAAAGAGGTTCTCAGAGAAGTTTCAGAACAATGAAACTGGTTAAAATTATAAGAAAAAGACAGTCAAAATTTCTTGGTCAAGTTATGAGAAGACAGAAGTTGTAGAACCTAGTAAAGGAAAATTCATGGAAAAAAGGAATGGAGTAAGGGCAATAGAAAAATATCTCAGTGGACTGACCAAGTAACATGGAAAAAGAAAAGCATATGAATTAGTTGGAAATATCAAGAACCACACAAGATGGAGAGACATGAAAACCAAAGCTCTCCGGCACGGCACATAATATTAATATTAGAAAGTTAAATAATCTCAGTGTAGATTATTTTAATTAGAAATTTACAAAAGAACTATCAAAACTTTTGAACATAATCCATTTTTAAATGTTCTTATGTATTTGCTATTATTTGTACTAATCTTAATGTTTAAAAGTTGAGTGAAAATTACAAGATGAAGGGCAGAAGGTCAGATGAACATGTATGCCCAATAGTTCACCTTTTGAAAATGAAGATCATTCTCTCTCCTGAACCCTGCACACTTCTTTTTTTATATGTCTCTTAAAGCACTCTTCATGTGATCTTTCTGTTGATGACCACACTGTTTAACAGTGACTATGACATCAATAACCTACAGATAACTCTTCAAAGTGATATAAATAAATGGAGCAGTAGTAACAGCATCTTGATAAACAACATACAAACTAAATTCATACTCATCATAAGAAGACAGAAACTGCAGAATGAGACAAACCCAGTGCTACAGCTTTGTCTTGGGACTACATAAATAGAAAACATTCATGAATGTAAAACTTTAGACCTCAATATTGATCAACATTTGGAATTCTTATGTACATAACCTAACAAACTTGATAACACAGAAAGTTTACCAGCTAGCGAAGAGACAAGAAAGTCATACCACATATCACATATACAAACACACACAGACAACTGCTCTGCTTGTGTCACAAACAAGCAGTAAATCTGATATGTGGCAAACACCCTAGTAAAGACTGCGGATCAGTGCAAACAACTCAAAATTCTACCCCTCAAATACAGAATCATTTTTAACAAAACTAAGTTCATAGACTTCTGCTACACAATTCTTTGCTTCACTTGTGTCCAGTTCAAATCTAACCCTAAACATCTTAAATCCTTCCAATGCCGTTAAATGTCACATAGGGCTGGCATAGTTGTTTGCCAAGTTTTCCTGTTCTTGGTGAGTCTTTCAACTTCATCAAGGAATGTTATGCTCACTAAAGTGGCTTCTCTTAACAATGTCCCCTTTAGAGTTTCACATGGTCAACCTCTTTTTCTTCTGCATGTTGTGCTCCACTTGATAGCTTGTTTTGTCACATGCCCGACATATGTCCATCTTCTTTTTCTGATCACCCATGAGACAGGTTGTTGTTTGCTCATCTGTCCTATCTCTGCATTGTTCTTGAATTCGTTCTGCATTATACCAAGTATTTTCCTTAGGCATTTGTTTTCAAAAGAGTCTAATTTCTTGTCTATTCCTAAACATAGCCAGTGTTTAAACAACTGTCTTCTCTCTAAACACAGGCTTGAACTGTACAAGAAAAGCCTTGTATGCTCTGCAGTGTAGCTCTAAAATTCCCTCCTTTAACATTTAAAAACAATTAGCAGAGCTTCTTCTTAACACCAGACTTTTTATAGTATTTGTTTGACTGCAGTTATGTGTCTTTTTTCTATTAAACTTTATTGTCAAAAAAACAATACATGGTTTCAAACATGAATATATACATAATAAATATGATCAACAACTTGTTATGAAAATGAAGGTGATCTGCAGTGAGAATTTACACATATCTTATATCTTATATCCTTCCTATGCCATTAAATGTCACACAGGGCTCACAAGGTAGTTCACCATTGTTTCCTGTTTTTGGTGAGCTTTTCAACCTCATTAAGGAATTTTATGCCTATTAATTTGGCCTCTCTTAATAATGTCCTCTTTAGAGTTTCATGTGGTCTGCCTCTTTTTACTTGGTCTGTTGTGTTCCACTTGATAGCTTGATTTAGGATTCTCTGATCATTTCTTCTCATCAAGTGACCAACATATGTCCATCTCCTTTTCCTGATCACCCATGAGACTGATTGTTGTTCAGTCATCTGCTTTATCTCTGCATTATTCTTGAATTTGTTCCACTTGATGCCAAGTATTTTCCTTAACCATTTGTTTTCAAAAGAGTCTAATTTCCTGTCTATTTCTTTAGTTGTTTTCCATCTTTCACATGTATAAATGAGGGTGGATATTACATTTGAACTGAAGAGTCCTAACTTAGTTTTTGTGCTTATAGCTTTTGAATTCCATATGTTCTCAAGATTCTTGAAGATTAATGCTGCTTTTGCAATTCTAAGTCTAACTTCCTTTCTGGTGTCACCATCCTGGTCTATGTAGCTGCCAAGGTATGCAAATTGATTGACTTCTTCAATATCTGTCCCTTCTATGTGTATTTTTCCATTCTGATTAATGGGAAGTTTAATTATTTTTGTTTTGTCCTTGTTAATTTCAAGTCCTATTTTGCTACCCAGTGAAAACAGGCTATCTGTTTTTTTTCTTGCATGAAATTCACATTGTTACTGATAAGAGTTATATCATCAGCAAAATCAAGATATTCTAGTTGGGTCCCATATATCCAGTCAATACCTGTGTTACCTGTGCAGCATTTTTTCATTATGAAGCCTATTGCAATTCAAACAGGCAAAGGAGACAGTATACATCCTGTTTTACACTGCCATGATGGAAATTTTGGTGAAAACAAATTGTATGTACATTCCGTCTAAGTGTACTGAACCAATAGATTGTTGTTAACGACAGGGATTGACCATCACCAGAGATTCTACTGCAAGCCAGTTGCCATTCCTAAAATGATCCACCTTGGTGACTGTGTTATGTTTCGGTAATTAGAGTGACATATTTACATTCAAATTTACTAGATAAAGGGAAGTGAGTGATACATTTCTACTAAAAGGCTGAAACAAATTTTATCATGCATCATACAATGGTAGCATTACAAACTTGTCACCCTTAGAGTGTCAGGAGTTTAATAGGGCCAAAACACTTGTCTGAGAGGGGGTATTTCCTCTGATGATCTGAAGGAGTTGTGCTGTTGTTCCACTCTCTATAGTAGAGAGTTTCCTGCATATAACATAGAAAGCAATGGCATAGCAATGCATCACTGAACCAAAATATGCAAGTCAATAATCCTCAATCAATCAACCTTTGTTGTGATGAGAAATTTCAACAATAAATAAAAAAAATGTATATCTCTGTCTGTGTGTGTGCGCGTGCGTGCGTGTGTGTGTGTGTGTGTAGGTGTATATAATAAATATATATATATATATAACCAAGGTCCGACAATTAAGTAATGAGACTAATTACATAAAAAATAAAATAAACAGTTGAAGATATAATCTGTATTTTATTTAAAGTAAGTCCCTTGTGCATTGATACAGCGAGTGGCACAATCTAACAAACAATGGAACAATCTCTGCAGTTCTTCTGTTGGTACTGGCTTTAAACTCGATGTTACGGCCCTTTAGATGTCATCAGTATCATCAAAGACATGTCCTTTCAATGGTAACTTTAATTTTGGGAATATAAAATAATTGCAGGGAGACAAATCTGGGTAATAGGGTGTATGGTTGAGAACACACACTTGTTTTTGGGCCAAAAATTCCTGTACAACTACTGCCTGGTGAGCCAGTGCATTATCATGAAAAAGGAAAAAAACTGCCAGGTGTTGAATACTCGGGTTGGACTTGGAGAATCCTTTTCAATAGGCATTTCAAAATACTTAAATAAAATTTGTCAGTGACAGTCTGTCCCTCTGGAATAAATTCTTTGTGAATAACGCCTTTGCTATCGTAGAAGCACACCAAAATTGTCTTCATTTTTTACTTTTGAAGATGAAATTTTTTGCCTTTTGGTGATAATGATGGCTTCCACTGAGCACTTTGGCATTTAGTTGTGGGATCATAGTAGAAAATCCATGTTTCATCATCTGCAACAGTCAAGTTTAAGAAAATGTTTATTTCTGAGACATGTTTTGATGATGTCTTTTGCGTACTCAGCATGCTGATGTTTTAGTCATCATACAACGCATGTGGTACAAACCAGCAAGCAACTTTTTTCTTGCCCAAATCTTCCACTAAAATTTTATGAATGGTCTCCCAGTTAACACCAAATTCATCTGCCATCATCCTCACAGTCAAACAACAATCTTCTTGTATCTGTTCTCTGACTTTTGCAATGAGTTCTTTATTATGAATAGAAATTGGGCGTCCATGTCTAGTTGCATTTTAATCGTTTCCACACCACTTCCTTGCCTGAATATCTGTGCACAAGGTAAGCAATTATCCCCATAAACTTGTCGCATCAGTTCAGCTGTCTCAATGGCACTTTTATGAGTTTTAAACAGAATTTAATGCTAAATTTTTGCTCCATTCTAATTACGTAACAATGCACCTCTGACTAGGTCAACAAAATGGCGGCTTGTTTGTCGTCTGCTTATTGGGTGGTGATGAAAAGTTCTTATATCTTATATATACTTCCTGTGCCGTTAAACATCACACAGGGCCCACAAAGTAGTTCGCCGATTTTTCCTGTCTTCGGCGAGTCTTTCAACCTCATCAAAGGATTTTATGCCTGTTAATTTGGCCTCTCTTAACAATGTCCTCTTTAGAGTTTCACGCGGTCTGCCTCTTTTTCTTTGGCCTGTTGTGTTCCACTTGATAGCTTGTTTTGGGATTCTCTGATCATTTCTTCTCATCAAGTGACCAACATATGTCCATCTCCTTTTCCTGATCACCCATGAGACTGGTTGTTGTTCAGTCATCTGCCTTATCTCTGCATTGTTCTTGATTTCATTCCACTTGATGCCAAGTATTTTCCTTAGGCATTTGTTTTCAAAAGAGTCTAATTTCTTTTCTATTTCTTTAGTTGTTTTCCAGCTTTCACATGCATAAATGAGGGTGGATATTATATTTGAATTGAATAGTCTTAACTTGGTTTTTGTGCTTATAACTTTTGAATTCCATATGTTCTCAAGATTCTTGAAGATTATGCTGCTTTTGCAATTCTGATCCTAACTTCCTTTCTGGTGTCACCATCCTGGTCTATGTAGCTGCCAAGGTATGCAAATTGATTGACTTCTTCAATATCTGTCCCTTCTATGTGTATTTTTCCATTTTGATTAATGGGAATTTTCATTATTTTTGTTTTGTTCTTATTAATTTCAAGTCCTATTTTGCTACCCAGTGAAGACAGGCTATCTGTTTTTTCTTGCATGGAATTCACATTATTACTAATAAGAGTTATGTCATCAGCAAAATCAAGATATTCTAGTTGGGTCCCATATACCCAGTCAATACCTGTGTTACCTGTGCAGCATTTTTTCATTATGAAGTCTATTGTAATCCCAAAAAGTAAAGGAGACAGTATACATCCTTGTTTCACACCTGTTTCAGTCTGGAACCATTCACTCATCCCTTCTTCTGTCTTGACTGCACAAACATATCCATTGTATAAGTCCTTAATGATGTTGACAATTTTAGATGGTATTCCATATAGACATAAAATTCTCCATAATGAATCTCTGTGTCAAATGCCTTTTTAAAATCTATGAAGTTCAGTATTAATGGTTTCTGCTTTTCAATATGTTCTTCAAGTATTATTCTGAGAATAAAGATCTGGTTGATACAGCTTCTCCCTTTTCAAAATCCTGCTTGTTCTTCTCTCATTGCAGTATCCAATATATATTTAAATCTATTCAAAATGACCTTGCAAAATACTTTTGACACAACTGATATTAAGGTTACTCCTTTCCAGTTGTTACAGTCACTAAGATTGCCTTTTTTTTTTTTGTTGGTATTTTAACAATGACTCCTTTTTTCCAATTAGAAGGGACCTTCTCTTCTTTCCAAATCTTGTTAAACATTCTCTATAGTTGTCTCATGTTGTCACTATTGATAGCTTTTAGCATCTCGGGTGTTATTTCATCTTCACCTGCAGCTTTGTTGTTAGCCATTACATTCACTGCTGTTTCAATTTCCTGTAATTTAATTTCATCTAGGTTGACATTAATTGTGGGGCTGGTAAGTCACTTTCAAGGTTTAACAATTCTTTTGGGTGTGGTCAATTAAGTATTTCTTGGAAGTGTTCAGCCCATCTTTGCTTTTGGTCTTTAGTTGATGTTAATAGGGTTCCAGTTTTGCTAAGGATTGGTCTTTCTTTAGATTTAATAGTACCTGTTAGCCTCTTTTCTATGTTATATAAAGTTTTGCTGTCTCCTGTTTTTGCTGCTTTTTTCTGCCTCTTTCGTCATATTGTCTATGTATTCTCTTTTATCCCTTCTAGCTGAACTTTTTACTTTCTTGTCTATTTCTTTGTATGTTGCTTTTGCCAGATCTTTTCCAAGATCTGTTTTTGCATTCAACATATCTAATTTGACTGCTCGTCTTTCATGTATATACTTCCATGTTTTATCTGATATCCATGCTTTTCTATTTGGTTTTTTCAGTCCAGCACATGCTTTTGCTGCTGTGATTATGGCTGTGCTGTAAGAATTCCATAATTCATCTATACCTATCTCCTCAACCTATCTTCCCAGTGAAGCTGAGGAGATAGGATGAAAAGTTACAAGATCATAAATGAAGGTTGTCTCTTTGGATTCCATGCTTTGCTTCACAGATTGCATTTTTGTCTTGGTCATAATAAAATCAGTCTCATTACTTAATTGACTGTATATATGCATTGAATGTTAACATCATACACAAGTAAAGCATTATCAAAAGAGTGAGGGCCCTCATAACATCTTGATTATAAACACTAGAACATAGCAAGCTGTCTTTCCTTATTATGAACAGTTGTTAATAAGCATCATATCAAATCTCAACATTCATCATGATCATCACCTTTCACTCACTTGAGAGCACAGTTCATAGATAAAGGCTCTCCAGTCATCCCTGTTCTTGGAATTATTCTCTGCTTCCTTCCATGTGCATCCCTTGTCGCTGAGCAATGTCATAATTTCTCTTCTCCAAGTATGTCTATGTCTTTCTTGTTTTCTATTTCCTTGAGGATTCCATGTCAGTGCCTGTCTTGCTATGCTGGTGTTGGGTTTCCTCAGAGTGTGGCAATCCACTTCCACTTCCTAGACATGATTTGTAGGTTCATAGGTTCTTGTCCTGCCCTTTCCCAGACCTCCTAGTTCTTGATCTTGTCCTGTCATTTAATGTTTAAAATCCTCCTCAAGCAGTAGTTATGAATGTTTGTATACTCTGTTGTATTGTCTTGGTCATAATCCATATCTCTGAACCATATAGTAAGATAGTCTTTACATTTGTATTGAAAAGCCTAAGTTTGTTTCTTGTTTTGATGTTCTTAGATGACCATATTTTGTTAAGCTGAATAAATGTTGTCCCGGCCTTGATTATTCTAGCTTTAACATCCTTTTCCGTTCCTCGATATTTATCCAATATACTGTATAAATATATGAAATACTCTACTTCCTCAGCTCTCTCTCTCTCTGAACCTTAAGTGTCCAGGGCACATGGGGCTTCCACAAGGGTTTTCCACAAATGCCTGTCCTTCGCCTTTTTTTCTGCTCTTGCCCAGGTGAGCCCTCTATTGCTCAACATCCTTTCTGTTGTTCTTTTCCATGTCTCTTTTGGTCTACCCTTACTTCTGTTCCCCTGTGGTGTCCATCTTAGTGCTATTTTTGGTAGTGAGTTGTCAGTCATTCGAAGCACATGTCCCAACCATCGCCAGCGTCTTTCCTCAATAATTGTTGTCAGTGGTTTCATCTGCATTTCTGCTAATAAGATGTTATTTCTTATGGTGTTTGGCCAAAATATTTTTCTAATTCTTCGTAAACATTTAGTCTGGAAAGAATTCAACTTGTTATTTATGGTTGTGGTGATTTTCCAGCATTCACTTCCATAGAGTAATACACTTAACATTACTCTTAAATATCCTGATTTTCATATTTATGCTTAGTTTTTTTTTATTTCCATATATTCTGCAGCACTGCAAAAGCCTGGTTTGCTCTAGTAAGTCTGCTGTTGATGTCCTCTGTGCTGTCTCCATTTTCTACTACTCTGCTGCCAAGGTATACAAATTCATTGACCTCCTCCACTAATTTGTTATCTACTCTGAGTACATTTCTGTTGTTCACATTTTGTTTCATTAACTTTGTCTTTCCTACGTTGATCTTTAGTCCTATGTTATTTGCATTCTGAGTTAGCTTGTTTATTTTATCTTGCATATCTTTGTGACTGCTTGATAATAGACAAATGTCATCCGCAAAGTCAAGGTCCTCCAGCACTGTGTCAAGGGTCCATTGTAATCCTCTGCGTTTGTCTGATGTTGCCTCCTTCATTAACCAGTCTACTGCCAAGATAAATAATGTTGGTGATAGTACACATCCCTGTTTCACTCCTGTTTGTACCCTAAAGCTGCTGGAGGTATGTTCTCCACAGATAACTTTGCACTGAAAACCCTCGTATAGGGCTTTGATTACATTAACTATTTTATGGGGGAGGCCATGCCATCTTAGGATTTTCCACAGTGCATCTCTGTTGACACTGTCAAAGGCTTTCTCAAAATCTATGAATAATGCATATGTTGTGCTATGCCACTCATTTGCCTGTTCTAATATTTGTCTAAGTACAAATATGTGGTCTATGCATGCTCTTCCTTTCCTAAATCCTGCCTGCTCTTTCCGAAGTTTTTCCTCAAGTGTTGGTACAATTCTGTTGATGATTATTCTGCAAAATACTTTACTGGTGAGTGGCAGTAGGGTAATGCCTCTCCAGTTCTCGCAATCTCTGAGGTCACCCTTCTTTGGTAGTTTTACTGTAAGCCCAGTTGTCCACTCCTCTGGGGCTTTTTCTAGATTCCAAATTTGTTGTAGTATCTGGCAAAGTTGTTTTGGTGTTTCTGTTTCTTCTGCTTTCAACATCTCAGCAGTCACTTCATCTTCACCTGGTGCCCTGTCTGATTTTAGCTTCTTTATCGCCTCCTTTACTTCATTTATTGTTATTGGTCCTGTATTGATGTTTAGTTCCGTTTTTGCTTCAGGTATGTCTATTGTTTGTGCTGCTTGTGTTCTGTTTAGTAGGGTGTTAAAGTGTTCCCTCCATCTTTCAATTTTTTCTCTTTCTCCACTGACCAGTTGTCCATTTTACTTCCTCAGCTAGCACTCCCTCAATTACCATGAGGCTATTGCTTGCAGTATTACTTTTCATTATTTTTTTGTCTGTTAATATATAGTCCCAGTTTAGCTGAATTCTTGGTTAAGATCTGAATTTTCTTTTGCATTTGTATGTGGTTGTGTGCCAGAAGAGGCACATCGTCTGTGAAGTCAAGATCTTCCAATTGACTCCAAAATATCCATTGTATCCCATTTCTTTTCTTTTTGTGTGTGTGATTTTTTTGATGATCCAATCAATTGCTATAAGAAATAGGAATGGTGATAGCAAATATCCCTGCCGCACACCCGTTTCCAAACTTTCTGTGAGAGTTCCTCCATGCACAATTCTGCAAGTTATTCCTTCATATATGGTCTTTATAAGCTTTGTTATCTTGGCTGGGATACCATAGTATTCCAGTAGTTTTCATAGCATTCTACTATCTAAATGCCTTCTCATAATTAATGAATGTAACTAACAGTGAAGAATTCCACTCCATTGACTGTTCTACTATTATTCACATTGTAGCAATGTAGTCAGTACTGGATCTTCCTTGCTTGAAACCTGCTTGCTCTTCTCTTAGTTTACTATCTCAATCAATCAAGTGCTGTGCTGTATGGCATAGGCGATCATTTCTCTCTACAATACTCTGTCTTTAGACTTGATTATGAGATCCGCTGGTGACTTTCTTCTTAGCCACACTGACAGCCCATCCAGTAACTTCTCTCTCTGTCTTCCTCTGTCTCTTCTTCTCTCAATTTTTCCAGTTGCCACAATGTGTTCCAATTTTCCTCTTCTCAGAAAATGTCCTACAAATCTCACTTGTCTGCCTCTGATCTGTGCTGTAATTTGCCTTTTAACTACAGCCTCTCTTAAGACTTCTTCATTGGTTTCCTAGCTGTCCATGGTACCTTCAATATCCTTCTTATAAACCACATCTCCATGGCCTCCATTTCTCACTGTACTCTCTTAATTCATAGACCATGCTTCACATCCAAAAAACAAAATTGGCTCTATGTAACATTTAAGTACTTGGAATCTTGTTTCAATTGATATAGATCTGTTACACAAGATGTTTCTCATTTTCTGGAATGCTGACTTGGCATGAGCATGTCTGCTTTTTATTTCGTTATGACATTTCTCATCAGCTGTTATGATTGTTCCTAAGTACTTGAATCTATCAACTTGTTTCAGTTCTCTGCCATCGATGGTAATGCTACATTTTGGTGGTATTCTTTTCTTTGAGGTGACCATCACTTCAGTCTTCTTTTTATTCAGAGACCTTTATTTTTACTTTCATGAACCATGATGTCTAGAAGAGCCTACTGATATTTTAATTTTATTTAGCAAAATCCTGCTGAAGACCTTACTGAGTATTGAGTAACATGCAATAATTAATGTATAATTACAACTATACACAAAGCACTACAGTAAAGATATGATACCAAAATGTATAAACTAGGAAATAAGTAGGAACAGCTTCATTATTTAACGATTACACAGTTGTGATGTTTCGGCTTAGGTATACAACTATACACAAAAATGGCAAAACGTCACAACTGTGTAATCGTTAAATAATAAAGCTGTTTGTACTTTTTTCTTAGTTTATACATTTTGTTGGGTATTGAGAGCAGGAGATGCCTCTATAGTTCTTAGATTCTTATAGATCTCCTTTCATAGGGAGTTTTATAAGATGGGCCTCCTTTCAGTCCTCTGTGACCTTCTCTTCTCCCAAATCCTGCTAAATAGTAAGAAAATCTCAACATTACGTATGTATTATATATGCATGACAATGACATCAAACTCATGGCAAAAGAATATGCAAAAATGAACAATTGTTCAAGGTCTGATATATAATAAATCATTCCATGTTATCAGCATAGACCAAAAGCATTATTGTATGTCATCCCACATCAGCTGTATCTTGTCTTGTCTTATGCTATCTCCTTGTAACTGCGAGCTGGCATTCTTTGCAGCCAATGCTGTAGAGGTGTTGAGATACAGCATCATATCAGCATGGGAGCAGGTTATGGCAGCTATTTTTTCAGTCCCAGAGTACAGCTAAAAAGCAAGTGGCATGCAATGCTTCTATAGCAGACCACACCACCATGGGGACTATGCCAGGTTATGACTGTTACTGGGGGTACCAATGGAGCGAGAGGACAGGGTCTTGGTTAGCTGTGGTTTGCTAACCCTGATGCTAGCATTTCAGCTATGGGTCACTGATTGTCTACTCAGACACCATCTTCACCCTCATATCAGCTGCAAAGAAATATATATGAAGACCATCCCAACTCATGCTACAGCCTTGCCATACATACCTATAGGTACACACAGCATATACACTATCATTCTTATGAAATCATCTATAATACTCAAACTCATACACAATCAACCTAACCGAGTCCGGGATGCTCAAAGGAGTCATAGCCAACAACCACATATTACATATACAAGGTCCAGCATAAAGCATAGCTGGATTTTAAATGGAAAATAAATAAGAGTTATTCATGTTTTTGGTTTACAAAAAAGTGAAATGAAACTCAGAAAAGTGGGTATTATTACTGACAATCATATTTAGGTTTTGAAAATTACGCCGGTTAGATGACGGCCATTACATTTGAAACATTCAGCCAAGCTTCTGGAAAATTCCTGCATTACACCATTTAACATGTTCAAAGTGATATTTTGAATGCAGTGTCGGATTCGATCTTTTAGATCAGAAATTGACTATGTTCGACTAGCAAACACCGTGTTCTTGAGATACCCCCACAAAAAGAAGTCTGCGGCTGATAAATCCGGTGACCTTGCCGGCCAACGAATATCCCCAAATCTGGAAATAAGACCATTGGGAAATGCCTGTCGCAGCATGGCCATGGAAGACGGACTTTGTGGGCAGTTGATCCATCTTGTTTAAACCATATTAGTCTCACATTTCTATTGGCCAAGTCTGGACTGAAGTATTCAGTTAGCATTTGCACATAAAGATCACTATTAGCAGTAAGAGATTGCCAGGTGCCAAAGCGTTCCTAACAGCTGATCGCCGAAGGCTACTCAGCAATACGTTGCGGATTTCTTGAATTCGTTCAGGTGTCTGTTGAGTTCTTGGACGACCAGTAGACAACTAGCGGTTTCCTTACATTTTTTGCCCACCTCAAAATTGTTTTGTTCTCCAATCGGGAACAGTATCACAGGGATGCAGCTCAAAACGGCGATGAACCTTTCGTTGTACAGTAATAGACGATTCTCCACTTTTAAAATAAGTTTCAACGGTGTATGCGCGATGTTGTGTTTGCCAAGAAGCCATCGTTAAAAATGACCGTTTGTCTGCTTCATCTCTGACGTCATGTTTTTTTTTTCACACGTATTCAGTTTCTGCGCACTACGTCAGTTAAATCCAGCTGTGCTTTATGCCGGACCCTATATTTACAACATAATCAATGCTGGGCACAATAACACTACTTCAATATCAAGAACAACCACATCCACAAAACCACATGATAGCTTGCCCACCGAGTCATATCCCGAACTAACTGGAAAATATCTTTGCAACAACGTATATACTAACCCGGCCCCTGACAACAGGCTGCTTACATTGTTTACAATACGACCTAGTTTTCTGCTCTTTCTCTCCATCTTTTTTGCTTAGAGTCCAGGTTTCTGCTCTATAGAGTAGAACAGAGGAGATATAACATTTTACAAGTCTTAATTTTATTTTTATGGGCAGATTTCTGGATAACAGCACTGTTTTCCTGGTGTTGAATGTATGTTTTGCCATTCCTATTCTTTTCTTTATCTCCATCTCACATCTCCCATCTTCTGTAGTTTGTCACTTGTTCCAGTCTCTCTTTGTTTACGGTTATATCCATTTATGGCTTCTAGCCTCTCCTGTTGAACACCATTACTTTGATCTTCTTGATACTGATCTCAAGTCTTCATTCTTGACTTGTGTATCATATCTATTTTCTGTAGTAACACACGATAACTAGTGTATAAGTATACAACTATACACAAAGCACTGTAATAAAGCTGTGATACCAACATGTATAAACTAGGAAAAAATAGGAACAGCTTTATTATTTAACGAATACAAAGTCGTGACGTTTCGGCGTGAGCCTTAATCATACAAACACATACAGGACGAAGAATTAGAGAGAGGGGACAAAGTACAGGATCACAGAAAACTATGTTAATGAAATAATAACAAATGAAAAAAACTACTCAAGAAATATAATTAGAACAAAACTTATCTGAATATTTTAGACGATTTTCAAATAATTCTTGGTTTGCGCAATCAACATAAATATGGCGCATACGTTCTGAAAAGTGTAAAATAGTGCATGATTAAGTGTAAGAAATGTTGAGAGAAAGAGCAGAGAATTCTACAAAGAACAGGGATGATTGGAGATCAATAAAAATGGACAATGCTCTTAACGGAGTGAATAGATAAGGAATTATAATGTTAGATAGTGGATGATGGAAAGGAAGAGATGGCGGGAAATCCAGAACCTCCAGCCATCAAAACTTCGACATTTCAACCTCACCAAGGGAGAATCCATGGAACTATCTAAACTCCGACGTCGAGATGACATAGTAATATAACCAGCTGATAAAACATCGAATCTTGTCGTTTGGAAAAAAATGTATATGTTGCAGAAGGAACAACTCAGGAATGCTAACTTTTATACCCCATGCAAAAACGATGCTACCATTTCAAACAATAATAAAGTGGAAGCTGGCATCAAAGATTTAATTAAAGAAGGCATTCTCTCAACTCAAGCTGTCTCTCTTCACATCAAAGACAGTTGTTTAGGCACACCCACCTTCTATCTTCTTCCTAAAATCCACAAACCAGGTAACCCTGGATGTCCTATTGTATCAGCGTGTTCATGCACTACTGAGCATATTTCTGACTTTTTGGATAGCATTTTCCAGCTTCTAGTACACAAACTGCCCTCTTATTTGAAAGATACCAACCACGCCCTAACTACTCTTGAAGCGATCACGCTCTCTCCGCACTACTCCGATCACATCTTTCTCCTTGATGTGTGTTTCCTTTACACCTCTATTCCCCATGACGATGAACTTTTAGCACTCCGTTATTTTCTCAACAAAGGCCCACACCCCACCATTAACACTGATGCCATAATAAGACTCACACAACTAGTACTCAACCTAAATTCTTTTGAATTCAACGGTGAATACTTCGACCAAATCAATGGTGTTGCCATGGGAATAAAAATGGGCCCTAGTTATGCTTGTCTATTTATGGACTTTCTGGAAGTTCAGTTATGGAAAACCTGCACTGGTAGACTTCCAGAATTTTATAAAAGATATGTTGATGATGGCATTGGAGTCACCAGTGTGCCACAGGACGAGGTAAAAAAGTTTATTCTATTCGCTAACTCACTCATAGTAGCATCAAGTTCACTTATGAAATTTCTAACAAGTCTGTGAATCTTTTAGACATTAACATATCTATTGACAGAAACAGGCTTGCTACCTCCATTTTTTACAAGCCCATCGACAGCTACACCTATTTACTTTACATCTCCCATACTGAAGCTTGTAAGAACTACATCCCATACTTCCAACTCCTCCGTCTAACCCGCATATGCCAGGATGACTCCGACTTTATCAAATAGTCCAACAATTTATTGGAATTTTTCCGTCATTGCAACTACCTAGAAAATATCCTCCGTGCAGCCTTCAACTGTATGCAAGAAATGAAACGCCAGGAAGCATTTAGACCTAAACCTATTACATCATCTGACAGAGTTAAGTTGGTACTGCCTTTCTACTACCATGGTCAGATGATTAAGAAAATTCTTTACCGTCATCTACCATTAATCCAACTTGACCCTGACACTGGTGATATCTTCCCTGATCCACAATTATTAGCATACAAGCGAGAACCAGATCTCAAGAACATCCTCGTCCACAGCCACTTAAAGCGGAGCCTTAACTATTTTAGAACCAGAAAGTGTAACCGCCCTCGTTGTGTTACCTGCCCTGTGGTCTGGGAAACAACAATAATCACCTTCCCTAAAACTATCCTAACCCTCCATGAGGGATTCATATGCGAGTCCCGTAATGTTATATATGTCATAGTATGCAAAAGATGCAGGATAATTTATATTGGTTAAACTGGTCTCAGCCTAGGGGACCGCATACAGAAACATCTATACGATATCACCCAGCATGCTTCGAAACCCGTCCCTAATCATTTCAATGGCCCCAACCATAGAAGTAAATATGATTTTCTAGTAACGGCCATCAAACAATGTCACGCTGATGACACAAGCCGCTTAGCACTTGAGAACCACTACATTCAAGATTATAGGACACATGGAACCACATGGTTTGAACTCGTTATTTAGCTACACATAATCTTCCACAATCATACTCATTCTCACTTGTATTTTGTTTAGATTCCTCATGCACCATCACATTGCTACTCCTCTGACACAATCATAATCATTCATTTCACCTTCTCCTATATAGATTACCATCCCTTCCTTTCCATCGTCCACTATCTAACATTATAATTCCTTATCTATTCGCGACTATGTAACACTACTTTTCACTCCGTTAAGAGCATTGTCCATTTTTATTGATCTCCGATCATCCCTGTTCTTTGTAGAATTCTCTGCTCTTTCTCTGCGCATCCCTTTTCTCTCAACATTTCTTACACTTAATCGTGCACTATTTTACACTTTTCAGAACGTATGCGCCATATTTATGTTGATTGCGCAAACCAAGAATTATTTGAAAACCGTCTAAAATATTCAGATAAATTTTGTTCTAATTATATTTCTTGAGTATTTTTTTTTCATTTGTTATTATTTCATTAACATAGTTTTCTGTGATCCTGTACTTTGTCCCCTCTCTCTAATTCTTCGTCCTGTATGTGTTTGTATGATTAAGGCTCACGCCGAAACGTCACGACTTTGTATTCGTTAAATAATAAAGCTGTTCCTATTTTTTCCTAGTTTATATATTTCTGTAGGTTCTGTGGATACTCTGCTAGAAGGGCTGTATTATCTGCATATCTCAAATTGTTTACATCCCCCCCCCCCCCCCATGTTCAGTCCTGGTAGTTTATCCGAGTATTTTGAAGATGTTCTCTATGTATAGGTTAATAAGTATGTTGATTCTGCAGGCTACCCTTTGTGTAGTGTGTGTAATACTGAACAGCAATCACTGGTTATCTCTCTTGCCGTTCGGTGTAATTTCTATCTCGTGTATGTTTTGAAATGTTTGTGTATAGTCAGTGCTGAAATATCTGTATTCCTTCTTTATTCTGCCATACAATGATGGTTCTTGTGCTCTGACCAGATGTTGTAGATGTCTGATGTTTTCATGTTTATTAATTGTTCATAGCTACACTTTGTGTGCATTGTCTGTAGATGAGTGACATGGCGCCAAAGTGCCAAAGTTTGGCTAGCCTTAACTCAGTGTAGTAGTGGGTTGTTGGATTATTTGTCCCACATATTTGACACTGAGTGCCTGAATCTTTGTTTTTATGTCTTGTAAGAAGATGCCTCCTTTTCTCTTGTCTTGCACCAATGTTTCCTGTTGGATGCTGTGTATGGTGTGCCGGAAAATGAAGTCCCTAACCAATGAATTTATTTAAGTGATTCTTGAGCCAGGAGGGAAGATGTTTGCTGTGTATATCAGTTGTGGAATGATATAGGTATTGACTGTGACACGTAAGCCGAATATGGTGGTGGTTTTATATTTGTATATTTCAGTTCTGTTTTTTTTTAAATTTTCTCAATTATACTTCGCCATCTTACGTTGTTATCGTTTGATGGAGTGGTTGTAAACAAAACTCCATATATGCCAATTATATGCCTCTTTAAATATCTTCTCGTCTCTCTTACCTATGATTTCCAACCACCAAATGTAATCTAAAAGGTCATAGTTCAGTAGTTAATAGTTTGTTCAGAAATTACCTTAACGAATGTGGAAGAATGTAATCTGCAAGTACTGCATTAAGATGTAGTTTTTAAACAATCCTATATTAGTTACCATCCATATATATATATATATATATATATATATATATATATATGTGTGTGTATGTGTGTAAAATAAGTGGTTCGAACGAAATATAAGTGAAGAAGGGCAGAAACTCAGATTGGCATGCATGGTGCCTAGTTTTTCACTCTTTTTGAAAATTAGATCATTCGTTAAGTTCTTCTCTCTCTCTCTCCCTCTCTCTCTCTCTCTCTCTCTCTCTCTCTATTTTTCGCACACTACACACACACAGATACGTTAATTTACTGTTCTTTTTTTTTCTTTTAGTAACTTCTTTTTTCGTCTAAGCTGTTGTGGGTTTTTTTTTTCCAACAATCATTTTACTGACCAGCTCCTCTCACGACTGACTGTACCAATGTTCATTCATTCATTTGCATGTCCCTTGCGGAACTTTGCTTCCCTAACAGCACTCCTTAGGCCTCTCGGTTGTGAGCAAGATGGCCTGCAGCTGCTGCATCCATCTGCAGATCATCAACGATGTTTTGCACTCATCTTCGCCTTGGTCTTCCTCTCTTTCTTTTTCCCATTATGTACACTTCCAAGACGGTCTTCTCTAGACTATCATGACGCCTTATGTGTCCAGAATATTTACGTTTTTTTCTTTATCCTCTTTACTAGCCAGCCTTCTTCAGTATTAAGTTTTTATAGTATGGATATATTTGTTCTTTTTTGTGTCCATGATATTAGAAGAACTCTTCTGTAGCATTTACATTCAAAGGTATATATGTGTTTCTAAGCTGTTTTGTCCAGGTCTCACAGACATATGTTGTGATGGGAAAGATGCATGCCCTTAAAAATCTTAATTTTGTAGTTCTGTCTGTTCCTCTCCAAAGATTCTTTAGTTGTTTTACTTTCTGAAGAGCGATAGATGTCCTCCTTTTAATTTCCCTCATTGTATCTCCATTATTAGTTAGTAGTGATCCAAGATATTCAAAACTCTCCACTTCTTCCAATTTTTCCTCATTGATACATACTTTAGGTGCCTTGTTTGTTTTGTCAGTAGTCATCAATTTAGTTTTCTTCGCATTAAGATAGAGGTTTTGCTCTTCGCTGTTCTTACAGTCTGACATAATTAGTTTGTGCATTCCTTTTTGTGTTGTCATCTGTGTCATCAGCATAATACCAATGTTAGATTTGCATAATTGGCCACAGTACCAACAAGCAAAGTCTTTGTTGCGAGGTCTATTAATATTTAAGTGTGATCCTCCTTACTCAACACATAAGTTTCTCCCAGACCTAATGGCAGACAGAGAACTCCACACTGATGACTTACAAATACGAGGGGTTATTGATAAGTTCGCAGCCTAAGGTACAAATACTTGAAACACACACTTAATATTAGGTGCATTTGTAGGGCAGGTTAATGCAAGATTAAACACAGTTTCAAGAAATTACAACCAATTTTTTTACGAGTGGTAAGGGGTGGCAGAAATTGAGAAAATGGATACAATTTCTCATCGAGCAGTCATTTCGCTACTTCTGCATCAAGGGCTTATCATCGAAGGAGATCCATGAGGATATGGTGGATTCTAGGGGAGAATTTCATTTCTTACAGCACAGTGAAGAAATGAGCAGCTCAATTCAAACATGGAAGGGAAAGTCTGGAAGATTATCTCTGTCCAGGAAGACCAAGAACGGTAACCACCGATGAAATGACCGGCAGAATCCATGACATGATAATGGAGGATCGACGATTAACTGAGTGGTACATTGCTACTGAGTTTGGCATCTCCCATGAACATGTTCATGCCATTATTCACAGTGATCTTCAAATGACAAAGGTCTCTGCTCCGTTTGTCCGGAAACTTCTTGGGGCTGATCACAAACGACAGCATCTTAGCATGTAAAGAGAAAATCCTGGCCATTTTTCGGCAGATCCTGAAAAGTTTCTTCAGCAATTTGTAACTATGGATGAGACTTGGGTTCATCATTTTCAACCAGACACCATAGAACAGTCAAAGCAGTGGAAACATCATGGATCCCCACCTCCAAAGAATGCAAGGGTAGTTCTGTCTTCAGGTAAAATGACGGCTTCCATCTTTTGGGATTCAGAAGGTGTGCTATTTGTAGACTATCTTCAAAAGGGCAGAACGGTCACCGGGGCCTATTACGCTATTTTTGTGAAGCAACTGCGGTGCAAACTGAAGGAAAAGCGTGGAGGGAAATTGACGAGAGGAGTCTTCTTTCAACAAGACAATGCTTCAGTTCACAAGTCGGCGGTGGCAATGGCTGCCATTCATGAATGCGGCTTCCAGCTTCTTGAATATCCTCCTTATTCCCCAGATTTGGCCCCTTCGGACTATTAAAAACTCAGAAAGGAGCTCAGTGGTGGCAAATTTGCTTCAGATGATGACGTCATTCATGCTGTAGACCACTTTCTACTGGGACAAGATGAGAAATAACCCAAAAAAGTTATCCACAAATAATCCGTTGTACCTTATGACGAGAACTTATCAATCACTCCTCGTATCTTTGTATCTTAGTTTTCACTATAAAGCCTGTTCGGGAAAACAGTTTACTCCCACCACTTCTTTTAATTACTTGACCAGGTCACTGTACTTCTCACTCTCAAATGTGTGCAGCTCTTCTATCTTGGTTTCATACTGTACTGTATTCTAGATCATTATTAGGTCTTGTTTTGCTGCAGAGTACACAACAATGTCTAGTAGCTTTCCAGTATTCCTGATGCCTGCTGGCTTCTCTTCTTTCTCCTGTGTCCGCTATGGCATACTAATCATTTGCGCCGTCTAGTAATGATGGTAAAAGGATGAACGGTGTTTCCCAGGCCCTAAGGAGATCTTAGCTAACTACCATTCGTGCCCTATGTGACGTTTAGCGGCATGGGAAGGATGTAAGGGTGTAAGATGTTTTCCAGGGCTTATGAAGTACTTGGTAAGAGTCAAAGCTTTTTTTTTCCTTCTGTCAGCTGGCTTTTGCGCTATCTGCAATGCTTCTAGTTATTGGAGCATTCTGTTGTGTTGCTGTGTGTAGCATTCTTGGGCAAATGATACTTTGCACGACGACAAAACGTGCCCTAAGGTTTGCCTTTCATTGTAGAGTGAACACTTTGGATCTGCTAATGCTCTTCATTTCTATAAAGATAGAAAGAGGTTGATGATTCAGTTTTATAAAACGACAGAGGGAATGAGGAAAGTGAGGAAAAACACAAATGGCTGAAAGCATGAAAGTAAGATGAGAATGTATAAATGAAAAACATACAACATCCAATATTTCGGTGTCAGCCATATTCAATGATTACATACAAGAACAACGCAACACATAAATAAAAAGAAGAAAAACGAAAAACTTAGCTTTGTGGCATCGTCCTAACACAGAATGCAATAAATGCGTCCTAAAGATGCGGAAAGTGGGAGTGATGAAAGGTTGGGAGATGGCAAAGAAAAACAACTTCGACCTAAAGATGCGGAAAGTGGGAGTGATGAAAGGTTGGGAGATGGCAAAGAAAAACAACTTCGCCCTAAAGATGCGGAAAGAGGGAGTGATGAAATGTTGGGAGATGGCAAAGAAAAACAACTTCGACCTAAAGATGCTGAAAGAGGGAGTGATGAAATGTTGGGAGATGGCAAAGAAAAACAACTTCGACCTAAAGATGCGGAAAGTGGGAGTGATGAAAGGTTGGGAGATGGCAAAGAAAAACAACTTCGACCTAAAGATGCGGAAAGTGGGAGTGATGAAAGGTTGGGAGATGGCAAAGAAAAACAACTTCGACCTAAAGATGCGGAAAGTGGGAGTGATGAAAGGTTGGGAGATGGCAGAGAAAAACAACTTCGACCTAAAGATGCGGAAAGTGGGAGTGATGAAAGGTTGGGAGATGGCAAAGAAAAACAACTTCGACCTAAAGATGCGGAAAGTGGGAGTGATGAAAGGTTGGGAGATGGCAAAGAAAAACAACTTCGACCTAAAGATGCGGAAAGTGGGAGTGATGAAAGGTTGGGAGATGGCAGAGAAAAACAACTTCGACCTAAAGATGCGGAAAGTGGGAGTGATGAAAGGTTGGGAGATGGCAAAGAAAAACAACTTCGACCTAAAGATGCGGAAAGAGGGAGTGATGAAAGGTTGGGAGATGGCAAAGAAAAACAACTTCGACCTAAAGATGCGGAAAGTGGGAGTGATGAAAGGTTGGGAGATGGCAAAGAAAAACAACTTCGACCTAAAGATGCGGAAAGAGGGAGTGATGAAAGGTTGGGAGATGGCAAAGAAAAACAACTTCGACCTAAAGATGCGGAAAGTGGGAGTGATGAAAGGTTGGGAGATGGCAACAACTTCGACCTAAAGATGCGGAAAGTGGGAGTGATGAAAGGTTGGGAGATGGCAAAGAAAAACAACTTCGACCTAAAGATACGGAAAGTGGGAGTGATGAAATGTTGGGAGATGGCAAAGAAAAACAACTTCGACCTAAAGATACGGAAAGTGGGAGTGATGAAAGGTTGGGAGATGGCAACAACTTCGACCTAAAGATACGGAAAGTGGGAGTGATGAAAGGTTGGGAGATGGCAACAACTTCGACCTAAAGATACGGAAAGTGGGAGTGATGAAAGGTTGGGAGATGGCAACAACTTCGACCTAAAGATACGGAAAGTGGGAGTGATGAAAGGTTGGGAGATGGCAACAACTTCGACCTAAAGATGCGGAAAGTGGGAGTGATGAAAGGTTGGGAGATGGCAACAACTTCGACCTAAAGATGCGGAAAGTGGGAGTGATGAAAGGTTGGGAGATGGCAACAACTTCGACCTAAGGATACGGAAAGTGGGAGTGATGAAAGGTTGGGAGATGGCAACAACTTCGACCTAAAGATGCGGAAAGTGGGAGTGATGAAAGGTTGGGAGATGGCAACAACTTCGACCTAAGGATACGGAAAGTGGGAGTGATGAAATGTTGGGAGATGGCAACAGCTTCGACCAATCGGATATCAGCGGCGTGTAGACGGTGAAAGGGAGAGAACAATGTGAGAGGGTGGGGAGCAGGTAAAATAGTATCTCTTCTTTTTCGTGCTATTGGTTCCTTTCTTTATATTTCATCTTTGTAAAGTAAAATAACGTTGGGATTTTTTTTACTACAGGCCATGATTTGCTGAATTATGCTGGATTAACTACCCGTTGAGTCCAGCTGTATTCCCTTATTAGACTCTTACACAACCTCACATTAGCAACAACAGGTACAGATCTCAAGCAAGTTCTGACTATCACATAGACACTGAGTTTATTGATGAATATGGTGAAGATGCGGATGAGAATGACGGTAATTTGACAGTCGGCAAGTTGCCCCCTGCCACATTGCGTGTCCTTTCAACCATCGAAGACTCCAGTAACAATATAATATCCATTTTCACGACAGCGACGTCCATTTTCACGACAGGACGATACAAAAGTCCATCCTCTCCTTTTCACAACCAAACGTAAACTAAACTCGCTCAGCCTTTTCCCCACAATTCCCCCTTGTCACAGGTTGCTCAGCCCACGTGACGGGCCCTTCCCACGCACTGAAAAGTTCAGAGCGAGACTCACAACAGAATGTATAAACTAGGAAAAAAGTAGGAACAGCTTTATTATTTAACGACTACAAAGTTGTGACGTTTCAGCGTGAGCCTTAATCATACAAAAACATACAGGACGAAGAAATAGTGAGAGGAGATCAAGTACAGATTCACATGAATACTATTTTTTTAATGTAAAAAATTCAATAGAGTACTTAGCTGTAAATTGTAAGGTGTGGCTTGTCCGGCGGTGTGTGTCAGGACTGGATTTAGTAGAACGTGGAGACTGTTTAAATGGAAACCTGTGATATATTGTCGATCGGTTGTAACTGGGGGTGGTAAATGGGAACCAGGGAGGGGAGAGAGAGTGATACAATGTTGATCTAGCCAGGAGAAGGTGAAACAGATGATTAGAGAGGAAGGGTTGCAAAGTGATGCTGTGAGGAGGTTTGAGAAGTAAGAAGGGGGTAGAGCTTAGTAGAGAGGTACTATAATGATTGAAGAGAATGTTAAGTGTGGATGAACAGCAAGTTTAACCCGTGTGGCTCCAGCGTCCCATAATTTTGAATGCAACGGTTCTCAAGCGCTAGGCGGCTTGCGTCATCTTCATGACATTGTTTGATGGCTGTTACCAGAAAATCAGATTTGCCTCTGTGGTTGGGGCCATTGAAATGATTTGGGTCTGGTTTCGAAGCATGCTGGGCGATGTCGTACAGATATTTTTGCATGCTGCCCCTAATCTGAGGCAAGTCTCACCAATATACGTTATCCTGCATCTTTTGCAAACCATGACATATATCACATTACGGGACTCGCATATGAATCCATCATGAAGAGTGGGGATAGTTTTAGGAAAGGTGATCGTTTTCGTTTCCCAGACTACCGGGTAGGTGACTCAGCGGGGGCGGTTACATTTTCTGGTGCCAACATATGTAAGGCTCTGCTTCAAGTGGCTGTGGACAAGGATGTCATTTAAGGTTTGGCTCACGTTTGTATGCCAACAGGGGTGGATTCGAGAAAGTGTCTGGAGCCACAAGGGTTAAACTCGATGTTCATATACACTTAACATTCTCTTCAATCATTGTAGTACCTCTCCACTAAGCTCCACCCCCTTCTTACTTGTCAGACCTCCTCACAGCATCACTTTGCAACCCCTCTTCTCTAATCATCTATTTCAGCTTCTCTTGGCTATGTCAACATTGTATCACTCTCTCTCCCCTCCCCGGTTCCCATTTACCACCCCCAGTTACAACCGATCGACAATATATCACAGGTTTCCATTTAAACAGTCTCCACGTTCTACTAAATCCAGTCCTGACACACACCGCCGGACAAGCCACACCTTACAATTTACAGCTAAGTACTCTACTGAATTTTTTACATTAAAAAAATAGTATTCATGTGAATCTATACTTGATCTCCTCTCACTATTTCTTCGTCCTGTATGTTTTTGTATGATTAAGGTTCACGCCGAAACGTCACAACTTTGTAGTCGTTAAGTAATAAAGCTGTTCCTACTTTTTTCCTAGTTTATACATTCTGGTATCACAACTTTACTGCAGTGCTTCGTGTATAGTTGTATATTTATACACTAATTATTGTGTGAGACTCACAACAATGCCCTTTCTGAAAACACAACAGTTATCTCACGTATACTGTTACACAGGAAAGAGACCAGGAAGCTATAAAAACATTATAGCCGCAAGAGAAGAAAGGGAGGGCTGGGAGATAACGCATGAATGAAAAACTGCAGCGAAATGAATTGAACTAAGACAAGAAAGTAGAATATGATTAGCAGAAAGTAGGTGATCCTCCTTACCGCAGTAGTTATCTCTTTTATCTTCATCTCTGTAGGTTTTCTCCTGGTCACAGTTCTAATGAAGAAGTTGAATCTCAAGGGTGCCGTTTTCTGGATGTCATTCCATTTAAATGACCTTGCATTACCTCTTATCAAGTTACACGCGAATAATTTTGGGTATACGTCGGCTTAGATATAAAACTAAATATAAAAAATTTACGTTAGTCCACTGCAGTAAAGCTATGATAACAAGATAAAGAGAGTGTCAGAAAGTAAGAATAGCACGAACAACTGAACAACAAAGAATAATCCAATATTTCGACAAAAGCCATGTTCAAGGATCACTTACAAAAACAACACAGCAGATAGAAACACGAAAAACAGATGAAAAATAGCTCTGTTTCCGTAAGAAAGACGGACACAGAATGCGCCCAGATAGATGAAGGTAAGCACAAACTGGAAGCAGGTGATTGTCTGAGACATGAAATAGAAGGACGATGACAAGCAGTACAATATTTTTTTTAAAAATCGTGGCATCATGTTCCCAGATGGTCCCAACTTTCTCCTGCGTGCCCAATTCTTAACCCTTTTGAAATAAAGATCAATCAATCAATCAATCACATTGGATAACTATAGCCTAAGCAAAAGCTGCACAGATGACACAGACGATGAAAGAGAGAAAACAATATGGGAAAAAAGAGACTGGTAAAAGAGCAAGACTGCTAGCTTAGGAAACCTTCTATCAAAATCCTCACGCGGCTAGATAAAAATAATAATTGACATATAATAGCCTTCGTCGAAAATGAGAGGATACAACAGAAGTGAGTGAGGCTAAGAGAAGAAAGCTGGGTATCAGTAGCAGAGCTAGAAAGAAGTAGAAAATATGTAGAAATATAAAGTAGTTCAAATAAAGCTAATTTTATCGTTAATTCCAGCAGGGTGGAGACAGCTTGGAAAATAAAGTGCTGTTCCAGAACTTTTCCAGATCGTTCATTCAAAGAACAAAAACTGATTGCAGTGACAGAAATGCCCCGCTTTCCTTGGCGGTCTTCTTGACAGAAGTGCTTGTCGACTGGTGTCAGTGCCTTCTTGGTTTGTTCAGATATTGACGAAATCGATCACCTAAGCTTAAGCCAGTCTCCCCTATATATTTCATATTACATCGCTTGCACATAATGTCATAAATGACATTGCGAGAATTGCAGGGGCTCTCCTAAACCGATAACGTGGACTTTGGTAAGGAAACCTTGTTCGTCTCGACAACAAACGGACAAGTACTGCATCTATGGCGATGGCAGCGTTTGGTACCAGAGAAAGACGTATCTGTTGACTTGAAGTGACTTTTAATAGGTCCTTTAGGTTCTTATTCCGCCTGGACGTCACCAGTGGGAGTTCCGCAAAGAGTTAACATGTATCAGGTTTGGTCTGGTCGAGATGGAGATAACGAAACATGATGTCCTTAAATGCCATACTGTGGGGGTGGTAATTTAGTACCAGTTTTACTCTGTCCGAACTGCAATATTGTTCAGGAGCAAGGGCTTATTGTCCAGGGATCTGGCTCATGCGGTTCCAGGACGAAGTAAGAACATGTTTAGATAGCAGCATTGGTAAAGAAATCCAACATTCTACGATCTCGATCACTTTTTCATGTTTTTATTTCTTGTGTTTTTGTATGTGATCCTTCAAAAAGACTTTTGCCGAATCGTTGGATTGTTGTAAGTTCTTTTATACGTACTCATCTTACCTCCTGCCACTCTCGTTCACTTTCCTCACTCTTACTAATTTAAATGAACCATACACTTCTATCTACCTTTAGAACTATATGTTAGAAATGAGGAAAGTTATATAACAAACAAGAGTGAAAAAATGAAAAGAGAAATTTAAAAATTGTCTTGTCTGTTGGCTTGTTAACGTTTGTGACGAAAAAAAATACAGGAAGAATTGCACATGCTCTATATATAAACTTAGTGTCAAGGCAAAAACAAAATGAAGTCTAATTAATAGACATTTATTTCTTGATGACGCAGCCCCTGTAGTTAACAACGAGGCTTCCTTTTCATTCATTTGCATGTCCCTTGCGGAACTTTGCCTCCCTAACAACACTGCTGTAGGCCTTTCGGTTGTGAGCAAGATGGCCTGTCGCAGCTGCATCCATTTGCAGATCGTCAACGATGTCTTGCAGCCATCTTCGTTTTGGTCTTCCTCTCTTTCTTTTTCTCATTATGTATCCTTCCAATACGGTCTTCTCTAAATTATCATGACGTTTAATGTGTCCAAAATATTTAAGTTTTCTCCCTTTAATCCTCTTTACTTGCCAGCCTTCTTCAATATCAAGCTCTTGTAGTGTAGATATATTTGTTCTTTTTTGTGTCCACGATATTTGGAGAACTGTTCTGTAGCATTTACATTCAAAGGCATTTATGTGTTTCTCAGCTGTTTTGTTAAGTGTCCAAGTCTCACAGGCATATGTTACGATGGGAAAGATGCATGCCCTTACAAATCTTATTTTTGTGGTTCTGTCTGCTCCTCTCCACAGATTCTTTGGCTTCCTACAGTCATTAATAAACAGTATGGCCAGAACATGTGACATATTTTCACTATCAACAAGATACTGTTTTTTTCAACAAAGTAAAGCACAGCCACAGCGATCAGTGTAACGCTGCCTGGAGTAGCTGACAGAGTCAGTCGAGTCTACATTTACGACAACCTCCTCTCAAAGTCAAAGAAATCATGAAACCATTAATCTTAACACTGAAGTCTTGTTATAGTATATATGTGTTTTGCTGGTTAATCCGACTTGCGAGTGGTGGAGCTGATAAAGAAGTACATGAAATATTCCAAGCGTCATTTTAGGGTGATGACGAATAAACCAAACGATAGTTTGATCTCAATAGTTAATAATAGTTAACTATGGTTAGGGCACAAGTTTTTCTTTCGCACCTGCCGATGTAGCACCTCGGGTATAGTCTGATCAGGTGACTGTCAGGTGTGTTATTAGAGCGCAAGAAAGTTCGGTCAGTTCTGTTCCAGGCGGTGGCCACTGAACATGGTGGGAAAGTATCTAGTCGTATGAGTAGATCGTCTTAGTCTTCAGATTTTTTTGTGATGTCGGAGTGACAGATTGTTTGTGCCAGATCCCAGACTCCCGTACTGACCTCATGTAGTGTAAATTTTTAAATTGTTTACGTGTTAGTAATTGTGTTGAAATGAAGTCTTGTTCTGTTGTCAATGGTGTACTGTTACGTAGGCAGTTTTCGTGAGAAGTAGTTTTGGTTGCATCAGCAAGGCGAAAGATTCTGTGTGTTGGGTGAGAATGTAGTTAACTTATAACTAAAGTTTGAGCCAAATGTTGCCAGTAATTGGTGACGTTTTCATTTTGTTGATTGTTCTGTTACATTGATCATGAATTTGCATTTTCTATCATCACATTTTCATTGACATTTCCTTTGTGTTTTGCTTCATGAAGTGTTGTGTGTTGCAGTAATGTTCATGTAATTTCTTGGCGCAAGTTAAATATTAAAATTGTTTGCGCCGAGGTACTTATGGTTTCATTGATGAATCATAAGAAAAGCGTGTGTATTATAATTACGATGTTATTAGATGTTGAGATATTTGTGAAGACTAAAACGTTTTCCCACAATGCTCGTTTATTGTGAATGTGAGTTTTTCTTGTTGATGATTACATGCTGAGACAATGTCATATATAATGTTTGGTCGAATGAGCACTTTTGTTTCGTTTTGTTGGAGGTTGGTTTAACTTCATATATGCACTTGTTTGTTGTGTGGTTTGTCGGCGTTTATGCAAATAAACGTTTAAACAAAAGATATTTCTCCTGGATCACAAAAGTGTATCGTTTTCAGAATGATTATTTTATGTGTTATATTGTGGTTATTTTCTTCATGTTAGAACAATCAGGGTTTCTTAGATAGTTAAAATATGGAATTACAATGAGTTCTTGTGCGGCCAGATTTAACGGAACTGGAAGAAGAAAGACCTGGATTAAAAGTTAATGAAAACGGGGGGGTCCTATTTTGTGCTGCTGCACGCACAAAAATAGGAGGCTGTACATAGTGATTCGTCATTCGCCCTAGAGTGATGTCCCTTGTTGAATCATAGCATTAATTTTCATAAAGTACGTTCTTAAAAAAACTAAGGCATCAATTAAGTAATATTTTACAGTGGTATCATCTGATATTTATTCAACTGGAGCGGTTTCTGTGCTTTTCCATCAAGTCACAAAGTTTTAAAGATTCAGTACGTTTTAAGCAAACTGAATATAATTAAAAGAACTTAGAAATACTGTCTTGTCAAAGGTTTTATAATTACTGAATGTGAAAAGACTGACTGGAGCCCACATACTATTATACGTTTGCATTGTGCTGAGTTCATTCGTTGCAAGAGGAGCTGGGAGAACTTGTTCGATGTGCAATGAAAAAAACACTTTAACATTTTATAACAATTCAACACGAACTATCACATGACAGAATGTTGCAAGAAAGTCCTTCTAGCCTTGAATAATATCGGGTTTTACGTTTCTGACAATCTTACTCTGTAAATAATATCGGGCTTTACGCTTCTGACAAGTCTTACTCCAGTCTAACTCTAGACGTGTAGATCGGATTTTTATCTTGACAAGACACGCTTTAGATGTAAACATAGTATACTGGCAGCTTGGAAAGGGAATCACATTAGACAGACGGGACGAAAGAAGAAGAACATTAGATATAAATATAGTATACTGGCAGCTTGGAAGGGGAATCACATTAGACAGACGGGACGAAAGAAGAAGAACATTAGATATAAACATAGTATACTGGCAGCTTGGAAGGGGAATCACATTAGACAGACGGGACGAAAGAAGAAGAACATTAGATATAAACATAGTATACTGGCAGCTTGGAAGGGGAATCACATTAGACAGAGGGGACGAAAGAAGAAGAACATTAGATATAAACATAGTATACTGGCAGCTTGGAAGGGGAATCACATTAGACAGACGGGACGAAAGAAGAAGAACATTAGATATAAACATAGTATACTGGCAGCTTGGAAGGGGAATCACATTAGACAGAGGGGACGAAAGAAAGAAGAACTTTAGCTCCATATGTTTTAATGTTCATTAATTGAGGATGAAAGTGAGCATGACTTGCCAAAGCGAAGATTAAATAATAAAGTTATAAACTTTTTTTTAAAATGGGATAAAATTCTCTAAGGTATGTGAATTTTTAAAAAAGTGAGTCTGTGTGTATATGTGTGTGCGCGCTCGCCTTTGTGTGTGAAAAAAGTATAACATTGTAAATATGTGAACTATCATATATTTCTGAATAATTCCATATTATAGAATATTTGTATAGTATTGAAGTGTACAGATGCTCTTTGATTAACACATTACAGGTTTCACAAAACATTACCACTTCACTAAATCTAGAGCAAGTCTGATAAAAATGTTCTCTACATTATTTATTTAATTCTGACAAATAAGTTCAAGATGTATTGTCGACTACGTCACTTGAATTGAATCACTTAATCATTTGTTCACAATAACAAACTTCTACATGCAGCTTTTCTCAATTTCTCAAATTCACAATATTCTACATTTGATACGAGAACATTTCCTAACTCAGTATTATATCACATCTGCAACACATGCTCAAATAGTTTCTAGTCTAAAATCACTGTACTCAAAGTTTCAAAAGTGTCAATTCTTCTTAATGACTTGAATCACTTGAAAACCATCTTCCGTCTAATACTACTTCTGATTTTATATCATCTCGTCCTCTTTCTTCTCTTGTCTGTCTTCTGATTTCTTCTGACGGTCTTCCTCTACCGTCTCTCAATCGCAGTGTACTGACGACCAAAGTCTACTTGCCTCTTCTCTGGACTCTCTGGACTTCTGTCTCCTCTCCTACTTCCGTGCTTTTTCCTCTCCTCTACTTCCGAACTTCTCGGTTCATCTTCTTTTCTCATGTCTCTCCGCTCACCTTTTATCTTCAAGTACAGCTTGATAGATTAACCAATAAGTATTTTGGCTCCACCCTTCAGATGTCCACTGGTTCCCATGAGCGTTCTGATTGTTCGTCATTCAAACTGCCCCATGACTTATATGTCGTGAGTCAATTGTCCAATAGACCACGCCTCTAAATATTTAATTGGTCAGCTGGCCGAGTTGGTCACTCCTTTATTTAAAAACCGTGTGCAATCGCGTCATAACAGGTGTCAGTCTGTGCCAGTTTCGTCTATACAATTGTTATTTACCTAAGTCATTACCTTGGTATTTCATGTCCCAGGTTTTATTGTGTCCTCGCTTTTCATTGTGTCTGCCTTTTCTATTCGTCTTTTATATTTTGTTTATACGTGTCAACCTCCAGTCACCGCTTTATTATCACTGGACCATCCTACTTTCTGGCGTCTTTCCTTTGTAATACCTATATCTCATTGTCACTGAGTCTCGTCTTTTCTATTCACCGTTTCCACTGTTTACTTTTGTCCGCGTCTTGTTCTAGTGTCATGAAAGTTTATACCTTTCTCTTCCTTTCCTACCTACTTTCACTATTCGATGTTACTATTTTGTTTACAGTATTTTTCCATAATCATATTCATTAATAATAATAATAACAATTATAATCATTTCTTACAAGGCCACACTAGAAAAAGGATGTCAAGGCAGTCTGCTTTACTGGCAGTTTCAGGTACTTGCAAGCACTCTACAAGCTGTCTCAAGTCAAAATGTTAAGAATGAAGGATGATTTCGTTAACAGACTTGGAATATCAAAAGTTGTTTATTGTAACATCCGTAAGGAGCTATGCTACGGTGGGAATAGTCAGAATATAGGAGGTCCCACACAAACTACTCGACATCAATAAATACGAAGAGAGAGGTCAACAAGGGTGTGTCCTTTTTTCAATGCCCATTTACTCTTTATACAGAGAAGATATTAAAATAAATGAATGAGATGCCTAGACTAGACATTAATGGAACAGCAGGCAGTAACCTAAGACATGCCGATGACAGAACCAACAAGATCTACAGAATCTAGTGGCGCGAATAAGCGACAGAACTCAAAAGTATGGACAGGAAATAAATATCAGAAAGACACATGTTATGGTAACTAGCAGAGAAGAAACAAAGCCAGCCATAAATATAAAAATAAAGGAGAATTACTTGAACAGATGAACAGCTTCAGTTATTTGGGACACATGATAACAGAAGATGGAAAATGTGAAACGAAAGAGGAAATGGCAAAAAACACCTTCAGTAGAATGAGGAGGATCCTTACATCATAACAAATATCACAGCAATCCAGATTACATATCGTAAAATGCTACATATATACTTAATACTCCTTTATGGCACAGAAGCATGGGCCCAAGAATAAGACAGCATAAAAGAAAAATAGGCCCTTGAAATGTGAATATACAGAAGAATAGGGCATATCCCGTGGACAGAAGAGAAAACAAAGAAGTGCTAAACCAGCTTGAAGTGAAAAGAGAAATATTGTAAATCACAAAAACAAGACAACTAAGATAATTTGAGCACATCAAAAGGCATAATACTATACTGAAGACCCTTCTTGGAGGCAAAATCGAAGGGAAGAGAACAAGAGGACAACAACGACACAGATGGGTGGACAGCATCAACAAATTGACAGGAGCCAGCTTAGCCGAGTGCTCCACGAAAGCAAGAAAGGGAGCAGAGTTAGCCCTCTAACCCTCTCCAACCCAAAAGTAAGTTTTCTATAATTTTCTATGTAATAAGAAAGGGGGCGGGGAAAATCAACGCCCTGAGCCCCAGATGCAGAGGCCAAGCTCATATCAGGGTCGTGCTGTTAAAATAGATTTTTAGTGTGCGTGTTCACGGCCAAATAACAATATATATATATATATATATATATATATATATATATATATATATATATACAGAATTGACTGCTTGATCTTTGTTTGATCTGTTGGTTGCACCATTAAAATGGTGTTTTTGGGGATTTTTTTTAGTGCTCCACGTACTATGGGATGCCTCTACGTTTGAAAGTACTATTCTTTATGCTGATGGCTGTAGAGTGCCTTGAATATTTTGATGAATTTCCATGACATCACGAAGTTGTTACATTTGTCTCACTTCGTTACACCGATATGCTCTATGCAACCGCATCTAACCTAGTTTCACTAAACAGAGTTTATACACGACATGTGAACTATATGAATAAAATTAACTGATCATTCTAACTCCACAGTTGCAACGAAAACATAAGCCAGTAATCACCTAACTCCTAACTTTACAATAGAACATATTTATTGATGAAACCACATTTGTTGGTGGATGTTGCCAAATGGAAGTGGCGTGAAAAGACTGATGGAATTCACAAATACATGAAATAGTGTCCGAGTGACTTGACGTCGCCATGGGATGACCTCTCACATTGCAAGATGTTGAAGGACATTTTTGCTTCTTACTATAGACAATACCACATACTCTCTGAAAAACTGAATTCAGAAGAAACTGTCCTAAAAAGGACAAATTTAACAAATACTAAGCATTCATACAAAGGACAGTCTACAATCTACATTCTACTATTTCGAAGCCCAACTAAAATACTGTCTCCGAAAAAAAAAAAACTTGCGTGCCTACATTTCTTGAACTTTCTTTCTTGCCCGTCTCAACCGTTAATCCTCTCGTCTACCTATTTTTCTGTGCGTTTCTTCTACATTCATTCACTGTAAGTACAAATACGTGCGAACTTTACAAAATATTTTCCCGCTGCACACGCCTACAAGTTATCCAAATTAGCTCTCTACAGAGGAGACTACTACTTATATCTATCCAACCCAATTACCTATCCTATTCTATTAGAAGCTGCAGTGACAGATGGTGGTAGAGAATATGCTGTGAGTATCAGGGTCATGTTGTTGCAGCAGTAGATGGTAGTAGAAAATATGTTTTAACGGTCTGTCCTTGGACATGGAAATGGAGCAGCTCATTTTCTTCACTCTTTCTATCTTTTTTTTATAAAAATGAACCATACATCTCTGTCTACCTTTATTACTAGAACCAGTTTTACTCAGTCATCATTTCTCTTCGTTTAATTAGCCAGATAAGGTGATCGTTTTTGTTTTTATTGTTAAAAAACAAAGAAAAAAACCTCTTGGCTGCTCACTTTCTTGACTCAAGTGAAGGCTTTCAGATGGACTCTTGAACAGTGTCAAAGATGTCAAAATTGCAGTAATGTATAGGACTGGTCCCTTAGGTCCAAGTTATCCTGGTGTAGGTCACGAAGATTGAGAAACAGAGAATATGTATTGAGGTCCTTGGAGATGTGGTAAAGTAGTCGATTTGAGCAACTAAAAAATGCAAAGTTGCAAGTCTTTAGTATTGGATTCATCATTCCGAAATATGGCAGATTATACGAATGCAGAAACGGCAAATGAGAGAAAAAAATATTTGATTTATTCTGGTTTGACGTTTCAGCTCTGTTTTAAAAATAATTGACATAAAAAGCAGTTCGGGAATTCCCACTATTACAAGATTTTTTTTTTTTCCTGACGTGAGAAAACTTGGACAAACCCAGAGTACTATAAATAAGTAAGGAGGTTTCCTCTCACAGCTGTTTGTCTGTTAGATATCTGTGAACTCTTTAGAAGACAGTCCGTGTCAGATGTGTGTTCATTTAATTAAATAAATGTTCTGAATTGAAGCGAAATGTACTCTGATAAGTCTAAATGTTCTGTACCGAAGTGGAATGTACTCTGATAATTTTAAATTCTGTATTTTTCTAAGCATTCAAAGACATAAATGCGCCGTCCGTGTATTACAGTGAGGAGAAACAGTTGCAATTAGTTTACGAGGTAATTTTTTTTCTGAATTGATGATATAAGTCTGCTTATTTTCTAATTATTTTCTGGTGGATGATGGTTTACTGTCACATGGTGCGTGTAACTTGTCGTGGTGTGACAGCTTGTGCACCCTGACCACTCTCAGAGCTATACCAGCGGGAGCTTTACCCTGGCAGTTTCAGCCAAGCTGGGAAAGACTGCGTGAGTAGGAGTCAGACGAAACTTGCACCCTGGTCCTCTAGGTTGGGGGTTGGAGCAAAAGGCCAACGACCCCATCTCCGCAAAAAAAAAAAGATTAATGTTACGAAACAGAGAATTCTCGAAATTGCAGTAGAGTGAAATGGAGGCGAACTTTATCTACAGAAATGAGCATTTGGCTCGGAAAGCTGAAGAAAAAGAAGAAGACGGATGATGATGGTTTATGTTACATCCATGGTCTTCTACATTAGTTAAACATCGATTTATCTCTAGATTTTGTAAATATACGTCATGCTTCCAGATCGACAGACAGACAGACGGAGCACAATAAAATCAAATAATACATGAAAACAATGGCAAGTAGCTGTGGGAGTAAATGAATGCAGCAAGTATGAACATAATAAGAAGAAAGGCAAACAGACATATCAATGTCTTTTTGGATGGATGAATTTTTGGTGAAACATTTCGATTACCTAGGTAGCATAATATCATCCCCAAGGACAATTGATGCAGAGACTGAGAACAGATGCAATAAAGCAAATCAGGTCATTGGACAAATGACTCTTTTACTGAAAAACAAGTACATCACAACTGAAACAAAAAGGACACTGTACAGCACAATTTTCCTCCAAACTCTGTGTTATCAGTGTCAAATATGGGCACTAACAGCCAAGAACAAAAGAAAAATCATCATGACAGAAATGAGATGTTTAAGGAGAATACTAAATATGACAAGAACAAACCAAATAAGAAAAGACACCATCGGGGCAAAGGTTGGAGTAACACCAGTATTACATTATATCCAGAAAAAAGCAAGTCAAATGATTTGGCCATGTTATATGGTTACCACCAGAAACTATATCACAGAAAATATTAATGCTAAGATTTGTAGGTAACAGAGGAAGAGGCTACCCATGCAGGAGATGGAGAGATGAAACTGCAGAAGCATAAATATCCTATTATATGAAGAAAATCATTGAACCCTATCAATATGTCTATTTGTCCCCCCAAAAGGTATATGAGGCAGGAGACAAGACAAGAATTTTTGAGTGGATGGATAGACATACGATAAAAAGGTTAATTTATACAAGGAGGTAAACATTTTTTTAAAATGTATTTTTATTACAAAAAAGCAAATGTCAAAGAGAAGTTTTTGAATGAGCTCACTGTAATTCAACTTCAGAGGGGAACCCCCCCCCAAAAAAAAAAACAAAACAAAACAAAAAAAACTATAGATCTGACATCTATCTGACTACTGATTTTTGAAAACATAACCTTGAGAAGAATTTTTGGACCAGTTAGAGATCCTATCTCACAAGAGTGGAAAATTAGAAATAAAAAATTCACGCACTATTACAGTCTCCACTTATAACTACCATTCTGAAAAACAACAGGTTGAGATGGCTTACACACTTGGAGAGTATGGACAAGATTAGACAGACAAGAAAGGCTTAAACAGAAGTGATTAATGGAGACACTGAGAGGCAGACCAAGACAACAGTGGCATAACAACCTAGAAGAAGATCAATGAGCCCTTGGAGTGTACAACTGGCAGGAGAAGACTAAGAACAGAGAGGAATGGGGACAAGTTTTGTCTGAGCAATGAGCCACAATGGTTTAGAAAGCTAAATGAATAGATCTGACATACTTGCAAGATAAAATATAACAGAATCTCTGATATGGAGTCTATGATTAAAGGTTATGATGAAAAGATTCAGTAAATGATATTAAAAAAAAAATTGATTCTCTAGGAATGCTGAGATCTTCAGTTCAGACTATGGATGAAGAAACACTGAAGTTAATAATTAAAATGTATTACTTCTCACTCTATGAAAATGAAATATAGAAGGTAAAGAAAGGAAAAGGTAACTATTATGCTTTGGAGGCACCTAGAGGATATGCTGTTCATGCTTTTATTTTCTTGACCTGTCAGCACACTAGAGGATGATGTGGTCAGCATCACATCTGGCTGCCTTTAAATATAACAAGAATTGTATTTCTCATACTCTGAAACTAAATATAATACTAAAAGGGGTTACTGCTGAAAAGTAGTTATATAATATACCAAATTATTTTGTAATTAAGCCATACTAGAAAAATGTTCTGCAAGGTACTAGAGAACAGACTGTGACCAGTGTTTGAATCACAGTTAAATGAAACTCAGATGGGATTTAGAAAAAATATAAGCTGTACAGATGCCATCTTTCCCTAAGACAATTAACAGAAAAATCAGTTGAACGCAATCAGATACTGCACATAGCTTATATAGATCAAGGAAAAGCATTTGATAGAGTAGACATATATAAACTGTGGGAAATCTTATAGCATTATGGAGTTAGTACACATCTGATAAACTTATGCAAAAAACTAAAGGAAAACAGTCAGTGTACAGTTAGAACAAATGCATGAAACTCTGAACCATTCATCATAAAATCTGGCTGTGTACTATCTCCCTTACTGTTCATAACATACATTGACAACATCTGCAAAGAAGCTAATGTATATAGTAAAAATTCCACTACAAAGCTGTCCAAAAGCCCAACCTCAGAAAGAGAACAAATATTGTAGTATTAAACCTCGAAAAAATCGTAGACAAAGCACTTTAGTGAGACGTGAGAGAAAGAAAAATCACAAGAGAATTAATACTACAATATTTGTTCTCTTACTTTACCGTACCAAAACCTCGTAGTTTCCTAATTATAAACAATTGAACCTCAGAAAGAATGGTGATAAACCCACAACACCTTCTAGAAGACATATCCAATAAGAGGACCATAAACAAACTCCTTTTTGCTGACAATCAAGGATTTATAGCCATATCAGAAAAAAAACCTACAGTAGAACATGGATAATTTAGCAAGGGTCTGTAAAAGCCACAACATGAAGATCAGTGCTGAAAAATGGAAGTCATGACCATAGTGAGAGAAGAAATCCAAACAAAGATCTTCCTAGACAACCAGCCCTTGAAACAAGTGAAACATTTCAAATACCTAGGGAACTTAATATCACCCTCAGGGACAACTTACGCTGAGATTGAGAACAGATGCAATAAAGCAAATCAGGTCATTGGACAAATGACTCCTTTACTGAAAAACACATACATCACAACTGAAACAAAAAGGATGTGGTACAACACAATTTTCCTCCAAACTCTATGTTATCAGTGTCAAACATGGGTACTAACAGCCAAGAAGAAAAGAAAAATCATCATGACAGAAATGAGATGTTTAAGGAGAATACTAAATGTGACAAAAACAGACCAAATAAGAAATGACACTATTGAGGCAAAGGTTGGAGTAACACCAGTATTACATTTGATCTAGAAACAGCAAGTCAAATGGTTTGTCCATGTTAACGGTTACTATCAGACAGTATATCACAAGAAACATTAAGACTAAGATTTGTAGGTAAAAGCAGAAGAGGCTGCCCAAGCAGGAGATGAAATTATAGAAACATTAAATATCCCATTGTTTGAAGCAACTTGTTGAGTCCTATCAGGACATCTATTTGTCCCTTCAACACCGACAGGAATATGAGGAAGGAGACAAGACAAGACTTTGTAATGATAAGACTGTAATGCAATTGATATTATATTTTACATTACAGGTGTGATCAAACACATGTGTACATCTTTTCTCAAAAGACAGCTACTATGTCTCCTAATATTCCAAAAGAGAATCTGACTTCATGGGAGAAATGTGACTCTGGATCATCAAATCCACAAGTACCACTTTTGAATGGACCACAACCTAACATACACACTTTTATTTTGCCTTTTGCTCTCCCTCTGTTACAACAATCTGTTAGTGGCTCTAGTGTGTCTCTGGCCACATTCTCTGGAGAGGCAGAAATTATGAATGTAGTGATTGTTGTACCAGAAACAACAATTCAGTCACCACCATCATTTACATCAGCAGGTTCATCTAATTCATCTTCACACTTTCATGACTCCCATGTCATACTTTATACACCCACAAACAGTACCCTCATACCACCACCATATCAAACTACACCCCAGACTCCCACATCATCTTCATCTACAGTCTGGACTCCTGGTCACACATCAACATCACTCTCACCTACAATCTGGACTCCTGCATACACATCCACATCACCCTCACCTACAACCTCAAATCCTACACCGTTATCTCCTTTCTTTAGTCCACCTTCATCTTCTGCTTCTCAATGATCTTCACTGTCTCTGACATCAAATTTTAGAACTGATTCATCAGAACAAGTAAAGTTTCTTAAAAATCATGTAATGCTCAGTCAGATTTTACATTTTTATGTTCCAGATTTTATTATATTAGTAGCTTTTAAAGAACTTGTTTGCATTTTTAACAGCAAAAATTGTTCATTTCTCTTGTTACTTTTTGTGTCTACTTTAAGACATGTTTCCATTTCACTATACAAGCAATAACACTAAGACTAAAAATTTATAAACTTTAGATGCTGTTAAGACTAATTTAATCAGAAGTTGGTGCTTTCTGGTAAGTGAACGACAGGGAATTGTGGAGAGAAATGATTGCCTATGCCACACGACACTGCATTTGAATTGAATTGAATGAAGTTCAATTTTAATTAATGTCATGATTTAGCCACTTCAAAGTTTTATCATGATTTCACATATATTTATTCTGCCTCTATATTGAGAAAAAGTGAATGCTGGAAAATCACCAAAACCAAGAAAACAAGTTGAATTCTTTCCAGACTAAATGTTTATGAAGAATTAGAAAAATATTTTGGCCAAACACCATAAGAAATAACATCTTATTAGCAGAAATGCAGATGAAACCACTGACAACAATTATTGAGGAAAGACGCTGGCGATGGTTGGGACATGTGCTCCGAATGACTGACAACTCACTACCAAAAATAGCACTAAGATGGACACCACAGGGGAACAGAAGTAAGGGTAGACCAAAAGAGACATGGAGAAGAACAACAGAAAGGATGTTGAGCAATAGAGGGCTCACCTGGGCAAGAGCAGAAAAAAAGGCGAAGGACAGGCATTTATGGAAAACCCTTGCGGAAGCCCCATGTGCCCTGGGCACTTAAGGTTCAGAGAGAGAGAGAGAGAGATATTAAGAAACAATCATTATTTCTTTCCCACATTTCTATTTATTTCCAACAAACAGTCCTATATTCTCCCAAGGTCATAGATATATAAAGAATAGTATTTCTTCTCTTTCAAGAAATTCTACCTGAAATTTTAAACTCAACTATTATACAACAATTGATAAAAGCATGCCAAATTATCTCATGAAATGTGTCTCCCCACACTATGTGTGGGTTTTTATAACAAGGACCTCCTACCTACTGGCATAAGCACCCATTAAGTAGTGAATTATAATGAGCACAATGATATTTATATCACTAATAAACAGTGACAACTGCACACAGAAAAAGGCACCATGCAAAAAGTCATCTGTACTAGAAGTAGCAGGAAAAAAAAACAATATCAACAACATATGAACCTCTGGGAATCATAAACCATGATGTAATTATAAAGTCACAGCAAAACTTTGTTAGTTCAGATATAGTGTATATATATATATATATATCTGGTAAAATATATGGTTGTGTTTCTTCCTATTCAGTGAGTTTCCTATCTATGCACTGTATGTGAGCACATGTATCAAATAATTTAGGGACATTTTTTTAAAGGTTACTGTCAGTCTTATTGATACGTAGCAGGGCATGCACGCACGCACGCACGCACGCACACACACACACACACAACAAACATCTGTGGGGGGCCTTTGTTTAAAGCTCCTGTCAGTCTTGCTGATAGGTAGCAGGGCACACACACACAAAACATCTGTGGGGACCTTTGCTCTTTATCTATAGCTGCTGGTAACTATAATGTTTGAGAAAAAAGTAGATACTACTACTTACACATCAACATTTACGGTGAATGATTAGCTGAGGGTACTGATATTGGTAATGTTGAAGTTTTATTTTTTTATATGTATTTTTGTGTATTAAATATTTTGGTCTGTTAACACATATGTAATGCATGAGCAAATTTTTTTTGTCAGAGATATATCCTGACAAAGAGGCAGACCGCGTGAAACTCTGAAGAGGTCATTGTTAAGAAAGGCCAAATTAACAGGCATAAAATCCTTTGATGAGGTTGAAAGACTTGCTGAAAACAGGAAAAATTGGCGAACTACTTTGCAAGCCCTATGTGACATTTAACGGCATGGGAAGGATATAAGATATAAGATAAGATTTCCTGACAAAAATAAAACAGAACAGTATGTATATTCTCACTGTACTGTAAATATTGTTGTTAAATCATTCCCTTTGCTGCTTATTTATTTTGCTTCATTTCTGTCCTCTTTTAGTTTCACGTAAAATATAAGCCTAAACCATATATTTAATGTTTCTTTTTATTTTTTCGAAACTTTGTATCTCAAAGAATTTCAAATTTTTGCATATAATCCTGTTAGCATATCAACAAATGACAAATAATATATCTCACTGTTGATTTAATTCTATCAGTGATTTGTTCTATTTTAACATGAAGATGGCATGAGTAGCTAGTATGAGTAGTACTAAAATTTCACATTTTAATCCAGTCCAACATTTCCTATTGCACTTAAATGTTTACTACCATTACAGACAGGAATTACTCTTGTTAGTTTGAATTTCACTGGAGTTCTTGAAATTTTTGATGAAATTAAATATGGTGAATGTTCTTCCTAATCATCTTTTTCTTTGGGCATCATGTTAACTCTCAAAGAGAAAAGTTAACTAATTAATTGTCACAAAAAGTCTGTAATCTACAAATGGTTAATGTATGAAAATATGGTGGTTTTTATGTTTAAATGTGACTCAGTAGTGTCAAATATGAGAATGCATTATTTTTTTTCTTTCTTTTTTTTTTTTGTACTTCACAAACATTTTTTTTTCATATGTTTTCAATTTGATATTTCCTCCAGGACATATTTTTTTTGCGTTCTCAGCTAGAACAGCCAACTTCTGGGTTCAGTTTCCTTTAATCTGATATCATACACCTATTACACTTTCAGAAAAATTAGAAATTGTGGCACCCCACTCATTTCTTATCACATATCATATGCATTAGAGCAGGGAAACCAATTACAGAGTTAAAAAATGAAACATTAAATTTTGTTCATTAAATGTTACACAAATTAATTTCTGTCAATTTCAGATTTTTCAGAATAATTTCTGTTAGTGTCTTATCTGTCTTCCACTTCTTATTTAGCCATACATTTTTCAGTCTTCATGAATTCTTGTTTTCAACAAGCAGAGGTCTCAATCAAATAAGAAACATAAGTTTATGAAGCTGACATTACAGTATGACCTATAACAATATGATATGTGAAAATCATGAGAATGAACATACAAAAAGAGGCAGGAAAAGTTTCTGCTGCATTTCTCTTTTTTGGATCTTCAGCCACATCTTCCACTGGATTCCAGTTTCCACAAGTTGGAAATTTTGGAGGAACTGGAGGAAACTGGCTTTGTTCTCCCACTTGAAACAGCAGTCCCATTCCAATTTCCACATGGTACTCTATGTGGCAGTGCAAGAACCATACTCCTTGAATGTCATGAATAAAAGGAGAGATAAATGCTATATTAATAATTTTGTTAAACAAGATATTTATAATATGGACCATGAAGATATGACAGATATTTCATGTGAAGGTAATAACAGTCAGTTACTGCAAATATGAATGATGTATATAACGTGGAGTAAACAGTAAATTAGTTTTTAACTGGGTACATATATGAAACTATTATATTGCTAACTCAGTAACAATAAAATATTTAAAATTCCAGAAAATAAAGCCTAGAAATGAAAGAAGTAATGAAAAAAATAACAGACAAAGATATCAAACAAGAATTATGTATAGGTGTAACCAACCTGGGTTATCAGCATGGAACCTGATAATTGTATAACCACCATCAGGAGCAGTCACTGTATCTTTGAGTGGTGGTTTGTGCAGGTTGCGAATTATTTCTCCCCTCTCATCCATGGCTTTTATCTCACTAGCATTGACTGAGGCTGCAATCTAAGAAAGATTGTCAAGTTTATTAAAACATTCTGATTTTATCACAAGCAGTTCACTAGTTATTTGACTTTTTGCTCATCAAGGTTTAAAATAAGAAGAAGGTTGACTGTGAATGGAAATGTTGGCTGTGAATAGAAACCTTGTAGCATTTAAAAGTTTGTCACAGTGAGTTATAAGAACTGAAGGGCAACATTTGCATTTTTAAAACTCTCTAGGAATGACAGACATTTAACAAATTAATTATTCAAGTGTAGGAAACACAAACATTTCCTACAATCAGTAGCAGAATTCAAACAAAATTAGTGAGCATGACTGACCTTATCCATGGCCAGGACCCTGAACCCATGTCCATGGAGGTGTGTAGGGTGACTAGCATTCCAAATGTGACCTTGATCCACCAAGACAATCTCAACAACTTCATCAAGTTTTATTCTGTACATGTGGATGCACTCACAGAAAACTTTGCTGCAGTCTTTGGTAACAGTATCATTGTTGCAGACCATGTCCTTTCAGAATAATTTGTTGTTATAACATAGGCATTAGTGTGACAAGAAAGTAACAGCAATATTTACAAAGTATGTTAGCAATAGTTCTTTCATATCATGGACACAAAAAAGAACAAATATATCCATACTACAAGAACTTAATATTGAAGAAGGCTGGCTAGTAAAGAGGATTAAAGAGAGAAAACTTAAATATTTTGGACACATTAAATGTCATGATAATCTGCAGAAGACCATCTTGGAAGGGTATATAATGGGAAAAAGAAAGAGAGGAAGACCAAGGCGAAGATGGCTGCAAGACATTGTTGATGATCTGTAAATGGATGCATCAGCAGCAGGCCATCTTGCTCACAACCGAGAGGCCTTAAGGAGTGCTGTTAGGGAAGTGAAGATCCGCAAGGGACATGCAAATGAATGAATGTTAGCAGTGTTATAAATTTAATTATTTTCTCATGGGAAAGTGCTATATGGTACTTAAATTATGGACATGCTTATGCCACAAATATATTTATCAGTTTGGTTGTAATTACTGTGTGAGAATGTAAAATAAGTATATTATATATATAATACATAGTTTTGCCCATTGTTATGATGCTTTCCAGTTTCTCTCATCTGATCATATTCCCAAGAATAATGATTGCCTTTTCTTTATCTTTGTTATTATACTACGTTTTTTTGTTAGTTTGTCTCAAACACTGCTTATTAGTTATTTTGGCTGTCCATGGGATCCTCATCATTGTTCTCAGTAACTGCATCTCTCTTCTCAGGAACCACATCTCTGTTGCCTCCAACGATTTACTCATTTCCGTGCCTATTGTCTGTACAGCAAAACAGGTTCAATATAGCACTGTAATACTTTCTTTCAGACAGTTTAGCAAACAATAAGTTTCAAAATTCATTCTAATGGTAAATTTCAAATTGTTCTAGAGTATATCTTACATCTTACATCCTTCCTGTGCTTTAAACATCACATATGGATCGCATAGTTGTTTTCCAAGTTTCCCTGTTTTTGGCAAGTTTTTCAACTTCATCAAGGGATATTAAGCCCACTAAACTGGCTTCTCTTAACAATGTCCTTTTTAGAGTTTCATGTGGTCAACATCTTTTTATTCAGCCTGTTGTGCTCCACTTGATAGTTTGTTTTGGTATTCTACGATTGTTTCTTCTCATCATCATCATCATCATCAGGTGCCGTGCTGATTGGCGTTGGCTATTATGCTTCTCTAGAGTACACGATCTTTCATGCAGACCATCAGTTCAGTTGGTGATCTCCTCTTACACCATTCTGTCAGACTGTCCAGTATCATTTCTCTTGGTCTTCCTCTTGATCTTCTTCCTTCTATTTTTCCTGTTGTTATAATATTTTCAATGGCCCTTCTTCTCATTGCATGTCTCATGAAAGTACATTGTCTATCTCATATTTTTTTGACAAGATTTTTTTGTCTCTCCAGCTCTTCTCATATATTCTTCATTAGTTATTTTTGCCGTCCAGAGAATTTGCAACATTCTTCTAATAAACCACATTTCTGCTGCTTCCAATGATTTTTGTGCAGACTTGCCTATTGTCCATGATTCACTTCCATATAACAAGATAGGTTCAATATAGCATTTTAGGATGTGTTGCTTAATATGTTTCTCATTCGCTGAAATGCAGTCTTTTTATATAGCCTCTGTCATTTTGATGTTTAAAGTAAGGCCTTTCTGTTCACTTCCTTGTCGACTTTATCCAAGAGTCTCATTGCTTCTCAGCTATCAGTACTGTGTTGTCAGCATACCAAAGGTTGTTAATATTGTATCCTCCAATTTTTATGCCTGGCTCTGTGAGAATATTCTCACTGTACAGAGAAAAAAGGTCTGGAGATAGTACACATCCTTGTTGCACCTTTTGTTTTATAGGTTGATATTTTCCAGTTCTATTTTCAACTCAAACTGCTGCTTCTTGCTGCCAGTATAGATGTTTTACAATCCTCAGGTCTTTGCCATCTATATTGATATCTTCAGGCATTTTATTAATTTCATTATGTTTCACCTTGTTGAATGCCTTGGTGTAATCAATGAAGCATAAGTAGAGATCTTTCTGTACTTCTAAAGCTCTTTCTGTTAGTGTTCGTAAAGCATAAATGGCATTGTGTATTCCCTTTCCCTCAACAAATCCAAACTGTTCACCTGCTATTTCCATTTTTATCTTTTTCCTTGTTCTTCTCATAATGATTCTCAGAAGTAGCTTCATTATGTGATATGAAAGGCTGATAGTCTGGTGGTCATCACATTCCTTTGCACCTGGTTTCTTTGGTAGTGCTATAAACATGGATTTAAGCAGGTCATTGGGCATATAACCACTGTTGTAAATGTTATTCAGTAAATTGGTTATTATTTTTATTCTTGTCTCCTCTACCGCCTCTATTTCTTCTGTTATATTATCAGGCCCAGTCACTTTTCCTTTCTTTATGTGTTTGATGGCATCTATGATTTCATCTTCAAGTATTGGTGGTCCATCACAGTTTTCAGTATCTGGTGTTAATTCTGGTCTTTCTCCTCCATTTAGCTCACTGATATACTCTGTCCACCTGTCCACAATGTCTTCTTTTCCCATTAATATTTTACCTTCTTTTGATTTCAGGCATCCTGTGGTATATTTTGTCTTCCTGCTGTGAGTTCAATAATTCGTTTGTGCATATTTTTGCTGTCTTTATTATAAGAGTCCTCTATTTGTCTGCACTGTTCATTTAACCACACTTCCTTTGCTTCTCTGCAAATATCTTCAGCATTTATATAATCTGGATCATTCTGTCCCTGGTCTCTTGATATCTTCTTATCTCTCTCTCTCTCTGAACCTTAAGTGCCCAGGGCACATGGGGCTTCCGCAAGGGTTTTCCACAAATGCCTGTCCTTCTGTTCCCCTGTGGTGTCCATCTTAGTGCTATTTTTGGTATTGAGTTGTCAGTCATTCGGAGCACATGTCCTAACCATCGCCAGCATCTTTCCTCAATAATTGTTGTCAGTGGCTTCATCTGCACTTCTGCCAATAAGATGTTATTTCTTATGGTGTTTGGCCAAAATATTTTTATAATTCTTCATAAACATTTAGCCTGGAAAGAATTCAACTTGTTTTCTATAGTTTTGGTGATTTTCCAGCATTCACTTCCATAGAGTAGTACACTTAGAACATTACTCTTAAATATCCTGATTTTCATATTTATCCTTAGTTTTTTTGATTTCCATATAGTCTGCAGCATTGCAAAAGCTTGATTTGCTCTAGTAAGTCTGCTGTTGATGTCCTCTGTGCTGTCTCCATTTTCTACTACTCTGCTGCCAAGGTATACAAATTCTTATACTCTTATCTGTCTTGGTTAATGGTCACACCCACTTTTAGTGCCACATCTCTCAGGTGTATGCAAGTATTGGTGGCTTCTTGCATAGTTTCTCCCATTAGATAGATGTCAGAATAATATCCTAGTATTTCTTCTTGTTTTCTGTAGTGTTTTCATCTTTCACCTTTCTGATTTAATTTTTCTAGTGCTAGGTTGAACATCAAAAAGACAGAGACTATGGTTATATCTAAGAAACAGAATTCACCAGCATGCAGTATTAAATTAAACGGAACTATTCTAAAGCAGGTGCAGAAATTCAAATACCTTGGAGCAGTAATAACTTCAGATGGGAAATGCAGAACAGAAATTAGGAACAGAATAGGCCAAGCAAAGAGTGCATTTCAGAGAATGAGAAACATATTAACCAACACATCCTTATCAATGAATGTTAGAAAACGAGTCTTAAAATACTATATTGAACCTATCTTGTTATATGGAAGCGAATCATGGACAATAGGCAAGTCTGCACAAAAATCATTGGAAGCAGCAGAAATGTGATTTATTAGAAGAATGTTGCGAATCCCCTGGACAGCAAAAATAACTAATGAAGAATGTATGAGAAGAGCTGGAGAGACAAAAAAACCTTGTCGAAAAGATAAGAGAGAGACAATGTACTTTCATAGAACATGCAATGAGAAGAGGAGGCATTGAAAATATTATAACAACAGGAAAAATAGAAGGAAGAAGATCAAGAGGAAGACCAAGAGAAATGATACTGGACAGTCTGATGGGATGGTGTGAGAGGAGATCACCAACTGAGCTGATGGCCTGCATGAAGGATCGGATACTCTGGAAAAGCATAATAGCCAACGCCAATCGGCACGGCACATGATGATGATGATAAGTGCTAGGTTGAATAGATGAATTGGCTACACAGGCCAAAGATATCTTAATAACAACAGCTAAAGACATGGTTCAAGTAAAGAAAATACAAAAGAATGGATGGATTACAGCAGGTACACTAGAACTGATAAAACAACGTAGAGAAATGAAGATGCAATGGAAAGTGACAAACAACAACAAAGAGAAATATAAAACTTTAACAAAAGAAGTATGAAGAAACATAAGAAAAGACAAAAAACAATACATACAAGATTGTTGTGAAAGAATAGAAGAACATCAGAAGTGTGGAAGAGATAATGAAATGTTTAAAGAAATGAAGACATTGACAAGAAATGTCACACCTAAGCTAAATGTAATTTGTGATGAGATGGGGAATACCTTGACAGAGACAGAGGAAATTCTAGAAAGATGGAAGGAATATTGCAAAGGAATGTATGAAACAACCGACTGTGGAAACAGAAATCAACAGTGTGAATTATTATTGGAGGAGAAAGAACATGAACCGACAATAGAAGAAGTTTTATGGGCAATAAAGAATCTGAAAAATGGTAAATCACCAGGATGTGATGAGATAACAGCTGAATTTATTAAAGCAGGAGGAAAGGAGTGTGCAACAATCTATCATGCACTGTGCAAAAAGATAAGGCATTCAGGTATTTGGCCAAAAGAATGGAAAAAAACTGTATTTATACCGCTGCCAAAAAAGGGTAACCTGAAATTATGCACAAACTACAGAACTGTTGCCCTGATTAGTCATGCCAGTAAAATTCTGTTAAAAATCATAATGGGTAGACTTGGTAAGAAAATAGAAGAAGAAGTCAATATGGTCCAAGCTGGTTAATAGAGAAATGCAGAAAGTTTAATGTGAATCTATATTTATCCTTTATAGACTACTCAAAGGCATTTGATTGTGTACAACATCAGAAACTTTGGGAAATAATGGAAAAAATGGGATTTCCAACACATTTGATACAATTAACATCACTGTTGTATCTAGACCAACAAGCAGCAGTAAGAATAAATGGTGAAACAACAACTTGGTTTGACATAAAACAAGGGGTCCATCATGGGTGCATATTGTCACCCTACTGGTGTGTAAGTATCAACACAGAGAAATCAAGTACCACTCTGTTCACCCTCTCATCTAAACAGAAAGCAGGTAAGATCTTTGTAAATGAAATACCCTTAAGGATGGACAACCAACCCACTTACTTAGGAGTGACTCTTGACTCAAAACTGACCTGGAAGCAACACATCAACAGTGCAGAAGCAAAAGCCAGAAGAAAACTAGCCATATTAAGAAAATTGAGTGGAACCACATGGGGAGCTAGTGAAAGAATCCTCAAGAATGTATATCAGCAAAGTATTCTACCACATTTAGAATATGGCTCAACATCTTGGTGCACAGCATCAAACACTACGCTGCATAATCTAGACAAGGTTCAAAATCAGTCACTACGGATTATCATAGGTGCCATGAGGTCCACACCAATAGTAGAAATGCAGAAAATAGTTGGTGTTCAACCGCTAAAGGAACGTAGAGACACAAAGGTCATGACCATGGGAGAAAAATTCCTTAGCTCTGTAAGCCATCCCCTGAAGGAGAGATTCAATAACCTGGCATTAGGACGGCTTAAAAGAAGCAGCTTCATTCATCAGGCCAAGCGTATGCGTAAGCTGATACCTGACCTTCCAACTGTAGTCGCTCCATTATCATCTGTACCAGAGCATACACCATGGAAAGAAGCAGATTATACACAAATAACTATTCAGACTGAAGTGAAAGGTGTGCAGAATGGTGAGATGCAGAGCAGTCTTGTAAGATCAACAGCCACACTTAGTGTTCTAGATGACAAATATCCATGTGACACCTGGATACGTGTGTATACAGATGGATCTGCACATAATGCCATAAAGAATGGAGGGGCAGGAGCATATATTGAATATCCAAACAACACCATTGACAAGATTTCCATACCCACTGGTAAATACTGCAACAACTTTGATGCAGAAGTTAGGGCAATTATTGCTGCAGTTGAAAAACCATCAGACTCCAGAATTGATACATGACCTTAAAGATCTTACATCTTACATCCTTCCCATGCCATTAAATGTCACATAGAGCTTGCAAGGTAGTTCGCCAATTTATCTTGTCTTCGGTGAGTTTTTCAATCTCATCAAGGAATGTTATGCCCACTGAATTGGCTTCTCTTAACAATGTCCTCTTTAGAGTTTCATGGGGTCGACCTCTTTTTCTTCAGCCTGTTGTGTTCCATTTGATAGCTTGTTTGGGGATTCTCTGATTGTTTCTTCTCATCACTGACATATGTTCATCTTCTTTTTCTGATCAGCCATGAGACAGGTTGTTGTTTGCTCATCTGTCTTATCTCTGCATTGTTCTTGAATTCATTCCACCTTATTTTCCTTAGGCATTTGTTTTCAAAAGAGTCTAATTTCTTGTCTATTTCTTTAGTTGTTTTCCAGCTTTCACATGCATAAATGAGGGTGGATATTACATTTGAATTGAATAATCTTAACTTGGTTTTTGTGCTTATAACTTTTGAATGCCATATGTTCTCAAGATTCTTGAAAATCAATGTTGCTTTGGCAATTTGAATTCTAACTTCTTTTCTGGTGTCACCATTGTGGTCTATATAGCTGTCGAGATATGCAAAATGGTTTACTTCTTCAATAGCTGTTCAATCTACGTATATATGTCCCTCATCGTTAATGAGAACCTTCATTATTTTTGTTTTATCCTTGTTAATTTCAAGTCCTATTTTACTAGCCATTGAAGATAGAGCATCTGTTTTTACTTGCATTGATTTCATATTGTCGCTAATAAGAGTTATGTCATCTGCAAAATCAAGATCTTCCAGGTGGGTCTCATGTACCCAATCAATGCCCTTTGCAACATTTTTTCATTATGAAGTCTATGGCAATTCCAAAAAGCAAGGTAGATAATATATATCCGTGTTTCACACCTGTTTCAATCTGGAACCATTCATTCATTTCTTCGTCTGTATTAACTGCACAAACTTATCCATTGTAGAGGTCACTAATGATGTTGAAAATCTTAGATGGTATTCCATATATTCTTAAAATCCTCCATAATGATTCTCTGTGTATTCTATCACATGCCTTTTTAAAGTCTATGAAGTTCAGGATTAACGGTCTTTGCTTTTCAATATGTTGTTCAAGTATTATTCTTAGAGTAAAGATCTGGTCAAGACAGCTTCTCCCTTTTCGAAATCCTGCCTGTTCTCTCATTGCAGCATCCACTATATCTTGAACTCTATTCAGAATAACTTTGCAAAATACTTTTGACATAACTAATAGTAAGGTTACTCCTCTCCAGTTGTTGCATTCGCTAAGGTTACCTTTTTTTGGTATTTTAACAATGATTCCTTTTTTCCATTTGGATGGGACTTTTTCTTCTTTCCAAACTTTATTGAACATTCTCTGTAGTTTTTTCATGTTGTCTATATTAATAGCTTTTAATATTTCGGCTGTTATTTCATCTTCACCTGCAGTTTTGTTGTTAGCCATTAGATTTACTGCTGTTTCAGTTTCATGCAATGTAATTTCGTCTAGGTCTACATTTAGTTGTGTGAATGGTAAGTCAGTTCCAAGATCTATCAGTTCTTTTGGATGTGGTCAATTAAGTATTTCTTGGAAGTGTTCGGCCCATCTTTGCTTTTGGTCTTTACTTGATGTTAAAAGTGTGCCAGTTTTGCTAAGGATTGGTCTTTCTGTGGATGCAATAATACCTGTTAGCCTCTTTTATATGTTACATAGAGTTTTGCTGTCTCCTGTTTTTGTTGCCTTCTCCATTTCTTTCACCAAATTGTCCATGTATCCTCTTTTATCCCTTCTAACTGAGCTTTTTACTTTATTGTCTAGTTCTTTGTATGTTGCTTTTGCCAAATCTCTTTCAAGATCTGTTTTTACATTCAGTTTGGCTGCCTATCTTTCATGTATGGATTACCACATGTTATCTGATATCCATGCTTTTATATTTGTTGTTTGCAGTCCAGCACTTGTTTTTAGCTGCTGTAATTATAGCTGTGCTGTAAGAATGCCATAAGTCATCTATATCTGTCTCCTCTACCTCACTGAATGCAGCAAACTGTTTGGTAAGTTCCAGATTAAAATTACTGTTAGTATTTTCATCCTGTAGACTTTGACTATTTATCTTTCTGAGTATTGCTTTCTTGTGTTTGCTTTTCGGTTTTAGTCTTATTTTCCCTATACACAGATTGTGATCACTGTTGACATCTGCACCCCTATATGCTCTTACATCTATCAGAGATGTTCTGAATTGCTTTCTAATACAAAAATGATTTATCTGATTTCTGGTTCTATCATTTGGAGATATCCATGTTGTTTTATGTATCTATTTGTGTGGAAATACTGTTCCTCCAATGACCATGATTCAATTAATCTTTCTCCATTCTGATTTACCATATCAATCCCTTCTTTCCCCATAACTTTTTTGATGTCAGTGTTATCTTTTCCTAGCTTGGCATTAAAATCTCCCATGACGACTAAGATGTCATGTTTAGGACTTTGTTAATGAGTTGTTGTAGTTGTGATAGAAAGTGTCTTTTATTTCGTCATCTGCATCGTTTGTGGGTGCATACAATTGTATGATTGTCATTCTTCCGTGTCTTATTTGGAATCATGCTCTTAATATACGAATATTCACTGGTTCCCATTCTGTAAGGCTCTTTGCTGCCGCAGATGACATAATTATACCTACTCTTTCATGATATTTCCCATCGTCTCTGCCTGAATGTATGATTAACTTATGGTTTTCTGCCAATCTTTTCTCTGCTTCTGGCCACCACGTTTCACTGATGCCCAGGATGCCTAGGTGATATTTATCCATTTCTTGGATTACCTGAGCAGTTTTCAATGGTGCAGCTATATCAATGCCTTGTCAAAAATTGGCTCACAACACAGTCACCTTGCATTGGATTCCATCCCACTGTGGGATACCAGGCCATCTGGCCAAAGAAGGTGCTGAAATGCAACAACCAGACATACCAGTCACCTATAATCAGAAGTAAAGCATGATAAAAAAAACCTACAGAAAGGCACAAACACCACAACATGATGACTATCACATGCCAAAAGGGAGGAACAAGTCACTATTTTCCATCTCCGAAGAAGACACAGCCAAATCCAAAGTCATATGTATACAAAGTTTAAAGTTGGTACTACTGCTCTTTGTACATGTGCCCAGGTGCCCCAAACTGTGGAACATTTCCTCCAAAACTACACGCAAGGAGACACTGAAGCAATTACTGGCCCAGTGAAACCACTAAAGAAGATAAGCTCTACGGTTCCATACATGAATTACAAAAAACAGTGAAATTTATCCAAGAGACAGGACTGCAGATATAGACAGAAAATGTGTATGAAGAAGAATGTACTTTTCCATATTCCCAGTACTTCTAAACACTTTGAAGTTGTTAAAATATTTGGTCTACTGTTGATCTATTTTCCCTGAATTCTGCTTGATAGTATCCCAGTATGTTCTTGTTGTATGGTTTTAATCTATTTAATAGTATAATACATAGTATTTTTAAGCTTGGTTGCAGTAAGTTAAGTAGTAAGTAAGTGTGAAGCTACTCATAAAAAATAAGTTGAACACTCTTTGTAAGCCTGAAGTTACTCATCAAATTTAAATTATCAACAGTAAATATGAAGTTAATCATCAACAGTAAATGTGAAGTTGTTCACTAAAGCTAAGTGTAAAGTTTAGTATCTGGTTTTTACATGTGGGCTTTTGTGCTACAAAAAAAATAGCAAAAGTAAAGAAACTAGATATAAAAAAAGAAATGCAACAAAAATAATGTTGTGATTTAAACTGAAGTTTGCTGATCAGACAAGGGAAAATTGCCTGAAACGTTCACTTGGACATCAACTTCATGTGCTGGCCTGAATTGTACTCAGCAGATGATTCATGAGCACAGAAAAGTGACACTAATCAAAATAGCATTTTTAACAATAACTCATGACAGGTTCATGAGAATCCCATGATACTTAATGAACACAAAACTCACCAACCATGTTATTGAATGCCTATAAAAGATTTACGCTCTTTGAATCAATTCATTTTAAAATTCAATGTGCAAGTATGTCTCATCTCACCACAGAACAATGACTCATCATCAGTGGATGTTTACAGACTGGACAGTCACAAAGTGTAGTGGCCAGACAGTTTAATGTGGTTAGAAGCACCATTAGTTGCCTTTGGAGATGATTTCAAGAAACTGGCTCAGCTGCAGACTGGTCGTGCAGTGTCCAAAGTCACAACTCCCGCCGAAGACGCTTCATATGGCTGCGTCACCTCAGGAATTGATTTGTATCTGTGTCCTCAACAGTCAAATCAGTGACACCAGCTCATTGAATTTCAGATCAAATGGCCAGGAACTGGCTGCACAATGCTGGTCTTTGGGCTAGAAGACTTTACAGAGGTCCTGTTCTTATGGACTGGCATTGCCAGAACTGACTGCAGTAGGCGAACCAGCATCATCAATGGGCCATTGCGAATGATTGGAGAAGGGTTTGGTTTAATGATGAGTCATTCTTTCTGCTCCAGCAACATGAGAGACGGAGAAGAGTTTACCGCAGAGTCCATAAGTGCTTTGCAAAGAACTGTGTGGATGAGGCTCCTTCACATATTGGTGGAGGTGTACTGGTGTGGGGGATGATCAAGTTTATGGGAAGAAGTGACCTGGTGCAAACTGAAGGATGCCTGAGTGCCCAATGATACGATGCTGAAATTCTTCGTCCTCATGTCCTTCTACTTCTGACTGCACCAGAGTCAATTTTTCAACAGGATAATACTCATCCTCATGTGGCACAACTCACCACCCAGTTCCTCACTGACAACAACATCCAGACAATTCCGTGGCTATCCATGTCATCAGATATGAACCCAACAGAACACTCATGGGATGAACTCAACAGACAAGTCAACCAAAGAGACGTGGCCCCAACCAATCTCTGATAGTTGTCTCTTGCACTGCGGGAAGAGTGGGCAGCCATCCCACAACAACAGATCCAACGGCTAATTGGATCCATGTCAAGGAGACTTCATTCTCTGATACAAGCCAGAGGAAGCCATACATTTTACTGAAACAGAGGCCTCAGTCGCAAAGAATAAAAGTCCAAACCAAATTTAATTAACATCATTTCATTGTTGAAGTCTTAAAGTTTCTTCACGCCAAGATTGAAACATTAATTCCGTGAAATAAAATTTTGATACACATTTGAATTTTAGTGTCCATTACGACTACAGTAGTGTTGCATTTCTTTTTTTGAACAGTATATATACAGAAAAAACAACGGCCAAGGCGATCAACACTGAAGAACAAAGAAACATCTGCAAAAATAAAAATATATAAAGAAAAACTGAAACAAATGAAAAAAATTAATGCTTCTTGGACACCCCTGAGAACAGATGTGTTAAGAGCACACTTATCATGACATGGAGTTTGTGAGAAAAATAATGTCAAATCTGACTGGTTAAAACACTCAGGCCTGCTTCTACGACTCAGAATCCTGGAGCAATCAACACTGATACCTATCATGTTCTTTTACAACAGGTTGTTAGTTAGGAAAGACCATCATCTATACACTCTGGACACATCCATAAGTGTTCAAAGCTCCTTTTTAATATCTCTTTTAAATGTACAAAAACTAATTACACCTATGTTGATTTGACTGATCATCCTTCTGGGGTTTTGAAAACTGGTATGGCAAAACATAAATAACAAATTATTCATTTCTTGCCACACCAGTTTTCACACCTAGCACCTTCATTGTTGAAAATGTTGAGATGCAGTTGTGAGTGAAGTATTATGTCCAACCAACTTCTCTTACAGCATTGATGATGTCAGCTCAATCCATTCTCTATGAAATTGGCCAGTTGATCTGCTTTTTCATTTCCCTTGACACCTGTGTGGGCTGCTGCAAAAATGAAGATCAGATGATGAATCTGTAACATCTGCAAGGATCTGAGCTACTATAGCCTTAAGGAGCCAGTTTGAATTTTCTTTAGCAACTTTATAAAGTCACTCAAAATGCTTATTTGTGTGTTAGTTTGTGACTTAAGCCAGATAAGAGATTTTGTCATAGCCATGGTTTCCCTTGTGTGGTCACAACGCAAAAGCACTACTGGGTTCTTCAACTGTTGTCAACCATTTGAGTTGACTGTGAATGTCTGGGCATATTCCTTGTGAACTACCAATCCATTAATATAAATAACTGCATCACTATCACTGATGTTTTAACTGATTAGTCCTTTTATCTCAGCATTTATTACACCATAAATATGTTCTCTTCAAATGCTGTCAAGTGTAAGATGAACTTTGAAGTTTTGTGGTGTGGATATCCTTTTCTATCCATTATCTATGTTCTCAGGAGACCACACCTCATGGATTATATTTTCCACATGGCCCATCCATGATTTACCTCCCATGGTTTACGTCTGTTTCCGTTTGTTCTTACTAGTTCATTGTTGAGTAGGTGTGCCATGTTTGCACTTATTTTGAGGTAGATGAGCTAACTATATTCTATTGTCTATGGTAGCAAAGTCTAGCAAAATACATCATGCCCTTGCAGGATGTATCTCTTGTGCATTCAAGAATAATACACATTGCTTCATTCTTTATTTTATTAGTTATTTTCTCTCTCTTTCTCTCTCTCTCTCTCTCTCACACACACACATGCACACACACAGATATATAAAAGAAGAGACTTACAGGGGTGAATTATTTCTGTAAGAGAAAGAAGGAACATAGAACATAGAACAAAGATGTTTCTAGAAAGCTCTCATTTATCACCAGAAGTCATAGATAATTCTCTGGATGCTAAGAAAACTGACCTAGCTGTGGGTGAAGTGACAAGCAAAATGTACCCCTCATAGGGCGGTCATGGTGGTTGTGGATCTCCTTGTGCTTTAAGCTAAAAGCTTTTGACATCTGGTGCCATAGTGAAGGATTTTGTTGTCCTTTGTATTTGTTCAGCCTTGAAATATAGGCATTTTGAATTGTAGGGTGTCTTGGAAGTAGTTTTATTTATAATTCATCTAGCCTGGGGCATTTAACCCAATAAGTGTTAGAATCCTCACTATCAGACTTAAAGGCACCCCTAGAAGTGTAACAATTATCCAGATATATGGACCATCAGCAGCAGAAGAAGAGGAAGTAGAAGACTTTTATAACACACTGCAAACAACGATACACCAGTTACGAAAATATATTATATTAATAATGGGCGATTTTAAAGAAAAGATTGGTACAGAGGGAGCAGAAGATGAAGGATATGTTTTGGGAAAATTTACTACTCATTCATTCATTCATTTATTTGCATGTCCCTTGTGGAACTTTGCCTCCCTAACAGCACTCCTGTAGGCCTCTTGGTTGTGAACAAGCTGGCCTGCTGCTGGTGCATCCATTTGCAGATTATCAACAATATCTTGCAGCCATCTTCACCTTGGTCTTCCTCTCTTTCTTTTTCCCATTATGTACCTTTCCAAGATGGTCTTATAAAGATTATCATGACGTTTAATGTGTCCAAAATATTTAAGAATTCTTTGTTTAATCCTCTTTACTAGCCAGCCTTCTTCAATATTAAGTTCTTGTAGTATGGATATATTTGTTCTTTTTTGTGTCCATGATATTTGAAGAACTCTTCTGTAGCATTTGCATTCAAAGGTATTGATGTGTTTCTCAACTGTTTTATTAAGTGTCCAGGTCTCACAGGCATATGTTGCAATGGGAAAGATGCATGCCCTTTAAAATCTTATTTTTGTAGTTCTATTTGTTCCTCTCCACAGCTTCTTTAGTTGTTTTATTTTTTTTGAAGAGCGATAGCTGTCTTCCTTTTAATTTCCAAAAATATGAGAGTAAAACATGTAACAAAATCCCCGTGGATAACTCCTGGTATCTTGCAATTCATGAGGAAACAGGATGAAGCTCATAAAAGCAGTGATTTCAGTAGCTATAGTTCACTTAAGAATAAGTTGCAGTATTTAATTAAGCAGGAAAAGAAAAATTACTTCAGAAATTTAGTGAAAGACAAAACTTATAGTAAATCAATTTGGAAAGTGATTAATACTCTTGTAAATAAAAGGAAGCAATATGACCCACAAACACTTAATGGTGAACATACTTGTACTAACTTCAGTGAACATTTAGGGAAGAAATTAGTATTTAAAATCTTCATTTCCAACCCCTAATTGCAACCACAGTGTGTTGAAAACTTACAGCGACAGTAAATGTATAAAGCTAAAACAACTAAATATTCCTTTCCTCACAGTCGGTAAGGTTTATAACTACATCTGGTATTTAAAAAACACTAACTCAGCAGGATGTGATGACATTAGTAACAAGATACTATGGTACGCTGCACCAGTTATCACAAACACACTAACATACATATACAATTTGTGCTTTGACAAACACTATTTCCCTGATGTTTTTAAACTCGCCAAAGTGTTTCCTCTTTTTAAATATGGACAAACTAGTGAGCTCTCAAACTATAGACCCATATCCATTCTGTCATCATTATCTAAACCTCTTGAAAAACATATACAAAAGTTAACACTTCTACACATGCAGGAAAACAATCTACTAATAGACAGTCAATCAGGTTTTAGACCAAATCACTCCTGCCACACAGCATTAACTAAAATGACAGAAACCTGGCTGTCTAATATAAATGATGACAAATTATGTGGTGCTGTTTTTGTTGATTTCAAGACAGCCTTCAATATGATTGATCATGAAATTCTTGCGAAAAAGCTGGAAGTTATAAATTACACCCGGACCTAACAAAATTTATTACATATCTTTTCTCTCAAGTAGAAAACAAGTAGTTTGCTTTAGAAACAAAATATCTGACTCTTCTGTGGTTGATACTGGTATTCCTCAAGGCTCCATTCTTGGTCCTCTTTTCTCTCCTATCTATATTAATGTCTTACCACTACATTTAAAGCACTCTTCATGTGATCTTTTTGCTGATGACCATACTGTTTACAGTAGTGACTGTGACATCAATAACCTACAGACAATGCTCCAAAATGATATAAGCAGTTTGATTAAATGGATTAATATAAATGGTATGTTGATAAACACCAAGAAAACAAAATCCACGCTCATCACTACAAGATAGAAACTGCTGAATGCAACAAAAACTTCACTACAGTTTTGTACTGGTACTAAGGCAGTAGAAAATGTTCATGAACATAAAACTCTTGGATTCATCATTGATCAGCATTTAACTTGAAATGTGGAGTGGAATGGAGCTTAGCGGAGAGGGATTATAATTATTGAAGAGGAAAGTGTTAACTGTAGATAAATAGTGAGTTTAACCTGTGTGGTTCCAGCATCCCATAATCCCGAATGCAGTCGTTCTCAAGTGCCAGGCGGCCTGTGTCATCTGCGTGACACTGATGGCTGTTACCAGAAAATCAGATTTGCCTCTGTGGTTGGGGCCATTGAAATGATTTGGGACTGATTTTGAAGCATGCTGGGCAATATAATACAGATTTTTCTGCATGTGGTCCCCTAATCTGAGGCCAGTCTCACCAATATATGTTATCCTGCATCTTTTACATACGATGACATATATCACATTATGGGACTCGCATGTGAATCCCTCATGAAGAGTGAGGATGGTTTTGGGAAAGGTGATCATTTTCAATTCGCAAACTACAGGACAGGTAACACAATGGGGGCGGTTACATTTTCTGGTGCCAACATATGTAAGGCTCCGCTTCAAGTGGCTGTGGATGAGGATGTCCTTATTTTATATCAAATGGTTTCACCATTTATTCTTACCACTGAATGTTGTTCTAGATACACCAGTGATATTAACTGTACCACATATATATTGGAAATTCTCTTTTTTCCATTATTTCCCAAAGTTTCTAGTGCTGTACACAATCAAATGCTTTTTAATGGTCTATAAAGGATAAATATAGATTCACATTAAATTCTCTGCTTTACTCCATTACTCTCTTGTTCCTATTCCTTGTCTAAAACCACCTTGGACCTATTGATTTCTCCTTCAATTTTTTATGACATCTTTCCATTATGATTTTTAATCGAATTTTACTTGCATGACTGATCATGGCAAAAGTTCTATATTTTGTACATAGCTTCAAGTTACCCTTTTTCTGTAGAGGTATTAATACAGATCTCTTCCATTCTTTTCGCCAAATACCTGATTACATAGCACATGATAGATTTTAGCATATTTCTTTCTACTGCCTTAAAGAGTTCAGCTGTTATCACATCCTGGTGATTTACCATTTTTCAGATTTTTACTGCTCATAAAACCTCTTCAAATTTTGATTCAGGTTCTTTTGTTCCAATAATAATTCACACTGTTCATTTCTGTCTTCACAGTTAGTTGTATCACACATTTCTCATGCAAAAGTTCCTCCATCTCTCTAGAATTTCTGCTGTCTCAGTCAAGGTCTTCCCCATCTCATTAGAAATTACATGTAGCCTAGGTGTGATATTTCTTGTCAATGTCTTCATTGAGATAATAGAAAAGAATATATTATTTCTTGCCACAGAAAGAAAAAACTGCCACCTTCTGTTACCTGCTGTAAAAGGAGACATTAAACGTCATGAGAATTTACAGAGGAGTCTTGGAATGGTACATAATGGGAAAAAGAAAGAAAGGAAGATCAAGGTGAAGATGGCTGCAAGACATCATTGATATTCTGCAAATGGATGGATCAGCATTGGGGCATCTTGCTTACAACTGAGAGGCCTACAGGAGAGCTGTTAGAGAGACAAAATTCTGCAAGCGACATACAAATGACTGACTGTAAGAGTTTAACATTTTTTTTCCTACTTACTTTATAAGTATTAGACATGAGTTATTTTTTTCCTATCTACTTTATAAGTATCAAGAGCTTTATTTATTTTGGAATCAGTTGTTAATTTCCTAGGTTTTATCAGTTCATACAAAAAAATAAGATTATCCAAATTTATAAAAAATTACTTATACATCAACTGATTAATCAGAATGAAGCAATCACAACTCAAATGTTCATACTGTTAAAGTAAAGTTTGTTTTTTATCATTTCATTGCTGGGGTCATACTTCACAGGTTATGAAATACTGTGACTATTTGTGGAGTCATTTGTGAACACATTACAATATATTTCATCAGTTGCTATTTTAGGAAGTTAAAAGCAGAGTAAGACAGGATGGTTAGGCACATGGTACAGATGGCACTCAACAGACCTGAGATTGGATACTTGAAAAATATAAAGAATGGACGAAGAAAATAGGGAGGTTGCCAAAAGAAAAGAAAAGTCATGAGTTTATTCCAGAACGATAGATTATACTATAAGGTTTAATGGCAAAAGTGAACATGAAGTTTGATCAATTCATAAATAATAGCAACAACAACAGCAGCAACAAAAACAGCAACATGTGAAAAAGAGAGAAAAATGACAGAGCAGAAATAAGACTTGCAAAAACTCATGTTCTGTAATAATGGAAACCTACAGGATAAGGTTTGGACTAACTTCTGTCTGAACTACAGATATGATTCAAATTAAATTCCAAAATGGTATAGTTTGAAACTTTTGACAAAATGTTATTTTTCTTTGTGATTCAAAAGCATTCTTCCCCATTTTAAGCACAAGTGAGCATCAATCATGTTAATGCAGATTTTCATGACAAGGTTACCTCAGGGATATCTTGCATCTGTGAAAGTGGTGGTGCAGAAGGCATCATACTTGTGATTCCATTCATTTGTGGTGTCTGAAGCTGTCTGTTGCCAATTGAAAACTGAACAGTAAAGAAAATGATTAAGCTCATTGCCAGATTTTTTGCTGTTCTGGAATCAATAAAAATTTTAGAGCTTAACTTGGTAGTGCAGACCACTGAACTGAACAACATATAATGTTTAATTGTTTGATAATACATTGTCAATCCTGCTACTTGTACCAATTTTTTTTCTGTTCAGAAGATTTGGACACAAAATAACTGTCTAGTTTTTTAGAAGTATTTGCAGAATACATGTCTGATTTATGTTGTTCACTTGCTATGTGTTTTTTTTATATATGCTCCTCTGCCATGCGCAATGGCAATGTATCACACATTTTACATTATGCTTCATGATCATTTCTCCATCATTTTATAAAAGACCACTCCTGTGAATATTTTCCTGAAAGGAACACTTTCTCTTAGGCATTTTGAAAATACTTCATGCAATTATTATAACACCAGCAATATAAAAAAAAGAACATGGATTTCTCTCAACCCCAACAAGAGTTATTTTTCCTTCTTTCACTAGTCATAAATCTCAAAGAGATAACAGCCAGAAATACATTATTGATTTTCAGAACTATAATATGGATAAAGCATGTAAAACATGCTACCACTGTAGTCTCCAAAAACAAGTAAACTATAAGATAGTGGATGGGGAAGATGTTGCACCTTAACTGAAGTAATTCCTTGATTAGAGTTTGAGTTTTGCTGCACAGATCCTTGGTTTCCATATGGTGCAGAACCATGAAGGAGACATGGTGTTGCCAACAGAAAATGTCTCTCTCATGAAGAGAATGAATGACAAATGAGGTGACACAAAACTGGATGAAATGTAAGTCAATTTCAACTCAGAGACAAATAACAAATAAAGTTTCCATTGTATTGTTGTTATTTTACAATGTATATGGCAGTTCTGCCAATCTGAAATCAAAGGGAGAGAAAAGAACTCAATTGCAAAATGGTTTCATTTGAACGGAAAAACAAAAATCAGGACAAACAGGTGTCCCAAAAGTATTATTCAGGACAGTAAATTTTTTATTTAAAAACAGGAACTGTCCTGAAAAACATGGACATCTGGCAACACTACATAGAATCAAACTGATACCATATCTCTGCTGTAATTTTCAAGAAGTAGATCCTGGTAGGAAATAAATGACATGTTCTGTTCTATTTATAGGTGGTTTTAATGATTTGTTCTGGTTTTAATTCACATGTTTATGACTTTTTTAAATGTGTCAGCAAGCTTTGCACCACCCTGTATTTTAAATTCACAAAATAAGGTAGGATCAATTTTATTTTGTAATGAAGCATACAGCTGTGATATTTTGTCTTTCATCTTATTCATACAAAAAATACAGGACACAGCAAAGGAAAATACGTTTTCTTCCTTTAATTGTTTCCTGCAAAAAGTACACTATATGTCAGAGAGAAATTTTATGATTACAGTTTATGTATATATATGAGTGCTTACATTTGTATGTTTATGTGCAAGTACTCACCATTGGGCGGAAGTTAAAAAAGGAAGAAATGGGAGAGGAAAATACCTGACTGGAAAGAAAAATAGGTAGAAGTGAGGATGAGAGAGGACCAGGATGGAGGCAGAGGTGAGGATGAGAGAGGACCAGGATGGGGGCAGAGGTGAGGATGAGTGAGGACCAGGATGGGGGCAGATGTGAGGATGAGTGAGGACAAGGATGGGGGCAGAGGTGAGGATGAGTGAGGACCAGGATGGGGGCAGAGGTGAGGATGAGTGAGAACCAGGATGGAGGCAGAGATGAGGATGAGAGAGGACCAGGATGGAGGCAGAGGTGAGGATGAGTGAGGACCAGGATGGAGGCAGAGGTAAGGATGAGTGAGGACCAGGATGGAGGCAGATGTGAGGATGAGTGAGGACAAGGATGGGGGCAGAGGTGAGGATGAGTGAGGACCAGGAAGGGGGCAGAGGTGAGGATGAGTGAGAACCAGGATGGAGGCAGAGGTGAGGATGAGTGAGGACCAGGATGGAGGCAGAGGTGAGGATGAGTGAGGACCAGGATGGGGGCAGAGGTGAGGATGAGTGAGAACCAGGATGGAGGCAGAGGTGAGGATGAGTGAGGACCAGGATGGAGGCAGAAGTGAGGATGAGTGAGGACCAGGATGGAGGCAGAGGTGAGGATGAGTGAGGACCAGGATGGAGGCAGAGGTAAGGATGAGTGAGGACCAGGATGGAGGCAGAGGTAAGGATGAGTGAGGACCAGGATGGGGGCAGAGGTGAGGATGAGAGAGGACCAGGATGGGGGCAGAGGTGAGGATGAGAGAGGACCAGGATGGGGGCAGAGAGGGGGGGGAGTGAGAAAAATAGAATGAATGAATGATCTTTATTCTTGAAGGTTGAAGAACTGGGTATGCAGGCCTGTCCTACATTCTGGCTTTCTTCACTCCTCTTTTGTTCTTACCATACATTTGATTTAATACATCATCATCATCATCATCATCATCATCATCAGGTGCCGTGCTGACTGGCGTTGGCTATTATGCTTTTCCAGTGTACCCGATCCTTCATGCATCAGCTCAGTTGGTGATCTCCTCTCACGCCATCCCGTCAGACTGTCCAGTATCATTTCTCTTGGTCTTCCTCTTGATCTTCTTCCTTCTATTTTTCCTGTTGTTATAATATTTTCAATGCCCCCTCTTCTCATTACATGTCCTATGAAAGTACATTGTCTCTCTCTTATCTTTTTGACAAGGTTTTTTATCTCTCCAGCTCTTTTCATACACTCTTCATTAGTTATTTTTGCTGTCCAGGGGATTCGCAACATTCTTCTAATAAACCACATTTCTGCTCCTTCCAATGATTTTTGTGCAGACTTGCCTATTGTCCATGATTCACTTCCATATAACAAGATAGGTTCAATATAGCATTTTAGGACTTGTTTTCTAATATTCATTGATAAGGATGTATTGCATAATATGTTTCTCATTCTCTGCTTCTCATTCTCAGTCTCAGTCTTTGCTTGGCCTGTTCTGTTCCTAATTTCTGTTCTGCATTTCCCATCTGTAGTTATTACTGCTCCAAGGTATTTGAATTTCTGCACCTGCTTTAGAATAGTTCCGTTTAATTTTATACTGCATGTTGGTGGATTCTGTTTCTTAGATATAACCATAGTTTCTGTCTTTTTGGTGTTCAAAGTAAGGCCTTTCTGTTCACTTTCTTTGACGACTTTATCCAAGAGATTTTGCAGGTTTTGTTGGTTCTCAGCTATCACTACTGTGTCGTCAGCATACCGAAGGTTATTAATATTGTATCCTCCAATTTTTATGCCTGGTTCTGTGATGATTGTTCTTAGAATATTCTCACTGTACAGAGAAAAAAGGTCTGGAGATAGTACACATCCTTGTCGCACCCTTTGTTTTATAGCTTGATATTTTCCAGTTCTATTTTTACACAAACTGCTGCTTCTTGCTGCCAGTATAGATGTTTTATAATCCTCAGGTTGATTTAATACAAGTATTCAAATTAAAGAATCTGTGGAGATGAACAGACAGAACTACAAAAATAAGATTTTTAAGGGCATGCATCTTTCCCATCGCAACATATGCCTGTGTGACCTGGACACTTAACAAAACAGCTGAGAAACACATAAATGCCTTTGAATGTAAATGCTACAGAAGAGTTATTCAAATATCATGAACACAAAAAAGAACAAATATATCCATACTACAAGAACTTAACATCGAAGAAGGCTTCTAGTAAAGGATATTAAAGAGAGAAAATTTTAATATTTTGGACACATTAAACATCATGATAATCTGGAGAAAACTGTCTTGGAAGGGTACATAATGAGAAAAAGAAAGAGAGCAAGACCAAGGTGAAGATGGCTGCAAGACATCATTGATGATCTGCAAATGGATGCATCAGCCGCAGGCCATCTTCCTCACAACTGAGAGGCCTACAGGAGTGCTGTTAGGGAGGCAAAGTTCTGCAAGGGACATGCAAATGAATGAATGAATTCAAATTACATTTTTTATAAAATCAAAGAATGAAACTATTACACTCACAAATGTAAGATAACGAGAGGTAACTAATCTAACAAGATAAAAAAGAAAGAAAAACCGCCCTACCCCCACTCCCCCCTCCCCTCACAGAAAAATACATTATCAATGCAGTTCCTAGAACATCACATTCTTTCACATTCATAACATAATTTCTAACAAGATGTAACAAATTATGTATAGAACTATGTTCTTTTAGAACATAACTTGATATGAGAGATGATTAGATATTTTAAGGAGGCACATAGTTGCAAGAAAGTAAATATTGAAAAGGTTTTAAATGTTGAAATATTACCAATGGATTTTAAATGGTAGGTGATTGACTGATTGGTTGATCTTTATTTCCAAAGGGTTAAGAATTGGGCACGCAGGCCCATCTGACATTCTGCTCTTTTTCATACAACTTTCACTAATTTCCAGATATTCTACAAAAATACTGCTCATGTAACCAACATAACTAACATTGGAAAGTTGAGAGACATAAAATAAAATAAAATATAACATTTACATTTCACTCTTATCCATGCATTCAGTACAGAAAGTAACTATATACATATATAAATGACTACCAAACAAAATTTTGATACTGTTCAGAATAAACAATTAATTGAATTCACTGTCTGTAAGAGCAGCAAAAACAGGAGACAGCAAATCTCTGTATAACATGCAAAAGAGGCTAATAGGTAGTATTATATCTAAAGAAAGATCAGTCTTTAAGTAAAAATCAAAAGCAAATTTGAGCCGAACACTTCCAGGAAATACTTAATTGACCACACCCAAAAGAACTGACAAACCTTGAAATTGACTTAATCCCACAACTAAATGTCAACCTAGATGAAATTACATTGCATGAAATTGAAATAGCAGTGAATCTAATGGCTAACAACAAAACTGCAGATGAAGGTGAAATAACACCCGAAATGTTAAAACTTATCAACAGTGGCAGCATGAGACAACTACAGAAAATGTTTAATAAAGTTTGGAAAGAAGAAAAGGTCCTTTCCAAATGGAAAAAAGTTAATCATTGTTAAAATACCCAAAAAAGACAACCTTTAGTGATTGAAATAATTGGAGTGGAGTAACCTTACTATCAGTTGTGTCAAAAGTATTATGCAAAGTCATTCTGAATAGAGTTAAAGATATAGCGGACACTGCAATGAGAGAAGAACAAGCAGGATTTCGAAAATGGAGAAGCTGTCTCAGCCAGATCTTTACACTAAGAATAATACTTGAAAAACATTGAAAAAAAAAATTAATTCTGAACTTTATAGACTTTAAAAAAGGCATTTGATAGCATAAACAAAGATTCATTATGGAGAATATATGGAATACCGCCAAAAATTGTCAACATCTCTAAAATGGATACGTATGTGCAGTAAATGCAGAAGAAGGAATGAGTGAATGGTTCCAGATTGAAACAGGCATGAAACAAGGATGTATACTATTTCTTTTGCTTTTTGGAATTGCCATAGACTTTATAATGAAAAAATGCTGCACAGATAACACAGGTATTGATGTGGCACATGGGTTCTAATTAGAATATCTTGATTTTGCAGAAGACTAACTTTTACCAGTGACAACATGGATATGATGCAAGAAAAAACTGATACCGTGTCTTCACTGGCTAGCAAAATAGTACTGAAATTAATAAGGAAAAAGAAAAATAATGAAACTTCCGATTAATCAAAAAGGAAAAATATATGTAGAAAGAACAGCTATTGAAGAATTTGCATACTGTGGCAGTTACATAGACCAGGATGGTGACACCAGAAAGGAAGTTAGATTTAGAATTGTGAATTGCAAAAGCAGCATCGACCTTGAAAAATCTTGAGAACATATGGCACTCTAACGTTATAAGCACAAAAACCAAGTTAAGACTATTCAATTCAAATGTAATATCAACCTCTATCTATGCATGCAAAAGCTGGAAAACAACTAAAGAAATAGACAAGAAATTAGACTCTTTTGAAAACGAATGCCTAAGGAAAATACTCGGCATAGAGTGGAACGAATTCAAGAATAGTGCAGAGATAAGGCAGATGAGCGAATAATAAACTGTTTCATGGGTGATTAGAAAAAGAAGATTGACATATGTTGGTCACATGGTAAGAAGAAGCAGTCAGAGAATCCCACAACAAGCTATCAAGTGGAATACAATAGGCCAAAGAGAAAGAGGTCGACCAAGTGAAACTCTAAAGAGGACATTGCTAAGAGAGCCCAAATTAGTAGGCTTCTTCTTCTTTGTTCGCTTCTTTAAAAAAAAAGCCTGCCCCATGATCCTACTGAATATTCCTGTGGTTCTCGCGATAGTCTCATTTAGGACGGAAGCTCAGAGCATCATGGGGCTTGGGCTTATATTCTTGGTGGGTCACAGAAGTGGCATTGCGTGACACTGTGGTTTTCATTGCACGAGTTTAATCTAGAGTTGGACTTTCTCACCAGAAAACTTCGACCTTGTTTGGATATCAGAATATCCCCGCCCGATGAGAGGTGGTTGTCCATCCAGCCCAGAGTTGGACTTTCTCACCGGAAAACCTCAATGTGATTTGGATATAATATATCCCCATCGGGTGAGAGGTGGTTGGCTATCTAGACTGCACTGCTCCAGTGTCTCCAACTTCAGCATTTTGTGGTTGTGGCCGCTACTCTTCCTGGTGTTGACCAGGACGGAGCTTCTGTCGAGGAGGATGAATCTTCGCACTAGTGAATTTCACCCCTGGGTTAAACCAGTTTAGGCATATTATCCCAGTATGGGTGTACATAGGACGTGACTGGCCTCTAGAGCAGAGGTGCCGTGGTATGAGTAGCCCTCACCGCGATCTACTGACTATAACAATTAAACTTCACTTAATCCTTTCTGTCACCTTTTCCACAGTGGCGTTGCACAGTAACCCTATTTGCATTTTTCTTCATTGGCTGGAAGGAATTTCACCCTACACGTGGCAGCCGAAGAATCTCACCAGCAGAGTCTTAATTTAACCCCTGGGTTAAGCCGGGTGCGGCATTAGAGCCAGTATGGGTGTGTATAGGACGTGGCCGGCCTCTAGAGCAGAGGTGCTGTGATATGAGCAGCCCTAATCGCGAGACTACTGGTTACTTCACTTAATCCTTTCCATCACTTTTTCCATGATGGCGCCGCACGGCAACCCTAATTGCATTTTTCTTCATTGGCCGGGAGAAGTTTCACCCCACGCACAGCAGCTGAAGAATCTTGCCAACAGTGAGCAGGAGCTTTCCTTCTCCTAGATGAGCTACCAACCAAGACTAATGAGTTTCATCTACCCAAAAGCATTTGGTTTTCAGGCGCCAGATATTTGCCTTTCACCCCTTCTTCCGTCAATTTAAACAGTTCCACCATGAGAAGGCCAGGAGATGGACTTGGACTGTCAGAGGCTATATGAGACGCATGCTTGGAGACATTTAATTTGAGTGGAAAGTGTTTCTCTCACAGTCTATTACAGTCTTTAGAACTATTATTAAGCATAAAATCCCTTGAACAGGTTGAAAAGTTTGCAGAAAGCAGGAAAGTGCCATGCCATTTGGCATAGCCAATCATTTCTCTCCACAATTCCCTGTCTTTTGAGTTGATTATAAGTTCCACTGGTGACTTTCTTCCTAGCCACACTGACAGCCCATCCAGTAACTTCTCTCTCTGTCTTCCTCTGTCTCTTATTCCCTCAGTTTTTCCCATTGCCACAGTTCCTCTTAGGAAGAAGACAATTTTGTAAGCATTGCCTATGTTTAGGGTTAGTCAGTGGCCACAAGTGAGGTGGGGTATCGTGACACAGAGTTCTATAAACAAACTTAATCTTGTTAAAAATGATTTATAAGCATTTTTAAATACAATTTTAAAATTATAAAAATAATAGAATTTTGAGTTGTTTGTGCTGATCTACATCTGTACTGTTTCTAAGAATCAGATTTACCACTTGTTTGTGAAGTGAGTGGATCACTTTTTGAGTTTGAGATTGAGTAGCCATCCTGGATTATGGAACAGTAATGTTTTTGTACTCATGATATGTAGTATGATTTCCTAGTGTCTTGGTCAATAAGGTGTTTAATTTTGGCTAGTTGATAAACTTTCTGTGCTATAAAGTTTGTTAGGCTGTGTACATGAGACTTCCAAGTTATGTGTTGATCAATGAAGTGGCCTGGACATTTTCTATTTCTGTAGTCTCAGCACAAAAGAATTTCCTCTCTTAGTCCATTATTATCCAGACTGAGCAATTTTTTAATCTCCGCTGCCTTATTAGTAACAAGATTCTTTACAAACTCTCTAATCACATCAGCTATGTTCTGGCTACATAATTTGGATGATTTTTCATGCATAATTTTAGCTGCTGAGATTTACAGATTTGTATACCATCAAGTTGTGAATCAGGGAGGATATCCAAAAGTGAAATAGAAAACCTAGTCTCTTGAGCCTCGATGTATTGCAAAGTGTCCACTTCAGCTGGAATACTGCCAAATGCTTGTTCTATTAGAGTCTTATGTCAGTTGGTTAGTCCCTCGCTTGTATGCTCCAGCAGGATTATATCTGTGGGATCAGCGCAAGGGTTGATGATGCACCAATCTTAAAGCATTCAGATATGACTGGCAATGGTGGAGGTAGAGTTGTCATGTTTGTCACTGTGGTGGTGTTGTCTGAACTGTCATCACTGGAGGTGGTGTTGTCTGAACTGTCATCACTGGTGGTGGTGCTGTTTGAACTGTCATCACTGGTGGTGGTGATGTCTGAATTGTCATCACTGGTGGTGGTGTTGTTTGAACTGTCATCACTGGTGGTGGTATTGTCTGAATTGTCATCACTGGTGGTGGTGTTGTCTGAACTGTCACCACTGGTGGTGGTGTTGTCTGAACTGTCACCACTGGTGGTGGTGTTGTCTGAACTGTCATCACTGGTGGTGGTGTTGTCTGAACTGTCATCACTAGGGGTGGTGTTGTCTGAACTGTCATCACTGGTGGTGGTGTTGTCTGAACTGTCATCACTGGGGGTGGTGTTGTCTGAACTGTCATCACTGGTGGTAGTGTTGTCTGAACTGTCATCACTGGGGGTGGTGTTGTCTGAACTGTCATCACTGGTGGTGGTGTTGTTTGAACTGTCATCACTGGTGGTAGTGTTGTCTGAACTGTCATCACTGGGGGTGGTGTTATCTGAACTATCATCACTGGGGGTGTTGTTGTCTGAACTGTCATCACTGGGGGTGTTGTTGTCTGAACTATCATCACTGGGGGTGGTGTTGTCTGAACTGTCATCACTGGTGGTAGTGTCTTCTCGTCTGTCGCTGGTGACAGTGAAGGTGTGTGGATGAGACTGGTGGTGGTATTGTGTGGATTGAGGGTGGTGGTACTGTTGTCTGGATTGAGGGTGGTGGTACTGTTGTCTGGATTGAGGGTGGTGGTACTGTTGTCTGGATTGAGGGTGGTGGTACTGTTGTCTGGACTGAGGCTGGTGGTGGTGGTGGTGTTGTCTGGATTGAAGCTGGTGGTAGTGTTATCTGGATTGAAGCTGGTGGTAGTATTATCTGGATTGAAGCTGGTGGTGGTGTTATCTGGATTGAAGCTGGTGGTGGTGTTATCTGGATTGAAGCTGGTGGTGGTGTTATCTGGATTGAAGCTGGTGGTAGTGTTATCTGGATTGAAGCTGGTGGTAGTGTTATCTGGATTGAAGCTGGTGGTGGTGTTGTCTGGATTGAAGCTGGGTGGTGGTGGTGGTGTTGTCTGGATTGAAGCTGGTGGTAGTATTATCTGGATTGAAGCTGGTGGTGGTGTTATCTGGATTGAAGCTGGTGGTAGTGTTATCTGGATTGAAGCTGGTGGTAGTGTTATCTGGATTGAAGCTGGTGGTGGTGTTATCTGGATTGAAGCTGGTGGTGGTGTTATCTGGATTGAAGCTGGTGGTGGTGTTGTCTGGATTGAAGCTGGTGGTGGTGTTATCTGGATTGAAGCTGGTGGTAGTGTTATCTGGATTGAAGCTGGTGGTAGTGTTATCTGGATTGAAGCTGGTGGTGGTGTTATCTGGATTGAAGCTGGTGGTAGTGTTATCTGGATTGAAGCTGGTGGTTGTGTTGTTTGGATTGAGGCTGGTGGTGGTGGCATTGTCTAGTCTGTCACTGGTGGTAGTGATGTTAGTGATGTCTGGTATACAACTGGTGGTAGTGATGTTAGTGATGTCTGGTATATGACTGGTGGTGGTGATGTTAGTGATGTCTGGTATACAACTGGTGGTGGTGATGTTAGTGATGCCTGGTATACAACTGGTGGTGGTGATGTTAGTGATGTCTGGTATACAACTGGTGGTAGTGATGTTAGTGATGTCTGGTATATGACTGGTGGTGGTTATGTTAGTGATGTCTGGTATATAACTGGTGGTGGTGATGTTAGTGATGTCTGGTATACAACTGGTGGTAGTGATGTTAGTGATGTCTGGTATACAACTGGTGGTGGTGATGTTAGTGATGTCTGGTATACAACTGGTGGTAGTGATGTTAGTGATGTCTGGTATACAACTGGTGGTGGTGATGTTAGTGATGTCTGGTATACAACTGGTGGTAGTGATGTTAGTGATGTCTAGTATATGACTGGTGGTGGTGATGTTAGTGATGTCTGGTCTACCACTGGTGGTGGTGGCATTGTCTGGTCTGTCACTAGAGTTGGTGATGCTAGTGATGTCTAGATGGTTTTGCTGTGCCTGAGAACCATATGAAAGGCGAAAGGTTTTATAGTCACACCCTGTTGGTGACTGAAAATCATCTGTCAGTCAAGAGTCAACTGTGTGTGCACAACCTTGTACCAGTATTTTATTTCCGGTATGGTATAAATGAATGGTGAGAACTTGTGTTTTTATCACATCCTTGACATTTGTGCCATTTTTATAATTTGTTTTTTACATTTGACTGTGACAATACTCCCTGAATGCATGTTTCATACAGTCATATTCAAGTGTATTAAGGAACAGTGTGGCTTCGTCGAAGGAAAAGGCACAAGTAATGCCATATATATATATATATATTGAGAACATTAATGGAAAGATCAATAGAAGTAAAAACTGACCTATACTTATGCTTCATAGACTACTGTAAAGATTTTGATAAAGTGAGACACACAGAAATTATAAGAATGCTGGAAGACATCAACATATATGGGAAAGATCTGAAACTCATCAAAAACATATACTGGCAGCAATCAGCAGCAAAGAAGATTGAGAACCAATCCAAGACACAAAATTTGGAGTGAGACAAGGATGTGTTCTATCTCCTGACCTCTTCTCCTTGTACAGTGAAAACACAATGAGAAATATAGAGAGCTTGCCAGGAATATCAATTGGTGGTTACAACCGTAACAACTTAAGATATGCAGATGACACAGTTCCGACTGGACATTGTGGTTTGTGAAAGTAAATGTAAAGGTCTCAGTCTGAATAAAAAGAAAACTGAAGTGATGGTCATCTTAAAGAAAAGAATACCACCAAAATGTAGCATTACCATCAATGGCACAGAACTGAAACAAGTTGACAGATTCAAGTAATTAGGAACAATTATAACAACTGATGGGAAATGTCACAATGAAAAAAAGCAGACGTGCTCAGGTGAAGTTAGCATTCCAGACAATGAGAAACATCTTGTGCATCAGATCCATATCAATGGAAACAAGATTCCGAGTACTTAAATGTTACATCAAGCCAATTTTGTTTTATGGATGTGAAGCATGGTCCATGAATAAGAGAGTACAGTGAGAAATGAAGGCCATGGAAGTGTGGTTTATAGGAAGGATGTTGAAGGTACCATGGACAGCTAAGAAAACCAATGAAGAAGTCTTAAGAGAGGCTGTAGTTAAAAGGCAAATTACAGTAAAGATCAGAGGCAGACAAGCGAGACTTTTAGGACATTTTCTGAGAAGAGGAAAATTGGAACACATTGTGGCAACTGGAAAAATTGAGAGAAGAAAAGACAGAGAAAGACAGAGAGAGAAATTACTGGATGGGCTGTCAGCGTGGCTAGGAAGAAAGTCACTGGCGGATCTCATAATCAAGTCTAAAGACAGGGAATTGTGGAGAGAACTGACTGCCTATGCTACATGGCATGGCACTTGATTGATTGTATTAATGATGAAGGGAGGGAAGAGGATCAAGTGATCTTAGTAACCATTATCTGCCTATATAATTTCTTTAATCTGTGCATACATTGATATGAATTTTTGGTTTGCTTTCTCACAAAAAATAAAATAAAATAAATTTTAAAAAATTAAGATGGTGCATTTCACAAAGTAAATTTGTGCATGGTTTTTTGCATTAATCAGAACTTTCAACAGAAAAATCAACATAGTTCATTTGTAACCTCCTGAACAACTAGAGAAATATAACTGGAATTAAATACAGTATCAGTTATAAAGGACAAACAAAAAAATCCATTATCAGCCATTATCGTCATCATGTGCCATCTTCAGAATGAAGGTAATCCCCACCCCTCTTGCCCCCTCACTTTGATGTTGGAGTCAGCCAAACTATGTCCCATCCATTCTTTTATGTTATCTTTGCATCTCTGTCTTCCTCTTGCTCTTTTTCCTTCCACCTTTCCTTATAGTACATTCCTCAGTATGTTGTTATGTCTTCTGATACGGCCAAAGTATTTTGTTCTCTTCATCCTTATTTCTTTGAGAAGTTTACATTACACTTGGAGCTGTTCTAAAACTATTTTTGTTCTTTTCATTCTCCCTGTTATATGATCTAGTTTTCTGTAGAACCAGATTTCTACTGCATCTTAATCTCCAGCTTTTTGTTTATAGTCTAGGTTTCTGCTCCATACAGTGAAACAGAATAGATATAGCATTTAACAAATTTCAGTTTTGTTTTTGTGGGCAGCTTCCAGGATAACAACACTGTCTTCATGGTGTTGAATGTTTTACCATTCCTAATCTTTTCTTCAGAACTATTCTAAAGCAGGTGCAGAAATTCAAATACCTTGGAGCAGTAATAACTTCAGATGGGAAATGCAGAACAGAAATTAGGAACAGAATAGGCCAAGCAAAGACTGCATTTCAGAGAATGAGAAACATATTAGCTAACACATCCTTATCAATGAATGTTAGAAAACGAGTCCTAAAATGCTATATTGAACCTATCTTGTTATATGGAAGTGAATCATGGACAATAGGCAGGTCTGCATAAAAATCATTGGAAGCAGCAGAAATGTAGTTTATTAGAAGAACGTTGTGAATCCCCTGGACAGCAAAAATAACTAATGAAGAGTGTATGAGAAGAGCTGGAGAGACAAAAAACCTTGTCAAAAAGATAAGAGAGAGACAATGTACTTTCATAGGACATGCAATGAGAAGAAGGGGCATTGAAAATATTATAACAACAGGAAAAATAGAAGGAAGAAGATCAAGAGGAAGACCAAGAGAAATGATACTGGACAGTCTGACGGGATGGTGTGAGAGGAAATCACCAACTGAACCGATGGCTGCATGAAGGATCATGTACTCTGGAGAAGCATAATAGCCAATGCAGTCGGCACGGCACCTGATGATGATGATGATGATGATTATGCTGTAGGCATAAGTTGTTTGTCACTTGTTCCAGTTTCTCCTAGTCAATGGTTATATCCATTTATGGTCATAGCAGTAAGCATTCACAATGAGCTGCAAGGATTTAGGAATATATTTATGAATATATGTAGAACATATTACTTAACAACATCAGAGCCTTCTACTACAGTAACATGTATGCAGTCAGAGCAACCTCAGGTTTGACTAACTGGTTCATGGTGACATCAGGAATTAGATAAGGGTGTGTGTTCTCTGCCCTACTTTTTATCATACATATGGATCTTCTCCTTCTTCAGAACTCAAAGAGAAAGTAACATTTATGTAAATAACACCAAACTCAAATATCTAGAAAGCACAATTTACACATGATGGAAAAATAGACAGAGAAATTGAATGTAGAATGCATAAAGCAAACAATGTTACTTATCAACATGCACCAATCCTAAAAGTAGATAGAGGTGTATGATGTAGTTTTACAAAGTGGCAGAGGGAGTGAGTAAAGTAAGAAAAAATGAATAGAAAGTATGAGAATGTATAAATGAAAAACATACAACATCCAATATTTCAGTGTGAGCCTTTTTCGAGGATTACATGCACAAACAAGACAAAAAAACATAACTAAATGAAGAATTTATCTTAATATGGCCTCTTCCAGAAGCAGGAAACAGAGAAATGCATGTCCACTAGAAGATGCATAGAGACCACATGAGGCCACACAAAGCATAAGCTGATAGAGCCAATCATAAAGAAGAGGTGGAGAGAGAGGAGGAAAACAGGTGGTTATGGGGGGGAAGGGCAATAGAAACATGATAGTCGCTAGAGGAGAAAGAGTCGGGGGGGGGGGGGGGGGGTAAAGGGGAGAAAACTGGTGAACACGACAAGACCCTATAAACACCAATATGTTGCCAGAGAAGAAAAGAGGGTGGCAATAGGAAGGGGTAGCTAGGAGAAAGAAAGTAGATTTAAAAATAAAAAAGGAGGGGGGTGGAAAACTAAAGAAGTTACAGAAAGCTGAAGACATTGTTAATTCCAGCTGGGTGGAGACAGCCAGCCTGGAAAATAAGGTGCTGTTCTCGGACCCTCCGAGATCATACATCAGCAGAACAAGAGCGGATTGCACTAACAGAAATGTTCTGTTTTCCCCTGTGGTTGCTAAGGCAAAAATGTTTAGCCATAGGTGTCCAGGCCCTCTTAGAAATCTCATTAAATGTTTGCGAAAATGATCTCCTAAGTGTAAACCGGTCTCTCCTATGTACTTCATACCACAATGTTTGCACATAATAGCATAAATAACATTGCGTGAAGTGCAGGTGTTTATGCTCTTCATTTATTATCTCTCTGCTTCCCTTTTCCCCCTCCCCCCGACACCTTCTCCTCTAGCTGCTATCATGTTTCTATTGCCCTTCCCCCCACCTTTCAACCACCTGTTTTCCTCCTCTCTCTCCACCTCTTCTTTACAACTGGCTCTATCAACTTATCCTTTGTGTGGCACAGCGTAGTCTCTATGCGTCTTCTAGTGGACACACATTTCTCTGTTTCCTACTTCTGAAGTTTAGTTATATGTTTTTTTGTCTCATTTGTGCATGTAATCCTCAAAAAAGGCTCACACTGAAATATCTGATGTTGTATGTTTTTCATTTATACATTCTCATACTTTCTATTCATTTTTTCTCACTTTACTCACTCCCTCTGCCACTTTGTAAAACTACACCATACACCTCTATCTACCTTTATTATTTAAACCAATTTTACTGCAGTCTCCATCCCTTTTATCTGTCACCAATCCTAAAACACTCAAATATCTCAATGGACATTAGAAAACAATTTTTTCAAACACTATTCAGTCTGATTCTGTGCTGTCAATGCCAGACGTGGACACTCACCAAATACCATGACAAAAAAATATCAATATGTGAGGTGAAATGCTTAAAAAAAATGGTAAACAAGACAAGAAGAGATCAAATGTGAAATGAAACAGTCCAGCAAATGGTGGGAACAACACTTGTCAAAGACTACATTGTAAATCAGAGTCAAGTGGATCAAGTATTTGATATGCATGATTCCAGAACAACCAACTGCACATGCATACAACCCAAAAATATTTGGATATAGGGCACAAGGATGACCAAGGAAGAGGTGGATAGATGGGGTGAAACACACACTGAGTAAACATAACATGACAACTAACAAGACCTCTCATCTTGCTCTGGATTGATGAAACTACATGCAACACTAATGGCCAAGCAGACAGACAACAAGTAAACTCTGATAAGATAATTTATCACTCACTTCACATCACTTCACTGAGTTGATCTTAATAGCTTTCCTCAATTTCTGATGGCAGGTAATTTGGTATTTTTAAAATTTAATGTTTATATATACCATGGGAAAGTACACATAGAAGGGGCAGATATTGAAGAAGTCAATCAATTTGCATACCTTGGCAGCTACATAGATCAAGATGGTGACACCAGAAAGAAAGTTAGAATTAGAATTGCAAAAGCAGCATCAATCTTCAAGAATCTTGAGAACATATGGAATTCAAAAGTTATAAGCACAAAAACCAAGTTAAGACTATTCAATTCAAATGTAATATCCACCCTCATTTATGCATGCGAAAGCTGGAAAACAACTAAAGTAATAGACAAGAAATTAGACTCTTTTGAAAATAAATGCCTAAGGAAAATACTCAGCATCAAATGGAACGAATTCAAGAACAATGCAGAGATAAGACAAATGACTGAACAACAACCAGTCACATGGGTGATCAGGAAAAGGAGATTGACATATGTTGGTCATGTGATGAGAAGAAACGATCAGAGAATCTCAAAACAAGCTATCAAGTGGAACACAACAGGCCAAAGAAAATGAGGCAGACCGTGTAAAACTCTGAAGAGGACATTGTTAAGAGAGGCCAGATTAACAGGCATAAAATCCCTTCATGAGGTTGAAAGACTCGTCGAAGACAGGAAAAATTGGCGAACTACCTTACGAGCCCTATGTGACATTTAACGGCACGGGAAGGATATAAGATATAAGATATACCATGGACACAAAAAGAACAAATATATCCATACTACAAGAACTTAACATCGAAGAAGGCTTCTAGTAAAGGGTATTAAAGAGAGAAAATTTTAATATTTTGGACACATTAAACGTCATGATAATCTAGAGAAAACTGTCTTGGAAGGGTACATAATGGGAAAAAGAAAGAGAGGAAGACCAAGGCGAAGATGGCTGCAAGACATCATTGATGATCTACAAATGGATGCATTAGCAGCAGGTCATCTTGCTCACAACCGAGAGGCCTAAAGGAGTGCTGTTAGGGAAGCAAAGTTCTGCAAGGGACATGCAAATGAATGAATGAATGTTTATAATATCAATGTTCCCATCAGTTTGAAAATTTTGAATATTGCAAGAGGATCACCAACTGAAAGTTTGGAATATTCAGAAATTCACTTTATGGTTTTGTGTTCAATGTCATAGTCTTCTTGTAAATATCACGCATAGAGGATTTTAAAAATTTAGCTGATAAAACATCTCTCTTCCATCCTCAGAGAATTTTTCTTCTATCTCTAACCCATACAACACAATTCTTTAGATCATCAGAGGAACATGTTTTAGCCACACGGGGCTGGTATTAGAAGTATGAAATTAAACTTTTCAAGTTTCCATTGTTTCATTGCATATACCTCACATCCAACATGATGCCTTTTCTGCATACAGTTAAATACATTTTAAAAGTATGATCATCTATGTCAGTGAATATCAATGATGGTGGCTAATAAAGATGATTATTATGATTATGATACCATTCAGTTTCAGATGTTTTCCTGCACAAGCAGCTTTCACAATAATTTGTATGTTTTCATATTATCTTTCAAACATATATAGCTGTTACAATAAAATATTAAGTAATTTTTTTCATATTATACGTACATCTTTTGTGGAATAAAAGTGATGGTTATGAAATCTTGGGTTGTCTATGACAGCAAAGTCCATAGCTATAACAATCTTTCTATCTGGCTTCCTGTTCACTGTTTCATCATCTGCTTTAAGTGATCTCAAACTTGACACAAGAATGCTAGTGTTGGTTGCTGCAGAATTTATAGGATTGAGAACCTGAGAATGAAATATTGAAAAGTACATCATTGACCTTAGACTGACAAATGAAAATATTTATCTTTAACAAACAACCACATGTATTATATTTATCTTGAACAAACAACCAAATGTTTTATATTTATCTTGAACATACAACCACATGTATTATTTTTATCTTTAACAAAAAACCGCATGTATTATCATATTTATCTTAAACAAACAATCAAATGTGTTATATTTATCTTGAACAAATAACCAAATGTGTTATATTTATCTTGAACAAACAACTACATGTGTTATATTTATCTTGAGCAAACAACCACATGTATTATATTTATCTTGAACAAACAACCACACATATTATCATATTTATCTTGAACAAACAACCAAATGTGTTATAATCTTACAATAATATATCATTTTTTAAAATGTTTGCTGTTTGTTCATAATGAATTGCTAGACTGAGGGAAAAGATTAATGGACAGACAAAAGGATGGATGAATGAATAGATGGATGGATGAACAGATGGATGAAAGACAGACAGGAAGGTGCAGAGAAAGAGATACAGACAGAAAAAACTAACAGATTGACTATCATTTGGAATGAAGGAATCTCAGTTTGGTGCACATTACAGTTTGAGAAAAGGAGAGAGATCTGGATGTGCCTTGTCATGATCCTTTTGCTTGTGTGCAATTAAAAAGAAGGGACATTAACATAAACAGGGACTGATGCACATATGATAATATGACATGTGGAATTAGCTGATAGTTTGAATATAGAATTCCAAATACCATGATACGTGGAATTAGCTAATAGTCTAATTTAGAATTCCATAAATCTGACCTGATACATGGATACTTATCTTACAGTCAGGGTAAACTGGAAAAATCACTACTTGTATGTATGGCTTTCAAAAATGTAAAACAAAATTAATTGAAACAGAAATATTTTTTTAAATTAATCACTTATCTTCAGTGTGAACATACCAATCCTTCCAAAGAGGGAGCAATTGTGAAGAATGTGTGGTTTTTTTCCATGCCTTCCTGTGCCCCCTCATAATGCAGAATTGCTGTCTCATGAGCATTTAGAAAATCAGGTCCACAATCCAATTCCCCTTGGACCCTGATTAAATAGTTGTCAGTTTTCTGATTGGCTGTTAGAACAAAGTCATACCTGGAAATGACATATCATGTATTAGCAACAACTTCATACACCTAAAGGCGACAAGTCTACATTACTATACATTTTTTCCTCTTGACTTTCTATCAAAACACATATTTTGCCATGTCTATTTATTTTTAGACATGATAGTGAACAGAAAAGCCTTACTTTGAACATCAAAAAGACAGAGACTATAGTTATATCTAAGAAACAGAATCCACCAGCATGCAATATAAAATTAAATGGAACTATTCTAAAGCAGGTGCAGAAATTCAAATACCTTGGAGCAGTAATAACTTCAGATGGGAAAAGCAGAACAGAAATTAGGAACAGAATAGGCCAAGCAAAGACGGCACATGATGATGATGATGATGATGATGAGTTTTTTGGGTTTTTTTGTTTGGTCCATAAATTTCTAGGAATGTTGCATATTTGTCTGGCCCATAAGTCAGTGTTTTATTTGTCTGTCCTTGAAACAATGATGGAAGAGTATGATCTATAACATAAATTATTCCAACTCTTCATTGCAAGTTTCATCAATATTTTATGATACATGAATTCTATTATTTCCTTGCTAGTTTTAATAATACTTGATGGATTTCCGGTTTTATATATTTTTGAAAATATTTATTTTGAATATCTATAAATAAACACATGGAAAATTGAAATGATAAAGTATCAGTAGATATATGAGTTTGTCAATTATTGTTGAAAGTATGATGTCTATTGCAGTTTCTGACAGTCTCTTTAAAACATGACTAATCATATTAACATGTTTTATCTGAACTGTTGTTTACCTTTCACCAGCAAAGATATTAAATGACTCAACTTCTATTGGTTCAACTGGTGCACCATCCGATGCAATGATCTCTATTTTATGATCATCTACAGAAACCCTCAGTGGACAGTTCAGGATACCATTACTAACTACACGAAAGCGATACCGTAAATCTCTTTTCACAGTGAACTTTTCACGAGGAGTGGTGTTGTTTTGCTTAGTTTTGGTGTCGAAGACAAAAGCATTCATGCCTTTCCCTGAAAAAATAAATAAAATATATAAGATATTTCTACAATCTCAGACTCTCTCCAAAATAAATCAGCTGATTGGAAAACATTTTTTTTTTTTTAGTTTAGCAAAAAAAATCAAATTTTTGTTTGAATGAATCTAGCTACATTCAACTGACATATGAAACTAGTTTGGCATATATCATCAAACTGTATTCAATATTTTAGAGTTAAAAATTGATATAATTAATTCATGATGCTAATTTGATCCTTTAAAATGTTTTAAACATAGACATACATAGAAAGGCAAAGAATAATCAAAGGAAGTCATAGAAAAAATGTTTATAACAGAAATGAGTTGCAAAATGAGTGAAAAAGGGAGCATGCTGCTTTTTGGTAAAAGAATTTGCAATGTGTCTTATGAACTATTTGTTTTTTCTTGTCATAAAATTTACTTACTTACATTTATTTACATCCTTCTCATGCCATTAAACATCACATAGGGCTCGCACAGTTGTTTGTCAGTTTTCCTGTTTTTGGTAAATTTTTCAACTTCATCAAGGGATATTATGCCCACTAAGCTGGCTTCTCTTAACAATGTCCTCTTTAGAGTTTCACATAGTCAACCTCTTTTTCTTCAGCCTGTTGTGCTCCACTTGATAGGTTGTTTTGGTATTCTCTGATTGTTTCTTCTTATCACATGGCCTACATATGTCCATCTTCTTTTTGTGATCACCCATGAGACAGGTTGTTGTTTGCTCATCTGTCTTATTTCTGCATTGTTCTTAAATTCGTTCCACTTTATACCAAGTATTTTCCTGAGGCATTTGTTTTCAAAAGTGTATTTAGTTGATTTTCAGCTTTCACTTGCATAAATGTGGATATCACATTTGATTTGAATAATCTGAACTTGTTTTTTGTGCTTATAACTTTTGAATTTCACATGTTCTCAAGACTTTTGAAGGACAATGCTGCTTTTGCAATTCTAATTCTAATTTCCTTCCTAGTGTCACCATCTTGTTCTCTGTAGCTGCCAAGGTATGCAAACTGTTTAATAAAATTTACACTTGCTATTAATTCTGTTGTCCACAATTCAGAAAAGTAACACATTTCTTTCCACATTCAGATCAAAACCCATAGTTCTTTAACAGCATCCAGATTTAAAACTTTTTTTCTGTGCATGATGAAAATAGACTAAATGTTTTTATCACCTTGATGTTAATACTGGCTGGAATCTGATTTTTGTTGTTGCAATCTTTCAGTTATTTGTTAAAAAATTCCACATTTCAAACAAAATATTGCTTTGGTTTTTAGTTCACTGCATACTAAAGATGTTGATGCATCTTTACTTTGCTCTAAGCATTACTTAGATTTGGACAGAACTAGATGTACTGTAGCCTTATGGAGGCCTAGCATCAAGGCTAGTTCTTGCCTTGCTTTCACTATTATGAAACCACTTAACCTGTTAAGATTTTTGTGAATTTTCAAATCTGCATTGTGGCAAAAAGACAAGTTTATAATGTTAAAAATCCAGCACATCAAAAATGTTCAAACCAAATAAGCAAAGGCAGCAGTCATGGAGAGTGAGTAGGACCACCAGGAAGTATTGTACATGCTCATGACTGACAAGGGAATGAGGGACATCTTAAAACCTCTAAACACCAGCTGCCTTGTGGATAGGACAAAGTTCAAAGGCTTGCATAGACCATAAACAAATCTTCAGTTCACAAAGGAAAACCACTGTTGTAACTCCTCAAGAATAGTCAAGCAAATCTTTAGAAAGAAAATTGAAGTGAATGATGTTAATGAGCATTTTAATATAATAACCTCATCTGATAGGGTATTTCATGAGCCACAGATCATCTTAAACCAACTGTTGACATCATTCATTCATTCATTCATTTGCATGTCTCTTGTGGAACTTTGCATCCCAAACAGCACTCCTGTAGGCCTCTTGGTTGTGAGCAAGATGGCCTGCTGCTGATGCAACCATTTGCAGATCATCAACGATGTCTTGCACCCATCTTCGCCTTGGTCTTCCTCTCTTTCTTTTCCCCATTATGTACCCTTCCAAGACGGTCTTCTCTAGACTATCATGACGTTTAATGTGTCTAAAATATTTAAGTTTTCTCTCTTTAATCCTCTTTACTAGTCAGCCTTCTTTAATATTAAGTCCTTGTAGTATGGACATATTTGTTCTTTTTTGTGTCCATGGTATCTGAAGAACTCTTCTGTAGCAGTTACATTCAAAGGCATTTATTTTTTTCTCAACTGTTTTGTTAAGTGTCCAGGTCTCACAGGCATATGTTAAGATGGGAAAGATGCATGCAATTAAAAATCTTATTTTTGTGGTTCTGTCTGCTGTTGACAAAATAAACAAATTCAAACTTGCAATATGAAACATAAGAACATTATATCAGAAAATTATTAAAAGTGGAAGGAATGGAAATTAGCATCCCAGGAATGAATGAAGTGAGATAGACTAGTACAGGCACAATTTATTCAGTACAGGACACTGTCATGCACTTAGAAAGTAATAAACAAGAAAGATATGCAGATATAATCTTTGATTAGAAAACAGCAAAAACAAAATTTTCTTGAATATTAATTCAGTTAACAGGAACACCTATAAATGTAAGCATTACACAAGTATACTCACCAACAACTGACATTTATCAAGTGAAAATTCAAACATTTTATAATGATTTAGATTAAGATGTGCACCATACAAAATCACAGCAAGTTTACATCATACTCAGTGACTTTAATGCTGACACTGAAAATGAGAAAGTGAGAGATGTTGTTTGGGATTTTGGATCAGAACAAGAAATGAGAGGAGATAAAATGATGCAGGAAAAACATGGTCTAAATAAAATTCAGAAAGATATGCTACATGCAGCAGCCCTGACAGAAAAAGACATTTAATAAAATCATTTGAAGTATCATTAATAGGAGATTCTGAAATGCCTTACTAACAACAAAAAACATGTCAGAAGCTGACTGCAATAATAAGCACGATCCATTATGTGCCAAAACAAGAGTAACATTACAGAAAGTGCTCAGAAGAATTTAAAGCATAAAGTAAAAATGGACCTGTAGTGAAGAAGTAAAGGACAAAGTTGAAGTTATGGCTAGATACAGTGCATTAGCAAAGTATTGATGGACAGTGGGAAATGCTACATACTTTAATCTATCAGACAGGAAGTAAAATAATACCTGAGAGAAAAAAAACAACAAAGAAAAAATATAGATATTATCAGAAATTCTGCAGCTTGTTGATAAATAAAGACCAAAAAATCAAGAATGACAAGAAGATAAGAAGCAAATACAGACAAGCAAGAAAAGCCTGGCTAGATGAGAAAAGGCCTGTTGATAGACACAAACAACTGTGATGGACTACAAATACTTGAAGGGGGATCTTGCATGCCATTAACTATATGAAGAGAGGGAAAGCAATGGTACCTAATTAAATTAACTGGGTCCAGCGCAGTAGCAATTTTTATTCCAGGGAGGTTGAGGTTCATTTTGAGGTTGGTGTAAAACACATTTTTGAAATGTATGATGCTATATATCATCATCTGACACATCCAACTTCAAGAGGCAAAGCACTAGAACAATCACTGTGCAGGAAACATACTGCCCCCACACATCTCTCCCCCCTCCCATTCTGTAGCATAGTGACAGAGACTGAGAACTTCTGCATTACGTTCCATTTCTCCCAGTCTCTGTCTCTATTAGTAGAGTGAGTATTTTTTTTGTGGCCTGGCTATGCTACAGTTTTCAACACAGTTTCTTCGTTGCTAAGCAGTCAATTGACCACCTCATCATCATCATCATCAGGTGCCGTGCCGATTGACGTTGGCTATTATGCTTCTCCAGAGTACACGATCCTTCATGCAGGCCATCAGCTCAGTTGGTGATCTCCTCTCACACCATCCCATCAGACTGTCCAGTATCATTTCTCTTGGTCTTCCTCTTGATATTCTTCCTTCTATTTTTCCTGTTGTTATAAAATTTTCAATGCCCTCTCTTCTCATTGCATATTATATGAAAGTACATTATCTCTCTCTTATTTTTTTGACAAGATTTTTTGTCTCTCCAGCTCTTCTCATACACTCTTCATTAGTTATTTTTGCTGTCCAGGGGATTCACAACATTCTTCTAATAAACCACATTTCTGCTGCTTCCAATGATTTTTGTGCAGACCTGCCTATTGTCCATGATTCACTTCCATATAACAAGATAGGTTCAATATAGCATTTTAGGACTCGTTTTCTAACATTCATTGATAAGGATGTGTTGGTTAATACATTTCTAATTCTCTGAAATGCAGTCTTTGCTTGGCCTATTCTGTTCCTAATTTCTGTTCTGCATTTCCTATCTGAAGTTATTACTGCTCCAAGTTATTTGAATTTCTGCACCTGATTTAGAATAGTTCCATTTAATGTTATACTGCATGTTGGTGGATTCTGTTTCTCAGATACAACCATAGTTTTTGTCTTTTTGATGTTCAAAGTAAGGCCTTTCTGTTCACTTTCTTTGGCGACTTTATCCAAGAGATTTTGCAGGTCTTGTTGGTTCTCAGCTATCAATACTGTGTCGTCAGCATACCGAAGGTTGTTAATATTGTATCCTCCAATATTTATGCCTGGTTCTGTTATGATCATTCTTAGAATATTCTCACTGTACAGAGAAAAAAGGTCTGGAGATAGTACACATCCTTGTCACATCCTTTGTTTTATAGGTTGATATTTTCCAGTTCTATTTTCAACTCCGTCAGGGGTGCATATTGTCACCTTACTTATTTAACTTGTATACTGAAAATATAATGAGGTATGTTAAAGAAGATGTAGACAAAGAATATTATGATGCCATAACAATTGGAGGTTATGAAATACCAGAGATTAGATATGCTGATGACACACTATTACTGTCCACAACACAAAAAGGAATGGAAAAACTAATTATGTCAGTCCGTAAGAATAGTGAAGGGCAAAACCTCTGTCTTAATGTGAAGAAAACTGAATTGATGACAACTGAGAAAACAAACAAGACAGCTGATGTATGTATCAATGAGGAAAAACTGGAGGAAGTGGAGAGTTTTGAATATCTTAGATCACTGCTAACTAATAATGGAGATACAATGAGGGAAGGAGGACATTATCACTCTTCAGAAAGTAAAACAACTAAAGAATGTGAGAAGAGGAACAGACAAAACTACAAAAATAAGCTTTTTAAGGGCATGCATCTTTTCCATCATAACATATGCCTGTGAGACCTGGACACTTAACAAAACAGCTGAGAAACAAATAAATGCCTTTGAATGTAAATGCTACAGAAGAGTTCTTCAAAGACCATGGACACAAAAAAGAACAAATATATCCATACTACAAGGACTTAATATTAAAGAAGGCTGACTAGTAAAGAGGATTAAATAAATATTGTGGACACATTAAACATCATGATAATCTAGAGAAGACCGTCTTGGAAGGAGGCATAATGAGAAAAAAAAAGAGAGGAAGACCAAGGTGAAGATGGGTGCAAGACATCGTTGATGATCTGCAAATGGATGCATCAGCAGCAGGTCATCTTGCTCACAACCGAGAGGCCTACAGGAGTGCTGTTTGGGATGCAAAGTTCCACAAGGGAAATGCAAATGAGTGAATGAATGAATGAATTTTCAACTCCAATTGCTGCTTCTTGCTGCCAGTATAGATGCTTTACAATCCTCAGGTCTTTGCCGTCTATATTGATGTCTTCAAGCATTTAAAAAATTTCGTTATTTTTCACTTTGTCGATTGCCTTGGTGTAATCAATGAGGAATAAGTAGAGATCCTTCTGTACTTCTAAAGCTCTTTCTGTTAGTGTTTGTAAATCATAAATGGCAATGTGTGTTCCCTTTCCTTCAACAAATCCAAACTGTTCATCTGCTATTTCCATTTTTATCTTTTCCTTGTTCTTCTCATGATTCTCAGAAGTAGCTTTGTTATGTGACATGAGAGGCTGATAGTCCTGTGGTAATCACATTCCTTTGCACTTGGTTTCTTTGATAGTGCTATAAACGTGGATTTAAGCAAGTCACTGGGCATATAACCACTGTTGTAAATGTCATTCAGTAACTTGATTATTATTTTTATTCCTATCTCCTCTAGCGCCTCTATTTCTTCTATTGTTATATTATCAGGCCCAGTCACTTTTCCTTTCTTTATGTGTTTGATGGCATCTATGACTTCATCTTCAAATATTGGTGGTCCATCACAGTTTTCAGTATCTAGTGTTAATTCTGGTCTTTCTCCTCCATATAGCTCACTGATGTAATCTGTCCATGTCTTCTTTTCCCATTAACATTCTTTTAATTTCAGGCATTCTGTGGTATATTTTGTTTTCCTGCCTGTGAGTTCACTAATTCGTTTGTGCATGTTTTACCTGTCTTTATTATTAGAGTCCTCTATTTGTCTACACTGTTCATTTAACACTTCCTTTGCTTCTCTGCATTTGTGCCTTATTTCTTTATTTATCTTGCTATATTTTTCTTGGTTATTTTTACTCCTCCTCCTCTTGTCCATCAGTCCTAAGATGTCATCTGTCATCCATATATTTTTAGGGGCTTCTTTATTGACCATCTACAGGATCAACTCCAATGTGCTGAATTATAACGCTTCTGTCACTAATACAGTTGTAACTGATGGGTTATCAACTCAACACTGTTCACATAAAAGAAAGATAGTTACTTTACTGTCTAGCTCTTTGTATGTTGCTTTTGCCAGATCTTTTCTAAGATCTGTCTTTAAATTCAACATGGCTAATTTGGCTGTTTCTATTTTCTTTTTTTGCTGTCCAGCGCTTGCTTTTGCTGCTGTGATTATGGCTGTGCTGTAAGAATTCCGTAATTCATCTGTATCTGTCTCATCTACCTCACTGAGTGCTGTGAGATGAATGGTAAATTATGGACTGAAATTCTTACATCCTTCCCATGCTGCTAAATGTCACATAGGGCCCACATCATAGTTCACCAAGATTTCCTGTCTATGGCATGTTTTTCAATCTCTTCAAGGGATGTTATGTCCACTGAAATGGAGAGGCCATTTCTTAACAATGCCCTCTTTAGAGTTTCAAGTGGTTGACCTCTTTTTCTTTGGCCTGCTGTGTTCCACTTAATAGCTTGTTTGGGGATCCTCTGATTGTTCCTTCTCATTACATGAGAGACGTATGTCCATCTTCTTTTTCTGATCACCCATGAGAGAGTTGGTTGTTTGATCATCTGTCCTATCTCTGCGTTGTTCTTGAACAACATCTGTACACCTTCTTAATAGCACTCTGTTAAAAATAAATACATAAATATGAGTCCCTGCCTAGTAATTCTGTCTCTATTATAAAGAGAAAGAAGTCAGTTCTTATATGTGTGTATTAAAATATGGTAGACAGAGATGTATGGCTCTTTCTTTTACAAAAAGCAACAGTGAGGGAAGCAGGCAGAATCAAGAGTAGCAGAATATAAGACAAACATTTATAAATGAAGAACACACAACAATCCAATGTTTTGGAAAATGCCTTTGTCAAGGACCACATACAAAAACAACACAGCAGATGAGGACGTGAAAAACAAATTAAAAATTAACACTTAGATCCTCCCCTGAAGAAAAGACTTGAATGATGTACACTCTGTATGCCTGCTATGAAGACATTTGCGTAAAATTTTGACCACTGTCCTCTGAGGTATGAAGAGTTCATATGAGTTCATAGCATCAACAGTCTCTTCTTTCATACTAGGCCTACCAATTCTTTTAAGATCACCGTTGGAGACCATGTGTGTATGTTTGTGTCTCAAAAGTTTGGTACCTGCAGGAGACTGAATTTAAGTGATGAAATTTCTGTGTCATGACCTCATTCCCTTTCTGGGTGTCATAATTTTCAACCAGACAGGCATTGATGGGTTCACTTCTTCTTATGGGTGTATGATAGTAAAATATATTAATCCACTGTTCTATCATGGCTAAACCACTGATCTTGTCCTGCCAGAGTTTGTGATTCAAGTCCTAGGTAACTCTCTTGTCATTTTTATTTCCCTCACATCTAAAAGTGCCTTATCAATAATTATTTTTCAAGATCTAACCACACACCTGTGTTTTCTGTTACTTTACTGTATGAAAGCCTTGCTGCTTCCTATTTGTAAAAATTTGTTTTACACTGCCAGTCTTTTTAAACTTTGCATACCAACCTCTGATGCTTTTAACATCTTGTGGATGATATCCATACTCATTTCTGAATCCTTATTGAACTGTAACTGGTGAATTAGTTTCATGATACTATGAAACACACCAGGCTTCCATCTACATAGACACCATTTTGATACTGGTGATTGCAACACTGTCTGTAAGAAAAAAACCTCCCAAAAATGGCCTAACTAATTGAAAAACAACAACAATATAATGCAACAACATTCATGTTTATGTCTAACATAGTTTCTAACTGTTTTGCTTTTTTTTTAATCAGGAAAAGAAGTTATGACCACTCTGTTTTTCAATGGATGCTCCTGTCTCAAGAAAAATGTTTTTAAAATACGAAGTTGAGTTATTGACATTCTGGTATTTCAAATTATTTTTGTTACTGACCATTGGCTCAAAATCAATGTAAGACTTTGTTATAACATTGCTTTGAAGATCAGTATAACTGTTTATGCAAAGATGCAAAGGGAAACCAAAAAAAAAACATGAATATTTCTTTAATATTTTTTACATGTGATGAGATGTTTAATACTGAAATAATTTTTTCCAAAAAAGAAGTCCATGGAGAACATATTATGCCTAAAGTCAGTGAATCTTATAGGCTGGAAAATACTGTAGTTCTTTCTGTAATTCAGCGTCACTGTTTTTTGAACTGGTTGTCATTTTACATTTCATCAGTATTGAAACTGGATCTTATCCTAATGTCATCAATATTAGAATCAGATATCATTTTGATGCCACAGTAATAGGATTGGATGCTGTCCATATATAGTTTCATCACCTCCTATGCCAGATAGAATGGGTGGTCATACTCCTCCACTAATCTCAGTCCTTGACATTTCTGAGTAACTGCAGCTGATTCCTTTCCATGCGACAATGTCAAGCCTTCTAACATTTTTTTCCTTGGTCAACCTCTGCCTCTCCTGCCTTCAATTTTTCCCATTGTTATGATGTTTTCCAGTTTCTCTCTCTCATCACATGCTCCAAAAATGATATTTCTATATCTTTGTTACTATGTTATGTTTCTCATTTGCTTGTCTCAAACACTGCTCATTAGATATTTTGGCTGTCCATGTGATCTTCAATGCTGATCTCAGAAACCACATCTCTGTTGCCTCCAATTATTTACTCAGTTGTCTCCCAATAATCCATGATTCATATCCATATAGCAAATTAGGTTCAATATAAAACTGTAATCCAATCTTTCTCACAATAAATGACAATGACTCATTGCACAAGATGGTTTTCAGTTTCTGAAATGGTACTTTTGCCTGGCATATTCTGCTTTTAAATATATTTGAATATCTCGTACCAAGTCATACTACCCCAACTGAAAGGATGACCAATAAACATAAATATTATACAAGTGTGGTTAGCAGGGCAGGGATATCCTCTATCAAAGGAGAAGTAAGATGCCTCCTTACCTCTGTCAGTCTACGGGACACCATTGGGCAAAGTGGAGTACCCGTATAGCCCCCCCCCAGTCAGGGTGACGTGAAGCCATGGGAGCAGGTGGTGGATGGAATGGAAGAGCAGCCGACAGATAATGTTGGTTATGGTCACCATTCTATGATGGTAGGCAGATGATCTCAATGTAGGGACAATGGCTACAGTCACTGACTAGTACAGTCACTGCCTGGAAGGAAAGCAATGGTAAACTATCTTCTGAAAATATACCAAGAAACATCGTTGAAGATTTGCAAATGGATGCATCAGCAGCAGGCCATCTTGCTCACAACCGAGAGGCCTACAGGAGTGCTGTTGAGGAGGCAAAGTTCCGCAAGGGACATGCAAATGAATGAATGAATGAATTATACAAGTGTATGGTCTTGAAACTGATTTATCAGTTCCACAACTAAATGTCAACTTAGATGAAGCTACACTGAATGAAACTGAAACAACAGTCAATCTAATGACTAACAACAAAACTGCAGGTGAAGATGAAATAACAATCAAAATGTTAAAAGCTATTAACAGTGACAATATAAGCCAGCTACAGAGAATGTTTAATAAAATCTGTTAAGAAGAAAAGGTCCCTTCTAAATGGAAACAAGGAATCAGTGTTAAAATACCCAAAACAGGAAATCTCAGTGACTGCAATAACTGAAGGGGTGTAACCTTACTATCAGTTGTGTCAAAGGTGTTTTATAAAGTGATTCTAAATAGAATTAAGGATGTAGTGAATAAATAGAATTAAGGATGTAGTGGATACCACAATGAGAGAAGAACAGGCAGGATTTCAAACAGGGAGAAGCTGTCTTGACCAGATCTTTACTCTGAGAATATATAAAATTGGAAAAAAGTAGGAGCAGCTTTATTACTTAACGATTACAAAGTTGTGACGTTTCGGCGTGAGCCTTAATCATACAAAAACATACAGAACGAAGAAATAGGGAGAGGAGATAAAGTATAGATTTACATGAATACTGTAAAAAAAAAAAAAAGTACTTAGCTGTAAATAAGGTGTGGCTTGTCTGACGGTGTGTGTCAGGAATGGATCTGGTAGGACGTGGAAATTGTTTAAATAGAGACCTGTGACATGTGGTCGGTGGGTTGTAACTGGGAGTGGTGGATGGGGAACCGGGGAGGGGAGAGAGAGTGACGCACTACTGGTCTAGCTAGGAGAATTTGAAACAGGTGATTGGGGAAGAGATGTTGCAGAGAAGAGGGGTTGCTGAGAAAATAGCGGGGTTGCAGAGTGATGCTGTGAGGAAGTTTGAAAAGTAAAAAGGGGTGGATTTAGTGGAGAGGTACTATAATGATTGAAGAAGATGATGTTACGTGTAACTAAACAGCGAGTTTAACCCATGTGGTTCCAGTGTCCCATAATTTTGAATGCACCGGTTCTCAAGTGCCAGGCGGCTTGTGTCATCTGCGTGACATTGTTTAATGGCTGTTACCAGAAAATCAGATTTGCCTCTGTGGTTGGGGCCATTGAAATGATTTGGGACTGGTTTCGAAGCATGCTGGGTGATGTCGTATAGATGTTTTTGCATGCGGTCCCCTAATCTGAGGCCAGTCTCACCGATATATGTTATCCTGCATCTTTTGCACACGATGACATATATCACATTTCGGGACTCACATGTGAATCCCTCATGAAGTGTGAGGATAGTTTTGGGAAAGGTGATTGTTTTCGTTTCCCAAACTACAGGGCAGGTAACGCAGCGGGGGCGGTTACATTTTCTGGTGCCAACATACTTAAGGCTCTGTTTCAAGTGGCTGTGGACGAGGATGTCCTTAAGGTTTGGCTCACGTTTGTATGCCAATAGGGGTGCTTCAGAGAAAATGTTACGAGTGTCGGAGTCGAGTTGGATTATCGGCAGATGACGATAAAGGATTTTCTTAACCATCTGACCGTGTGGGTGGAAAGGCAGTACTAACTTAACTCTGTCAGATGGAGTAACAGGCTTTTTCCTGAATACTTCTTTGCGGCTCACTAGTTTAGAATTTTTCCGTCATCGCCACTACCCAGAAAAGGTCCTTCGTAAAGCCTTCAACCGTATCCAACTAGTGAGCCGCAAAGAAGTATTCAGGAAAAAGCCTGTTACTCCATCTGACAGAGTTAAGTTAGTACTGCCTTTCCACCCACACGGTCAGATGGTTAAGAAAATCCTTTATCGTCATCTGCCGATAATCCAACTCGACTCCGACACTCGTAACATTTTCTCTGAAGCACCCCTATTGGCATACAAACGTGAGCCAAACCTTAAGGACATCCTCGTCCACAGCCACTTGAAACAGAGCCTTAAGTATGTTGGCACCAGAAAATGTAACCGCCCCCGCTGCGTTACCTGCCCTGTAGTTTGGGAAACGAAAACAATCACCTTTCCCAAAACTATCCTCACACTTCATGAGGGATTCACATGCGAGTCCCGAAATGTGATATATGTCATCGTGTGCAAAAGATGCAGGATAACATATATCGGTGAGACTGGCCTCAGATTAGGGGACCGCATGCAAAAACATCTATACGACATCACCCAGCATGCTTCGAAACCAGTCCCAAATCATTTCAATGGCCCCAACCACAGAGGCAAATCTGATTTTCTGGTAACAGCCATTAAACAATGTCACGCAGATGACACAAGCCGCCTGGCACTTGAGAACCGGTGCATTCAAAATTATGGGACACTGGAACCACATGGGTTAAACTCGCTGTTTAGTTACACGTAACATCATCTTCTTCAATCATTATAGTACCTCTCCACTAAATCCACCCCTTTTTACTTTTCAAACTTCCTCACAGCATCACTCTGCAACCCCGCTATTTTCTCAGCAACCCCTCTTCTCTGCAACATCTCTTCCCCAATCACCTGTTTCAAATTCTCCTAGCTAGACCAGTAGTGCGTCACTCTCTCTCCCCTCCCCGGTTCCCCATCCACCACTCCCAGTTACAACCCACCGACCACATGTCACAGGTCTCTATTTAAACAATTTCCACGTCCTACCAGATCCATTCCTGACACACACCGTCAGACAAGCCACACCTTATTTACAGCTAAGTACTTTTTTTTTTTTTTACAGTATTCATGTAAATCTATACTTTATCTCCTCTCCCTATTTCTTCGTTCTGTATGTTTTTGTATGATTAAGGCTCACGCCGAAACGTCACAACTTTGTAATCGTTAAGTAATAAAGCTGCTCCTACTTTTTTCCAATTTTATACATTCTAGTATCACAGCTTTACTGCAGTGTTTAGTGTATAGTTGTATACTTATACACCAATTATTGTGTTACTCTGAGAATAATGCTTGAAGAACATGTTGAAAAGCAAAAACCATTAGTACTGAACTTTATAGACTTTAAAAAGGCATTTGATAGTATACACAGAGATTCATTGCAAAGAATTTTAAGGACTATATGGAACATCATCTAAAATTGTCAACATTTCTACAACGGATACGTTTGTGCAGTCAAGACAGAAGAAGGAATGAGTGAATGGTTAAAGATTAAAACAGGCATGAAACAAGGATGTATACTATCTCCTTTGCATTTTGGAACTGCTATAGACTTTATAATAAAAAGATGCTGTACAGGTAAAACAGGCATTGATTTGGTACATGGGGCCCAAATAGAAGATCTTGATTTTGCAGATGGCATAAATCTTATCAGTGACAATGTGAATTTGATGCGGGCAAAAACAGATTCTTCCATAGCTAGCAAAATAGGTATTGAAATTAACAAAAATAAAACAAAAATTATGAACTTTCTCATTAATCAAGAAGGAAAAATATATGTAGAAGGAACAGCTGTTGATGAATTAAACCAATCTGCATACCTTGGCAGCTAAATAGACCAGAATGGTAACACCAGGAAGGAAGTTAGAATTGCAAAAGCAGCATTGTCCTTCAGAAATCTTGAGAACATATGGAATTCAAAAGTTATAAGCACAAAAAACAAGTTAAGATTATTCAATTCAAATGTGATATCCACCCTTATTTATGCATGTGAAAGCTGGAAATCAACTAAGGAAATAGATAAGAAATTAAACTCTTTTGAAAACAAATACCTAAGGAAAATACTTGGTATAAAGTGGAACAAATTTAAGAACAGTGTAGAGATAAGACAGCAAACAACAACCTGTTCTGACCACCCATGAGACAGGTTGTTGTTTACTCATCTGTCTTATCTCTTATCAAATAAGGAACAGAATAGGCCAAGTAAAGGCTGCATTTCAGAGAATGGGAAATATATTATGCAAAACATACATATCGATGAATCTTAGAAAATGAGTCCTAAAATGCTATATTGAACCTATCTTATTATATGGAAGTGAATTATGGACAATAGGCAGGTCTGTAAAAAAATCATTGGAAGCAGTAGAAATGTGGTTTACCAGAAGAATGTAGCGAATTCCCTGGACAGCAAAAATAGCTAAATTAGAATGTATGAGAAGAGCTGGAGAGACAGACAAATCTTTTCGAAAAAATACGAGAGACAATGTACTTTCATAGGACATGCAATGAGAAGAGGGGGTATTGAAAATGTTATAACAACAGGAAAAATAGAGGGAAAAAGAGCTGGGGAAGACCAATAGAAATGTTACTGGAGAGTCTGACGAGATGGTGAGAGGAGATCACCAACTGACCTAATGGTCTGCATGAAGGGTCAGGTACTCTGTAGAAGTATAATAGCCAACACTAGTCGGCATGGCACTCGATGATGATGATAATGAGTTTTTATTAGACACTGTTAATTAGTTGATAGTTCATTGATAGTTTACAGTCATTTTTATGGCTTGCTAGCTAGTTCACAGTTAATTAGTCCAAGTTAACTCATAATAAGTTAGCTCACAGTTAGTTAATTGAGCTCAGCTCACAGTTGATTAGTTGACTGTCTGGTAGTTAGTTCACAGCTAAGTAGTTCAGTTTTCTAGTTCATTCATTCATAGTTAATTCACAATTAATTAGCTTAACAGTTGATTAGTTCATAATTCACAATTCATCATCAACATCGCCTTTCACTCACTTGAGAGCATAGTTCATAGATAAAGGCTCTCCAGTCATCCCTGATCTTGGAATTATTCTCTGTATCCTTCCATGTGTATTCCTTGTTTCTGAGCACTGTCATAATTTCTCTTCTCCAAGTAAGTCTAGCTCTTCCTGTTTTTCTAGTTCCTCAAGGATTCCATGTCAGTGCCTGTCTTGCTATGCTGGTGTCAGGTTTCCTCAGAGGGTGGCCAATCCACCTTCATTTCCTATACATGATTTGTAGGTTCATAGGTTCTTGTCCTGCCCTTTCCCAGACCTCCTCATTCCTGATCTTGTACTGCCATTTAATTTTTGAAAACCTCCTCAAGCAGTAGTTCATGAATGTTTGTATCCTCTGTTGTACTGTCTTGGTCATAACCCAGGTATCCAAACCATATAGCAGGACAGTCTTTACATTTGTATTGAAAACCTAAGTTTGCTTCTTGTTTTGATGTTTCTAGATGATCATATTTTGTTAAGTTGGATAAATTCTGTCCTAGCCTTGATTATTCTAACTTTAACATCTTTTTCTGTTCCCCTGTATGCTGCCTAAATATGTTGAATACTCTACTTCCTCAGTTGGCACTTGCACAATTACCATGTGGCTAATGATTGCACTATTACTTTTCATTATCTTTATAGTTCACAATTAGTTCACATTTAATTAATGTATATTTTATACCTACTTTCATAAATTAGTTCATGGTCCAGAATTAGTTTATTGTTATTTTGTTAACAGTATTTAGTTAGTTCACAGTTCTTTTTTTAACTATACAGTTTATCATTAATTAATTCATAGTTGGTTCACAGTCCCTAGTGAGTTAGTTCAGTCCAGTTCATTGGCAGCTGGTTAATAATATTTATTTAATAGTTAGTTTATTGTTTACTAATTTATATCTCAAATTTCATAGTTCATATTTATTATACAGCTAGTTAAATAGCTTCTAGTTAGTTGTTTCATAGTTAATTAGTTCATAGATGATTATTTCATGAGTAGTTCATAGTAATGTTCTAAGTGTACTACTCTAAGGAAGTGAATGCTGGAAAATCACCAAAACCATAGAAAACAAGTTGAATTCTTTCCAGACTAAATGTTTACAAAGAATTAGAAAAATATTTTGGCCAAACACTATAAGAAATAACATCTTATTGGCAGAAATGCAGATGAAGCCACTGACAACAATTATTGAGGAAAGACGCTGGCGATAGTTGGGACATGTGCTCCGAATGACTGACAACTCACTACCAAAAATAGCACTAAGATGGACACCACAGGGGAACAGAAGTAAGGGTAGACCAAAAGAGACATGGAGAAGAACAACAGAAAGGATGTTGAGCAATAGAGGGCTGACCTGGGCAAGAGCAGAAAAAAAGGCGAAGGACAAGCATTTGTGGAAAACCCTTGCAGAAGCCCCATGTGCCCTGGGCACGTAAGGTTCAGAGAGAGAGAGAGAGAGAGAGAGAGTTCATAGTTAGTTAAGTTGTTTACAGCTACTTATTTTTTTCAGAGTTAATTCATAGTTATATCCAGTTGTCTAGTTCATAGTTATTTCATGACTAATTCGTGGTCATTTAGTTCATAGTTTGTTCATAGTAGTTGCTTACATCAGTTAAGTTCACAATTAGTTAGTCCAAATTTATTTATTGAATTAGTTTAGTCAGACTGCTTAGAGCTAGTGAAATAGCCTAGTTAGTTCACAGTTAATAAAGGTAAACCAGTTAAAGATATCTACTTTCACATAGTCATCTATTCCTAACACATTTTCACTTGCATAATCACACACACATTCACTTAAACATTCATTCACACATATATTTAAATAATAACCTACCATTAATAAGTACTGATCTAGGTTTGTTGCTGCCATCACTATGGTGATGTTGTGCAAAGCTTGAGTCTGCATTACGATGCCACCAATCATTTACAATGATTGTGTGTTCTGGTAGATCATGGTCATAGTAACTATAGTGCTGTTCCCGTTTGGGTGACTGACGCACTACTAGATTTCCAAATAAGCCATCCGCGCGCTGTAAGCCTGCATGGCCATGCCAAAAATGTGTACCTGGTGTGCTGGCGTTAAATCTAGTTATCCAAAATATTTTAGTCAGATTATAAGAAATGATAAACATTGGGTGGAATATTTTAAAAAATGAAATGAACTGTGCTTGTGAAATAGTGAAATCAAATGATATTGTGATTATTTGACTAACAAATAACATGAACTAGTTTTAGCAATTATTTTGTCAAAATATCTGATACATGTGATAGGAAACTTTTGAAACTGAGCCATTCAAAAGTGAAATCATTCACATTTCACCACCATATGTAAGTGATAAAATATTTAATTGTTTAAGAGTTTTAAATCATAATGTATTACAGTCATATGAAAAAGTAAAATGTCCTATATGTTGTCAGCCATTATTTTTTTGTTTTATTTCTGGGTCTTGCAAGAGAGAAAATTAATAACTGTGCCATCATAACAAGTTTAAAGTGAAACTACAGTGTAAGATTGCTAAAGCTGTATTACCAGGTCTATTACTTAACTATTTTCTTTTTTCACTGTGTCAGGAAGTAGCTGCCAGGACTATTACAGATTGCTATATATGGTATACTTATAACAAGATTAAACTCACAAAAGCAATGCTACAGTTCTGTACTGGAACTTCATAATATAAGAGTATTGCCACTGGAATTCAACTCAGTATTCATGTTTGATATATAGAAACTTGTACTATTCGGATTTTGAATGAGTGAGTGATCTAATAATGTGCAAGTTGATAAATGACAGTAAATGTACAAGCTGAGAAGAAAGAAACTATAATACAAGTTGGTAGAAAATATAGTATATAAGTAAATTGTGATAAAAGGCAGTATATCTACAAGTTGTGAGATGAAAGACAACATAATACAAGTTCAGCAGTAAAAAATAGTACTGTATATGTACAAGTTGAGATTAGGCAGTATATATGCATATTGACATAAAAGGCAGTATAAATACAAGCTGACATAAAAGGTGGTATATCAAGAGTCTGCAAGTCAGTTCTTGATTCTTTAAAACACAATCTATTCATTCCTTCTATAACAGGTAAGCCACTTCTGCAATCTGCATTCTTTACTTTTACTTCATGCCACTCCCCCAAGTTTCCATTCTTTATTACAATCCTGTTTATGCCATTATCTCAGTTTTTTAGTCCTGATTATGTCATTACATTAATTTATATTCTTTATTGCAATCCTGTTTATGCCATGGTTCAAATCTCTAGTTTTATTATTTCAGTCCTGTTTATGCCACTAAGTCTACATTTTATTTTACTGCTGTATTGTTTATGGCACTCCTCCATTCTCTATATAACAGAAAGTGTGTAAACAAAAGTTCAGTAACTGTCAAGACATGGTCAAGCTGTACTAGACTTTTAGTGTTGGTGAAACCTACTAATGGTGTCAGTCTTTTTTTGTGTTGTGTCTGTGTTGTGGTTAGTTTGGAGAGAAACTGTGTGATTTTGGTGTGTGAATTAAAGATTTAAATGTTAGACATCAGAGTGAATGAATGATATTTATTTTCAAAGGGTGAAGAATTGGGCATGCAGGCCCTTCTTAAATACTGCCATTCATCACTCCATCTTTCCTTCTTCCCACACATTTGATTTTAATCTTACATCTTACATCCTTCCCACGCTGTTAAATATTACATAGGGCTCGCATGGTAGTTACCAAGTTTTCCTGTTTTCAGTGAGCTTTTCAATCTCATCAAGGGATGTTATTCCCACTAAACCAGTCTCTCTTAACAATGTCCTCTTTAGAGTTTCATGTGGTTGGTTGACCTCTTTTTCTTCACCCTTTTGTGCTACATTTGATAGCTTGTTTTGGTATTCTCTGATTGTTTCTTCTCATCACATGGCCTACATATGTCCATCTTCTTTTTCTGATCACCCATGAGACAGGTTGTTGTTTGCTCATTTGTCTTGTCTCTGCATTGTTCTTGAATTCATTCCACTTTATACCAAGTATTTTCCTTAGCCATTTGTTTTCAAAAGAGTCTAATTTTTTATCTATTTCTTTAGTTGATTTCCAGCTTTCACATGCATAAATTGCGAACGAAGAAGAAGAAGAAGAAGAAGAAGAAGAAGACATGCATAAATGAGGGTGGATATCACATTTGAATTGAATAATCTTAACTTGTTTTTGTGCTTATAACTTTTGAATTCCATATGTTCTCAAGATTTCTGAAGGACAATGCTGCTTTTGCAATTCTAACTTCCTTCCTAGTGTCAACATCCTGGTATATTTAGCTGCCAAGGTATGCATTCATTCCTTTGCTTGTCCCTTGCGGAACTTTGCCTCCCAAACAGCACTCCTGTAGGCCTCTCGGTATGCAGATTGGTTTAATTCATCAATAGCTGTTCCTTCTACATATATTTTTCCTTCTTGATTAATGAGAAATTTCATAATTTTTGTTTTATCTTTGTTAATTTCAATATAGTTATATATATGAGATATATATATCATATTTTAACAATGATTTCCATTTTTCCAATTAGAAGGGACTTTTTCTTCTTTCCAAATTTTATTAAACATTCTTTGTAGTTTGCTCATGTTTTCACTGTTAATAATTTTTAACATTTTGACTGTAATTTCATCTTCACCTGCAGCTTTGTTGTTAGCCATTAGATTAACTTCTGTTTCAGTTTCATTCAGTGTAACTTCATCTAAGTTGACATTTAGTTGTGGGACTAGTAAATCAGTTTCAAGGTTTATTAATTCATCTGGGTGTGGCACTTTGTATCTTATCTTATCTTATCGTATATCTTATATCCTTCCCCTGCCATTAAACGTCACATAGGGCTCGCAAAGTAGTTCGCCAATTTTTCCTGTCTTCGGCGAGTCTTTCAACCTCATCAAAGGATTTTATGCCTGTTAATTGGGCTCTCTTAATAATGTCCTCTTCAGAGTTTCACGCGGTCTGCCTCGTATTCTTCAGCCTGTTGTGTTCCACTTGATAGCTTGTTTTGGGATTCTCTGGTCATTTCTTCTCATCAAGTGACCAACATATGTCCATCTCCTTTTCCTGATCACCCATGAGACTGGTTATTGTTCGGTCATCTGTATACTGCAAAAAAAAGCTCTTTTCATATGAGATTTCTCATATAATTTTTTCATTATTTCATACTTCATGATGAAACTTTCAGTTTTGAGGATACAAATAGACATCTTGATAGGGCTCAGTTTGTTCCATGTAAGTTCATATTTCAGGTTTCTGTTATCTTCTTTATCCCCCTTCTATGTTGGAAGTATCTTCCTGTTTCCTAAAATTCTTAACATGATTTTTTTTTGTCATGTACTCTATGGTGGTAGTCATGTAACATGGCCAAAACTTTGACTTGTCATTTCTGGTTTTAATATAATACTGGTCTTACTCTAACCATTGCCCTGATGGTGTCATTTCTGATTTTGTCTCTTCTTGTTACATTTAGTTTTCTCACATCTCCTTTCCTGTTATGTTGATTTTACTTTAGTTTTAGCTATTGGTCTTCATGTTTGGCATTGATACCATAGAGTTTGGAGGAAGACTGTTGTACAGTGCTCTTTTTGTATCAGTTATAATGTATCTGTTTTTTTAGCTAAGGTGTCATTTGTCCAGTGACCTAAATCACTTTATTGCATCTGTTCTCAATTTTGATGTTGATTTTTCGCAAAGGATGATTTTGTGCTACCTAGGTATAGGAAATGCTTAACTTGTTTTGAAGGCTGATTGTCCAGGGAGATCTTCATTGGGATTTCTTCTTTGACAATGGTCATGACTTCCTTTTTTTCCTGCACTAATTTTCATATTGCAGCTTTTATTATAGCAGTATATGGGAAATCTCCAGATGATAGAACTAGAAACTAGATAGATCATTTTTGTTTTAGAAAACAATACATCTCTCATAGATGTAAAGGCTTATAGGGGTGCAGATGTCATCAATGATCACAACTTGTGCATAGGGAAAATACAACTAAAATTGAAAAGCCAACACAAGAAATCAGTATACAGAAAGATAAACAGCCACAGCCTACAAGAAGAAAATATTAACAGTAATTTCAATCAGGAACTTGCCAATCATTCCAAAACACACAGTGAAGTTGAGGAGATAGGTATAGATGAATTATGGAATTCTTACAGCACAGCCATAATCACAGCAGCAAAAGCATGTGCTGGACTGAAAAAACCAAATAGAAAAGCATGGATATCAGAAAAAACATGGATGTATATACATGAAAGACGAGCAGTCAAATTAGACATGTTGAATGCAAAAACAGATCTTGGAAAAGATCTGGTGAAAACAACATACAAAGAACTAGACAAGAAAGTAAAAAGTTTAGCTAGAAGGGATAAAAAAGAATACATAGACAATATGGCGAAAGAAGCAGAAAAAGCAGCAAAAACAGGAGACAGCAAAACTTTATATAACATACAAAAGAGGCTAACAGGTACTATTACATCTAAAGAAAGATCAATCCTTAGCAAAACTGGAACATTATTAACATCAAGTAAAGACCTAAAGCAAAGATGGGCTGAACACTTCCAAGAAATACTTAATCGACCACACCCAAAAGAATTGTTAAACCTTGAAACTGACTTATCAGCCCTACAACTAAATGTCAACCAGATGAAATTAAATTGCAGGAAATTGAAACAGCAGTGAATTTATGGCTAACAACAAAGCTGCAGGTGAAGATGAAATAACAGCCAAAATGGTAAAAGCTATCAATAGTGACAACATGAGACAACAACAGAAAATGTTTAACAAGATTTGGAAAGAAGAAAAGGTCCCTTCTAATTGGAAAAAAGGAATCATTGTTAAAATACCAAAAAAAGGCAACCTTATGGACTGTTACAATTGGAGAGGAGTAACCTTAATATCAGTTGTATCAAAAGTAAATTTTGCAAGGTCATTTTGAATAGTCTAAAGATATAGTGGATACTGCAATGAGAGAAGAACAAGCAGGATTTCAAAAAAGGAGAAGCTGTCTCGACCAGATCTTTACTCTCAGAACAATACTTGAAAAACATATTGAAAAGCAGAAACCATTAATACTGAACTTCATAGACTTTAAAAAGGCATTTGATAACATACACAGAGATTCATTATGGAGAATTTTAAGAATATATGGAATACCATATAAAACTGTCAACATCATTAAGGACTTCTACAATGGATATGTTTGTGCAGTCAAGACAGAAGAAGGGATGAGTGAATGGTTCCAGATTGAAACAGGTGTGAAACAAGGACGTATACTGTCTCCTTTACTTTTTGGGATTACAATAGACTTCATAATGAAAAAATGCTGTATAGGTAACACAGGTATTGAATGGGTAAATGGGACCCAACTAGAAGATCTTGATTTTGCTGATGACATAACTCTTATCAGTAATAATGTGAATTTCATGCAAGAAAAAACAGATAGCCTGTCTTCACTCACTAGCAAAATAGGACTTGAAATTAACAAGGACAAAACAAAAATAATGAAAATTCCCATTAATCAAAATGGAAAAATACACATAGAAGTGACAGATATTGAAGAAGTCAATCAATTTGCATACCTTGGCAGCTACATAGACCAGGATGGTGACACTAGAAAGGAAGTTAGAATCAGAATTGCAAAAGCAGCATCGATCTTCAAGAATCTTGAGAACATATGGAATTCAAAAGTTATAAGCACAAAAACCAAGTTAAGACTATTCAATTAAAATGTAATATCCACCCTCATTTATGCATGCGAAAGCTGGAAAACAACTAAAGAAATAGAAAAGAAATTAGACTCTTTTGAAAACAAATGCCTAAGGAAAATACTCGGCATCAAGTGGAACAAATTCAAGAACAATGCAGAGGTAAAACAGATGACTGAACAACAACCAGTCTCATGGGTGATCAGGAAAAGGAGATTGACATATGTTGGTCACGTGATGAGAAGAAACGATAAGAGAATTCCAAAACAAGCTATCAAGTGGAACACAACAGGCCAAAGAAAACGAGGCAGACTGCGTGAAACTCTGAAGAGGACAGTATTAAGAGAGGCCAAATTAACAGGCATAAAATCCCTTCATGAGGTTGAAAGACTCGCCAAAGACAGGAAAAATTAGCGAGCTACTTTGCGAGCCCTATGTGATGTTTAACGGCACGGGAAGGACATAAGATATAAGATAAGATATGGGAGATAACTGTTGTTTTTAACAGAAGGGCAATGATTAGGAACTTATCCGTGGTCGGTCAAGATCCTTCTAGAACATCACACAGGCTAAGAAACCCATGACAGAGAATTGTGGGAGAGACTGTGAGTGGGGGGCGGGGTCAGTCTACGTTTGGATGTGTACCTGAGTGGATGGTTTTTGTGATGTCTCTGTCAAGAAAATGGATATCATATAACTGTTACTAGAGTTGTGGAAGCATGAATGGATTTGCCATGTAACAGGGCAACCTGTTGGTAGTCAGAATATCATCATCATTTCATTTCCATTCCATTCATCAATAAAACCTCATGTCAGTGTGATACACAGAACTGGCTTGACTTCTGTATCAGTGTGTTTCGAACTTTAGGTTTGAAAGAGCCTGCAAGGAAGTTGATGGCTGGAGACAGTGAATAACTAATCCAGAAACACTCAACAAACATGGCTTCAACTAGTGCCCCCAACATTCTATTCAGTAAAAAAAAATAGTAACACAGCTGTAATACTATGACATTATATAGCTTTGCCAAGTTATCACTGTGTAGAAAGAGTAGAAAAAAAATTTAATTTGTTTGTGCTGAGAACCTGTCACATAACTTACACATATGTGAAGGCTGCATGGGTGGGTATAGGACACTGTGTCACCATAGAAACACCATCCATGTATGGGGATCCATGTTGCAGTACTCCATGCCAGTGTATTGCTGTGCCTTGAGATCCTTCCATCTTGTTGTGAACGCGAACACGTATCACATCATTTTCACAAACCTATATAATTATTAAATGAAATGATCATGACATCTTACAGAATGGGTTAGTGTAAGTATTATCTTATGGCTGGGTACAAGGGAAAGGGAAGGTAATCATGCAATACCCTTGTGGCATAATTATTTTGAATCTCTGAAACTGACATTACTTTATGGAGAAAGGTAAATAGGCTGGCACAAAAACAGACACAGAAAGATGTTTAGAGGTATGTCATAGGAGATGAAAACAAGAACTGAAAAGATATTATAAATGAAATAGATCTGAGATGTTGAATCCCTATTGCATTTCCTAACCAGTAAATTATTAGTAGTGGCACTACACATATGAGACAATAACTACTTTCATTTTCATTAACATTCACTATCAGATAATGGCTACTCCAACTTTATCACTTTCATAACTAATAGTCATTCACACTTATATTTGGCACTTTTAGTATTATTTTACATTGGCACTTTTAGTGTTAGAGAAATAGTTTTGATATCAGACTGATATCAGCTGGTATAAGTTTTTCTCAAGTAACATACTGATGAATAGTTTCTTTCATATTTGCCAACACTGTTGAATTTGTGTGAATTAGCCACAAGACTAACAATTTAAGTGCCATGCCACATGGCGTAGGCAATCATTTCTCTCCACAGTTCCCTGTCTTTAGACTTGGCTATGAGATCCGCTGGTGACTTTCTTCCTAGCCACGCTGACAGCCCATCCAGTAACTTCTCTCTCTGTTTTCCTCTGTCTCTTCTTCCTTCAATTTTTCCAGTTGCCACAGTGTGTTCCAATTTTCCTCTTCTCAGAAAGTGTCCTATAAATCTCGCTTGTCTGCCTCTGATCTTTGCTGTAATTTGCTTTTTAACTCCAGCCTCTCTTAAGACTTCTTCTTTGGTTTTCTTGGCTGTCCATGGTACCTTCAACATCCTTCTTATAAACTACATCTCCATGGCCTTCATTTCTCACTGTACTCTCTTATTCATAGACCATGCTTCACATCCATAAAACAAAATTGGCTCCATGTAACATTTAAGTATGCAGAATATTGTTTCCATTGATATGGATCTGTTGCACAAGATATGTCTCATTGCCTGGAATGCTGACTTGGCCTGAGCATGTCTGCTTTTTACTTCGTTGTGACATATCCCATCAGTTGTTATAATCATTCTTATCAACTTGTTTCAGATTTGTGCCATCGATAGTAATGCTACATTTTGGTGGTATTCTTTTCTTTGAGACGACCATCAGTCTTCTTTTTGTTCAGGCTGAGACCTTTATTTTTACTTTCACAAATCACGATGTCCAGAAGAGCCCGTAGCTCCCCTTCACTTTTAGCAATCAGGACTGTGTTGTCTGCATATATTAAGTTGTTAAGGTTGTACTCGCCAACTGATATTCCTGGCAAGTTCTCTATATTTTTCATTATGTTTTCATTGTACAAGGAGAAGAGGTCAGGAGATAAAACGCATTATTGTCTCACTCCCAATTTTATGTCTTGGAATGCTCCTATTTGGTTCTAAGCCGTCATTGCTGCTGATTGCTGCCAATATATGTTTTTGATAAGTTTCAGATCTTTCCTATCTATGTTGATGTCTTCCTGCATTCTTATAATTTCTGTGTGTCTCACTTTATCTATGAAGCATAAGTATAGGTCCATCTTTACTTCTGTTGATCTCTCCATCAGTGTTCTTATTATATATATGGTGTTACTTGTACCTTTTCCTTCAACGAAGTCGCACTGTTCTTCTGCAATTTCTGGTTTTATTTTGCTCCTAACTCTTTTCATAACAATGCGAAGTAGGATTTTGGTAACATGACTCATAAGACTAATGGTTCGATGGTCTTCACATTCAGTGCATCTTGTTTCTTTGGTAGGGCAATGAAAATTGATCACAAAAGGTCTGATGGGACATAGTTACTGTTATAGATGTCATTCAACAATCTGATTATTATTTCTATGTCAAGCTCTCCTTATGCTTCCAATTCTTCCTTGGTGATTTTATCTGGTTCTGGTGCTTTGTTGTTTTTCATGTGTTTGGTGGCTTCTTCCACTTCTGCTTTTAATATGTGAGGCCCTTCATTATTATTTCATATATCTATTTCACTTCTATTGTCTTCAAAAAGTTCTCTAATGTATTCACTCCATCTTGCCATTATTTCATCTCTGTCCATTATTGTATGCCCCTCCTTTGACTTCAGACAACCAGTCTTGTGGTATGCCCTTTTGTTTGTTAACTCCTTTGTTGGTATATATCTTTTGCATTTCCATGATGGTGTGTCTCTATTTCACTACATTTCTTATTTAGCCACCCCTCCTTAGCTTTATTGCATTTGTGTCTTATTTCTTTATTTATTTTATCATATTCATCTTAAGTCCTTAAGACTTCTTCTCCGATTCGTTAGTTGCAAAATATCTGCTGTCATCCACCCCTGTTTAGCGTGTCTTTTATTTGGAGGTAGGATTTCAATAGACGTTTGCTGAATAGAGTCTTTGAGCATATTCCATTGTTCATCAATCATTTCAGTCTTCTCTATAGCAATATATCTATTATGTACTATGGTCCTATATTGTTCTTGTATTGCTTTAACAGCTCTCTATCTAGTTCTTTGTTTTTAGCTGCTACTTTTAACCTCTTTAGTCTGATTCTCACTTTTCCTACAACTAGGATGTTGTCACTGTTGCAATCTTCACTTGGTCTTTTTTCACAGAGATTAGTGAGTTCCTGAATCTTCTGTTGATCATAATGTAATCTATCTTGTTATGTATGTTATTATTTGGGGTTTTCCATGTCCATAGTCACCTAGGGTGTTGTTAAAACCAAGTTTTTCCTGTTATCATTTTATTCTTTTCTGCCCATTCAATCAACATCTCTCCTCTTTTGTTTCTGATTCCTAGTCCATACTTGCAAGTAGCTTCATTGTCTTGTTTAGTCCCTACTTTCACGTTTAAATCACCCAGCACAAAGTTTACTTCCCATGGTTTGCACTGTTTCATTGCCATGTCCAAATTGTTGTAAAATTCTTTTATCTCATCATCAGAGCTTTCTGAAGTTGGTGCATTTACTTTGATGAGATTTGTGTCTATTGAATGGCCTTGTAATTTAACCATTAACACTCTTCGATGTGCACCAGAAGCCTTTCACGATTCTTACTGTCTTCTTATCCAGTATTATGCCAACTCCATTTCTATGCTGGTTTCCCCGGGAATATATTATTTTGAAGTCTTTATGATCTCTGCTTCCTGCTCTAGTCCATCTCATTTCACATAAACCAAGGATGTTAATTTCCATTCTTTTCATTTCTTGTTCAATGTTTTCCAGTTTTCCAAGTTAGGTTAATGTTCTAATGTTCCATGTTGCAATTACTGTAGTGTTGCTTTTGTTTTATTTTTGTACAGTAGTTGGATGACAAACTGGTATCACCTGTCACACATGATAGTCCCTACAGGACGAGGTGGTTCCACTGTAACTCCCATTAACGTCGTTATGATTCAAAGAATTGTGGATTGTCATGATTGTTCTTGGGAATGTACAGCATTGATTTCCCCTTGCCTTCCACCGGTTTGTTTATGGTTTACTCCACTAGCCTTTGACTCTGGCCAGAGCCTACCCTACAATGCAGGGGGTTTTAAATCAGAGTTTTCCTTCTCCTAGATGAGCTACCAACCAAAACTAATGAGTCTCATCTACCCGAAGCGTCTGGTTTTCAGGCACCCTATACTCGCCTTTCACCCCTTCTCATGTCAGTTTAAACATTTCTGACAGAAGAAGGCCAGGAGCTGGACTTGGACTGTCAGGGGGTATTTGAGACACATGCCTTGGGGCATTTAATTGAAATGGAAAGCTTACCCTCCACCCCACCTCTGGCTATTACAGTCTTTAGAACCTTAAGTAACCTCCTTAGTAAGACTAACAGTTAGCAATATTTTTGTTGCAAGATCTAGTTTCCTTGTGCTTGCATCTTTTAACTTTGGTTTAAGTTTGGTTCTCAATTTCTTCTCATATAATGCTGTGCCATTAGGCAGTGTTGTTCTAAACAAGACTTGATTTTCCAAGTTACTTCCAGCCCTAATGGCTGACAGAAAAATCTCACACACTGATCACTTAAAAATATTATTACCATTTTAATCTTTTTCTGCTTGGTGTTGCTATCATGGATGAAAGCTTAGCATAAGGTAAAACCTCAGAGTTGGTTACTTTGTCTTACTAGTTGCTGTTAATTATTTTTCTAAGGCAGTGAAGATGGAAATTTAAATGTTTTCCTCATACATTGAACATATTGTCCTTGTTTCAAATTCCTAAGAATTATTATAAGATTATAAGAGTTCTAATGCACACAGGTCTGATACATAAGAACCTTGTCTTTATTTACTTTATCCTGTTTTTCATGCCCTTTTCTTAGTGCACAAAAAGTGGTAATTGCCTTTCTTTTATCCATTCATTGATTCTTCTGTCTTGTAAGAAGGTGGAGTAATCATAAATCCAAGATAGATGAACCAGCCCACTGATTCATACTTGCTTTGACACAATTTTAACAAGTAACTGTAGTTATGCCTCATCCAAGAACCACTGTCTTGCTGAGACTTGTTGAGAGTAAGAACAAATCACATGCTCTGGTCATACTGTTAATCAGGGAACTACAGTATAATCTCTGTGAGCCACAAAGGCTGGATGGTCAGCAAATAGAAGTTCTCTGGTTAAGACTTCAATTGTTTTGTCTTGTATCTAAGCTGTGCCAGATTAAACAATGAGCCATTTAACTACATGCAAATGAATTCAACAGCACTGACTTCTCAGAAAATGCAGTGTTCGAAGGTAGCAAAGCATATTCCGAAGACATTAGGGACTAGGAGATGGCTTGCTCAGCTTCACTTTTGACCTCAAAACTGTCGGATGTGCTACCATCAAATGATGATTTTCATATTTTCATGGAATAATTTAGTAACCCTGAACAGCAATAAAGGACACTCAGTATATTCTAATTCTTTATACAGTCCAGGTCTGTTCATGGTGTCAAGTGCCTTTGTGAAGGCTGCATAGGCAAGTATAGATCACTGTGTCACTATAGAAACACCATTCATGTACAGGGATCCATGCTGCAGTACTCCATGCCAGTGTATTGCGATGGCCTGAGATTCTTCCATCTTGTTGTGAACTTATTCTCTGAATTTTTTCTGAACCTGCCCAAGTGTGAATATCATGTTACTGATTGATTGCATAACCCTAAAACTATACTGCAAGTAAAAGGAAAGTAGGCAAAATCCCCATTTCCATGTCATTAAGGACATTGGGGATACAATGTTAGGCCCATATTTTCAAGACCTTCAGTACATATAAGTGTGATGTTGTCATTATCATGCATGGCTGCATTTACCTTCTCATATTTCTCTGGTACCCATTTTTAGAGGCTGGATGGACCCTGAAAACTACACTTGTCTCAGTAAAAACCTGCTCTGCAAGTTTCTGTAAATCCTTCAGGATAATCCAGTAAAAGTTTGTTCTGTTATACTTAGACGAGAGATTTCTCTGTAACTGTCACTCTTGTCTTCTTTATTTTTGTACAGTACCATTATTTTTGGCATCTAGTGCTTGTGGAGGTGTGGCAGGAAAGTATCTATATTTTCTATCAGTACCTCTGTTGAAATTTATCTTTGGGTACTAGATCTTCAAGGTTTAAATTTACTGGTTTCTCCTTAGACTTTGAGTACTGTTTGATCCACCTTTCCAGCTGTTTGTTTCTATGTCTAATAAGCTTACCATTTTAAGATTTTGGGGGAGCAAGTTTGGTGATAGTTGGTCCTAAAGTAATGTTCACTGGAGTGGGGGGGGGTGTCCAGCTGGTTCATTGCTCTAAGACCCAAATGGCCTCCAATGTATTATGGGGGTGCCATAGTGGATGAAAACAGAATAACTAATCAATAGCATGTGGGGGGGGGGGGAGAAGAAGACTTTTCCATTGGCTTATCTCATTAGCTCTGCCTAAAGCTACCTATCTTTGCAAACATTGTAACATTTATGATCTACAAGTAACAACAAAAAAAATAAGCAAGTAAATACACCAATAGCTGAATGACTATGTAACATGCTGTTGGCTGTAATAAAAAAAGCAAGTAATTAGATTAATAACCTACATGTATAGCTGGGCCAGGCAACATTCTGTTAGCTGTAATAACTCCCCTAATACCACCATCTGCTGCTACACAATGTGGTCTTGAGCAAGATTCAGGGTTATGAGGGCAGCTGAAAAAAGTAATATGCATTGACAAAATCATTGGACATTATGATTTTTTAAAAATGCATTTAAAATCATGCATATACCAGACTTGATTTTGCAGATGACATTTCAAGATCTTGATTTTGCAGATGACATAACTCTTATCAGTGACAATGTGAAATTGATGCAGGAAAAAACATTCCCTGTCTTCCTTGGCTAGCAAAATAGGTCTTGAAATTAACAAATACAAAACTAAAATAATGAAACTTCTCATTAATCAAGAAGGAAAAATATATGTAGAATGAACAGCTGTTGATGAAGTAAACCAATTTGCATAGCTTGGCAGCTACATAGACCAGGATGGTGACACCAGGGAGGAAGTTAGAATTAGAATTGCAAAAGCAGCATTGTCCTTCCAAAATCTTGAGAACATATGGAATTCAAAAGTTATAAGCACAAAAAACGTTAAGATTATTCAATTCAAATGTGATATCCACCCTCATTTATGCATGTGAAAGCTGGAAATCAACTGAAGAAATAGATAAGAAATTAGACTTTTTTTAAAACAAATGGCTAAGGAAAATACTTGGTATAAAGTGGAATGAATTTAAGAACACAGAGATAAGACATATGAGCAAACAATAACCTGTCTCATGGGTGATCAGAAAAAGAAGACCAACATATGTAGGCCATGTGATGAGAATAAACAATCAGAGAATTCCAAAACATGCTATCAAGTGTAGCACAAAAAGCCAAAGAAAAAGAGATCAATCATATGAAATTCTAAAGAGGGCATTGTTAAGAGAAGCCAGTTTAGATTATTCAGTTCAATCTGTCTTAAATCTGTTTCTTAATCTGCATCTTTGTTGTATTCTTGTTAAGTTCCTAAAATCAAAGATTGTTTTAGAATCTTGTTACAAATTGTAACCCTTTTAAAATATTTCTGTTTACTTTCATTACTTTTTTCTCAGTGTAGTTATTTTTACAGTGTTTTCTTCTGTCCATGAAATATACACTTGTATAACTCTCTACCAGATTTATCAAAAATTTTTTCCTATATTCTCCTCTTTGAAAAACATTTATATTTCTTTTCATGTTTTTGCACGACTGCTGGTGAGGTTTGTATAATTCAATATTTTACATATTCTATATTTCTTACTATAAAAATCATTCTCTGTGCATAAAAATTCATTTCTGTGGAGTCTTCATTTCTTTGGATAACTTCTTTATTGTTCATACAATTAAAATAAATTTAGTACCTGTGGACTCTTATCATTTTTTTTCTTATTGCAATCTGATTGTTCTTCTTGTACAAGAAAAGCCTTTGTTACTCTTTTGTACACCTTCGGAATACCCTTTCATCCAAATTAAAGCTCATAAGCAATATTCCTTCCTATAAGTTCAAATTGTTTTTAAATATATATATATATATATATATATATATATATTCATTCATGCGAGGGGTGATTGATAAGTTCTCAGCAAAAGGTACAAATACTTGAAACACAAAGTTGATATTAGGTGCATTTGTAGTTCAAGTTAATGTAAGATTAAACACAAGTTTCAAGAAATTAACTACAACCATTTTTTTTTTGTACAGGCTACTGAAGTGGTAAGGGGTGGCAGAAATTGAGAAAATGGATACAATTTCTCATTGAGCAGTCATTCACTACCTCTGCATCAAGGGCTTATCATCAAAGGAGATCCATGAGGATATGGTGGAGACTCTAGGGGAGAGTGCCCCTTCTTACAGCACAGTGAAGAAATGAGCAGCTCAATTCAAACATGAAAGGGAGAGTCTGGAAGATCATCCCAGTCCAGGAAGACCAAGAACAGTAACCACCAACGAAACCTCTGGCAGAATCCATGACATGATAATGGAGGATAGACGACTAACTGAGTGGTACATTGCTACTGAGTTGGGCATCTCCCAGGATTGTGTTTATGCCACAATGATCTTCAAATGACAAAGATCTTTGCTCGATGCATCACAAGACTTCTTGGAGCTAATCACAAATGACAGTGTCTCAACATGTCAAGAGACAATCTTGGCCATTTTTCTGCAGATCCTGAAAAGTTTCTTCAGCAATTTGTGACTATGGATGAGACTTGAGTTCATCATTTTCAACAAGAAACCAAAGAACAGTCAAAGCAATGGAAACATCATGGATCCCAACCTCCAAAGAAAGCAAGGGTGGTTCTGTCTGCAGGAAAAGTGATGGTTTCCATCTTTTGGGATTCAGACTATCTTCAAAAGGGCAGAAAGGTCACTGGAGCCTATTACGCTATTTGAAGCAACTGTGAGTCAAGTGGAAGGAAAAGCATCAAGGGAAATTTATGAGAGGAGTCATCTTTCATCAAGACAATGCTCCAGTTCACAAGTCGGCGGTGACAATGGCTGCCGTTCATGAACACGGCTTCCAGTTTCTTGAACATCCTCTTTATTCCCCAGATTTGGCCCCTTAGGACTATTACCTGTTTACCAAACTCAAAAAGGAGCTCAGTGGTCGCAAATTTGCTTCAGATGATGATGTCATTCATGCTGTAGACCACTTTCTACTGCACAAGATGCTGACTTTTACAAAGAAAGGATCCTTATACTCCAGGATTGCTGGACTAAGTGCATAAACTTGCAAGAGGATTATATTGAGAAATAACCCAAAAAAGTTGTCCACAGATAATCCATTGTACCTTATTCTGAGAACTTATTAATAACCCCTTGTGTATATATATATATATATATATATATATATATATATATATATATATAATTTTTGAATTTCCCATTGATCAAGAAGAAAAATATATGTAGAAGGAGCAGCTGCTGAAAAAATTCACCAGTTTGAATACCTTAGCAGCAACGTAGACCAGGATTGTGATGCCAGAAAGGAAGTTAGAATTATAATTGCAAAAGTAGCATTGATCTTCAAGAATCTTGAGAACAACAGGTACTCAAAAGTTATAAGCATAAAAACCAAATCAAGACTATTCAATTCAAATGTAATATCCACCCTCATTTATGCATGTGAAAGCAGGAAAACAAGTAAAGAAACAGACAAGAAATTAGACTCCTTTGAAAACAAATGCCTGAGGAAAATACTTGGTATAAAGTGGAACAAATTCAAGAACAACACAGAGATAAGACAGATGAACGAACAACAACCTGTCTCACGAGTGATCAGAAAAAGGAGTTGGATGTATGCTGATCATGTGATAAGGAGAAACAATCAGAAAATCCCAAAACAAGTTATCAAGTAGAATACAACAGGCCAGAGAAAAAGAAGTCGACCATGCAAAACTCTAAAGAGAACATTGTTAAGAGAAGAGAAGCCAAATTAGAAGGCATAAAATCCCTTGATAAGGTTTAAAAGCTCACTGAAAACAGGAAAACATGGTGAACTACCATGCGAGCACTATGTGACATTTAACTGCACAGAAAGGATGTAAGATACATATATATTAGAGTGAAAAATTCATCACATTTTTACAGCATTTCACTACTGCACAAAACCAAGCAGCATAATATATACTTAGCAGTGTTGCTGGTAGTACGTAGTGTTAATAACAATGTAATTTCACTCTTTAAAACACAGTCCATAACTTTTGATAGTCTTCTGTCATTATTCAGTCAATGCAAAGAGTAGTGCTACTCTGAAGGCTTTAAGAATAAGAAATCTCACACACACTGACTTAAATTTCTTCCAATGAACTGCCCTTGAAGAAAGTGTGCCATCGCGAGGAATAGATGGTAGACAGAGGGTGCAAGGCTAAGACTGTACGGTGGATGGGAGAGGATCTTGATTTCCTCCAGTTCCATGAGCTGTCTACAGACCATGTTGTAAATGTGCACTAGTGCATTGTTGTGCTGAAGAAGTACCCTCTTCCTGTTGATAAGTGCTGGGTTGCTGGTTATGAGGTGCACAGAACATCATGCAGCCACTTCAGTTGCTCAGTACATAGATTCCCGTGCATGGAGCAACCAAACTGAACCAATTCCCAGTGCATGTGACCCTCAAAATTAAACCAGGTGCAAAACATAAACTTCTCCTCAAATTGGCATCATTGGAAAACTGCCTTTGCCACCTAACCTGGCTGGAGTCATTGGGGCACTGCAGAAGGATCTATTTTTCATTCCTAGTGATTATATGGTGGAGAAACTTTTTTGTTATGTGAGTTTGCCAACTGTCGGTGACAGATGTCAACATGTCTCTCTGCTTGCTGGGGAGTGTGACTGTGGAGGTCACAACGAGACTGGCCGCTGCTGCTGAAGTAGAGCTCATGCAAATGTCAGACTATGGTGCTTTGAGAAGGGCCCAACTGGGTTGACAAGCCCTGAGTCTTCAACAGCTTATTGCAGGGCTTTATCACTGGTAGCCGAGGGACTTGTCTTTGATGTGTCTCCAGAACTGAACTTTTGGGACTATTTCCTTGTTGTGCTGGTATCAACTGCTCTTTTCCCTTCTAAATGCAAATTTCATGGGCAGTTGCAGAGGCATTCTTTCAATAATATCTCAGGAGGTTGCAGAAAACAACATTGCTGTCCTCCATATTTTCTTCTGCAGATCACTTATCTCATGATTCAATGTCTAAAAATGGATATGCAGTACCTGCATAATGTTTTCAGAATTATGCAAAACACATGTCAGCATGATGCTAAAAATGCCACTACAGTGTATAAGAGGGAACCATATCAAAATTGGGGTATCGAAAATCATGCTGAATTTTTGACTCACCATTAAATATATAGATATATTTCCGCCGTTTCTATACCATTAAGGCATATTGGAGATACGGTGTTAGGCCCATATTTTCTATGACCTTCGGCACATGAAAGTGTGATGTAGTCAGTATCATGCCTGGCCATTTTACCTCCCCAGATTTCTCTGGTACCCATTTTTAAAGGCTGGGTGAAACTCAGGGCCTTTTTTGGTGCGTACTAGAAAAAAATTCCACTGTTGGGAATGAACCCAGTGCCACCTAATTAGTAAACCAAGTACTTAACCACTCATCTAACCAGGCTGTATATATATATATATCTATATTATATATATAAATATATATAAAATATATATTATATATATATATATATATATATATATATATATATATACGAATTATAACTGTCAAATTAAGAGAAAATGAGGAAATCACAAATTATGTTTATATATATATATATATATACATCTTACATCCTTCCAGTGCCGTTAAATATCACATAGGGCTTGCATAGTTGTTTGCCAAGTTTTACTGTTCTCTGCAAGCCTTTCAACTTCATCAAGGGATGTTATGCCCATTAAACTGGCTTCTCTTAACAATGTCCTATTTAGAGTTTCACATGGTTGACCTCTTTTTCTTTGGCCTGTTATGCTCTACTTGATAGCTTGTTTTGGTACTCTCTGATTGTTTCTTCTCATCATATGGCCTACATATGTCCATCTTCTTTTTCTGATCACCCATGAGACAGGTTGTTATTTGCTCATATGTCTTATCTCTGTGTTGTTCTTGAATTTGTTCCACTTTATACCAAGTATTTTTCTTAGACATTTGTTTTCAAAAGAATCTTATTTCTTGTCTATTTATTTAGTTGATCTCCAGCTTTCACATGCATAAATGAGGGTGGATATCACATGTGAATTGAATAAATCTTAACTTGGTTTTTGTGCTTATAACTTTTGAATTCCATATGTTCTCAAGATTTTGGAAGGACAATGCTGCTTTTGCAATTCGAATTCTAACTTCCTCCCTGGTGTCACCATCCTGGTCTATGTAGCTGCCAAAGTATGCAAATTGGTTTATTTCGTCAACAACTGTTCCTTCTATGCATATTTTTCCTTCTTGATTAATGAGAAGTTTCATTATTCATGATAATTTAGAGAAGACCATATTGGAAAGATACATAATGGGAAAAAGAAAAAGAGGAAGACCAAAACGAAGATGGCTGCAAGAAATCGCTGACGATCTGCAAATGGACGCAGCAGCAGCAGGCCATCTTGCTCACAACTGAGAGGCCTACAGGAGTGCTGTTTGGGAGGCAAAGTTCCGCAAGGGACATGCAAATGAATGAGTGAGTTCATTATTTTAGTTTTGTGTTTGTTTTTTCCTGCATCAATTTCACATTGTCACTGATAAGACATCACAATATGTCATCTGCAAAATCAAGATCTTCTATTTGAGTCCCATGTACCCAATCAATGCCTGTTTTACCTGTACAACATCTTTTCATTATGGCAATTCCTAAAAGCAATGGAGATAATATACATCTTTGTTTCACGCCTGTTTCAGTCTGAAACTATTCGCTCATTCCTTCTTTTATCTTGACTGCACAAACATATCTGTTGTAGAGATCTCTAATGATTTTGAAAATTTTAGATGGTATTCCATATAGCAGGTTAGTGGGATAGGGGTATCCCCTACCAAAGGAGAAGTAAGAAGCCTCCTTACCTCCGTCAGATTACAGGACACCCTTGGGCAAGGTGAAGTACCCATATAGCCCCCTGATCAGGGTGACATGAAGCCATGGGAGCAGGTGGTGGATGGAATGGGAGAGCAGCTGACAGATAATGTTGGTTATGGTCACCATTCTATGATGGTAGGCACATGATCTCATTGTAGGGACAATGGCTACGATCAATGACTAGTACAATCACTGCCAAGAAGGAAAGCAATGGTAAACTATCTTCTGGAAATATAACAAAAAACCCAAACAGCAACATGGAAAGTCAAATAGGAAAAAGATCTGGTGGTGTGGCCCCCAAACCAGATAGATCTAATTTTAACACTGGGGAAGAGTGTGAGACAAAGGTCAGTACTAGTAATTGTGATGACAGACAAAATTTTGACGGTGTTACTAAGGAAAACCCCTGCATCAAACTAAAAAGAAAAATAAGAATAGGAACATGGAATGTGAGAAGCATGTATGAGGGAAAGTATCCAGTAATAAATGATGAGATGAAAAGAATGGGGATACATATTTTGGGAATCTGCGAACATCAATGGAAGGATCAGGACACTTCAATAGCGAGAAAGATAATATCTTTATATGCTCTGGTGGAGAAGTAGGAGGAAAGATTGGAGTGGGTTTTTACTTGGACAAATCAACATCAAAAGCATTAATGGAAAGGATCACGACACTTCAATAGCTAGAAAGACAATATCTTTATATACTCTGGTGGAGAAGTAGGAGGAAAGAATGGAGTGGTTTTTTACCTGGACAAATCAACACCAAAAGCATTACTAGGTTACAATCCAGTAAGTGATAGAATCCTCACTATCAGACTTAAGGACACTCCTAACATTCATTCATTCATTCCTTTGCATGTCCCTTGCGGAACTTTGCCTCCCAAACAGCACTCCTGTAGGCCTCTCGGTTGTGAGCAAGATGGCCTGCTGCTGCTGCATCCATTTCCAGATCATCAACGATGTCTTGCAGCCATCTTCGTTTCAGTCTTCCTCTTTTTCTTTTTCCCATTATGTATTCTTCCAATACGGTCTTCTCTAAATTATCATGACGTTTAATGTGGCCAAAATATTTAAGTTTTCTCTCTTTAATCCTCTTTACTAGCCAGCCTTCTTCAATATTAAGCTCTTGTAGTATAGATATATTTGTTCTTTTTTGTGTCCACGATATTTGGAGAACTCTTCTATAGCATTTACATTCAAAGGCATTTATGTGCTTCTCAGCTGTTTTGTTAAGTGTCCAGGTCTCATAGGCATATGTTGCGATGGGAAAGATGCATGCCCTTAAAAATCTTATTTTTGTGGTTCTGTCTGCTCCTCTCCACAGATTCTTTATTTGTTTTACTTTCTGAAGAGCAATAGATGTCCTCCTTTTAATTTCCCTCATTGTATCTCCATTATTAGTTAGTAGTGATCCAAGATATTCAAAACTCTCCACTTCTTCCAGTTTTTCCTCACTGATACATATTTCAGTTGCCTTGTTTGTTTTGTCAGTTGTCATCACTTTAGTTTTCTTTGCATTAAGATAGAGGTTCTGCTCTTCGCTGTTCTTGCGGACTGACATAATTAGTTTTTCCATTCCTTCTTGTGTTGTGGACAGCAATACTGTGTCATCAGCATATCTAATCTCTGGTATTTCATAACCTCCAACTGTTATGGCATCGTAATATTCTTTGTCTACATCTTCTCTAACATTCCTCATTATATTTTCAGTATACAAGTTAAATAAGTAGGGTGACAATATGCACCTCTGACGGACCCCTTGTTTTATGTCAAACCAAGTTGTTGTTTCACCATTTATTCTTACTGCTGCTTGTTGGTCTAAATACAGCAGTGATGTTAATTGTATCAAATGTGTTGGAAATCCCATTTTTTCCATTATTTCCCAAAGTTTCTGGTGTTGTACACAATCAAATGCCTTTGAGTAGTCTATAAAGGATAAATATAGATTCACATTAAACTCCCTGCATTTCTCTATTATTAATCTTAGATTGAATATATGGTCTCTTGATCCTCTTCTTTGCCTGAAGCCAGCTTGGACCATATTGACTTCTTCTTCTATTTTCTTTCGAAGTCTACCCATTATGATTTTTAACAGAATTTTACTGGCATGACTAATCAGGCAACAGTTCTGTAGTTGGTGCATAATTTCAGGTTACCCTTTTTTGGCAGTGGTATGAATACAGTTCTTTTCCATTCTTTTGGCCAAATACCTGAATGCCATATCTTTTTACATAGTGCATGATAGATTGTTGCACACTCTTTTCCTCCTGCTTTAATAAATTCAGCGGTTATCTCATCATATCCTGGTGATTTACCATTTTTCAGACTCTTTATTGCCCATAAAACTTCTTCCATTGTCGGCTCGGGTTCTTTCTCCTCCAATAATAATTCACACTGTTGATTTCTGCTTCCACAGTCGGTTGTTTCATACATTCTTTTGCAATATTCCTTCCATCTTTCCAGAATTTCCTCTGTCTCTATCAGGGTATTCCCCATCTCATCACAAATTACATTTAGCTTAGGTGTGACATTTCTCGTCAATGTCTTCATTTCTTTAAACATTTCACTATCTCTTCCACACCTCTGATGTTCTTCTATTCTTTCACAACAATCTTGTATGTATTGTCTTTTGTCTTTTCTTATGTTTCTTCGTACTTCTTTTGTTAAAGTTTTATATTTATCTTTGTTGTTGTTTGTCACTCTCCATTGCGTCTTCATTTCTCTACATTGTTTTATCAGTTCTAGTGTACCTGCTGTGATCCATCTATTCTTTTGTGTTTTCTTTACTGGAACCATGTCTTTAGCTGTTGTTACTAAGATATCTTTGGCCTGCGTAGCCAATTCATCTGGTGTCATCTCTTCCTGTACAGCCATCAGGATTTCGAAACGGCTCTTCACTTCTATACCGTATTGTTCTGGTATATTTGTAAGGTCAAAGCGGAGTGGTCTTGATCCCATAACTATCTTTTTTATCTTTAACTTCATGTCTGCTATTAATAACTCATGGTCCGTGTCACAATAAGCACCTGGTAAAGTTTTTGCTGATGTTATGCTTGACCTCCACCTTCTCTGCACTAAAATGTAATCTATTTGATTCCTGGTTTTCCCATCAGGTGATGTCCATGTGTAAAGTCTTCTTGGATGTTGTTTGAAAAGTGTGTTAATAATCATTAGCTCATTTTCCATACAAAACGCCATTAGATTGTCACCTGCCTCATTTCTGTGTCCTATGCTAAATTTCCCTACAACATGTCCTTCATCTTCTGCTCTTTCTGTACCAATTTTTGCATTAAAATCACCCATTATAAATACAATATCATTTTTCCGTACCTGGTCCATTGTCGTCTGCAGTGTGTTATAAAAATGTTCTACTTCATCTTCTTCTGCTGCTGATGTAGGTGCATATACCTGGATGACTGTTACATTTCTAGGAATGCCCTTAAGTCTGATTGTTAGGATTCTATCACTTACTGGATTGTAGCCTAGTAATGCTTTTGATGTTGATTTGTCCAAATAAAAAGCCACTCCATTCTTTCCTCCTACTTCTCCGCCAGAATATATAAATATATTATCATTCTCGCTCTTAAAGTGTCCTGATCCTTTCCATCGATGTTCGCAGATTCCCAAAATGTGTATCCGCGTTCTTTTCATCTCGTCACTTATTACTTGATATTTTCCCTCATACATACTTCTTACATTCCATGTTCCTACTCTTATTTTTCTTTTTAGTTTGATACAGGGGTTTTCCTTGGTAACACCGTCAGGATTTTGTCCGTCATCACAATTACTAGTACCGACCTCTGCCTCACACTCTTCCCCAGTGTTAAAATTAGATCTATCTGGCCTGGGGGACTCACCACCAGATCTTTTTCCTATTTGACTTTCCATGATTGCTGCTTGGGTTTCTTGGTATGTTTCCAGAAGGTAGTTTACCATTGCTTTCCTTCCGGGCAGTGACTGTACTAGTCAGTGATCGTAGCCATTGTCCCTACATTGAGATCATCTGCCTACCATCATAGAATGGTGACCATAACCAACATTATCTGTCAGCTGCTCTCCCATTCCATCCACCACCTGCTCCCATGGCTTCACGTCACCCTGATCGGGGGGCTATACGGGTACTCCACCTTGCCCAAGGGTGTCCCGTAGACTGACGGAGGTAAGGAGGCGTCTTACTTCTCCTTTGATAGGGGATACCCCTACCCCGCTAACCATCACTCCTAACAATCATCCAGATATATGCACTTACATCAGCAGTAAAAGAAGACTTTTATAACACACTGCAATTGATGGTAGACCACGTACGGAAAAATGATATTGTGTTAATAATAGGGGATTTAAAGTCAAAGATTGGTACAGAAAGAGCAGAAGATGAAGGATATGTTGTGGGGAAATTTAGTATAGAAATGAGGCAGGTGACATTCTAATGGCGTTTTGTAAGGAAAATGAGCTAATGATCACTAACACATTTTTTTAAACAACATCCAAGAAGACTTTACACATGGACATCACCTGATGGGAAAACCAAGAATCAAATAGATTACATTTTAGTGCAAAGAAGGTGGAGATTAAGTATAACATCAGGTAAAACTTTACCAGGTGCTGATTGTGACACGGACCATGAGTTAGCAGACATGAAGATAAAGATAAAAAAGACAGCTACAGGATCATGACCACTCCGCTTTGATCTTACAAAAATATCAGAACAATACGGTATAGAAGTGAAGAACCATTTTTAAATCCTGATGGCTGTACAGGAGGAGATGACACCAGATGAATTGGCTACACAGACCAGAGATATCTTAATAACAACAGCTAAAGACATGGTTCCAGTAAAGAAAACACAAAAGAATGGATGGATTACAGCAGGCACATTAGAATTGATAAAACAATGTAGAGAAATGAAGATGCAATGGAAAGTGACAAACAACAACAAAGAGGAATATAAATCTTTAAGAAAATAAGTACAAAGAAACATAAGAAAAGACAAAAAAACAATACACACAAGATTGTTGTGAAAGAATAGAAGGACATCAGAAGTGTGGAAGAGATAGTGAAATGTTTAAAGAAATGAAGACATTGACGAGAAATGTCACAGCTAAGCCAAATGTAATTTGTGACAAGATGGGGAATACCTTGACAGAGACAGTGGAAATTCTAGAAAGATGGAAGGAATATTGCAGAGGAATGTATGAAACAACTGACTGTGAAAGCAGAAATCAACAGTGTGAATTATTATTGAAGGAGAAAGAACTCGAACTGACAATAGAAGAAGTTTTATGGGGAATAAAGAATCTGAAAAATGGTAAATCACCAGGATGTGATGAGATAACAGCTGAACTTATTAAAGCAGGAGGAAAGGAATGTGCAACAATCTATTATGCACTATGTAAAAAGATATAGCATTCAGGCATTTGGCAAAAAAATGGAAAGAACTGTATTCATACCATTGCCAAATAAAGGGCAACCTGAAATTATGCACAAACTACAGAACTGTTGCCTGATTAGTCATGCCAGTAAAATTCTGTTAAAAATCATAATGAGGAGACTTTATAAGAAAATAGAAGAAGAAGTCCAAGCTTGTTTCAGGCAAGGAAGAGGATCAAGAAATTATATATATTCAATATAAGATTAATAATAGAGAAATGCAGGGAGTTTAATGTAAATCTATATTTATCCCTTATAGACTACTCAAAGGCATTTGATTGTGTACAACACCAGAGGCTTTGGTAAATAATGGAAAAAAATGGATTTCCAACACAATTGATACAATTAATATCACTGCTGTATCTAGACCAACAGGCAGCAGTAAGAATAAATGGTGAAATAACTACTTGGTTTGACATAAAACAAGGGGTATGTCAGGGGTGCATATTGTCGCCTTACTTATTTAACTTGTATACTGAAAATATAATGAGGAATGTTAGAGAAGATGTAGACAAAGAATATTATGATGCCATAACAATTGGAGGTTATGAAATACCTGAGATTAGATATGCTGATGACACAGTATTACTGTCCACAACACAAAAAGGAGTGGAAAAACTAATTATGTCAGTCCGTAAGAACAGCGAAGAGCAAAATCTCTATCTAAATGCAAAGAAAACTAAACTGATGACAACTGATAAAACAAACAAGGCAGCTGATATATGTATCAATGAGGAAAAACTGGAAGAAGTGGAGAGTTTTGAATATCTTGGATCACTACTAACTAATAATGGAGATACACTGAGCGAAATTAAAAGAAGGACTCATATCGCTCTTCAGAAAGTAAAACAACTAAAGAATCTATGGAGAGGAACAGACAGAACCACAAAAATAAGATTTTTAAGGGCATGCATCTTTCCTATTGCAATATATGCCTATGAGACTTGGACACTTAACAAAACAGCTGAGAAACACATAAATGCCTTTGAATGTAAATGCTACAGAAGAGTTCATCAAATATGGACACAAGAAAGAACAAATATATCCATACTACAAGAACTTAATATTGAAGAAGGCTGGCTAGTAAAGGGGATTAAAGAGAGAAATCTTTTGGACACATTAAACATCATGATAATCTAGAGAAGACCGTCTTGGAAGGGTACATACTGGGAAAAAGAAAGAGAGAAAGACCAAGGCAAAGATGGCTGCAAGACATCGTTGTTGATCTGCAAATGGATGCATCAGTAGCAGGCCATACTGCTCACAACTGAGAGGCCTACAGGAAGTCTGTTAGGGAGGCAAAGTTCTGCAAGGGACATGCAAATGAATGAATGAATGTTTGGCCCATCTTTGCTTTTATTCTTTCCTTGATGTTAATAGGTTGCCTGTTTTGCTAAAGACTAGTCTTTCTCTGGAAGTAATAGCACCTGTTAACTTCTTCTGTATTTTATATAGTTTTGCTGTCTCCTGTTTTTGCTGCATTTTCTGCTTCTTTTGCCATATTGTCCACATATTCTCTTTTGTCTCTTCTAGCTGAACATTTTACTTTATTGTCTAGTTCTTTGTATGTTGCTTTTGCCAAAACTTTTCCAGGTTCTGTCTTTACATTAAACAAGACTAATTTGGCTGCTCCTCTTTCATGTATGTATTTCCATGTGTTATCTGATATCTATGCTTTTCTACTTGTTGATTGTAGTCCAGGACTTGCTTTTACTGCTGTTCTTTATGGATGTGCTGTAAGAATTCCATAATTCATCTATATTTGTCTCGTTTACCTCACAGAGTGCTGTGAAACAATTGATTGATAAGTTCCAGATTGAAATACTGTTGGTATTTTCTTTTTGTAGGCTATGACTATTTATCTTTCTAAGTATTGCTTTCTTGTGTTGGCTTTTCAGTTTAAGTCTTATCTTCCCTATACACAGATTGTGATCACTATTGACATCTCCACCCCTATATGCTCTTACATCTATCAAAGATGTTCTGAATTGTTTTCTAATACAAAAATGATCTATCTGGTTTCTAGTTCTATCTTCTGGAGATATCTGTATTGTTTTATGCATTTCTTTGTGTGGTCATTGCAATGCAACAAACATAGAGGAAGAATGTGAAGAGTTTCTTGGCCATCTCCACGTATCACATTAGATACAAGGAGGAAAATATAATTGTGGGAGATTTCAATCCAAGACTATGAACAAGCAGAGCAGAAATAGCAGTCTACCTGGTAGAATTCAGTGACCAATAGTGTGTTAGAAATGAAAATGGTAGCAAACTCCTAGAACTGTGTAGTCAGCAAGACTTTTTATCACAAATACATTCTTTAAACACAGAGAGTCCCAGATATTCACTTGTTACAAATGGAGTGATTTGACCTGCAGAAGCCAAACTGATTTCATACTAGCAAGGAACAACAAGAAAAGGTCTGTCACACATGCCAGAGCAATACCCACCATGAGTTCATGTACTGACAGTTCAGCATTAGTAACAATTAAAAGAACACACAGGAAAAGCCATAATAGAACTCATAAGAAGAATACAGGAGAAACAATACAACTAAACAATATCAGGGAAGAGATTGTAAAAGAATAATATGAGAGGAAAGCAAGAGAATTGCTTATAAAGTTACCCATTGAAAAGAAATCACTGGAAGAGGAATGAACCTTATTTAAAATAGCATTTTACAAGCAACAAAAGAAAAATGTGAACCTATGAAAAAGAGAAGTTATGAAAAGTGACAAGTGAAATTATGAAAAGTTATGGAAAGTTATAAAAAGTTATGAAAAGTGACAAGTGAAATTATGAAAAGGGGAAATTATGAAAAGTGAAAAGCTATGAAAAAAGGAAAGTTATGAAATTATGAAAAAGGGAAGAAATGAAAATAACAAAAAAAAGTGAAATGATAAGATGAAAGAGGCATAAGAGAAAAGAAATATAACTATAAAGGGTTCTAAGGACTGCAAACGCGCCACAAACAGCCTCTGGCAGTCAAGTCCAGCTCCTGGCCTTCCCGTGGCAGAACTGTTTAAACTGACAGGAGAAGGGGCGAGGGCGAATATCTGGCGCCTGAAAACCAGTTACTTAGGGTAGATGAGTGTCACGTTTGGTAGCTCATCTGCCGCTGTTGGCGAAATCTTCAGCTGCCGTGCGTGGAGCGGTGCTCTTCCCGGCCAATGAAGAAATTTGCAAATGAGGTTGCCGCGCAGCATCACTGCGGAAAAGGTGGTTGAAAGAATAAAGCGAAGCAAACAGTCAAATCACGGCACCTCTGGTCTGGAGGTCGGCCACGTCCTGAGTGCAGTCATATCGTGTGAAATGCATGAACCGGTTTGTCCCAGAGGTTAAGTCACTGCTGGCTTGACTTTTCAAATGCCGCGCGTGGAGTGAAGCTCCTCCCGGTTAAGGAAGTAAATGCGGAAATAAAGGTTGCTGTGCGGCGCCGATGGGAAAAGGTGGTGGAAAGTGAAGTTTAACCTGGTATGTCCAGTAGTATCGCTACAAGAGCTATACCACGGCACCTCTGCTCTAGAGGCCGCCTACGTCCGAAATACACCTACACTGGTGAAATATGCCTAAACCGGCACACACCAGGGGTGGAACTCGATGGCTAGACATGTCATGCCACCTCCGCTCTAGAGGTCGGTAACGCCTGATAAACACCCATACTGGTGAATTTTGCCTAAACCGGCTCATACCAGGGGTGAATCTTGAAGGCTATGAATGTCACAGTACCTCTGCCCTAGAGGTCGGTCCCGTCCCAAACATGCCCATACTGGGAAATGCCTAAACCGGCTCAACCCAGGGGTAGAAGTCACTAGTGGCGAGGATTCGTCCTCCTGGACAAAAGCTCCATCCTGGTCACAACTAGGAAGGGTAGCGGCCACGACCGCAAAATGCTGAAGTCGGAGACACTGGACCAGGGAAGTCTAGATAGGCAACCACCTCTCACCCGGCGGGGATGTCTGCGTATCCTAATCACGCTGAGGTTTTCCGGTGAGAAAGTCCAACCCTGGACTGGATGGGCAACCACCTCTCACCCGGCGGTGATACACGGGTATCTCATAACACGTCGAGGTTTTCCGGTGAGAAAGTCCAACTCTGTCCTGGGTGGGCTGACGCCTCTCACCCAGCGGGGATGCACTGATATTCCAAACACGTCGAGGTCTTCCGGTGAGAAAGTCCAACCCTAGACCAAACTGGTGCAATGAAAACCACGGTGTCACGCAATCCCGCTTCCGAGACCCACCAAGAATACAGGCTAAAGCACTGTGATACTCTGAACCCCTTGTGGTCCTTCGTGGAACTCATGTGGTCTATTTTGGACCACACAGGGGACCACCGGACCAAACGAGGACCACATGTGTGAATTCAGTAGGTTCACAGTGCGGTTTTTGGTGGTAGAAGTGAACGAAGAAGAAGAAGAAGAGATAACTATAAAGAACTGGTGAGAAGTATACAAGAACAAGACTACATTGAATACCAAATTGCAAGAAGGCACTCTGAGTAATAAAAGAAAGAAAGATAAAATCATGTCAAAAATACAGTGAAGCATTAAAAAGTGATCATAAATAAGCCATGAAATTCTTTTATAAAAAGATCAGTGAGGTGGGAAAGAGAGAAAACCACTTTGATCTGATACAAACTATAAAGAATATCCATGGTGATCCAATATGCAAACCAGAGCTTGTAATAGAGAGGTGAGACTATACTTCAGCAGGCTACACTGTACACCATTTTAGGCATGTCAGCATCATGATAGCAAAACAATCGGTCTCATAGAACAAGAATCAAACATATTTCTAACTGAAATCAAAGAAACCACCAGAAAGGCCCCAGTGAACAAAGCTCCAGGATGTGATGGAATATTCAACAAAGCAATCAAATATGCAGAAGAGGTTGGAATAGCTTGACTTCACAGACTATAACTGGTATGAGAAAAACAAGAAACACCACAGAACTAGATAAATGCTGTAGTTACTTTAATATGGAATTTTTTTTAAAAGGCAGTAAAAGAGATTGCAGCCAATACAGGAGCATCTCATTATTATGGCAAATTGGAAAATTATTATGCAAAATCCTAGAGAAAAGAATGTGGCCAGAGATTGAACCACAAATAAATGAAACTCAAGTGGAATGTATGATATATGTAACTGTACAGATGTCATCTTTTCTCTAAGACAACAAAACAAAAGCAGTTTAACACCATTAGATATTCCACACAGCCTATGTAGATCAAGAAAAAGCATTTGATAGAGTAGACAAATATAAACTGTGGGAAGTCTTACAATATTATGGAGTTAGTACACATCTGAAAACAGCCACTGTGTACTATCAAAACAAATGGGGACACTACAAACTATTTGTCATAAAATGTCAGTGAGGTAGGGCTGTGTACTATTCATAACATGCACTGACAACATCTGAAAAGAAGCCAACATGCATAGGAAAAATTCTACCATGAAACTGTCCAACAGCCCAGCTCCAGAAATAATGCCAGTAAAGTCACAACACTCTTTAGAAAACATACCAAATAGGTGACACCTATAAATGAACTCCTTTTTGCTAATGACCAAGTAATTATAGCCACATCTGAGAAAGATCGGCAGTAGAACATAGATTACTTAGAAAATGCATGTAAAAACTACAACATAAAAATCATTGCTGGAAAAAATTGAGATCATAACCATTAGTAGAGAAGAAATCCCAATGAAGATGTTCCTGGACAACTTGCCTTTGAAACAAGTGAAGCATTTCAAATATATAGGAGTACAGTACCATACTCTGGAAAAAACTGATAATAAAATTGAGAACAGATGCCACCAAAAAAAAACAAAAATCAGGTGCTTGCAGAAATGACATCTTTACTGAAAAATGAATTCATCACAGGTGAAACAAAAAGTGCACTATGGCAAAATGTTCCTCCCAACTCTGTGCTATCAATGCCAGCCATGTATACTAACAGCCAAATACAAGGAAAATCATCACGACTGACATGAGATATTTAAGAAGAATACTAAATGTAATAAGAAAAGATCAAACTAACCAGAAATTACACCAACAGGGCAAAATTTGGAGTAACACAAGAATACTACATCAAGAAACAACAAATCAAATGATTTGGTTATGTTACATGACTACTTCCAGACAGGATATCACAGAAAGCATTTACACTATGAACTGTAGGAAACAGAGAGGACACTCATGCAAGAGGTGTAGGAGGGAAATTAAAGAAAACTTAAATATCCCATTATATCAACCAAATTGCTTACCCTTGTCAAAATGTCTATTTGTCCCCTCAACACTGAAAGGTATATGAGGAGAGAAACAAGACAAGACAAGACAGGCTTGTTCTGAACTTGTACTTAACTGATGTGGAACATGAGTTTTATATATGAGGGACAAAGGCAGACTGTCAGATGGTTTTATGTGACCAATTTTTCATTCTTTGCAAATCAAGTTCATTTGTTTTCAGTTTCAGAATTAGAGTACACTTTCATAATTAATGCTGATTATCAAGTGCAATGTAAAACAGATCACAACTTGCTTCTACTAATTACAATTTAATTTTTAAGTTATGTATGTCATTGCTTCAAATTTTCTTCAGAATTATATTCATTCATTCATTCATTTGCATGTCCCTTGTGGAATCTTGCCTCCCTAACAGCACTCCTGTTGACCTCTCAGTTGTGAGCAAGATGGCCTGCTGCTGATGCATCCATCTGCAGATCATCAATGATGTCTTGCAGCCATCTTCTTCCCATCATGTACCCTTACAAGATGGTTTTATCTAGATTATCATGATGTTTAATGTGTCAAAAATATTTAAGTTTTCTCTCTTTAATCCTCTTTACTAGCTAGCCTTCTTCAATATTAAGTTCTTCTAGTATGGGTATATTTGTTCTTTTTTGTGTCCATGATATTTGAAGAACTCTTCTGTAGCAATTACTTTCAAAGGCATTTTAAGTGTTTCTTTGCTGCTTTGTTAAGTGTCCAGGATTATAACAGTGGAGTAATTTTTCTATTTCTCTCTCTCCTCCTTCATCTTACTTTTATCAGTATACTCTTAGACTTACCTTCACTAACATTTATTATAAAGCTAGACAAGGCTTGCCTTGCTAGGTGACTTAGACATCCATCTTTAGCTCAGCACTTTAGTCTCATAGTAACAGCTATGTAGGATTAGATTTGTCTGATATTTTGCTTTTTGTTTTTTTAAGGAAATTGTCAAAAGAAAAACCTCTGCTGTTTCACAATTCTGTTTCTGTATTGTCCAGATCTAAGAAACACTGTATATTACTGACTCAGTATAGAAGTGTAAAGCTTTTACTCACTGTTAAGGATTTTATTTTATAAATAACTTCTTTAATAACTTCTTTATGTTATAAACAGCTATTTTGTGAATCCTGTTCTTCAACTGATTTCATTGCCATATTAGTAATGACTCATTAGTGTTTTTCCATGGTACTTGAGTTTATATATTGATATCAGTGCATTTACATTTGCAAACTATCTAAATACATCTTTTCATATTATTCAAAATGACAGATTCTCCCATTTCTTTTTTTTTTTAAATAGAAATTTATTGTATATGTCATTAAACATAACTTTCTTCCTAATATCAGTTTGTTATCCTGGGACATGATTTTAATACTAGGACATTAGCTCTCCTACTTGAAGTACTGATACATTAGTTAACATAATTTTAATACTGAGACATTAGTTCTCCTACTTTTAATATTGAGACATTAGTTATCATAGGTGCTATTACCTCCAGAGAAAAATCAGAATTTAGAAAAACAGGCAACCTATTAACATCAAGTAAAGACCAAAAGCAAAGATGGGCTGAACACTTCCAAGAAATATTTAATTGACCACACCCAAATGAATTAATAAATCTTGAAACCGATTTACCAGTCCCACAACTAAATGTCAACTTAGATGAAGTTACACTGAATGAAACTGAAATAGCAGACAATCTAATGGCTAACAACAAAGCTGCAGGTGAAGATGAAATAACAGTAACAACAAAGCTGCAGGTGAATATGAAATAACAGTTGAAGTGTTAAAAGCTATTAACAGTGAAAACATGAGCCAAATACAGAGAATGTTTAATAAAATCCGGAAAGAAGAAAACGTCCCTTCTAAATGGAAACAAGGATCATTGTTAAAGTACTCAAAAAAGGCAACCTCAGTGACTGCAATAACTGGAGGGGTGTAATCTTACTATCAGTTGTGTCAAAGGTGTTTTGTAAAGTGATTCTGAATAGAATTAAAGATGTAGTGGATGCTACAATGAGAGAAGAACAGGCAGGATTCCGAAAAGGGAGAAGCTGTCTTGACCAGATCTTTACTCTAAGAATAATACTTGAAGAACATATTGAAAAGCAGAAACCATTAATCCTGAACTTCATAGACTTTAAAAAAGAATTTGATAGCATACACAGAGATTCATTGTGGAGAATTTTACGACTATATGGATTACCAAATTGTCAACATCATTAGAGATCTCTACTACAGATATGTTTGTGCAATCAAGACAGAAGAAGGAATGAGCGAATGGTTTCAGATTGAAACATGCGTGAAACAAGGATTATTATCTCCATTGCTCTTTGGAATTGCCATAGACTTTATAATGGAAAGATGTTTTACAGGTAAAACAGGCATTGACTGGGTACATGGGACCCAAATAGAAGATCTTGATTTTGCAGATGACATAATGTGATGTCTTATCAGTGACAATGTGAAATCGATGCAGGAAAAAACAGATTCCCTATCTTCCTTGGCTAGCAAAATAGGTCTTGAAATTAACAAACACAAAACTAAAATAATTAAACTTCTCATTAATTAAGAAGAAAAAATATATGTAGAAGGAACAGTTGTTGATGAAGTAAACCAATTTGCATACCTTGGCAACTACATAGACCAGGATGGTAACACCAGGAAGGAAGTTAGAATTCGAATTACAAAAGCAGCATTGTCTTTCAGAAATCTTGAGAACATATGGAATTCAAAAGTTATAAGCACAAAAACGAAGTTAAGATTATTCAATTCAAATGTAATATTCACCCTCATTTATGCATGTGAAAGATGGAAATCAACTAAAGAAGTAGACAAAAAATTAGACTCTTTTGAAAACAAATGCCTAAGAAAATACTTGGTATAAAGTGGAACAAATTCAAGAACAATGCAGAGATAAGACAAATGAGCAAACAGCAACCAGTCTCATGGGTGATCAGAAAAAGAAGATGGACATATGTAGGCCATGTGATGAGAAGAAACAATCAGAGAATACCAAAACAAGCTATCAATTTGAGCACAACAGGCCAAAGAAAAAGAGATCAACCAACCACGTGAAACTCTAAAGAGGACAATGTTAAGAGAAGCCAGTTTAATGGGCATAACATCCCTTGATGAAGTTGAAAGACTCGCCAAGAACAGTAAAACTTGGCAAACAACTATGCAAGCCCTATGTGATGTTTAACAGCATGAGAATAATGTAAGATATAAGTTCTTCTACTTGAAGTACGGAGGCATTACTTATCCTACTTTTAATATTGAGACATTAGTTCTCTTACTTTTAATACTGAGACATTAGTTCTCATATTGGTTATACTGAGACATTAATTCTTATACTTAAGGAAATGAGTTCTATTTCTGACACAAATAAAGCAATGTATTTTGAACTTACTCCCAGCATGCTTTGCTCAGCGTATGATAATATTCTACCAGAAAGTTGTAGTCACATATCATGGGTTCAGCATCATCTTTACATTTTCTGTTACATGGATGAGTCCTATAATCTGGAAAACACAAGATCAATTATTTTTTTCTATATCTATACCATTACTACGTGAAATTCTAAAGGGGACATAAAAACAGCATTGTGTAGGTTAAAGTTCACTGTTGGTGAAAGTTAAGAAGTGAGTAGACTGCCAGATAACACCTGTGACACACAAACACTCTTTGTTATCATTCATTATGACTGTCGTGTTTTAACAATAAATGATGTGATACTATTTTTAGCATTTACAACAATTTAAACAGCTATCACATCATAATGTTAATATCAGCCTGGATGAAAGCTTTGATAAATTGACAGATACCATAGGACCATTTTGTGTATATTTTGTTGTTTTTTTTTATGGGTGACATAAACATATGATTATTGTATGAATTATTTATACACAAATATAACCACCTTGATTCATGTTACATTCTTTACACATAACTCATAGCCATAACTTATAATTTTTGCATAAATTTATCAAGTATATATATGTGGGTGTCTGAGCGGCAAAGTGTTTAGTGCACTGGCCTCTCATGGCGAAGTTCATAAGTTCGAATGCGGCCAGAGGCACCCCAGTCACCCAGCTGTAGAAATGGGTACCCGACTTCTTCCGGAGTTGGGAAAGGAAAGGCAGCCGGGCGTGATACTGACAATATCCCCCTATAGTGTGCTGACAGGTCAAGGAAAATATGGGCACTAACACCATATCCCTATGTGCCTCTATGGCATGACAGGATTACCTTTACCTTTTTTATACCATTACTAGGCGTAAATTCAGTAGGATCACAGTGCGGTTTTGGTGGTAGAAGCGAACGAAGAAGAAGAAGAAGTATACCATTACTAGTTATAGTAACAGACATAGTTGTTTTTGCTGATAAAAACAGTATCATTAGTAGTTATAATAATAGTAATATTAGTGATTATTTGTAGCCACAATAGTAATAGAATTGGAGGTAGTTAGCAGCTGAAATGGTAGAAGTAATATTTGCAATAGCAGTAAAAAAGGTAAAGGAAATCCTGTCATGCCTTAGAGACACATAGGGATATGATGTTAGTGCCCGTATTTTCTTTGACCTGTCAAAACACTAGAGGGTAATATGATCAGTATCACACCTGGCCACCTTTCCTTCCCCAACTCCAATAATAACAGTAATATTTAATAATTAAAAGATATATTATAAAATTAGTAGTTTTAGCAGCATTAAAAGTGATATAGCTAGCAGTGACTTTACTTGTAATTACAATATTAGTTATAGTAGTAGATGAAATAGAACCAGCAGATATAGGAGTAGCAGTAGAAATAGCAGTAGTAGTAGTAATAATAGTAGTAACAGTAATAAGAATTATAACAGTTAAGTAGCAGTAATAGTAGCAACAGCAATAAGAGTTATAGCAGTAATAGTAGCAACAGTAATAAGAGTTATAGCAGTTATGTAGGAGTAATAGTAGTAACAGTAATAAGAGTTATAGCAGTTATGTAGGAGTAATAGTAGTAACAGTAATAAGAGGTATAGCAGTTAAGTAGCAGTAATAGTAGCAACAGCAATAAGAGTTATAGCAGTTATGTAGGAGTAATAGTAGTAACAGTAATAAGAGTTATAGCAGTAATAGTAGCAACAGTAATAAGAGTTATAGCAGTTATGTAGGAGTAATAGTAGCAACAGCAATAAGAGTTATAGCAGTAATAGTAGCAACAGTAATAAGAGTTATAGCAGTTATGTAGGAGTAATAGTAGTAACAGTAATAAGAGTTATAACAGTTAAGTAGCAGTAATAGTAGCAACAGTAATAAGAGTTATAGCAGTTATGTAGGAGTAATAGTAGTAACAGTAATAAGAGGTATAGCAGTTATGTAGAAGTAACAGTGGTAACAGTAATAAGAGTTAAACCAGTGAAGTAGCAGTAATAGTAGCAACAGTAATAAGAGTTATACCAGTTAAGTAACAGTAGTAATGTTAGCTAGTAGTAGTAGTAAGAGTTATAGTAGTTAACAGCAGGAACATTACAAACTAATAGTAACGATAATGACTGAATAATTATTGTAGCTTGTTTCTTTCTATCAAAAGTAAAGTAATCTGTCAACACGTTTTCAAAGTTGACCATATCTACTCAAGGCCATGAAGTCAGTACACTAAACTCCACAACCCTAAACACTAAAGACTGGAAGAAAATGGCGAGTACACGAGGAAGTGGCTACAACGAAGGATACACTTGAATTGAAGGAAGTGATAGGTTACACTCAGACCAACAAAAGGGGGTTTGGTCATGGTGATATCAAGTGGTGGTCGAAGGGCTTCAACAAACAGCGAAGAAGGAAATAAGTAGTACAAATGATGGAAAACGGGTCCAGAATTCAGTACAACAGGCTCAACAAAGCCAATGGACAACTTGGGAAGACGCTTTGCAACGATGGCTAACATGGAACGATATATGGAACATGGCGCTTCTGCATCTTAGTTTCATTATTAGATCTGCATATGATCTTCAGTAGAAAGGTGCAGATCTGTTCAAGTGCGGCGAAGTGGTGAATCCTATGTGTCCACTCTGCGGTGGTAGGCAAACCTTGGAGCATGTTCTGTCACCATGCAAAGTAGCACTGACACAAGGCCGCTACACATGGCGACACAACAGAGTGTTGCAAGAACAAATCGATATTGTTGACAGAGCGACAGATGCGGCAAACACCAGGAAAGAAATCAAAACCCTTCCCAAGTATTTCATTGGTGCTGGGAAATTATCCAACATCAAAGTTCTTAACTCTCCCGTGCCCTCACTTCTAGGTGGAGAAATTGAGTGGGAGATCACAGCTGACCTACCAGGGCAAAGAGAATATCCCGCATTTGATAAAGGAATGCTATCAGATATTGTAGTATACTCGCCCTCGAAATAGGACTCAATTTTATTCGAACTTGCGGACTCATATGAGTAGGAAAGCAGATACAACCAATAGGATGTCAGCGGCGGTGAAAGGGAGAGTCGGGGCTGGGGGGGGGGCGCAGGAAAGAGACCAGGAAAGGCAAATCCTTTGTGGTCTCCTAGCCTCATCTCTAGGACGCATTCTGGTGTATTCTGTACAAAGATGGATGCCACAAAGATAGGTTCTTCCATTTTATTTTAGTTATATGTTGTCTGTGTTTTGGTATGTAATCCTTGAAAAAGGCTCACGTCGAAATATTGGATGTTGTATGTTTTTCATTTATACATTCTCATCTTACTCTCATACTTTCTGTTATTTGTTTTTTCTCACTATCCTCACTCCCTCTGCCGCTTTGTAAAAGTGTGCCATACGCCTCTATTTACCTTTATTACTAGAACCAGTTTACTGCAGTCGTTATCTCTTTTATCAATTATAGATGCAAGAGCAGTACCCAACATAAGTTCAAGCACAGACCACAAAACAGTAGTAGCGGTCATCAGAACACACAGGAAAAGCCATAACAGAACTCCCAAGAAGAAAAGTGAAACAATAAAACTAAGCAAGCTCAAGGAAGAGAATGTAAAAGAATATGAGGAAAAAATAAGAGAATTGTTCATAAAATTAACAACAGAAACAAATCAGTGAAAGAGGAATAGGCCTTGTTCAAAACCAGCTTTTTGTTAGTAGCAGCAAGTGAAGCATATGGTACTATGGAAAAAAGGAGGTAAAGAAATGAAAATAACAACATGGTGGAATGATGAAGTGAAAGAGGCTGTAAAAGAAAAGAAAAATAAATATTAAAAAATGGATGAGAAGTAAGCAGGAGCAATACAACATTAAATATTGAATTACAAGAAGACGCTCTAAGCAGGTAATAAAAGAAGCAAAGGTATAATCATGGCAGGAATACAGTGAAGTATTAAACAACAATCACAAAGAAGCTACGAAAATCTTTTATAAAAAAAGATCAATGAGAAAACGAGCAGAGCACTTCGACTCAACAGAGATTGTAAATATGTTAATGGTGATCCAATATACGAACCAGAGAGGGTACTACAGAGGCAGAGACAGTACTTCGACAAGTTACTCAATATATCATCCGAGGCAAGCCAAACCTATGATAACAGCACAGCTGACCCCCATAGAACTGGAACCAGACATACTACAAGCTGAAATAAGAGAAGCCATCAGAAATGCCCGAATGAACAGGATGTGATGAAATACCCAATGCGTTACTAAAATGTGCGAAAGAGGTTGGAATAGCTTGGATTCACAGATTCTATAACTTGATATGGGAAAAACAAGAAACATTACAAAACTGGAGAAGCGCTGTAATTATTCCAATATGGAAGAAAAAAGACAGTAAAAGGGACAGCAAAGAATATAGAGCCATCTCACTGCTAAGCCATACCAGAAAAATGTTCTGCAAGATCCTAGAGAACAAACTTCGACCAGTGATTTAACCACAGTTAAATGAAAATCAAGATTTAGAAAAAATAAAAGCTGTACACATGCAGTCTTTTCCGTAAGACATCATCATCATTATCAGGTGCTGTGCCGACTGGCGTTGGTTAATATGCTTCTCTAGAGTACCCGATCCTTCATGCAGGCCATCAGCTCAGTTGGTGATCTCCTCTCACATCATCCCGTCAGACTGTCCAATGTTATTTCTCTCGGCCTTTCCATTGCACTTCTTCCCTCTATTTTTCCTGTTGTTATAATATTTTAAATGTCCCCTCTTCTCATTGCATGTCCTATGAAAGTACATTGTTTCTCTTATTTTTTAACAAGATTTTTTTTTTGTCTCTCCAGATCTTTTCACATATTCTTCATTAGTTATTTTTGCTGTCCAGGGGATTCGCAACATTCTTCTAATAAACACATTTCTGCTGCTTCCAATGATTTTTGTGCAGACCTGCCTATTGTCCATGATTCATTTCCATATAACAAGATAGGTTCAATATAGCATTTTGTGACTCGTTTTCTAACATTCATTAATAAGGCTGTGTTGGATATGTTTCTCATTCTCTGAAATGCAGTCTTTGCTTGGCCTATTCTGTTCCTAATTTCTGTTCTGCATTTCCCATCTGAAGTTATTACTGCTCCAAGGTATTTGAATTTCTGCACCTGCTTTAGAATAATTCCATTTAATTTTATACTGCATGTTGGTGGATTCTGTTTCTTAGATATAACCATTGTCTCTGTCTTTTTAATGTTCAAAGTAAGACCTTTCTGTTCACTTTCTTTGGCGACTTTATCCAAAAGAATTTGCAGGTCTTGTTGGTTCTTAGCTATCAATACTGTGTTGTCAGCATACCGAAGGTTGTTAAGTTTCCTCTAATTTTTAATGCCTGGTTCTGTGATGATCGTTCTTAGAATATTCTCACTGTACAGAGAAAAAAGGTCTGGAGATGGTACACATCCTTATCGCACCCCTTGTTTTATAGGTTGATATTTTCCAGTTCTATTTTCAACTCAAACTGCTGCTTCTTGCTGCCAGTATAGATATTTTACAATCCTCAGGTCTTTGCCGTCTATATTGATGTCTTCAAGCATTTTAATAATTTCATTATGTTTCACCTTGTCGAATGCCTTGGTGTAATCAATGAAACATAAGTAGAGATCTTTCTGTACTTCTAAAGCTCTTTCTGTTAGTGTTCGTAAAGCATAAATGGCATTGTGTGTTCCCTTTCCTTCAACAAATTCAATCTGTTCATCTGTTATTTCCATTTTTATCTTTTTCCTTGTTCTTCTCATAATAATTCTCAGAAGTAGCTTCATTATGTGACTTGAGAGGCTGATAGTCCGGTGGTCATCACATTCCTTTGCACCTGGTTTATTTAGTAGTGCTATAAACGTGGATTTAAGCAGGTCACTGGGCATATAACCACTGTTGTAAATGTCATTCAGTAACTTGGTTACTATTTTTATTCCTATCTCCTCTAATGCCTCTATTTCTTCTATTGTTATATTATCAGGCCCAGTCGCTTTTCCTTTCTTCATGTGTTTGATGGCATCTATGATTTCATCTTCAAGTATTGGTGGTCCACAACAGTTTTCAGTATCTGGCGTTAATTCTGGTCTTTCCCCTCCATATTGCTCACCGATGTACTCTGTTCACAATGTCTTCTTTTCCCATTCATTTTACTTTCTTTTGATTTCAGGCATCCTGTTATATATTTTATTTTCCTGCATGTGAGTTTACTAATTCGTTTGTGCATGTTTTTGCTGTCTTTATTATGAGAGTCCTCTATTTGTCTGCATTGTTCATTTAACAACACTTGCTTCTCTGCATTTGCGTCTTATTTCGTTATTTATCTTGCTATATTTTTCTTGGTTATTTTTACTCCTCCTCCTCTTGTCCATTAGTCCTAAGATGTTTGTCATCCATTTATTCTTAGGGGCTTCTTTTTTCGGTGGTATTATCTCCTTAACAGTTTGGTGGATAGAATCTCTTCTTCTTCTTCTTCGTTCGCTTCTACCACCAAAACCGCACTGTGATCCTACTGAATGGTGATGGTCCTCGTTAGGTCCCGTGGTCTCCTGTGTGGTCCCCGAAAGGACCACACGAGATCCACGAGAGGATCACAAGGGGTTCAGAGTATCACAGGGCTTTATCTTGTATTCTTGGTGGATCTCTGAAGCGGATTGCGTGACACCGTGGTCTTCGTTGCACCAGTTTAGTCTAGAGTTGGACTTTCTCACCGGAAGACCTCGACGTGTTTAGGATATCAGTGCATTCCCGCTGGGTGAGAGGCGGTAGCCCACCTAGGCCAGAGTTGGACCTTCTCACCGGAAAACCTCGACGTGTTTTGAGATACCCATGTATCACCGCCGGGTGAGAGGTGGTTGCCCATCCAGTCCAGAGTTGGACTTTCTCACCGGAAAACCTCAGCGTGATTAGGATACGCAAACATCCCCGCCGGGTGAGAGGTGGTTGCCTATCTAGACTTCCCTGGTCCAGTGTCTCCGACTTCAGAATTTTGCCGTCGTGGCCGCTACTCTTCCTAGTTGTGACCAGGATGGAGCTTTTGTCCAAGAGGACGAATCCTCGCCACTAGTGACTTCCACACCTGGGTTGAGCCAGTTTAGGCATATTAACCCAGTATGGGCGTGTTTGGGACGTGACCGACATCTAGAGCAGAGGTACTGTGACATGCATAGCCTTCAAGATTCACTCCTGGTGTGAGCCGGTTTAGGCAAAATTCACCAGTATGGGTGTATATCAGGGGTGACCGACCTCTAGAGCGGAGGTGGCATGACATGACTAGCCATCAAGTTCCACCCCTGGTGTGTGCCGGTTTAGACATATTTCACCAGTGTGGGTGTATTTCGGACGTGGCCGGCCTCTAGAGCAGAGGTGCCGTGGTATGTATAGCTCTCGCAGCGATACCATTGGACATACCGATTAAACTTCACGTTATCCTTTCCACCACCTTTTCACATCGGCACCGTACAGCAACCTTTATTTCTTTTCCGCATTTTCTTCCTTGACCGGGAGGAGCTTCACTCCACGCGCGGCATTCGAAGAGTCTCACCAGCAGTGTCTTATCATCTGGGACAAGCCGGTTCATGCATTTCACCCGATAGGACTGCACTCAGGACGTGGCCGACCTCCAGACCAGAGGTGCCGTGATTTGACTGTTTGCTTCGCTTTATCCTTTCTACCACATTTTCCGCAGTGATGCTGCGCGGCAACCCCATTTGCACCTTTCTTCGTTGGCCGGGAGGAGCACCGCTCCACGCACGGCAGCCGAAGAATATCGCCAATAGCGTCTCTCCGGAATCGAACCCTGATTCCCCGTTACCCGTTACAAACATGGTAGGCATGTCACGTACCATCGACATTTGATAGGGCAGACATTTGAAAGAGGCGTCGCCGGCACAGAAGGTCATGCGATCAGCACAAAGTTATCCAGAGTCACCAGTTGGGACGCCGCGCATCGCGAAGGGCAACGACGATTGGTTTTGAACTAATAAAAGCGCTCTTTCCACGAGGGTCGGAGCTTGGTAAGCATATATTAGCTCTAGAATTGCCACAGTTATCCAAGTAGGATCGTGTCATCTAAGGAACCTCGACTGATTTAATGAGACATTCGCGGTTTCACCGTGAGACAGTGTGAACTTAGACATGCATGGCTTAATCTTTGAGACAAGCATATGACTACTGGCAGGATCAACCAGACAGCTTTCTTCACCGAACCTTAGTCGGATATCTACCGACAGACCGACGCGGAGCAAGGGAGACAGCGCTCTGCTCAGAGCGGATCCCTTTCGACCCCGGCGGCGTTTCACTTCCTTTAACCGGCGGGCGCGGCCGGTGGCTCTCTCTCTCTGCTCTAGCGAACGAGAAGAGAGCCCAACCACCCACAACATAAGCACATTACATACTGCAGGCCCGATACTCTTTGCGAGAGATAGGCCAATTTCGAGACCATCGGTCTACAAAACCGTACTACATCGTTATCACGAACCTGGCTGGCTAGCCATTTACATGCTTCGCTCGACGGACAAACCACTTGCTTCTGCATCGAAACACCTTAACTCTCGCCGTCCGGGAATGGAGCGAAAGCCTGTCTCCCCATGCACGGAACTCGAGAGCGCTTTTTCGCCAAAAGAACATAGAATCTCTTAACATTGCCCATTGTTCATCTGTACTATTTATCTTTGCTATTACATTGTATCTATTTGTTATAATAACTTTGTATTGTTCTTGCAGTTCTTGGTCATATTTAAGGAGTTCTGTATTCAGTTTGATGTTTCTCACTTTTCTGCATGCTTTCTTTAGCTTTATTCTAATTTTTCCACAGAGTGGGTCATTTTCACTATTGCAGTCGGCTCCTGGCATGGTTTTTGTTGTCAGTTAGTACTGTATTAGCTGCATATCGTAGATTGCTCACGTTGTAGCTACCAACTCCAATTCCTGGTTTATTTTTGATTTGTCTCATGATATTTTCACTGTACCGTGAGAACAAATGCTAGGTTTTTATATCACATTTTGGACCTTATGGCTGCTTTCTTTTTATTCCAATACATGTTTTGTTTTCATTGTGTATAAAGTAGGAAAAAAGTAGGAACAGCTTTATTACTTAACGAGTACACAGTTGCGACGTTTCGACATGAGCCTTAATTTTACAAAAAACACACAGGACGAAGAAATGGAGAGGAAATAATTGAACCGGATCCAACTAGTGAGCCGCAAAGAATCATTAGAAAGCGTCAGTCAAATCTTAAGGACGTTCTTGTTCATACCCACCTGAAGCAGAATCTTCCATATGTTGACACTAGAAAATGTAATCGCCCTCGCTGTGTTACCTGCCCTTTTGTCTAGGAAACAAAAACGATCAACTTTCCTAAAACTGTCATCGCTCTCTATAAGGGATTTACATGCTAGTTCCACAATGTGATATATGTCACTGTATGCAAAAGATGCAGGATAACTTATATTGGTGAAACTGGTCTCAGATTAGGGGACTGCATGCAGAAACATCTTACGATATCACCCAGCATGCTTCGAAACCCGTTACTAATCATTTCAATGGTCTCAATCAGAAAGGCAAATCTGATTTTCTGGTAACAGCCATTAAATAATGTCACGCTGATGACATAAGCCGCATAGAACTTCAGAACCGACACATTCAGGAATATGGGACGCTGAAACCACATGCTTTGAACTCGTTATTCAGCTACACCTAACATTCTCCACTTCCACAATCATAATCCCTCCTCACTATATTCAACTCCCTTCTCATTTGTTAAATATAGTTCAGAACCTCCTAATAGCTTCACATTGCAACCCCTCTTACATCTTACATACTTCCCGTGCCATTAAACGTCACATGGGGCTCGTATATTTGTTTCCCAAGTTTTCTTGTTCTCGGGGAATTTTTAAACTTCATGTTATGCCCACTAAACTGGCTTCTCTTAACAATGTCCTCTTTAGAGTTTCACATGGTCGAGCTCTCTTTCTTCGGCCTGTTGTGTTCCATTTGATAGCTTGTTTTGATATTCTCTGATTATTTCTTCTCATCACATGGCCTATATATGTCCATCTTCTTTTTCTGATCACCCATGAGACTGGTTGCTGTTTGCTCATTTGTCTTATCTCTGTGTTGTTATTAAATTCATTCCACGTTATATCAAATATTTTCCTTAGGTATTTGTTTTCAAAAGAGTCTAATTTCTTGTCTATTTCTTTAGTTGATTTCCAGTTTTCGCATGCTTAAATGAGGTTGGATATCACATTTGATTTGGATAATCTTAACTTGGTTTTTGTGCTTATAATTTTTAAATTCCATATGTTCTCAAGATTTTGGAAGGACAATGCTGCTTTTGCAATTCGAATTCTAACTTCCTTCCTGGTGTCACCATCCTGGTCTATGTAGTTGCCAAGGTATGCAAATTGGTTTACTTCATCAACAACTGTTCTTTCTACATATATCTTTTTCCGTCTTGATTAATGAGAAATTTCATAATTTTTGTTTTGTCTTTGTTAATTTGAAGACCTATTTTGCTAGCTAAGGAAGAATCTGTTTTTTCCTGCATCGATTTCACATTGTCACTGATAAGAGTTATGTTATCTACAAAATCATTATCTTCTTTTTGGGCCACATGTACCCAATCAATGCCTGATTTATCAGTACAGCATCTTTTCATTATAAAGTTTATAGCAATTCCAAAAAGCAAGGGTTATAATATACATCCTTATTTCACGCCTGTTTCAATCTGAAACCATTCGCTCATTCCTTCTTCTGTCTTGACTGCACAGACATATCCGTTGTAGAGATGTTGAAAATTTTAGATGGTATTTTATATAGTTTTAAAATTCTACACAATGAATCTCTGTGTATGCTATCAAATGCCTTTTAAAAGTCTATGAAGTTCAGGATTAATGGTTTCTGCTTTTCAATATGTTCTTCAAGTATTATTCTTAGAGTAAAGATCTGGTCGAGACAGCTTCTCCCTTTTCGGAATCCTGCCTGTTCTTCTCTCATTGTAGCATCCATTACATCCTTAATTCTATTCAGAATCACTTTAAAAAACACCTTTGACACAACTGATAGTAAGGTTACACCTCTCCAGTTATTGCAGTCACTGACGTTGCCTTTTTGAGTATTTTAACAATGATCCTTGTTTCCATTTAGAAGGGACGTTTTCTTCTTTCCGGATTTTATTAAACATTCTCTGTATTTGGCTCATGTTGTCACTGTTAATAGTTTTAACATTTCGACTGTTATTTCACATTCACCTGCAGCTTTATTGTTAGCCATTAGATTTGCTACTGTTTCAATTTTATTCAGTGTAACTTTATCTAGGCTACAGCCCCTCTACCCAAACTATAATCACCTATTTCACTTTTTCATGGCTAGATTACCATTGTATTACTCTTTCTCCCCTCCACGGTTTCCCCACCCCCACTCCTCCAGTTACGACCTACCTATCACACATCACAAGTCTCCACTGATATATCCTCTACACTCCACCATGCGCACTTCTGAACATTGCGTCTGACAAGCCTCAGCTTCTTACAAGTTACAGCTAAGTGCTCTATTCATTTTATTTCATTTTTAAAATATTTTTACATAGCATTCTTATCAATGTATAATGTCCTCTCTCTATTTCTACGCCCTGTGTGTTTTTGTATGATTAAGACTCACGCTGAAACGTCACAACTGTGTACACGTTAAGTAATAAAGCTGTTAATACTTTTTTCCTAGTTTATACATTTTATTATCACAGCTTTACTGCGGAAGCTTCGTGTATATTGCTTATACAATAATTACTGTTTTTTTTTCATTGTTATTAGTTTCAGATCTTTGCCATCAATATTTATATTCTCTAACATTTTCATGATTTCGTCATGTTTTACGTTATCATATACTTTGGTATAATGAGTTAAAATTTAACTTCGACTTCTGGCTTCTTTGGCGAAGCTATGAAAATGGAGTAACAGTTCATTAGGTATATATCTTATCTTATATCTTATATCCTTCCCGTGCCGTTAAATGCCATATAGGGCTCGCAAGGCAGTTCGCCAATTTTTACTGTCTTCGGCGAGTCTTTCAACTTCATCAAACGATTTTATGCCTATTGATCTGGCATCTCTTAATAATGTCCTCTTCAGAGTTTCACGCGGTCTGCCTCTTTTTCTTTGGCCTGTTGTGTTCCACTTGATAGCTTGCTTTGGAATTTTCTGATCGTTTCTTCTCATCAAGTGACCAACATATGTCCATCTCCTTTTCCTGATCACCCATGAGACTGGTTGTTGTTCAGTCATCTGTCTTATCTCTGCATTGTTCTTGAATTCGTTCCATTTGATGCCGAGTATTTTCCTTAGGTACTTGTTTTCAAAAGAGTCTAATTTCTTGTCTGTTTCTTTAGTTGTTTTCCAGCTTTCACATGCATAAATGTAGGGTGGATATTACATTTGAATTGAATAGTCTTAACTTGGTTTTTGTGCTTATAACTTTTGAATTCCATATGTTCTCAAGATTCTTGAAGATCGATGGTGCTTTTGCAATTCTAATTCAAACTTCCTTTCTGGTGTCACCATCCTGGTCTATGCAGCTGCCAAGGTATGCAAATTGATTGACTTCTTCAATATCTGTCCCTTCTACGTGTATTTTTCCATTGTGATTAATTGGAATTTTCATTATTTTTGTTTTGTGCTTATTAATTTCAAGTCCTATTTTGCTAGCCAGTGAAGACAGGCTATTTGTTTTTTCTTGTATGGAGTTCACATTGTTAATGATAAGAGTTATGTCATCAGCAAAATCAAGATCTTCTAGTTGTGTACCTTGTATCCAGTCAACACCTGTAACACTAGATATATACCGAGTTATTGGCTGGGTATATATCTAGTGTTACAGATATCATTTAACAATTGTGTTATTAGTTTTATACATCATAACCATGCCCGTACTACAATATGTGTTTTTAAAGAGAGAAAGATAGTTTGGGGTTTAGTAACACGAATACAGTTTTTTGGTATAAATATATAAAACTAAATACTCATATATAACTTTACGTAAAGAACTGTGATAAAGTTGTGATAACAAAATAATAGACTATTTAGAAAATGTAGGGAAGGCTTTACTCATTAACGAAGCTCACAATTGTAACGTTTCGGTTTACACCGTATTCATACAAAAATATACATGACTAAGAAATAGAAAAAAGATGAAATATATATGAAATATATGAATAGTGGAAAAGAACCACTTAGCTCTGACTTGAATGAAGCTGTCTGAGCGTGGATAGTGTTCATCTTTGCTATATTTAATGAAGACTTGACCGGCTGGCAAAAATATGAGATGGCAAGTGAGAGATATAATTGTTGTCTAGGAGGGATAAAGGTGAATTGATAACCATTGTAATACCAGCTCTCTGCCCAATCTCTGCACCTCGAATTTTACTTCCAACCAGATTGGTATCACAACCCAGTTATCTTCACATTTTATGCAGTTAAAATTAATCACCACGAGTTTGCGTCTTGAAACTTTTACATCAAGCTTTACAGAAATTGTGAGCATAATATTTTTTAGCAGTATGATTTGCTGCTAATATTATAAGTCATTGAAATTTAATAAGTTAACCACAGAAATGAATTTAATAAGTTGGAACACAAGGAAAATTATTAAAACGACGTGGATACTTAATGACACAACAGATGCCGCAAGGGCGAGACCACATCTTCTCTTGGTGGAGTCCATGTCGACGCTGAGCGAAAGAACTGTTCCGTTACTACGTATGGGTGCTAATAAACCTCGTGTGTGGGTGCGGAGAATCCTCGTGTGTGGGTGTGTTGAAACTTCGTGAGCTGCGATATCGATTATACTTCCATGGAACTGGATAAGTAAATCCGGAGATGGTAGTGAGCAGATAGCGAAAATATACGCCACTTACAAAAAGCTACGGGAACGATACAAAAGTACATCGACATGCAGGGCGATTGTATAGAGTACTGGTATAACTATTGTATACACTAGGAAAAAAGTAAGAACAACTTTATTAATTAACGAGTACACAGTTATGACGTTTTCGGCGTGAGCCTTAATCATACAAAAAACAAACAAACAAACAAAAACACACACACGGGACGAAGAAATAGAGAAAGAAGATAAAATATAAATTCACGTGAATGCCATGTACAAAATACGAATAGAAAAAATAAAATAGGAAGAAATAAAATTAATAAACCACTTAGCTGTAATTTAAAAGAAGCTGAGGCTTGTTAGGAAAGGAACTGGTCACCCTACCTCACACGCTGATGACCCAGCATAATGAGGTCTCTAACGCTTCACCCCCTACGGCATTTGAAATGCTATGGGACTATCTTTACTTTACTTTATGAGGCTTGTAAGAGGCTGTATTCAGAAATGCGCATGGTGAAGTGTAGAGAATGTTTAAATGGAGACTTGTGGTGTGTGATAGGTGGGTCGTAAATAAGGATTGGAGGGGATGAGGAAACCGTGGAGAGGAGAGAGTGATACAATGGTAATCTAGCCCGGAGAAGGTAGATGAAATAGGTGTTATAGTTGGGGTAGAGGGGTTGTAATGTGATGCTGTGAGGAGGTTCTGAACTATGTGTTACAAGTGGGAAGGGAATGGAACTTAGTGCAGAGGGATTATGAGTGTAGAAGAAGGGAATGTTAGGTGTAGCTGAATCAAGAAGTGTGGTTCCTGCGTCCCGTATTCCTGAATGTAGCGGTTCTCAAGCTCTATGCGGCTTCTGTCATCAGCGTGACATTGTTTGATGGCTGTTACCAGAAATCAGATTTGCCTCTGTGATCAGGACCATTAAAATGATTTGTGACTGGCTTCGAAACATGCTGGGCGATATCATACAGATGTTTCTTCACGCGGTCCCCTAATCTGAGATCAATTTCACCAATATAAGTTACCGTGGGCTAGGCACGCTTAGACCAAGGGGAGTACGATCTTGACTGAAGCGTCATCGTCCACATGAGTGGTAGCTGTTCGGAAGGATATATATATATACACACACACATTCTGAGTTAGACAGAGGCATTGACAGGTTGATATCTTGTGCTAGTAGTGCCTATGTTTGTATTATGGATATTCTGCCCGTGTGAACCTCATGTGGTGTAGAGATTGTAATTGTGCAGTTAGCTGTTGTAGGTTTTAAAATAGAATGGTATAGTATGGTATGTGCCAAGACACGGCACTAATTAAAGTACTTCGCAATTGTGTAAAGCTGGCACCCAGGTGATAAACTGAACTACTTTTTCTTCCCCTATCTACCGATTACATCTCAGATTACATCTGAGGAATTTTAATGTGTAACTGAGAACGAACTTATCTCAACAGTTTGAGAACCACTAACACTCAAATTGATAATAGCAATTACACATATTTATTATGGGAAAAATGAGTGGTGAATAAGTGAGGATGTAGCAATAAATTGAGTAAACAGATGAATAATCCAACTCCCCTCCCGACGAGAACTAGTTAGTCTTATAGGGAGGAGTGGGCAACAATCACTCTCAGCTAAGAAAAACATTCAACATGATGGAATAAGAGCCAACTTACTAGCTCTCTGAAAATTCTGTGAATCTTTACATACAACTTCACATCACCAAAAATATCAGACTTACAGTCCTCAAAAATCTCAATAGGACTAAATCACATTTCTTCAGTTGCAAACTATTTCTAACAACTCGTAGCTGCATCAAAAATGTACACATAGGATCCATGAGGAAAAAAAATTAACTAGCAGTTCACATCCTATCATCCTATCTGAAACATCCTTCTCTGTCAAACTCTACATAATGAATTTGTAATCATAACGAATCCCAAACTACTAATCAATCTAATATTTATCATAATCCTACGTAAGAGTTTGGTCCTTAAATATGAACTACAATTCCTATTCCTAAATCTTCCCGAAGATTCTATCTCGTGGAAGATAAAAATCGTGATTAAAACATTTCTGCCTAAAATCTCAATCCGTGCAAAAATGACCTCTTTATGATCTTGGACAATAAACTAAAAACAACAATCCCATTTTAAGCTTTTCTGTAACTAAAAATAACAAATTAAACAAACATGTCCTAAATAACTTTAGTTAACTGTAAAAAAAATCCCGTGCCTGGACATGACAAGAAATGGCCTTCAACGTGTCAAACCTGACCTATAGCTGACCTGTACTTTAAAAAAGAAATAACTAAGGGCGCTAACCACTACGTCAATCTACCAAATAAATCCCTGGAACTCCCCTATAACGTTAAATAAAAGAACAGAATTCCAGAATTAAGGAATTATGTTACAGTTTCTGTATTTAAGTATCGATATGGAAACTGTGTATAATTTAAGTGATTTATCAGTATATTGGATGGGCAACACGTTTTATTATGTTTTCATGTAGATTGATCTACATGACCGGTTATATAGAGGTGTGTCACAGCAGCGGTAGCTGCGTGGGAATAAGTGCCTCTTCTTCTTCTTCTTCTTCGTTCGCATTGTCTGTCTATATCTGCAGTCCTGTCTCTTGGACAAATTTCACTGTTTTTTGTAATTCATGTATGGAATCATAGAGCTTATCTTCTTTAGTGGTTTCACTGGGCCAGTAATTATTTCTCAGTGTCTCATAGTTGGTGCAGTTTTGGAGGATATGTTCCACAGTTTGGGGCACCTGAGCACTTGTACATAGATTAGTAGTACCAATCTTAAACTGAATAAGTGCCATTGCATATTAGATTAGTATTGAAGGCTACGTGTAGGGCCAAGAGAGCCTGGGATCCCAGATCCATCATGTTTAAATAATGCAACATGATAAGTCATTATCATGTGATACCATGCTTAATTACCATTATAATGACACCTGTCTTGATGTTATGTTGATGTCAATGCCAGTTGTATGTGTTGTTGTGGCGTATAGTGATAATAAAATACTGTGTCTTTAATTTCTGACTTGATGATTTGTACTGTATGTCAATATATTGTGTATTGATTGAATGCTCAGAATTTATGCATAATTAGCAAACAATATACCAAGGAGGGGAGAACCTGGGTTGGCGGTCATGATGGGGAAGCTAGATTGGCCTCGAGTATGGTAGTACATTGCCAAGGGATTCTTAGTCTGTAACATCTGAATAAAATATCCCCCCTCCCTACTAGTTATAAAATGTAAACTATGCACCAACGAGGTTTACATTACCCTGCATCTTTTGCATACAATGGCATATATCACGTTACGTGACTCGCATGTGAATCCCTGAAGGAGAGTGAAGATAATTTTGGGAAAGGTGATCGTTTTCGTTTCCCAGACTACAGGACAGGTAACACAGCGAGAAATGTAACAATTATCTAGATATATGAACCTACATCAGCAGGAGGAGAAGAGGAAGTAGATTAATTTTATGAGACACTGCAAACGGCGATAGACCGGAGAAGAAAAAAATGATATTATATTAATAATGGGCGATTTTAATGCAAAGATTGGTACAAAAAGAGCAAAAGATGAAGGATATGTTTTGGGGAAAGTTAGTATATGACATAGAAATGAGGCATGTGACAATCTAATGGCGTTTTCCATAAAAAAAATCAGCTAATGATCGCTAAAATACTTTTTAGATAACATCCAAGAAGACTTTACACAAGGGCATCACCTTATGGGAAAAACAAAAATCAAATAGATTACATTTTAATGCAAAGAAGGTGGAGAACAAGCATGACATCAGTAAAAAATGTACCAAGTGCCGATTGTGACACGGACCATGAGTTTTATTAATAGAAGACATGAAGATAAAGATAAAAAGACAGTTATGTGATCAATACACTCTGCTTTGATCTTACAAAAATACCAGAACAATACAGTATAGAAGTGAAGAACCGTTTCAAGATCCTGATGGCTGTACAGGAAGAGATGACACCAGATGAATTGGCTACGCAGACCAGAGATATCTTAATAACAACAGCTAAAGACATGGTTTCACTAAAGAAAACACAAAAGAATGGATGGATTACAGCAGGTACACTAGAACTGATAAAACAAAGTAGATAAATGAAGACGCAATGGAAAGTGACAAACAACAAAGAGGAATCTCTCTCTCTTTCTCTCTCTCTCTGAACCTTAAGTGCCCAGGGAACATGGGAGTAGTGGATTAGGGCGTGTATCCCCCGCATTGGGGTGCCACCCCAAAACAAGATGGCGGCTATAGCGTATAGAGGAAAATATAATCAATACGACGCCACCGCCGTTGCTAGGGGCATGACGTCACATGACCAGTAGATCAATCTTTTTGCGTCACGTTGGGTAATTATATCCGGCGGCACGGTTCGGCGTGCGACGCTCAGGAGAAAATTTTCAATGTGAAAAGGTTTTCAACCTACTTTTTGACCTATGGTCATTTTACAATAGTAATTATTAGATTTTACTTGGTGCGGTGTTTAAAATGATACCAAGCACGACATATTTTCGTCAGAGGTCTCAACTGTGCCATCATGTGCCGTTTTTATATATGATCATAAGTTTTAAGATTATAGGGAAGCCGTGTAAAGAGCTCTGGCGTGCATTACGTCATTATCAACAATGGATCCACGGTGGCACCATCCCTTTACGGCTCTTGTCGCTGGTCCCACAGGAAGTGGTAAGACCGTGTTCGTGCGAAAGTTTTTGGACAATATGCATATCATGGTAGATCCCGTCCCAGAAGAAATTATATGGTCATACGGCGAATGGCAGCCAATCTACGAAGAAATGAGAGGGGTGATTTTTAACGAAGGCCTTCCCGACATGGAGCAATGGCGAGGTGAGAAACGGCGTTTGCTTGTCCTCGATGACCTAATGTCCGAGACGGACGCCAGAGTCACAAAACTATTTACTAAAGGCAGCCATCACCGCAACGTCAGCATACTATATATAGTACAAAATATTTTCGTTAGAAATAAGGAGCTCAGGACCATTAGTCTCAATTCGCATTACATAGTACTTTTCAAAAACCCGCGAGACGGTTCGCAGATTACCAATTTGGCCAAGCAGATGTATCCAGGGAAGGTGTCGTACGTACAAGAAGCTTTTAAAGATGCTACTGCCGCCCCACACGGTTATTTCCTACTCGACCTCCGTCAGGAAACACCAGACCACTTGAGAATACGCACGAACATTTTTAGCAAAGGGAAACAAGTGGTCTACGTTCCCAAATAACATGGCAACCAAGGTGAAACGTCACGGCGAAATGTTACAGTTCCTAAGCAGGGCTAACCCGGCGGCGGTCAAAGCTATAATGAAAACAGCGTCGCCAGAACTAGTAACCACGCTTTGCGAATGCTGCCATAATATATTAAAAGGCAATGTCCCGGTCACGGTGGCTCAGAAGAGACAGTTACGACGGTACAAATACAATTTGAGAGAACTTATCCTAAAGAAGACGTCCAACAAACGGCGTAAAGAGATCTTACAACGAGGTGGCTTCATAGGCGCGCTCTTGGGGCCTATCGTAAAAGTTCTGACAGGAATTCTAGGCGTTTAACCATGGCGAAGAAAATGATTTTGGTAGACCCTCGTCTGTTAGAGTCTACTAGACAATATCTACCACCAGAGCCGGTCAGCGATAGCTTAAGAGATTTGGACAGTCGAATGCAGCAGATTATGGAAATGGAAGATTTGGAGCCGCGCGATAAAGCCAGAGTATACCAACAAACGTTGCAGCGGTATTTGGGGCGTCTCGAGCAGTATAGACAAAAGCCACTAGGTTACGTGGATGTCAAGCAACCACTCCAACCTAGCGATCCCCAACCTGTGGCGCCGATACTTAAAGACGAAGAAAAACCCTTGGGTCATCAGTTGAAGCCAGATGTCTAACCATCGTCGTATTATCTCCGGAAAAAAAAATCGAAAATCCCGACCTCAAAAACGTGGGATAAATGGCCCTAAAAAACACTATTACGACCCGAGTCGGCCTGGAGCGTGTGCTGGTGCAACCGCCCTTCACCGTAGTACGAGAATTAACGCTAAAGAAATTAAAAAATGGCTACGTCATCAAGACACCTATACTCTCCATAAACCAGTCCGATGCCAATTTAAGAGGCGTGCGACCGTAACAGGCGGTCTAAATCAACAATTTCAAGCCGATCTGATAGATCTGAAACAGTTACGAAACCACAACGACGGATTCACCTATTTGGTGACGTGTATAGACGTGTTTAGTAAATACGCTTGGGCTATCGCTTTCAAAGCAAAGACTGGGAAAAACCTAGCTAAAGCGGTCAGTAAAATTTTCTCCCAGCGCAAACCGATAAATTTTCAAACGGACAAAGGTTCGGAATTTGTCAACAAGACCTTCCTGAAGTTTCTTAAAACTGAAAACGTGCATTTCTTTACCACTGAGAACGAGGACGTGAAAGCTTCCATAGTGGAGCGTTTCAACCGTACCCTGAAAGAAAAGATGTGGCGATACTTTACCAAAACAAACCGCTTTCGCTATATACACGTGTTAAAACGCTTGGTCAAAAACTACAATTACTCGTATCACAGGAGCATTCGTATGGCTCCGGTAGAGGTTAACATGAGTAATCAGGAGGAAGTATGGAATACGCTATATTCGTCCGAAGTTTTACCTAGGACACCGCAGTTTATAGAAGGGGATATAGTTAGAATAGCTCAAGCCAAACAACCATTTAAAAAGGGGTATACCCAGTCTTGGACCGAAGAATTGTTTACAATCAGTCGGGTAAACAAGACAACTCCGATAACGTACAGACTTAAAGACTACACAGGCGAAGAACTCAAAGGGTCGTTTTATTCCGAAGAGGTCCAAAAAGTTGGTGACAAACAAGTGTATCGAATTGAATGTATAAAGCGAGAACGAAATGTAGGCGGGGCTAAAGAGTATTTAGTCAAGTGGTTCGGTTATCCCGAAACATTCAACAGCTGGATACCCCCCGGTCACATATCCAGATACGATGGATGAAGTGTAAAACGTGGAAACGTTTGAAGGCGAGGGCGTCTCGCGCTGGTTCGGTAAACTACTTCCGCCTCCCGGGGTCGTCTTCATCTGTCAGATGTTGATTATATACTTCGTCATCGGAGTGTCGTTATTCAATCTAACGCGCGGAGGTGGTGACGAACACGAGGGAAAGCTCTGGATCGTCCTATTGTCTAGCTGTCTAGGTTACATGTTGCCGAATCCGAAGCTAAAATGAGTTTTTACGTGACGCTACCTAGCAACGCCTCCGAGAACGTATATCCCGATAACCACGCTGGTCACTTTTTCGTAAAACTGCCGCAAACATTCGACCTGAGTCAGCAATACGAAGTTGGCCTGGTCGAAGTTCAAATACCCAATACTTATTTTAGCGTTCTAGAGGACGAAGCCTGGATACAATACCTTCCCGGTAAAGGTAAACCACCCGCATTATGGAAGGTTCCGCCGGGTCTGTACGCTTCACCCGACTTAGTTCTCAATCAGCTGAATAATCAGGTGTTAGTAATGACGAAAGGAGGTACGATGCCTGTTCGGTTCTTGTGGGAACGGGCAGCGAATAAGGTCTCGTTCAACCTAAACGAAGAGGGTTGTGAAGTTATAATAAGTGATATGTTAACAGACCTCCTTAGACTCCCCGCGTCGCACGCAAGTGAAGTGGAAGCCTCTGTAGTAGAGGGGGAACCCGGGGTAAAAATGGACAGCGACTTAAGAAACGTTTTCATTTACTGCGATCTCGTAGCCTCCAGACCAGTCGGCGATGTAATGGTTCCCTTGTTACGCTCGACGCCGGTGTTTCGCGTCTACGATAAAGCGCACTACGTCCCGTTGAGTAGATTCTCTTTTGACACGGTGGAAGTGCTTTTAACCACCGACAGGGGAAAAACGATCCCATTCAAGCGCGGGACTTCGGTGCTGACGTTACATTTTCGAACCAGGAGACATTTAGATTTCGAATAGAAAATGGTTAGACACGTTCCGTTACGCAGAAATGCAAAAATATACGAAGACTTTTACTGCAATCAGGCTGGGCACGGACTTCCGGTTTTTGTCGGCAGTAGAAGTCAACGCGGTCGTGGACTCGGCAGTTTTTTTAGTGGTCTAGGGAGAACGATTCTCCCGTGGTTGAGGACGGGTGGTAAAGCTCTTTTAAGAGAAGGTATTAGTACCGGGTTACAAGTCGCCCAAGACGCGCTAGCTGGAAAAAATGTCGGTGAATCATTTAAAGAACACGCTAAAGAGGCGGGACAGCGTCTACTCCAGGGTGCGGTCCAGCACATCGCGGGCAACCAATCGGGTAGCGGCATTAGGAGAAAGGCCGCCCCTCCCGGCGAACCGTTAACTAAAAGGATAAAACGCTCAGTCGGACGTCGTCGGGTTCACAAGAAGGCCAAGACTTACTCGGATATCTTTGTCTAAGGCTGTCTCTCGTTCACCCCAACTCGTGCGAATGTCTGCATTCTGGTCTAGATCTGTTTAGCGTGCCGCCGACGCAAACAGCAGTGGAAGAGGGTCAGTTTGTCGAAATTCACCCCTTAGCGTCCATATCACAGGGGACTCCTATAGAATTTGCGATTTCCGGAAACAGTGAGGAGTACTTAGACCTGTTTAATACCTTTCTGCACGTGCGAGCCAAGGTCACGTTAGCGGACGGCAGCAACCTACCCGCCGATGTGGAGGTGACCCCCGTCAATTATTTTTTGCACTCTTTATTCTCGCAGGTGGATGTGTCCCTCAACGACACACTGATCACGCCAAAATACGTATCCGTATAGAGCGTACCTAGAAGCGGCGTTAAATTACGGCGAAGAAGCGAAAAAAGGTCACCTAACAGCTGCTCTTTTTTACAGCGATACATCAAACCATATCGATGAGACTCAAGGCGACTCGAACGGCGGACTAAAAATTCGGCGCAAGTTAGCCAGCGCTAGTAAAGAACTCGACATGATGGGTCGACTGCACTCGGATATTTTTGTCCAGGATCGTTACATGCTGAAAGGCGTGGATGTAAAAATCAAACTTACACCCTCGAAAGACGTGTTCAACATCATAGCTAACGATCCGGTCGGCAGTTATAAATCCGTAATAACGCACGCCGTCCTTGTGATTCGTAAAGCCAGATTAAATCCGGCGATATCTCTAGCCCACGAGAAAGCCTTAATGAAAGGAAACGCCAAATACCCGATAAAACGCATTACCATAAAGACATTTTCGATCCCCAAAGGTATGCTCTCGCACATACAAGACAATTTGTTCCTAAGCCAAACGCCTACTCGCGTAGTGGTCGGACTCATTAACGCTACTGCCTTTAACGGTTCGTACAGGACCAACCCTTTTAATTTCCAAAACAGCGCTCTAACATATTTGAACGTGACTGTAGACGGAAGACCAGTCACCGGTAAACCGCTCACCATGGACTACGAACACAATCAATACGTGAGAGCTTTTTTCGGGACTAATCTAGCTATGAGTTTAATCGGTAAAGACGTGGGCAACGGCATCGACTACAGACAGTTTAAAAACGGGTACAACCTGTACGCCTTTGATTTGAGCCCAAGTCTGCTGGACGGTGACCAGTTCGAGATGGCTAGATCTGGACCAATGTCAGTTGAACTTAAATTCTCCGCAGCTACACCCGAACCCCTTCAAGTAATCATCTACGCTGAAAACGACTCAATCTTGGAAATATCGAAGACCCGCCAAGTCATAACAGACTACGCTTCGTAATGAATACTCAAGAAATACTCGAGATACTTTTAACTGACATTTTTGTTCGGCGATCGGGAGTCAAAGTTTTGGCGCGCGATCAACTACCCCCTCGTATCAATCGTCACAAGGCAGCGGCGTTTGTCGTGAACGTTGATCCAAGCTGGAGACCGGGATCGCATTGGATCGGTCTATATTACAACGGCGTAGGCAGCTTTGAATATTTTGACTCCTTCGGTCTTCCTCCTTTCCACGCGGACATCGTAAAGTTCATAGAACGTAACTCTGACAGACCGTGTATCTACAACCCGCGTCCTCTACAAGACATTCTTAGTAGTACTTGCGGTCTGTTCGTTATATATTTTATTTTAATAAAATGTCGCGGTGGGAGCATGCGTCGAGTTTTAGCTCCGTTTACTACGAGACAACACGTTAACGATCGCCTCGTATGGCGCTTACTGAGACCCTGGATAAACAAGTCTAGACATGTCGTCTAAAAATAGACATTACGTCATAAGAGCTACCTAGGTATATAAATATGCTCACGGTCACACATTCGTATTCCGCGCGGCTCGTATCGAGATGACTACAGTTCCCACAAACTGGATATACGTATCCCCATCAGGAGAGATGAATAAACCTCTTGGTGGCGGATTAAAAGTCCAGTCTGTCTCATTGTATAAAGGTACTCCAATACTGCATTTGCGTCTTTTCTTCTGAGAGTCAGATTTGAAATTTCCAACACAAGGCGGCCTGTCACTGAATAGAGTCGAGTGTGAACAGTTGATGGAGCTGAAGCCCCAAATCCTAGCTGAATTTAGCCGCCTGGAAAGTTTGACTAATTCACAAGCCGATAAAAAATTTTTTTCAGCCCATATACCTGTAGCCACCAAAAGGCAGCGTAGGACCGAAGACCGAGCGTCAAAAAGACCTGAACGGTTAGTCTCACGAGAGACTACAGGTCCTACCTCACAACCTATACCAGCTATCGCCTTACCTAGAAAACCTGTCGAGAGAGACCCTAGAAAAAGACCGCGCTATCTCATTCTACCTCCACAGACTGCTAGTGGAAAAGAGACGAAAACAGCAGACTAGATATTGTAGATGTTGTTCGTATAAGTGTTAATAAAATTATGAAAAAGCCATTATCTTAGTATGTTTTTTTTTCATCTATGTTTAATTGTACAATATGTCCCGTGATGCTCTGCGTACGTTGGCGCAATTTTTGAAAATTACTTAAGTTACTATTTTTACCTCCACGCGCTCCTATTGGTTAAAATTACTATTTTTAGTAATTAAGCATATCACGTGATGCGGTGCGGTTGGTGCGGATACGCTAATTACGTATGTCACGAGGTCTGATTGGCGCAAACACAGCACGCAAACCAGGTATATAACTCTCGATTCACGATTACTGGGGTTCTCATATTGTACATCGTTATCGAAATTAGGTGACTTTGTGGGTCTATCGAAATTAGGATACAAAATAACAGTAAGTCGACTCAGTTTTATTATCTTTTTAATGTGTTCTTAAAAAGACTGGGCTCTAGCCTTGCGTTTCCATCCAAGGTCCTAGTTTGTGTCCAGTGTACTGCCCTACATTCCGAGCAAATTTTTCTTGAAGTAAGTGTACATCGTAGTCTACGTTACATAACTTTTCTTCAATGTTTTTGCCAAGAATGTATCCGAGCGAAAAAACGGCTACGATTCGCCGCCAGTTTATAATACCATCTTCAAAAACTTGGTCGGCAATGCTCACTAACGATTGATAGCTATAATGTGGATTTATGAAATTACACAGGGTGGTGAAAAACTCAGCGTGCTTGTTCGAAAAGTCAATAACCAACCTTCTTAGAGTATTACATAAAGGTGATTCGTTAGTATGTACTATACACATTGCTATTTCCACTGCCTCGTCCATTGCAGTGGGTTTTTCTTTTCGTTTCAGATGTCTAACAAAATGCCCTGTCGAGTGGATGTGCTGCCTTCAAGCACACTTATATATGTTCACAATGCGGTCGAGGTTTTACCGAACATCGGAGCCTCGTTCGTCACGAAACTACAGTGCACGAACAAAATGATATCACATGTCCAATCTGCGGGAAACTCTCGTCTCGGAGAGACCACCTGAAGAGGCATATGAAAATTATCCACTCCAGTGACCCCTCTCCCAAGCGAAAGGCGTCATATGATGATGATGCGGCACCAGCAGCGCGTAGGCAGGGCGCCTCGTCCACCAAGCGCCCGGCTCTTTCAGATGTCGCCGAACACGGGGAGTCCCCACCTGTTGTAGCAGCCGAGTTTTTAGTCGACGAAGAACTGGAGTCTGGCTCACGGACGATCCCACCGTCGAGGAAAATACCAACGCCACAGCATAGAGATTTTCAGTGACGAAAAAGACAGTTTACATGAGTTCTTGGACGATGTTAAAGCTATATATTGTGATAATTGGGGGGCCCTTAGGACATAAACAAAACATAAACAACCATTTATCTACATATACATTTTTCCACCCTCCCACTACAACACACCCTATTAACTGGGCCTCCAAACTACACGATCTTTTTAACAGTCAGACAAAACGTTTCAAAATAAATTATTCACACCACACCATCCTTAGACACAAAGAAACAAACGAGTTACGGTTCTACCACGCTTCAAATAACAATGCCACTGTACTAGACACGCCACAGTTAATAAATAAAAGACGGGACTTTGACAGTTTTGTAAGAGACTTGACCGAACACGACATACTAAAGACAGCTCTTAAATCTAGGCCCAATACAAAATATTTCTGCGAGATAGTTCCAGCCACTAGTTTCTACGTCTACCATTTGAACGAATACCCGATAGGATGCACTATAGATCTCCCACTACATATTACGAACAATAAATTCATAAACACACTCCAACACGATTCACACGGAAAACCATACACAGACAACTTTTACTTTTTCCGCTGTTTAGCCGTCTTTAGAAACTCTAACCTAGAGGACAATAGGGTGCAGACACGACAACTCGCACGTCAGTGGCAGAAATATAAAAGGTTACCTTCACTAGATAATTTCTCTGGAGTACAGTTATTCGATATTGCGGACCTGGAGAAATGCTTCAAAACTAATATTGACATTTTCGAGTTTGCTAACGAGGTCCTAGTCCCGGTTTTGCGTGGTAGTAATTGTTGTAAAGACACTTTGCGCCTGTTAATTTTTGAAAACCATTTCATGTTTATTAAAGATATAGATAAGGCGACCAACGCGATAGCTTGTGACAAATGTGGGAAACTTTGGCACTTATTGGAGAGGATGGAAAGACATTCTAAAAATTGTAAGGGTGGGGTTACTAAAGATGTGTATACGGGCGGGATGTACAATCCTCCGGCAACTGTCTGGGAAGTGATCGCGGATCTGGGCATAGAAGTAGACACTACCTTTGTTTATCCGTACAGGGCCACTTTTGACTACGAATCTTATTTTGAAGGAGCAGATACACCGGGCACTAACATGATCACGTTTACGGCCCGACACGTACCTCTTTCGTGTTCGGTGGCTTCGAACGTTCCCGGGTACGAGAAGCCTGTCTGTTTTGTTACAGAAGGGGACCCTCAGAAGCTGGTTGACGATATGCTCGCTTATCTCGGGCGTATCTCGGACGAAGCCTACGATATTTTATATCGTAAATTTAAACCGGTGTTTGACCAACTAACGGATAAGGAAGAGCTAATGAAAAGATTGTGCGACTATTTACATGAACTCCCTGTTATCGGGTTCAACTCAGGCAAGTATGACGTTAACGTCGTAAAGCCTTACTTGGTGTCTTATTTCATTAAGAACCATAAAAAGTCTGCCGATGACACTGACGTTGATGATAACGAAGTTAACACCGGGGAAGAGCCAAGTCCCTTTAAATTCATAGTCAAAAGAAATAATGATTACATGTGTCTCGCGACCGAAAAATTAAAATTTTTAGACATATGTAACTACTTGGCACCGGGCTTTAGCTATAGCAAGTATCTCGCGGCTTATAAAATTAAAGAGACGAAGGGGGTTTTCTGTTATGAATACATCACAGGCTTAGAAAAATTGAATGAGACGGAACTCCCCCCTCATTCGGCCTTTTTTTCGAAATTGAAAAATTGTGACGTGACGGAGGCAGAGTACGCTGAGTGTCAGAAAGTATGAGTTGCTACAGGTATGTCCACTCTTAGAGATTTCTTAGTGTGGTACAACAACAAAGACGTAGATCCCTTCTTGTTAGCATTAGATCAACAAGTTGAGTTTTATAAAAAGTTAGGAGTAGACATGTTTAAAGACGCGATTTCGGTCCCCCGGGTGACTTTGAAATATTTATTTAAATCACTTCCCCCAGACGTGTCCTTTAGCTTATGTTCAAAACCGGAACAGGCGCTGCATACAACCATTAGGAACAATATTGTGGGTGGTCCGTCCATAATTTTTCACAGGCATCACGAGAAAGGTCAAACGTATATTACAGGGGGTAAAGTCGTGCAAGGGATCAAGGGATACGATGCTAACGCTTTATACCTCTGGGCACTGATGCAGCAAATGCCAACGGACTTTCCCACAATTAGAGGACATGACGACGAGTTTAAGATTCACAGAGTTAGCATGTACACGGGGCAGAGTAGGGAATACTTAGCATGGGTAGCGCACACAAAAAACATACATTTAAAAACGCAGTATAACGGAAAAGAGATGAAGTTGGGGAGAGTTAGTATCGACGGATGGGACAAGACGACGAGAACAGCCTACCAGTTCCACGGTTGTTTATTTCAAGGACATCCCAACTGTCCCATTACAAAAGACATGACGACCAACCCCGCGAACGGAAAACCCTTAGAAGACCTTTACAAAAAGACCCAGGAAATACGCGACTATTTAGTTAACGACTGTAGCATTCACGTAGTCGAAATGTGGGAATGTCAGTGGCAGCTTCTAAAGAAAACTGATCCGACCATCAGACAGTTTGTCAGTGCGAAATTCCCTCAGACAAGTCCCTTCCGTAAACCCCCCACGGAACAGCAGATACTCGACGCAGTTCGGGACGAAACTTGCTTCTGTCTGGTAGAGTGCGACATAGAGGTCCCCAAGTCCCTAAAGACGTATTTCTCGGAGATGACTCCCATATTCAAGAATGTAGAAGTTAGCAGAGACGATATAGGAGATGTCATGCGCAGTTACGCGCAAGACCATAACTTACTGACAGGGCCCCGACGAACGTTAATAGCCAGTTACAAGGGAGAGAAAATCTTGTTGGCGACATCTTTATTGAGATGGTACTTGGCACATGGCCTGGTAGTTAGGAAAGTATATCAGATAGTCGAGTACAAACCCAAGACTTGTTTTAAAGCGTTTGGGGATACGGTCTCTAACGCGCGACGAGACGGCGACAGGGACGAATCTTGTTCGATAAGAGCAGAGACGATGAAGCTACTGGGGAACGCGGCCTACGGAAAAACTCTAACAAATAAAGCCAAACATTTAGCTGTGACTTATTGTAAAGGTGATGAGACGGGTAAATTTATAAACAGCCCCAACTTTAAAAAATTAGATTACGTAATGGACGATCTTTGGGAGGTAGAGAAGGTGAAAAAAGAATGCAGGTGGGATTTACCCTTGCAGATAGGCTTTTTCGTACGCAAAACTTAGGACGTTGGAGTTTTACTACGATTTCTTAGATAGGTTCGTTGACAGGTCTGATTTTGAATTGTGCGAGATGGACACGGACAGCTTATACTTAGCCCTCAGTGCCCCTGACCTTAGAGACGTAGTTAGACCCAACCTCCGACAAGAGTTTTACGAAGCATATGACCAGTGGTTCCCCTCCGAAGTCTGTGCTGAACATCGGTCCGCCTTTATTTCTAGCTTCTCCCGACCAGACTGCGCGACATGTAAGGACAGACAATTATTCGAGAAGCGAACTCCCCGACTGTTCAAGTTAGAATACGAGGGCGACGGTATGGTTAGCTTATGCAGTAAGACTTACCACTGTTTTGGAAATTACTCCAAAACATCGACAAAAGGACTAAACAAACGGCACAACGAACTTGATAGGGACACTTTCATAGAGGTACTCACCGCAAAACGGGCTAGGGGTGGGACAAACGTAGGGTTTAGATCATTAAAAGGGACGGTATATACTTACACGCAGCACAGAGACTCGCTTTCATACTTTTACATTAAGAGAATAGTACACGCAGACAACGTAAGCACCTCTCCACTACACATTTAGTGACGTGGACAACGTCACTAAACATAGTTTTGATGGCCCCCTGTTGTAAATATTTGTTGTGATATACACATTAAAACCTATTATTACGCCTTACGTTTTATGTCGTTTTTTTTAAATACCAATTATTGATCTACTGGTCATGTGACGTCATGCCCCTAGCAACGGCGGTGGCGTCGTATTGATTATATTTTCCTCTATAAGCTATAGCCGCCATCTTGTTTTGGGGTGGCACCCCAATGTGGGGGATACACTCCCTAATCCACTACTCATGGGGCTTCCGCAAGTGTTTTCCACAAATGCCTGTACTTTGCCTTTTTTTCTGCTCTTGCCCAGGTGAGCCCTCTATTGCTCAACATCCTCTCTGTTGTCTTCTCCATGTCTCTTTTGGTCTACCCTTACTTCTGTTCCTCTGTGGCGTCCACAAAGAGGAATATAAATCGTTAACAAAAGAAGTACGAAGAAACATAATAAAAGACCAAAAAAAATACATACAAAATTGTTGTGAAAGAATAGAAGGACATCAGAAAAGTGGAGAAGATAGTGAGATGTTTAAAGAAATGAAGACATTGACGAGAAATGTCACACCTAAGCTAAATGTAATTTGTGATGAGACAGGGAAAACCATAACAGAGACAGAGGAAATTCTAGGAAGATGTCAGGAATATTGCAGAGGAATGTATGCAACAGCTGACCGTGAAAGCAGAAATTAACAGTATAAACTATTATTGAAGGAGAAAGAACCCGAACCGACAATAGAAGAAGTTTTATGGGCAATAAAGATTCTGAAAAATGGTAAATCACCGGGATGTGATGAGATAACAGCTCAACTTATTAAAGCAGGTGGAAAGGAATTTGTAACAATCTATCATGAACTATGTAAAAAGATATGGCATTCAGGTATTTTTAAGGAGCTCTGTATTCAGCTTGATGTTTCTCACTTTTCTGCATGCTTTCTTTAGCTTTATTTTAATTTTTCCACACAGTGGGTCATGGTCACTATTGCTGTCGGCTCCTGGCATGGTTTTTGTTGTCAGTAATGCATTGCAGAATCGTTTGTTGATTAATATGAAGTCTGTCTGGTTAAAAGTCTTTTTTTTCTTGGGATGCACCACATTGCCAGTCTTAGAGGATGTTGTTTAAACCAGGTGTTTACTATAACCACGGTATGCATTCTTGCCCATTCAATTAACCTATGTCATTCCTCTCCCCCAGTCCATAGACACCAACGATGTCTGAAGTTCTTCCTTTACCAACCTTGGCATTAAAATCTCCCATAACTATAGCAACTTCATGTGACTTTGTGTGTTTTAGGGCATTCTCTATGTCATTATAAAATAGCTGTACATCTTCTTTAGAACTTTCAGATGTTGGAGCGTACACTTGTATAATATTTATGTTTATTGGTTGTCCTTTCAGCTGGGCTAGCAAGACTGTCCGATATGTTCAAATATCCTACAGATCTCCTTAAAAATGACCAAGAACTGCGAGAACAATACAAAGTTATTATAACAAATAGATACAATGCAATAGCAAAGATAAATAGTATAGATGAACAATGGGCAATGTTAAGAGATTCTATCCACCAAACTGTTAAGGAGAAAATACCACCGAAAAAAGAAGCCCCTAAGAATAAATGGATGACAGACGACATCTTAGGACTGATGGATAAGAGGAGGAGGATTAAAAATAACCAAGAAAAATATAGCAAGATAAATAAAGAAATAAGGCGCAAATGCAGAGAAGCAAAGGAAGTGTGGTTAAATGAACAGTGCAGACAGATAGAGGACTCTTATAAATAAAGACAGCAAAAACATGCACAAACGAATTAGTGAACTCACAGGCAGGAAAATAAAATATACCACAGGATGACTAAAATCAAAAGAAGGTAAAATGTTAATGGGAAAAGAAGACATTGTGGACAGGTGTGCAGAGTACATCGGTGAGCTATATGGAGGGGAAAGACTAGAATTAACACCAGATACTGAAAACTATGATAAACCACCAATACTTGAAGATGAAATCATAGATGCCATCAAACACATGAAGAAAGGAAAAGTAACTGGGCCTGATAATATAACAATAGAAGAAATAGAGGCACTAGAGGAGACAGGAATAAAAATAGTAACCAAGTTACTGAATGACATTTACAACAGTGGTTATATGCCCAGTGACTTGCTTAAATCCACGTTTATAGCACTACCAAAGAAACCAGGTGCAAAGGAATGTGATGACCACCGGACTATCAGTCTCTCATGTCATATAACGAAGCTACTTCTGAGAATCATTAAGAGAAGAACAAGGAAAAAGATAAAAATGGAATTAGCAGATGAACAGTTAGGATTTGTTGAAGGAAAGGGAACACACAATGCCATTTATGATTTACGAACACTAACAGAAAGAGCCTTAGAAGTACAGAAAGATCTCTACTTATGCTTCATTGATTACACCAAGGCATTCGACAAGGTGAAACATAATGAAATTATTAAAATGCTTGAAGACATCAATATAGACGGCAAAGACCTGAGGATTGTAAAATATCTATACTGGCAGCAAGAAGCAGCAGTTCGAGTTGAAAATAGAACTGGAAAATATCGACCTATAAAACAAGGGGTGCGACAAGGATGTGTACTATCTCCAGACCTTTTTTCTCTGTACAGCGAAAATGTTCTAAAAACGATCATCACAAAACCAGGCATTAAAAATTGGAGGATACAATACTAACAACCTTCGTTATGCTGACGACACAGTACTGATAGCTGAGAACCAACAAGACCTGCAAAATTTCTTGGATAAAGTCGCCAAAGAAAGTGAACAGAAAGGCCTTACTTTGAACATTAAAAAGACAGAGACAATGGTTATATCTAAGAAACAAAATCCACCAACATGCAGTATAAAATTAAATGGAACTATTCTAAAGCAGGTGCAGAAATTCAAATACCTTGGAGCAGTAATAACTTCAGATGGGAAATGCAGAACAGAAATTAAGAACAGAATAGGCCAAGCAAAGACTGCATTTAAGAGAAAGAAAAACATATTATCCAATACATTATTATCAATGAATGTTAGAAAACGAGTACTACATTGCTATATTGGACCTATCTTGTTATATGAAAGTGAATCATGGACAATAGGCAAGTCTGCACAAAAATCATTGGAAGCAGCAGAAATGTGGTTTATTAGAAGAATATTGCGAATCCCCTGGACAGCAAAAATAGCTAATGAAGAATGTATGAGAAGATCTGGAGAGACAAAAAATCTTATCAAACAGATAATAGACAGACAATATATTTTCATAGAACATGCAATGAGAAGAGGGGGCATTGAGAATATTATAACAACAGGAAAAATAGAAGGAAGAAGATCAAGAGGAAGACCAAGAGAAATGATACTGGACAGTCTGACGGGATGGTGTGAGAGGAGATCACCAACTGAGATGATGGCCTGCATGAAGGATTGTGTACTCTGGAGAACCATAATAGGATAATAATATAATAGGATTGAAATAAGGACTTATAAGTTGTGACTTCAAGTAGTATATGAAGATGAGAGTCATTATGTGCCGCTTTTGTTATATTTTATGTGTATAACTTTTATGTTTTCTGTGGAAGAGATTGTACTGTGTCCCATTGTTATATGGTGTAGTCCAAGGTGACGTCTTGGGGAGTTAATAAATCTTTCAATTTTTCCTTGATACCAAAATATCTGATTTTCGGAATGATCATTACTTGTTGGTGGAGACAGATTGATTGATCGATTGATCTTTATTTCAAAAGGGTTAAGAATTGGGCACGCAGGCCCGTCTGACATTCTGCCCTTTATCATACATCTTTCACTCTATTCCAGACATTCTACAGATATGCTGTTCATATAACAAACATAACTAAGATTGAAGCTGAGAGACATAAAATAAAATATAACATTTACGTTTCGCTCTTAAACATTCACTCAGTACAGAAGTAACTACATACATTATAAATGACTATCTACTAAACAGAATTTTCGAGACTATTCAGAAAACAATTAATTGTATTCGGTGTCTGTAAGAGCAGCTTAAGATAACTTTTAAGTTTTATAATTCATGGAGGCATGTAGTCGACATCAAATAGATATTGAGAAAGCTTGTAGTTGTAGGAAGGAGTATAATTTATATTTTTTATATAGGATGGGAGGGTATTCCAAAGATGAGCAGCAGAATAACTAAAGCTTTTCTTGTAAAGATAAGTCTAGGTTTTGGAAGACATATGTTATTCAAGCGTTGGCTGCACTTTGGGCTAAATTTAAACAGGTTCTATAGATAAGGCGGAGCATGCCGTGAAAGAATTTGATGTACTAACTTGGCTTTGTTGAAGAGGAACCTGTTCTTAAGAGGTAGTATTTTGATACGTTTGTGATGATTAGTTGTTTGTGCTTGATCTTTGTCACTAATAAGCTTTACTGCTCGCTTTTGGAGTGAGCAAAGCCTCTTTGTATTTGACACTGAGCAACCATCCCAAACTGTTGAGCAATAGTCTAAATGTGTTTGTATATGAGCTATGTATTATGTCTTCCTAGTGTCTTGATCTATGAAGTGCTTAATTTTAGCTAATTGGTATACTTTTTGTGCGATGAGTTTTATTAGACATTGCACATGAGAGTTCCAGGTCAGATGTTGGTCAATAATAAGACCTAGTGTTTTGTGCTCGCTAACGTTTTCTATCTGTGATGTCTCTGTACAGAGCCGAACTGTTGTTTTTGTTGCGTTTTGTAGTTTCTGTCTTGTTGTTATGAGCATTGATTTTGTTTTATCTGTGTTTATAATCATGCCATTATTTTTGCTCCATCCAATTAAATTGTATAACTAGACCTGAAGAGTTGATTCTAGATTAACACAATCGTAGTCACTGGTGTAGACTGTGCAATCATCGGCAAAAAGGTCACAAGAAGAGTGTTTAAGATGAAGTGTAAGATCATTGATATAGATAGCAAAGAGCAACGGGCCTAGAATAGAACCTTGCGGAACACCAGTGTCAACTTTAGCAGAATTTGATAGAGAATTGTTGAAGAATACTACCTGTTGTCTGTCTGAAAGAAACGATGCAATTAATTTTATTAGGTCAGGGTGCAGTCTATAAGTCTTTATTTTTCTTACAAGAATACCGTGGTCAATCATATCAAATCCCTTTTTAAAGTCGACAAAGATGGCACCACATAGTCTGTCGTCATTTATGTTTACTAACCAGTATTCTGTCATTTTGGTAAGAGCTGTGTGGCAGGAATGATTGGGTCTAAAGCCTGACTGATTGTCTATGAGTAAATTGTTCTCTTGCATGTGTAGAGTTATTTTGAGAGAGAGAGAGAGAGAGAGAGAGAGAGAGAGAGAGAGAGAGAGAGTAAAACTAATGATTAAACTCCTTAACATCTGAGCTGAGGAACCTTGCCGGATGACGACTGGAAGAGGGAGAATCTAAGGTAGAAGATCGTCCAGTGGGTACCGCTACTGGGGGTGTTCCAGGTCCAGCTGTAATCTTTGGCCACCAATACCCGCTAGAGAAAGGCTAGCTATTTAACTCAGAGTACCAGAGATGTTTTCTTTTTCAGGAAAAATTGGCGAACTATTTTGCGAGCACTATGTGACGTTTAACGGCACGGGAAGGATATAAGATATAAGACCAGAAATGCACCGTGGACGACGGAAGCATTAGGAGATCACGGAGATGAAAAAGAGTTATAGCGGATTAAAAGAATGCTTAGGTAGTAACATAAGCTGAAGTAAGCAAGATGATATAATGATGTAATAAACATCCGGCTATAAAATAAATAAGTAAATTTTACACTAATCTACATCTATTTCACTGACAACTACATTTTTAACAGCCTAATATACGTCTATATCAGACGATACACAAAACATAACTGTCCCTCAGTCATATGATTTCTCTCTCACCTGACCTTCTTCCTGTTATACATTAACCTTGGCCCACCTGGAAATTGAGACAAAGCGAATGGACTCTATTCACAAACAGCTGATTACTCCAGAAAATAACTCATTTTATACTAATTCTCCAATTCTCAGATGAGTTATCTATCTTACATTCTAACATTCTATATATTATTATAGATATCTCCCCTCCCCCTAAGCAGAGTTTTACTGAAAGGAAAACTCTCAAAAAGAGAATTAACTGAGGGTACTCTACTATCCAACACAACCTTAGTCCGACACACAAGGTGTACCAATCGGTTTTGAAACCGGTCGGATATAAGGAACTCAACAGTTCAATCCATATATTATTTATCTTGGCAGTAGACTGGTTAATGAAGGAGGCAACATCAGACAAACGCAGAGGATTACAATGGACCCTTGACACAGTGCTGGAGGACCTTGACTTTGCGGACGACATTTGTCTATTATCAAGCAGTCACAAAGATATGCAAGATAAAATAAACAAGTTAACCCGGAATGCAAACAACATAGGACTGGAGATCAACGTAGGAAAGACAAAGTTAATGAAGCAAAATGTGAACAACAGAAATGTACTCAGAGTAGATAACAAGTTAGTGGAGGAGGTCAACGAATTTGTATACCTTGGCAGCAGAGTAGTAGAAAATGGAGACAGCACAGAGGACATCAACAGCAGACTTACTAGAGCAAACCAGGCTTTTGCAATGCTACAGAATATATGGAAATCAAATAAACTAAGCATAAATATGAAAATCAGGATATTTAAGAGTAATGTTCTAAGTGTACTACTCTATGGAAGTGAATGCTGGAAAATCACCAAAACCATAGAAAACAAGTTGAATTCTTTCCAGACTAAATGTTTACGTAGAATTAAAAAAAATATTTTGGCCAAACACCATAAGAAATAACATCTTATTGGCAGAAATGCAGATGAAACCACTGACAACAATTGTTGAGGAAAGACGCTGGCGATGGTTGGGACATGTGCTCCGAATGACTGACAACTCACTAACAAAAATAGCACTAAGATGGACACCACAGGGGAGCAGAAGTAAGGGTAGACCAAAAGAGACATGGAGAAGAACAACAGAAAGGATGTTGAGCAATAGAGGGCTCACCTGGGCAAGAGCAGAAAAAAGGCGAAAGACAGGCATTTGTGGAAAACCCTTGCGGAAGCCCCATGTGCCCTGGGCACTTAAGGTTCAGAGAGAGAGAGAGAGATACAGAGTATTCTGACTCTCTCATCAAGGGCAACCGCAAGGGTATAAACAAACCACACTGCGTACTCAACCATAGAAAGTTTCTCTCACCTGGCTACCATTTCTCTATCATTTATCCAATATCTCTTTGTAGACATTAGTTTTACTGCTTTCTTTGTACTCTATTCAAATAACTATCTACTCTCATGTGTCTAACTAACACCATGAGCAACAGAGTATTACGCGAACATGTGCACTCTCCATAACAAACCATCCTATATCTGTCACATGTGACTATCCGCAACATACGCAGAATAGGGTATATGTGCACACGGGTATCATAACAATCCAACCTATATCGCTCACATGAGACTATCCGCAACATGCATATAATAGGAAAATGAGTAAAAGGCAATCCGCCTTACAATAAATCCTCCCAAAGGACTATATGCCACGTACTATATGTACGGGCCCAAAATGTAATAACTACACAAGACCCCTGCGATAAACTTACCATAGCTTCAACTCCATGTGACCTCTACACGTTTTGGGCGAAGTAAACATCAAGAAGCAGCACATATATACATGGCAAACCTCCTTCATACTCCAATCCGAGTTAAGTAACGTCTAATTCGAATCCGGCCGGTGGCACCCCAATCACCCAGCTGTAGAAATAGGTACCTGACTTATTCTGGAGTTGGAGAAGGAAAAGGCAGCCAGGCGTGATACTGACCATATCACATTCTAGTGTGCTGACAGGTCAAGGAAAATATGGGCACTAACACCATATCCCTATGTGCCTCTAAGGCATGACAGGGTTTCCTTTACTTTACTTTTACTTAATTCTATAACTACCATTCAGTAAGCATAAAGCTCGTACTAAGGGTAAAGACTTATCCATCTGTTCTGTAAAGCACTAACTGGTGGGCATTTCTCTCTGAACAATATAACCACCAAAACAGGACATCTCTGGGAAAGGCATTTGCCTCACAGCAAAACATACAAGTACTCATTTCACTCTTTTGGAACACAGGATACTTGTTTTCTGTATTACAGTCTCTTTCCAGTCGACATCTGGTCTATAACCTGTAATAAATTCTCAAAATTTCCACTTTTCTATAATCTATAGCATCTATTACTAGTTATATTTCCAAAAACAAAAGAGTTTACCAGCAAAACAACACAATTTAGTGACATACACCACAACAAAATTGTACATATGTTAATGTCCAAAACAAGTCACTGAAATTAATGATAGTTCACCAAGAATACTGTTCATATTATCAGTTCACAAAAGAAACAACTCAACTATCATGGTAAAAGTTTACATAAGTGCTAGGAATGTCAACGCACTGAAAGATATGTCTTATGTAATCCCATTCAGTTCAGATGAAAATAATCAGAGTTCGTAATTGGAAATGTAACAAGCTTGCTAGGATAACAAGCAAAACAGCGGCAGTCAACCTCTGCGGGGCAGTTATCGAACACGAACAAGACAATTGGCTGAGACTGAACTTCACAGCAATAATCCAAGGGCCAAACGATTCCACTAAGGCAAGGCAAATAGCAAACAGGACAGCAACTTTCAATCTGAGGGCCAGGGATGGCCCCCCTCTCCATACAGGAAAGTATAGGGCCCAGGCTTGGCCCCCTCTCGAAACCACAAGTAGGCTCAGGTGTACACTGAAATACCGTCACTGCAACGTATGGCCTTCCGACAAATACTTATGCCACAATTCCCTTGGATAATGCCGTGACTGTACGGAGGACGAACAAACTAGGTGCCCAGATCTATAAAACTTGAAAACCTTTTCTTGTTACGAAAGCGAAATACAAGAAAGTGAACCGAATGTAGCCTGTTGTAGCAGAATTCCATATAAGCTACTTCTGCACCAGATCGATAACGAATCCAGTGGATAAACCTGCAGCCTAGCAAATAGGATCAGAACTGTGAAAACAGCAATCACGAAACGTTGAAGAATGCATAATCCAGTTATATAATGCAAAAAGTCTGTAATGCTAGCCACGTGTGCCACACTGTAGCCTTGACATAGTGCCTTGACATAGTGTCTTGACATAGTGCCAGTTACAAGGCAGGGCTATACATGCTTTCGTGAGGTACGGGCTGAACATGGCTCCAGATTTCGGCGTGAAAGACAGCGCCAGTCGCGAGCACCAATTAAAGCAGGATCCTATCTTCTACTTTTCTGCTTATATGTAGATGTAACTTGTTACTCATTATATTGCATCTCCCTATAAATGTCCACTATTGCCCATCGTTATAATGTTCTTTCTTATATTACTGTTAGTTTTTATCTCATTTTAATTCACGACTGTTCTACACCTGTTTTACATCTGTTTTGCGTCTGTTTTTTGCGTCTGTTTTGTTATCCACTTCACAGATTTACTTGTTCACAAGAACATTCATTCTCTCACAGTGACAATAGTAACACAAAATTAGCTACTTTACAGTTGAAATGACTTTAATGATGCACGGGGTGACAATGAGTCGATGAGCGATATGACGAGAACGACAAAGGCATCAACAAAATCCATGGACACAAGACTGGACTTCTCCACGACATAATATTTGTTCCCGTCAGACTACTGTCGACATCAGAACATCTCACTACACTCTAATCTACATCTTTTTCAATGATAACTACATTTCTAACAGCCTAATCTACGTCTATCACAGACGATACACAAAACACAACTGTCCCTCAGTCACATGATTTTTTCTCTCAACTGACCTTCTTCCTGTCATACCTTAACCGTGGTTCACCTGGAAATTGAGACAAAACGAATGGACACTACTCACAAACAGCTGATTACTTTAGAAGATAACTCATTTTATACTTTCCAAATCTCAGATGAGTTATCTATCTTACATTCTAACATTCTACATACTATTATAATCTGTCGCTCTGTAGAAAGTAAAACAACTAAAGAAGCTGTGGAGAGAAACAGACAGAACCACAACAATAAGATTTTTAAGGGCATGCATTTTCCCCATCGCAACATATGCCTGTGATACCTGGGCACTTAACAAAACAGCTGAGAAATACATAAATGTCTTTGAATGTAAATGTTACAGAAGAGTTCTTCAAATATCGTGAACACAAAAAAGAAGAACTATATCCATACTACAAGAACTTAATACTGAAGAATGCCAGTTAAGGGTAGGCCCGGTTTGCAGTACCACCGGGTTCATGGCTGTTGTTTTCGTTGTCTTAAAAAAATTAATGTTGAAGAAGGCTGGCTAGTAAAGAGGATTAGACAGAGAAAACTTAAATATTTTGATTTTGGAAGGGTACATAATTGGAAAAAGAAATAGAGGAAGAACAAAGCGAAGGTGGCTGCAAAACATCGTTGATACTCTGTAAATGGATGCATCAGTAGCAGGGCATCTTGCTTACAACCCAGAGGACTACAGGAAAGCTGTTAGGAAGGCAAAGCTCTAGACTAAACTAGTGCAACGAAAACTACAGTGTCACGCAATGTGACCCACCGAGATATAGGCCCAAGCCCCACGATGCTCTGAGCCTCCATCCTAAATGAGACTATCGCGAGAACCACAGGAGTAAATTCAGTAGGATCATGGTGCGATCTGGGTGGTAGAAGAGAACGAAGAAGAAGAGAAGAAGAAGAAGAAGCAGAAGAAGAAGAAGAAGCTATGTGGTCAAACACTTTACCACGGGGATGGAACAATTGCATTATACAACCCTTAGTTCAATACCACTGAAAAAAAATAGAAAAGAAAAAAAAACCTGTCAGTTACAAGTTTCCCAGTCTCGGCCGGGAAAGAAGGCAGACATGGATATTTAGAGACTGAAGGGTTAATATTTACTAAAAACATTCACCACGAAGTGTGCAGGGATTTGATTTTCAGTATAATAATAATACATACATGTGGTTCACACAGTTACAAATATAAGATATGATCTTCATATTATTATTAGTTGTTGTTGTAGTAATAACAGAAGTAGTTGCTGCTGCTGTTGTTGTGTTTGCAACTCTGACGAAGCTTGATTTAAAGGTTTCAAGAAAAAAATCACTACGTCTTGGACACTAGGCAGTCGAAGTCCTCACGGTTTATTGCTGAAATTTGGTTGTTCAGTTTCTTCATCCGTAAAAGTCATTACTTATTATATCATGGTGGTTTTGTGAACACAGTGAACCCCATAAACTGCCAGTAATATTACACGAATGTCATTAAGATAGCTTTTTTTCAGCAACGAGAAACTAATGACATAACCTTATTTCAGTCGCGCATTGTAACAGGACGCTGTTTTGACCTACATTGAACAGGAACTATGAGGAGTTTCAAATAGTGGGTGCTTGAAATAGATGTACTACTCTTATTATAATATTACACAGGAGTCACAATTTGTGATTGCTCTGTAACATGTTTCCTCAGAATGTTCGTCACTTTGACATATCCGATACTGTAAGTAACCAATACTTATACATAATTTCGATTAGACTAACACTCAGATTCATCAAGTGATGAACTTTGCATTGTTCGAGAAGGCCTACGTAACACATTGACTACTGGGACAAATTTAAACATAATGCAGAGACTAGAACGATGAATATACAACACAGAGACCGTGAACTCCATAAATATAACGCAGAGACAGTGAACTACATAAATATAACACAGAGACCATGAACTCCATAAATATAACACAGAGACCGTGAACTCCATAAATATAACACAGAGACCATGAACTCCATAAATATAACACAGAGACCATGAACTCCATAAACATAGTGCAGAAACCGTGAACTCCATAAATTTGACACAGAGACCGTGAACTCCATAAATATAACACAGAGACTGTGAACCCCATAAACATAACACAGAGACAGTGAACTCTATAAATATAACACAGAGACCGTGAACTCCATAAATATAACACACATGCCTTGAACTCTATAAATATAATGCAGAGACCGTGAACTCCATAATTATAAGGCAGAGACCGTGAACTCCATAAATATAACACAGAGACCATGCTACAATGAAAATATAACACAGAGTCTGCGAACTTTGTAAAGTATAACACAGACACATAGAAAATAGCTGCACTTTAATAATAGAGGTCGACGATGTATACAAGTACAAACAGGCAGTCTCTTAGAAATACAAGGAAAATTCAACAGACGGGCAAAGATAACTGCTCACCTTCAATCTCGTCATAGCTCATATGGTGAAGCAAAATGGCATAGACGGCATCAATAAAAATTACACTGGCAAAAAACTGGATTTTGTAACTGAAAACTGAGATGAACATTTTCCCAGGCTAGAGCTGCGAAAAAAAAAAAAAAACAATCAGAGCAAGTTTTATTCCTGAATAAAGTTCAACATTTATGCAACGTGACAGTGTGAAAAATACCTCTACTAAGCTAATCCCAGCAAAATTCTTCACAATGGCACGGTTATTTTCTGCCGTCAGAAAAAATAGACATTAAAATATTTCAAGCCAGGAGCTTATGGGAATTTGAACTTGTAAAGTGCAACACCAGAGTATATAAAGATATTATCATTCTCGCTCTTGAAGTGTCCTGATCCTTTCCATCGATGTTCGCAGATTTCCAAAATGTGTATCCCCGTTCTTTTCATCTCGTGACTTATTATTTGATACGTCCCCTCATACATACTTCTTACATTCCATGTTCCTACTCTTATTTTTCTTTTTAGTTTGATGCAGGGGTTTTCCTTGGTAACACCGTCAGGATTTTGTCCGTCATCACAATTACTAGTACCGACTTCTGTCTCACACTCTTCCCCAGTGTTAAAATTAGATCTATCTGGCCTGGGGGACTCGCCACTGGATCTTTTTCCTATCTGACCTTTCATGTTGCTGTTTGGGTTTCTTGGTATATTTCCAGAAGGTAGTTTACCATTGCTTAAACTTCTATTAAAATCATAATGTGTAGGCTTCGTAAGAGAACTGAAGAAGTCAATATAGTCCAAGCTGGTTTTAGACAAGGAAGAGGATCAAGAGATCATGTATTCAATATAAGATTAATAATAAAGAAATGCAGAGAATTTAACGTGAATCTGTATTTAATGTTTTGTAGACTATTCAAAGGCATTTACCTATGTACAACACCAGAAGTGTTGGGAAATAATGAAAAAAAATTGAGATTTCTATCACATTTGATACAATTAATATCACTGCTGTATCCAGACCACCAGGTAGCAGTGAGAATATATGGTGAAACAACAACTTGAGTTGACATAAAACAAGGCGTTCATCAGGACTGTCGCCTTTCTTGTTTAACATGTATATTGAAAATATAATGAGGAATGTCGGAGAAGATATAGATAAAGAATATTATGATGCCATAACAATTGGAGGTTATGAGGTATCAGAGATTAGATATACCGATGACACTATTACTGTCCACAACACAAAAAAGGAATGGAAAAAACTAATTATGTCAGTCTGTAAGAATAGTGAAAAGCAAAACCTCTATATTAATGCAAAGAAAACTAAACTGATGACAACTGACAAAACAAACAAGGCAAGTGAAATATGTATCAATAAGTAAAAATTGGAAGAGGTGGAGAGGTTTGAATATCTTGGAGCACTACTAACTAATAATGGAGTTAGGGAAATTAAAAGCAGGATATCTATCGCTCTTCAGAAAGTAAAACAACTAAAGAAACTGTGGAAAGGAACAGACAGAACCACAAAAATAAATTTTTAAGAGCATGCATCTTTCTCATCGCAAACATATGCCTGTTAGACTTGGACACTTAACAAAACATCTGAGAAACACATTAATGTCTTTGAATGTAAATGCTACAGAAGAGTTCTTCAAATATCATGGACACAGAAAAGAACAAATATAACCATACTACAATAATTTAATATTGAAGAAGGCTGGCTAGTAAAGAGGATTAAAGAGAGAAAACTTAAATATTTTGAACACGTTAGACGTCATGATAATGAAGATCGTTTTGGAAGGGTACATAATGGGAAAAAGAAAGAGAAGAAGACCAAGGCGGAAAAAAAAGATGGCTGCAAGACATCGTTGATGATCTGCAAATGGATGCACTAGCAGCAGAAAATTGGAACATATTCTGGCAACTGGAAAAATTGAGGGAAGAAGAAACAGAGGAAGAGAGAGATAGAAGTTACTGGATGGGCTGTCCGTGTGGCTAGGAAGAAAGTTAAAGGCGGATCTCATAATAAAGTCAAAAGACAGAATTGTGGAGAGAAATGATCGCCTATGCCAAGCGGCACAGCACTTGATTGATTGATTGATTGATGCAGGGGGTGGGAGAGAGAGAGAGAGAAAAGAGGAGAAAAAATTATACCATAAGCTGAATTTCAACCCAGTTACTTTTATACCTTTATTTAGTGGAAATCATGGTTTCCTAATCAGGGCTTCTTAATCAGGGGTCCATCGTTACAGAGGAGTACCACTGATTTAAACATTTTGAGAGAAGTGATTTCGGTATATCCGAGCCAAGAAAGATTAGGACCCCCCTCCCTCAAATAAGGCATTGGGTCTTAACCTGAGATCCATGGACTCTTTTTTTTTTGGGGGGGGGAGTTATAGATGACTTTATGGAGTCTACAGATGATTTCTGGGGGTCTAGGAACCTGAAAAGGGATTGGCTCATTAAAAAAAAAAAATCTTAGCATAATCTGGGTTCTATTTATTCCAATATTTTACATGAGGTCTCCACGGCCGGTCTTAGGCTCTGAAGAGGGTCAAAACAAAATAAAATGGGGGGGGGGGGGGAGGAATAATAACCACAGGAATAAAAAACTGATTACTTTGGGTATCTGACGACTTTTTTGGGGGAAAGGGGGTATTAAAATGTCTTTCCTGCCCGGAGAAAGTCTAGTTCTGCTAAATTAGTGCAATATGAAAGAATATTACTTAGCGAGCCAAGGCAGACATCTTATTTCAGCATTTCAGCTGTGTTGCTGGCGATAGTTCCATATACAACATAAATACTCGTGTTGTTCCACATACAACATAAATACTCTTGTTGAATCATATACATCATAAAAAGTCATGTTGTTTCACATACAATATAAATACTTGTATTCTTGTTGTTCCACATACAGTATAAATACTAGTACTCTTGTTGTTCCACATGCAACATAAATATTCTTGTTGTTCCACGTATAATATAAATACTCGTGTTGTTTCACATACAATATAGTTTCACATAAAACATACTCTTGTTATTCGACATAAAACATACTCGTGTTGTTTCACATACAACATAAATATTCTTGCTGTTCCACATACAACATACTCTTGTTGTTCTATATACAACATACTCTTGTCGTTCCACATAAAACATACTTCTGTTCCACATACAACATAAATATTCTTGCTGTTCTACATAAAAGATACTCTTGTTGTTCCACATGCAACATTCTCTTGTTATGCTGAAAGCAATAAAGTTTAGCAATTGCAAATCATTAAAACAAAATGAAAATGAAAAAACCCCATTGGAAATGGAGATCACGCAGCAGAAAATAATCTATTCATTGCGGTTGGTTATTATTTTAAAAATATTTTAACATCCACTGTAAAATAAAATTAATTGTTGAAATTATCATAATTTGTTGAACATAAATTATCAATCAATCCTGCAGCAAAAAACAGTTATTTAAAAATGTCATAAGGGCCATGGTCAGTGACAGGAAAATTACCAGCAATATTCTGTTTGAAACATTTGCATTGTGAAATGGAAAATTAGTATTGAAATGCAGATAGAGAGCAGAATAGGCGAAATTAATTTCGAAAAACATCAAACACTTTACGGTTAAGAGAAAGAAAACCAGTAACAATCTGCAGTAACCAGTGGATGATGAAACAAAGTACCCCGAGTGGTTTGTGCGTTCTTCTCTTATGGCTACAAGGTTGTTCTCTCTTGGCTAGAAGTTGTTCTCTTATTATTAGAAGGTTGTTCTCTCTTGGCTAGAAGTTGTTCTTTTATTATTAGAAGGTTGTTCTCTCATGGGTAGAAAGCTTTTCTTTCAAGGCTACAAGTTTGCTGTCTCATGACTAGATGGAAATTCTCTTATTGTTGGAATGTTGTTCTCTCATAGTTAGAAGGTTGTTCTCTCACGTTTAGATGGTTGTTCTCACATGACTAGACGGTTGTTCTGTCATCGCTAGAAGGTTGTTCTCTCATGACTAGATGATTGTTCATTCACGGCTAGGCGGTTGTTCTCTCAAGGTTAAACGGTTGTCCTCTCACGGCTAGAAAGTTGTTATCTAATGGTTAGGCGGCTGTTCTTTCATGGCTAGACGGTTATCATAGGTTTTTCTCTCACGGTTAGACCGTTGTTCTCTCACGGCTTGACATTTGTTCTTTTATGGCCGGACGATTGCTCTCTCCAGGTTAGAAGGTTGTTCTCTCACAGCTAGAAGGTTTTTCACTCACAGTTAGACGTATTTTCTCTAATGATGAGATGGTTGTTTTCTCATCGCTAGACAGTTGTTCTCTTATGCTAAGATAATTATTCTCCCATGGTTACATGTTTGTTCTCTCATTGCTAGATGACTGTTATATCATACTTAGATGCTTGTTCTCTCATGGCTAAATGGTTGTTCTCTCATGCATAGAAGGATATTCTCTCAAGATCAGACGGTTGTTCTCTCACGGCTAGACGATTGTTTTCTCATGGCTGGACGACTGCTCTCTCCACTCTAGACGGCTGTTCTCTCATGGCCAGGCGGTTGTTCTCTCATGGATAGATGGTTGTTCTCTGACGACTAGCCGATTGTTCTCTAGTGACTAGACGGCTATTCTGTCAGTCTCAACGGCTGTTGTATCATGGCTAGACGTCTGTATTCTAATTGCTAGATGGTTGTTCTCTCACGGCTACAAGGTTGTTCTCTCACGACTGGACAGTTGTTCTCTCAGGACTATATGGTTGATCTATCAAGGTTAGAGGTTGTTCTCTCATAACTAGATCGTTGCTCTCTCACGGCTAGACGGTTATTCACTCACAGTTAGATGGTTGTTCTCTCATCGCTAGGCAGTTGTTCTCTCATCGCTAGGCAGTTGTTCTCTTATCGCTAGGCGGTTGTTCACTTAAGATGAGGGGGTTGTTCTCTCAAGGTTAGACGGTTGTTCTTTCATGGCTAGACGATTGTTATCTCTTGGTAGACGGCTGTACTCTCATGGCTAGACAGCTGTTCTCTAATGGCTAGACGTCTGTTTTTTCATGACTAGACAGTTGTTTTCTCGCTGGTAAAAGCGATTGTTCTATCATTACTAGGCGATTATTCTCTCAAGCTTAGATGCTTGTTCTCTCATCTTTATACATTTGTTCTCTCATGGCTACAAGGTTGTTCACGACTAGACGGTTGTTCTCTCAGGACTACAGGGTTGATCTCCCAAGGCTAGAGGTTGTTCTCTCATAGGTAGATCTTTGTTCTCTCAAGGTTAAATGTTTTTCTCCCATAGCCGGCGGGTTTTCTCTCAAGGTTAGACGGTTGTTCACTCAATGTTAAACGGTTGTCCTCTAAATTCTAGAAGGTTGTTCTCTCATGGCTAGATGGTTGTTCTTTCTCGACTAGAGGGTTATTATGCGATTGTTCTCTCTTCGTTAGACTGTTGTTCTCTCATAGCTAGGTGCCCTTTCTTCCACGGCGTGGATGATTGTTCTCTCACGGCGAGACGGCTGTTATCTCATGCTAGATAACTGCTCTATCCAGGCTAGAAGGCTTTCTCTCATGCTAGATAACTGCTCTATCCAGGCTAGAAGGCTTTCTCTCATGCTAGATAACTGCTCTATCCAGTCTAGAAGGCTTTCTCTCATGCTAGATAACTGCTCTATCCAGGCTAGACGGCTTTCTCTCATGCTAGATAACTGCTCTATCCAGGCTAGACGGCTTTCTCTCATGCTAGATAACTGCTCTATCCAGGCTAGAAGGCTTTCTCTCATGGCTTAGATGATTGTTCTCTCAGGACTAGACAGCTGTTGTCTCATGGCTCGATAGTTGTTATCTCTCGACTAGACTATTATTCTCTCAATGCTAGCTGGTTGTTCTCTCACGAGTGGACGGTTATTCTCTCAGATTAGACGGCTGATCTTTCATGGCTAGACGGCTGTACTCTTATGACTAAACTGTTGTTCTCTAATGCTTAACGGCTGTTCTTTCATTCCGAGACGGTTGTTCTCTCATGGCTAGTCGGCTGTACTCTCAAGACTAGACCGTTGTTCTCTAATGGGCATACGGCTGTTCTCTCATCGCTAAACGGTTATTCTCTTGAGGCTAAACGATTGTTCTATCATGACTAGAGGGTTGTTCTCTCAAACTTAGATGTTTGTTCTCTCATGGTTATACAGTTGTTCTCTCATGGTTATACAGTTGTTCTCTCATGGTTATACAGTTGTTCTCTCATGGTTATACAGTTGTTCTCTCATGGTTATACAGTTGTTCTCTCACGGCTAGACGGCTGTTCTCTCAGACTAGACGGCTGACTTCTCATCGCTAGACAGCTGTACTCTTGTGACTGAGCTGTTGTTCTCTAATGCTAAACGGCTATACTTAAAACAGAATCACGGCGCCACTAAAGCAGGATTCCCCTTACAAGGAGACTACTGGTTTGATTGATTCTTCTTGTGGAGTACAGTTTCAACTTATATAAGTTTCTTCTTGTTGCTGGTGTTCTAACCATCACCTAATTTTCTGTATTATACACTAAGAAAATACAACAAGACACCCAGGCTTTCCACTCCACAAAATTAGTACGAATACAACAACTTGAACATAACTTGGCAGTCTTCCGACCAAAACAAACTGGTCAACAATGAGAATTTCCACAAAGCCAATTGGTGTAGTTTATCATCAGACAACACACATTTATTACAGAAATTTACAGCAACAAATGCCCGGCGTGAAATATCTACGCCACATGGGCAAGGAAAACCTTACAATGATTTATTCATATCAAAAACCATACTTACAGGCTTACCAAGGACTGCAGCCACACAGAAAAAACAAACTAAACTAATTCTGACAACAAGACTCGCTCTACCCCATTCTCGTTCGCCCAACACGTCCATCCAGTTCAAAGTTCCACACATAGACTGCTTACGACCGGCTTTTTCACACGGACCTTTCTAACGACTTTTTGCACACGGGCCTTCCTAATGACGTAGTCTACGCAACACAATTTATTAGCGCTACACAATTAATCTCTGAACAGAATTGCTATTCTGTTACAGAATATCTCCCCACCCCCTAAAGGTAGATATTTGGCCATCAAATATCTCCAACAAAAAATTACTAACTTTTACAGAAAACTCTCCAAAAAAAAATCAATCAAACTAATCACTATCCAACACAACCCTAATTCTACCCACAAGGTGTACCAAGGTGTACAATATTCAAATAACTACCTACTCTTATGTGTATATTCAACGCTATGAGTAGTAACGTATAACATATGCAATCTCCATAACAACCCATCCTATATCTGGCGCATGAGACTGTCCGCAACATGGACATAACAGGAAAATGAGTAAAAGGCAATCCACTTACAATAAGTCCTATACACATGAAATCATACTCACAACATTCCACCTAAAACCTCAGCCATCAAGAAACCTAATTCCTCCACTACCAACAAATTTCCACTGCTAGAAACTCTTCCTAAATGAGATTCCATCTACATCAAAACGACAAAAATTCTTCCTACAACAAAACAAGTAAGGCTCTTGCTACACAAAACAAGTAAGGCTCTTGCCTTTAGACTAATCGTGAGTGGTATTTATACTATTCCTACCCACTCAGTTTTCTCCATGCTGCAAGCTTTTCCCAAGACCCCCGCTCAATGGTCTCAACCAACCTACCTCTCAAACAAGGGTACTCACTCTAGTAATTATTTCCTAAATACCAATCCTGGGTATAACCCCTAGCTTATGCTGCTATAATATTCCCCCATCCCAAAAGGTAGAGGTTTGCCTGTCAAAACTTTCAAAAAAAAAAACCAATATACCTGTTTAAATTATAACTCCAGGCTAATTCAAAGATAATAATCGACTCTCAACATAGAACTTCATACTCTGACCATACCCATAAACTGTTCGTGTGACTTTCGGCTATACTCAGCCCATGTCCACTTCATATACAATCATCTATTTCTATTATGTGTGACTCCTCAATACACATACATAGAATAGGTAAACTCTGGTACCATATATAATCTGCTATTACTGACAAATGCAGCCATATGCTGTACATACGCAGAATAGGTCCATCTGGGTTACAATTATTAATCATCCATTCTTAAACATATGTAAATATCCATTAAACATATGCAGAATAGGCAAAACTTTTGGTATCATATATAATCATCCATTCTTAACATATGTAATCATCCATTAAACATATGCAGAATAGGCAAATCTTTAGGTATCATATATAATCATCCATTCTTAACATATGTAATCATCCATTAAACATATGCAGAACAGGCAAATCTTTAGGTATCATATATAATCATCCATTCTTAACATATGTAATTATCCATTAACATATGCAGAACAGGCAAAACTTTGGTATCAGGCTAATCCACCTTTTATTTATCCCCAAAGGGACTGTGCCACGTACCATATGTACGCGCAACAAAACAATGTAATATCTAGGTCCTTAAAAGAAAAAAGACCCCCTCTGGTAATTTCACCTTAGGCTCGGTTACATGGAATCTGCATGTTCCGGCCTAGGTACCCAATCAGAGAACCACACCTGCTTGTGTAATCTCCTCATAACATCACATCCGTGGTAATAATGTCACATCCAAGCCAATGCTGTCACATCAAAGATAAATAACCAATTTGAACATAGTAAATGCCATAACAATTGGCTATTAATAAGTCATCATCAGTAATGTCACCTTATTCAAGGCTACATGATTTATCATCCATCCTAATTAACTACTAATAAATCCGTTATACAAAAAATAAACAGAGGAAAAAAAATACATTCACTAATTGCTGCACAAGAACTATACGATCTATAAAAAATTATGCTTAATAGAATCTCCACTGCAGCCTTCATCTCCCAGGGACTTCCCATATGTAGCCCTGTACCAGGGCTTCTGGTACATTTCCAATGCACTGCATGACAAAGCCTAACCTCTTCCATAGTAACATGACTCTTTCTGGAAAAACTCAGACATGGAACCAATAATCTGTTTCCTCCTACATAGTACCAGCGAAATGTACCGTACAAGCTGCACTGGTTCCTGACAGGATACTGGTTCAGGATCAGCTTCACTGGTATGGCTTCATCCACTATGCTGCCTAGGGGCCAGGAGCTAGAGGTGCCCACCAAGATTCTGAGCAAGCTGGACATCGTCGCCGCCTTGAGTAGACGCCACCAAGTCTCGCCAACACACCCCTGACGCCAATTCGAAGGAAGAAAAAGGACGCCAATGCAACTCAACCCTGTCCTAATCTAGACTCCTTGTCTTCTCCGGCAGAAGATGTCGGGAAGCCAATGCTGACAGAACTACCAACCGAAATTCGAACGCTAGCTAGCTAACCAACTCCATCTTGACTGCCTAAATAACTACAAACCTATCAACTCCTAATCTATCTGCAGTCAGCTTCCAACACCTAAGCTAGCTATCCTTACTCTAAAACATATCTGCTGTTGACCAAAACATTGTCTGCCATGTTTGAAAGCCGAAAACGAGGCAGGTCATCGACAAGGTAAGCAGGTCATCGATCGACAATCGTAATCTAGGGCATGGTAACAATAGACAAAACTTTGTGTGTACTACACAACTGGAGACAAAATACTACAACCTGGAGACTTGCCAAGACTTCACAATTAGAAGTATGAGCCGTGCATGAAACCAGCAGCCCACGAGCAACAACTAAAACACTTTGTGCCAGACCGTGAAGGAAAGCGCTGGTCACGGCGCCAACTAAAGCAGAATCACGGCGCCACTAAAGCAGGATTCCCCTTACAAGGAGACTACTGGTTTGATTGATTCTTCTTGTGGAGTACAGTTTCAACTTATATAAGTTTCTTCTTGTTGCTGGTGTTCTAACCATCACCTAATTTTCTGTATTATACACTAAGAAAATACAACAAGACACCCAGGCTTTCCACTCCACAAAATTAGTACGAATACAACAACTTGAACATAACTTGGCAGTCTTCCGACCAAAACAAACTGGTCAACAATGAGAATTTCCACAAAGCCAATTGGTGTAGTTTATCATCAGACAACACACATTTATTACAGAAATTTACAGCAACAAATGCCCGGCGTGAAATATCTACGCCACATGGGCAAGGAAAACCTTACAATGATTTATTCATACCAAAAACCATACTTACAGGCTTACCAAGGGCTGCAGCCACACAGAAAAAACAAACTAAACTAATTCTGACAACAAGACTCGCTCTACCCCATTCTCGTTCGCCCAACACGTCCATCCAGTTCAAAGTTCCACACATAGACTGCTTACGACCGGCTTTTTCACACGGACCTTTCTAACGACTTTTTGCACACGGGCCTTCCTAATGACGTAGTCTACGCAACACAATTTATTAGCGCTACACAATTAATCTCTGAACAGAATTGCTATTCTGTTACATACTCTCATGGCTTTCACGGCTACAAGGTTGGCTTCATGAGTGTTCTCTCAGAGCTAGAAGGTTGTTCTCTCAAGGCTAGACGGCTATTTCATCGCAATACGGTTGTTCTCTAGACCAGATGGTTGTTCCATCAAGGCTAGGTAGTTATTCTCTCATGCTTAGATGTTTGTTCTCTCATGGTTATACGGTTGTTCTCTAATGCCTAGACGGCTATTCTCTCATGGCTAGAAGGTTGTTCTCTCGCGGCTAAACTATTGTTCTATAATAACTAGATGGTTGTTCTGTCAAGCTTACATGTTTGTTCTTCTCTTGGATATACGTTTGTTCTCTCACAGTTATAATGTTTTTCTCTCACGACTGGACAGTTGTTCTCTCAGGACTACAAAATTGATCTCACAAGGCTAGAGATTGTTCACTCATAGCTAGATCGTTGTTCTCTTAAGGCTAAAGGTTGTTCTTCCATAGCTTTCGGTTGTTCTCTCTCGGATAGACTTATTCACTCAATGTTAGACGGTTGTTCTCTCATGGTTAGATGGTTGTTCACTCATGGCTAGACAGTTGTGCTTTTATGCTAAGATGGTTATTCTTCCATGCTTGTTCTCTCATGGTTAGATGGTTGTTCTATTGTACTTAAATGGTTGTTCTCTCACGGCTTAAATGACTGTTCTCTCACGACTAGACGCCTGTTCTCTTATGGCTTAGACGATTGTTCTCTCACGACTAGACGGTTGTTCTCTCATGGCTTAGACGGTTGTTCTCTCAGGCTAGACGGTTGTTCTCTCATGGCTTAGACGGTGGTTCTCTCAGGCTAGACGGTTGTTCTATAATGGATACATGGCTTTAATTTTATGGCTATACGGTTGTTCTCTCGCGCTAACCGGCTGTTCTTTCATGGCTAGAAGGTTGATCTCTCATGGCTAGAAGGATGTACTCTCATGGCTAGACGGCCGTTCTCTAATGGCTAGACGGTTGTTCTCTCATCGCTACAAGATTGTTCTCTCATGACTGGATAGTTGTTCCCTCATGACTACATGCCTGATCTCCCATGAGTAGAGGTTGTTCTCTCAAAGCTAGACGGTTGTTCTCTCACAACTAGACAGTTATTCACTCGCGGCTAGGCGATTGCTCTCTCAAGATTAGACGATTGTCTTTTCATGATTTGAAGGTTGTTCTATCATAGCTAGACTGTTGTTCTCTCATGACTAAGTGGTTATTAGACGGTTGTTGTCTCATGGCTAGAAGGTTGTTCTCTCTCGGCTAGACGGTTGTTCTCTCATGGCTAGACGGTTGTTCTTTCATGGCTAGAAGGTTGTTCTCTCACGACTAGACGGTTGTTATCTCAAGGTTAGATGGTTGTTCTCTCATGGCTATAAGGGTGTTCTCTCATGGCTAGGCGGTTGTTCTCTCATTACTAGACGGTTGTTCTCTCATGGCTAAAAATGTGTTTTCTCAATGGTACACAGCTATACGGGTGTCCTCTCATGACTACAAGGTTGTTCTCTCATGAGTAGATTGTTGTTATCTCATGGCTAGACAGGTGTTCTCTCATGGGTAGACGGCTGTTTTCTCACGACTAGATGTTTGTTATCACACGATTAGACGGTGTTCTCACACGATTAAACGGTTGTTTTCTCACGACTAGACGTTTGTTACCACACGATTAGACGGTGTTCTCACACCACACGACTAGACGATGTTCTCACACGACTAGACGGTGTTCTCACACCGCACGATTAGACGGTGTTCTCACACCACACGATTAGACGGTGTTCTCACACCACACGACTAGACGATGTTCTCACACGATTAGACGATGTTCTCACACGACTAGACGGTGTTCTCACACCACACGATTAGACGGTGTTCTCACACGACTAGACGGTGTTCTCACACGATTAAACGGTTGTTTTCTCAAGGCTAAACCGCTGGTCTCTCAGGCTAAACTGCTGTTCTCTCATGGTCTCTCTTGTTTAGATGTTTGTTCTCTCAAGGGTAGATGGTTATTCTCTCATGGTTAGATGGTTGTTCTCTCATGACTAGATGGTTGTTCTCACATGGCTAGACGGCTGTTCTCTCATGGCTTAGTCGATTGTTCTCTCACGAATAGACGGTTTTTCTCATGGCTAAATGGTATTTCGCTCAAGACTACATGGTTGATCTCTCAAAGCTAAATGGCTGTTCTCTAAGGCTAGACGGCTATTCTCTCATGACTAGACGCCTGTACTCTTATGACTAGACGGTTGTTCTCTCATTGCTAGACGGCTGCTCTCTCATTGCTAGAAGATTGTTTTCTAATGGCTTCAGGGTTATTCATCTGTGGAAAGGAGCAGACAGAACCATAAAAATAAGATTTTTAAGGGCATGCATCGCAGCATATGCCTGTGAGACCTGAACACTTAACAAAAGAGCTGAAAACACATAAATGCCTTTGAATGTAAATGCTGCAGAAGAGTTATCCAAACATCGTGGACACAAACAAAAACAAATATATATATATATATATATATATATATATATATATATATATATATATACTACAAGAGCTTAATATTGAAGAAGGCTGGCTAGTAAAGAGGATTAAAGAGAGAAGACTTAAATATTTTGGACACATTAAACGTCATGATAATTTGGAGAAGACCGTATTGGAAGGATACATAATGGGAAAAAGAAAAAGAGGAAGACCAAAACGAAGATGGCTGCAAGACATTGTTGACGATCTACAAATGGATGCAGCAGCAGCAGGCCATCTTGCTCACAACCGAGAGGCCTACAGGAGTGTTGTTTGGGAGGCAAAGTTCTGTAAGGGACATACAAATGAATGAATGAATGAATCAGGGTTATTCTCTCGTGATTAGACGGTTGTTTTCTCATTGCTAGGCGGCTGTTCTCTGACGTCTAGCCAGTTGTACTCTTAAGGCTAGGCGGCTGTTCTCTGACGTCTAGCCAGCTGTACTCTTAAGGCTAGACGGCTGTTCTCTGACGTCTAGCCAGCTGTACTCTTAAGGCTAGACGGCTGTTCTCTGACGTCTAGCCAGCTGTACTCTTATGGCTAGACGGCTGTTCTCTGACGTCTAGCCAGCTGTACTCTTAAGGCTAGACGGCTGTTCTCTCGTGGATAGATTATTGTTCTCTTAAGGCTAGACGATTGATCTCTCAAGGCTAGACTGTTGTTCTCTCACAACTAGATGGTTATTCTCTAATGGCTAGATGTTTGTTCCCTTATGATTAGATGGTTGTTCTATCATGGCTAGAAGGTTGTTATCTCTTGGCTAGAAGGTTGTTCTCTCATGACTTGACGGTTGTTCTCTCATAGCTAGAAATTTGTTCTCTCAAAGTTCTGTCATAACTAGACGGGTGTTCTCTCATGTCTAGACTGTTGTTCTCTCATTGCTACAAGTTTGTTCTTTCTTGCCAAGACGACTGTTGTCTAATTGCTAGACGGCTGTTCTCTCAAGCTAGACGGCTGTTCTCTCAAGCTAGACGGCTGTTCTTTCATGATTAGCTGGCTGTTTTCACATTGTTAGACGGTTGTTCTCTCCTGGCAAGAAGGTTTTTCTCACATGGCTAGACGGTTGTTCTCTTATGGCTAGAAGGGTGTTATCTCAAGTCTAGACGGCTGTCCTCCAAGGGCTAGACGGCTGTTATCTTACCGCTACAAGGTTGTTCTCTCAAGGCTAGACGGTTGTTCTCTCATGGCTAGACGAACAAAGTCTCACGGCTTGACGGTTGTTCTCTCATAGCTAAATGGCCGTTCTCTCAAACCTAGGCGATTGTTCTCTCAAGGCCAGACTGCTGTTCTCTCATGGCTAGACGGTTGTTCTCTGACGATTAGATGGTTGTTCTTTCTTGGTTAGATGTTTGTTCTTTCATGGCTAGATGGTTTTTCTCTCACCGTTAGACGGTTGTTCTCTCGCGGGGGATGGTTGTTCTCTCATAGCTAGACAATTATTCTCTCTCTTAGATGGTTCTCTTATGGTTAGATGAATGTTCTCCCATGGCTAAATGGTTGTTCTCCCATGACTAAACGGTAGTTCTCTCATGGCTAAACGGTTGTTCTCCCATGGCTAGGTGGTTGTTCTCCCATGGCTAAATGGTTGTTCTCTCATGGCTAAATGGTTGTTCTCTCACGATTAGACAGTTATTCTTTCATAGTTTGACGGTTTTTCTCTCACGCTTAGTTGGTTGTTCTCTCGTGGTTAGTTTGTTGTTCTCTCATGGCTATACAGTTGTTCTTTCATGACTCGACGGTTTTTCTCTCACGATTAGACGGTTGTTCTTTCACAGTTAGACGGTTGTTTTCTCACGCCTAGATGGTTGTTTTCTCCTGGCTAGAAGGGTGTTCTCTCATGGCTACAACTTTGTTCTCTCACGGTTTAACAGTTGTTCTCTCATGGCTAGAATATTGTTCTCTCATGGCCAGACGGTTATTTTTTCTCGGTAGACGGTTGTTCTTTGATTGCTAGACGGCTGTTCTCTGACGATTAGAAGGTTGTTCTCTTATAATTAGATAGTTGTTCTCTCATGACTAGACCGTTTTTCTCTCACGCTTAGACGATTGCTCTCTCATGGCTAGACGATTGTTCTTTCATGGCTAAACGGTTGTTCTCTCATGGTTAGGTGGTTGTTCTCTTAGGGTTAGATAGCTGTTCTCTCATGGTTAGACGGTTATTCTCTCATGTTCCGATAGGTGTTCTCTCGTGTCTAGACGGTTGTTCTCCCATGGCTAGGCGGCTGTTCTCTCATGGTTAGACGGTTATTCTCTCATGTCCAGATGGTTGTTCTCTCATGTCTAGGCGGTTGTTCTCCCATGGCTAGGCGGCTGTTCTCTCATGGTTAGACGGTCGTTATTTCATGGTTACACGGTTGTTCTCTTGTGGCTAGATGGTTTTCTTATGGTTAGATGGTTGGTCTGTAGGCTAAATGGCTATTCTCTAATGGCTAGATGGTTGTTCTCACATGGTAGATGAATGGCTAGATGGTTGTTCTCACATGGTAGATGACTGTTTGATGTCAGTGGTTCTTTTTCTGCTAGTCATATTCTCATGATTTCTCTTTGTTTCATACCTAAAAGTGATTGTTCTTGGGTAGTTAATTCCTCACTTAATATAATCTTCATAAGACGTTCACACGGACTCTAGTAACACTGTATTTAAATGCGACACACACGTAGATACATACATATATAATAAGACTGTCAGTGCTCATATTATTGCTATCTGTAATATAATGCTATATTACAGTTTGTGATACCTGTTGCCCTATTTTTTTCCAGCGTGAGAAGGAACAGCAGATGACTTGTGCCTGGATAAGTGTGCCGAGTCAATGACTTGTGTCTGGATAAGTGTGCCGAGTCAATGACTTGTGTCTGGACAAGTGTGCCGAGTCAATGACTTGTGTCTGGATAAGTGCGCCGAGTCAATGACTTGTGTCTGGATAAGTGTGCCGAGTCAATGACTTGTGTCTGGATAAGTGCGCCGAGTCAATGACTTGTGTCTGGATAAGTGTGCCGAGTCAATGACTTATGCCTGGATAAGTGCGCCATCAATGACTTGTGTCTGGATAAGTGCGCCGAGTCAATGACTTGTGTCTGGATAAGTGTGCCGCGTCAATGCCTTGAAAGCACATGTAATGAAAGTTTACCGAGAGAACATGCTACACACATGTTCTAACACGCAGAGAAAAGAAAATTCTGTCATATAATTCAGTCAAATGAAAAAATGTAGGGCACTGCTTCAGATAGTGTAAGCTGAAGAATCTGGGGTGGGAAGGTGGCGAAGAGAAGGGACTAAAGGTCACAACAGACGGCGTGTGTGTAGGTGTGTGTGTGTGTGTGTCTGTGTGTGTGTGTGTGTGGAAAAGGCGCCCCCCCCCCCCGGAGGAATATCTCTAAAAATATGAAATTCTGAACCGTAATTACTAGACGAAACGCTATTGCTAGTAGCACACTGAGGAAGCAAATTACACACGACTGGATGGAATATGATTAGTGTCTAACGCAATTATAGTCACCAGAGAGCATGAAAAACTTTTGAGTAAAGAAAAAAATGGCCTTCTCACAAATATCGAGAATGTAAGCTTTAGGCGTGTATCTGTCCCAAGATCAATCCAGAGGCAAGATAGTAATTCTGGCGTTTTCTCAAATAAATAAATAAATAAAAATTTTAAAACTCCAAGCTCGAAATGCTAAAACTATCTAGATTTTAAAAAGCTTATATCCAGAAACGTATATTGGATTTTTGAAGCATAACTAAACATTAGTGAGAACTTGTAATGTAAGTAATAATAATGTGTTATATACTAGCATATCATCATCATGTGCCGTGCCGACTGGCGTTGGCTATTATGCTTCTCCAGAGTACGCGATCCTTCATGCATGCCATCAGCTCAGTTGGTGATCTCCTTTCACACCATCCCGTCAGACTGTCCAGTATCATTTCTCTTGGTCTTCCTCTTGATCTTCTTCCTTCTATTTTTCCTGTTGTTATAATATTTTCAATGCCCCTCTTCTCATTGCATGTCCTATGAAAGTACATTGTCTCTCTCTTATCTTTTTGACAAGGTTTTTTGTCTCTCCAGCTCTTCTCCTACATTCTTCATTAGTTATTTTTGCTGTCCAGGGGATTCGCAACATTCTTCTAATAAACCACATTTCTGCTGCTTCCAATGATTTTTGTGCAGACTTGCCTATTGTCCATGACTCACTTCCATATAACAAGATAGGTTCAATATAGCATTTTAGTACTCGTTTTCTAACATTCATTGGTTCTTATTGTCTGTTCTCCTGTCTTCGGGCTCCCTCCTCTGTCTCTTCTTCCTTCTTGGTTCTTCTTCCTTGTTCTTATTGTCTGTTCTCCTGTCTTCGGGCTCCCTCCTCTGTCTCTTCTTCCTTCTTGGTTCTTCTTCCTTGTTCTTATTGTCTGTTCTTCCGTCTTCGGGCTCCCACCTCTGTCTCTTCTTCTTCTTCCTTCTTGGTTCTTCTTCCTTGTTCTTATTGTCTGTTCTTCCGTCTTCAGGCTCCCTCCTCTGTCTCTTCTTCTTCTTCCTTCTTGGTTCTTCTTCCTTGTTCTTATTGTCTGTTCTTCTGTCTTCGGGCTCCTTCCTCTGTCTCTTCTTCTTCCTCGTTCTCCCGAGCGTTCCGACTGTCTGTCATTCAAACTGCTCCGTTGCTTATATGTCGTAAGTCAATTGTCCAATAGCCCACGCCTCTAAATATTTAATTGGTCAGCTGGCCGAGTTGGTCACTTCTTTATTTAAAAACCCCGTGCAATCGCATCACAACGCGTGTCAAGTGTCAACTCCGTCTATACAATTGTTATTTACCTAAGTCATTATCTTGTTATTTCATGACGGAGGCTTATTGTGTCCTCGCTTTTCATTGTGTCTGCCTTTTCTATTCGTCTTTTCTGTTTTGTTTACTCGTGTCAACGTCCAGTCACCGCTTTGTTATCACTGGACCATCCTACTTTCTGGCGTCCTTCTTTTGATGTCAGCGTCACTGAGTCTCGTCTTTTTCTATTCACTGTTTCCACTGTTTACTTTTGTCAGCGTCTTGTTCTAGTGTCATGGAAGTTTTATACCTTTCTCTTCCTTTTTTAGACCTACTTTTCTCTGTCGCTGTTCGATCTTACTATTTTCTTTACTGCATATTTTCATAATCATATTCATTAATTATAATAGTAACTACAATATCCGTTACTTACAAGGCTATGCTACAGAAGTACCCCCCCCCCCCGACAAGTGTTTCGGCCCTATTAAACTTTCTTAAGAAAAAGCCGGCAGAAGTTGATTGCAATAATTGGAGAAGGGTGATCCTTCCATCAGTTGCTTCAAAAGTATTCTGTAAAATCATCATGAACAGAAACCAAAGATGTGGATATTTTAATGCGAGAAAAGCAAGAAAGGTTTAGAGAACCCGTATTTAGTAAATTTTCACTCAAAAAATTATACTGTAGGAATATACTAGTAAGCAAAAACTGTTCGTCTTGAACTTCATCGATTTTAAAAGGGTATTCGATATTATACATAGAGACTCACTGTAGAACATTCTGAGACAGTAAAGATACCACCACAAAAAAAAAATCGTCAACAGCTTAAGGGATGTGTACGACAGCTATGTTTGCGTAGTTAACACAAAAGTGGGATTGAGTGAATGATTCCAGAATGAAACGGGTGCGAAAGAACGATTATTCCTATCTCTCTTGCTATATAGAGTAGCTTTGGACTTCATAATGGAAATACGGACACTGAATCAGAATGTGTGTAATTTAAGTTAAAGCTAGAAACAAGACATGGTTAAGCTGTATGAAGCCTTTAGTGCCGCTATTAAATGGCCGAAGTCATGAATTCGCATAGCTGGCAAAAGTAATAGGTAGCAATATTTTGTGTTACAAGATGCAGATTCCTTGCGTTTGCTTCTTCTGATTTGAAATTTAGTCCTGATTTTCTCATCAAATGATGCTGCACACTTTCAGGGTTGCTTTCCACATGACTTGATCTGTGGCAAATTCTTCCCAGATCTCGTTGCTAATAGAAAAAAAATCTCGTACCGATGACTTACAAATATCTGTATATCAGTTTAGATCTACTTTGCTTGGGAACACGACAACCATTCATTTCTGTTATATGTCCCAGTCATCTCATTCTTCTGCTGCTTAGTGTTGATGGAAGCTTAGTACGCTACACAACCTCAGAGTTGTTACTTTATTTTGTCTCTTGATATTCAATATTGTGCCAAGGCAGGCGCGATTGAAACTATTAATTTTTTTCCTCATGGCTTATATATGATGTCAATGTTTCAGATCCATACAAGAGAGTGCTAAACACACAGATCTGTATAAGAGAGTGCTAGGCACACAGATCTGTATAAAAGAGTGCTAGACACACAGATCTGTATAAGAGAGTGGTAGGCACACAGAGCCATATAAGAGAGAGTGCTAAGCACACAGAGCCATATCTCTCTTTGAACCACTGTTTCCACTCCAGAGATCCCTAAATGGGTCTTTGTGGCATGTGCTCTCCCATCGACAGAGCCCTATAAATCTTTGGACTTTCTTTCGTTGAAAACACGATGTAAACTTTCATTTAACTAGTCAGAGATCTTCTGAATCCAAAGTTAAACTAGTGTTTAAGCATGGGGGACAAAGAAGCCATATTGGATATAAAGATAAGGGTGGGGGGTAAAATTCAAGTTTCTTTCGAGATCGAGTGGTAGAATTGTCACACCGACAGACTAGACCTGTCTTACTATATGTGTTTCTCGTAGCTGTAGATATGTTAGATTTATTGGATGTTACAAACATCCATAAATATTGATTTTTCTGTGTTGAAATTTGAATGACTGCGTATTCTATATTGGATTATGACACAGTAATCGTTCCATTGTTTCACACCAGTTGTGTTTTTTTCCTTTGTTTTTTTTAATGACAAATAACTTCATTTATGGAATCTTCATTCATTTCCACTTATTTTAATGTGTGATACACGCGTGGTGATCATGGAATTAATTCTGTACAATAACTTCTACACAGGGACCCCCTTCTCCAAAATTTCCGAGTCGTCAGAAACTAAGGAACGGTTTGGAAGTAACCGGATTGGAAAGAGTGTGCCCAGGGCACATGAGGCTTCCATAAAGGTTTTCCACAAATCTCTGTCCTTTGCCTTTTTTCCGCTCTTGCCCAGGTGAGATCTTTATTTCTCAGCATACTCTCTGTTGTTCTTCTCCATGTCTCTTTTGGTCTACCCTTACTTCCATTTCCCTGTGGTGTCCATCGTAGTGCTATTTTTGGTAGTGAGTTATCAGTCATTCGGAGCACATGTCCCAACCATCGCCAGCGTCTTTCCTCAATAATTGCTGTCAGTGGCTTCATCTGCATTTCTGCCATCCAGGTCTTATTTCTTACAGTGTTTAGCCAAAATATTTTTCTAATTCTGCACAGAGCCATATAAGAGAGTGCTTAGCACACATAGCCATATAAGAGAGTGCTAAGCATACAGAGCCATATAAGAGAGTGCTTAGCACATAGAGCTATATAAGAGAGTGCTAAGCACACAGAGCCATATAAGAGAGTGCTAAGCATACAGAGCCATATAAAAGAGTGCTAAGCACACAGAGCCATATAAGCACACAGATCGGTATAAGAGAGTGCTAAGCATACAGAGCCATATAAGAGAGTGCTTAGCACATAGAGCTATATAAGAGAGTGCTAAGCACACAGAGCCATATAAGAGAGTGCTAAGCATACAGAGCCATATAAGAGAGTGCTAAGCACACAGAGCTATATAAGAGAGTGCTAAGCACACAGAGCCATATAAGAGAGTGCTAAGCATATGCGTATCATATCTGTGTGCACGCTCTTATAAAGATCTGATAAATCAGTACCTGTGTCTTTAGTGTTAACCTTCTCTTATTCAATGTCCTTTTCCTGAATTTGCTAAAACGTGTAGCTGCCTCTCTTATTCATTTCTTCGTTCAGGTAGGTGGAAGTAACTATAGATCCAAGATGGCGGAACCTGTCTGCTGATTCAAGCAGGGTCCCATTTCATGTTAGGTCGGTGTGGTTATGCCTTGTTCAAATATATCGTCTTGTTGATACTATCAATGAAAACAAATCACCTGCACTATTTGTATAAACAGATCACATGCACTGGTCATATAAACAGATCACATGGTCAAACTGTTAATCTGCAGGGTCGCCGGCTTTGGGCCACAAGAGCAGCATCATCAACAAATAAGAGGAGCCACTGATCCAGGAACTTCAGTTTATTTTTTCTTTCTTGAATTGGCTGTGACACGTGATACATTAAATAGTGAACCATCTAACACCTGTCAAATTAAATAATGAGACATCTAACACGTGTTAAATTAAATAATGAGACATCTAACACGTGATAAATGAATGAATGATCTTTATTCTTAGATGGTAAAGAATTGGACAGGCAGGCAGGTCTTACATTCTGCCCTTCATCATCACATCTTTCATTCGTAAGTTAAATAATGAGCCACCTAACACGTGATAAATTAAATAATGAGACATCTAACACGTGATAAATTAAATAATGAACCATCTAACACGTGATAAATTAAATAATGAGGCATCTAACACGTGATAAATTAAATAATGAGCCATCTAACACGTGATCAATTAAATAATGAGCCATATAACAAGTGATACATGAAATAATGAGGCATCTAACCGTGCCCTAATGAATATATTGCTGCTGACGTTTATGAAGGCACATTTTAAGAGGACAGAAAAATATGTCCCAAAGACGCTATGGGCTAGGACACAGCTAATTCCATTCTTAATCTCAAAACTATCAGATATCCTCCCATCAAATTCTGTGCTGTCCTTCATATCCTCATGGAATGATGAACAATTCTGAGAAGGAACAGTGGATATCCAATGTACTTTTATATAGTCCAGGTGATCATGGTGTCAAATGCCTTTGTGAGTCAACAAAAACAATGTTGAAGAGCATTTCTTGTTCTCTGTATATATGTTTGTTTAGCTGTTTAAATGTGAGGACCTTTCTTGTTATTTGTGTTATTCTGTGAGCTGTTTTAGGACCGTGTCATTGGTTGATCTTCTAGCCCTAAAATCACACCGTGACTCGGGTATAAAACCACTCTGACAATTTCTGCTAACCGGTCAGGATAACCTGATTTATACTTAGAGTGGTCCATTTTGTAGTTGTTGCAGTCATCCTTATCGCTTTTGTGAAGAAAAAATTATTAAAGCCGAAAGGTGGCTACGGCCCAAGAAGAAATGATTTAGAATAGCTGCAATGCAATATAAACCGTATTTCGCGTTATATAACACGAATTATTTTTTTCTTATAAATTCTTCCCACCCCCCAAAATCACCAGTTGTCCCCTACCCCGACAGTTAGGTTTGTTTAGGTTTTGGGTTAGAGATTACCGGTATAAACTAACACCTAAACATCCATTTCTATACATTAATCTCCTGGCTACACCAAAATGTTTAGAAAATATTTAATTATGATTACACTAGAATGCCAAATATATATTAGAAATGATTTATTATAATTACACAAAAAAGTAAAATATATGTTTAGAAACGATTTAATCATGATTACATTAGAATGCCAAATATACGTGTATATTCGAAATTATTTAATTATGATTATACTAGAATGCCAAATAAAAAGGTAAAATTCCCATTTCCATCCACTAAGGCATATTGGAGAATACGGTGTTAGGTCCGTATTTTCCATGAGCTTCGGCACATGAAAGTGTGATGTGGTCAGTATCACGCCTGGCCGCTTTACCTTCCCAGGTTTCTCTGGTACCCATTTTTAGAGGCTGGGTCAACCGCGAGGCCTTTTTGGTGCGTATCAGAAAAAACCCACTGCTGAGACTGAACCCGGTACCACCGGATTATCAAACCGGTCGCCTAACCACTCAGCTAACCAGGTCCCCAGAATGCCAAATATATATTAGAAATTATTTAATTATGTTTACCCAAGAACGTCAAACATATATTAGAATTTTAAAATTGTGATTACACAAGAACGTCAAATATATATTAGAAATTATTTAATTATGATTACACAAGAACGTGAAATATATATTAGAAATTATTTAATTATGTTTTTTATATATTAGAAATTATTTAATTATGTTTACCCAAGAACGTCAAACATATATTAGAATTTTAAAATTGTGATTACACAAGAACGTGAAATATATATTATAAATTATTTTATTATGATTACACAAGAACGTCAAATATATATTTAGAAACGATTTAATATTACGATTACACTACAATGCCAAATATATAACAGAAATTATTTAATTTTCATTACATTAGAATGCCAAATATATATTATAAATTATTTAATTATGATTATACGAGAACGTCAAACACATGTTTAGAAACGATTTAATTATGACTACAAACCGAAAATGAAAAATTAAAACGGTTTTAAAAACATGTGGTACGATAATCTTATTTTATCTGTTTTCAGACAATTAGTGATGTACTTTATCTATCTACAGTAATATTTTGTTCTTTATTTTTAAGTATAGACGAATCATCGGTTGAATATTAAAACCAAAGATCAATTAAAAATCCTTAAAATTATTCCCACATCTTGATGTTGTAGATACAAAGCAGCCATTGTTATTTTGGTGTTTACGCCTTACACAGACAAAAGGTTGCCTCATCGACAACCTCCTGTACCAGGATTAAATATGAACTTCATGTGGCAAACAATAATGTTAATAAAAACTTACTAAAATGGTTCAAATGTTCAGCTCAAATATACAGTAGGTTTTTTTTTTACTAAAATCTTTGATACATTTATTAATGTAAAGAATAATAATCATTAAGTGTATCAAGAAAGTTGCTTTATTAGTTACACTTACAATGAAAACTGAAAAAAGTCTGAGCAGAATATCCAGTAGTATACAATTGTGGATCAAAACCTAAATGCGGGGAGGGATATGAAGTTCATGTAAAACGTAAAAACTTCTTGTCAAAATGTGGCTGCGTATTATTATGGTGTGAAATACAGTATTTGTACTAGTGTATAAGTATTGATTTTATATTTTTCTTACTATAACAATAAATTTATCGGTTTTACATAATTCCAAGCTTTTAACAGGATTGTTAACACAAAAATTAGTGTATAAGTATACAACTATACACGAAGCACTGCAGTAAAGCTGTGATACCAGAATGTATAAAATAGGAAAAAAGTAGGAGCAGCTTTATTACTTAACGATTACAAAGTTGTGACGTTTCGGCGTGAGCCTTAATCATACAAAATCTCCTCTCTCTATTTCTTCGTCCTGTATGTTTTTGTATGATTAAGGCTCATCTCCTCTCTCTATTTCTTCGTCCTGTATGTTTTTGTATGATTAAGGCTCATCTCCTCTCTCTATTTCTTCGTCCTGTATGTTTTTGTATGATTAAGGCTCACGCCGAAACGTCACAACTTTGTAATCGTTAAGTAATAAAGCTGCTCCTACTTTTTTCCTATTTTATACATTAACAGGATTGTATCCTTCAAGAGAGGGACAGAAACCAGCTTGGGCAAGTGCACTATGAAGACAAGAAACAGAGCAGAGATTCATTGCAGGCAACCTTCCGTGGGGAGACGACATGAAATGGTGATGATGTAGCCAAGACACATGAAAAAATGACACATAATTTATAATATGCAAGTTCTTTTAAAAGTAGTATAAACCAACACAAATAAAAGAAAATATTCAGTAGAATGAAAACATACAAACAATATTACATACAATAAATTTATTACTTCTGTACCTTGTATTACAATCTGAAGATGTCACAGCTGCCAGAAAGCAGAAACGAATGACTTGGAATCAGATCTGTACACACACAAAAAAAAAAAGGAAGTCACGTGTGTCCTCGAGGTGGAGAGAGCGACCTACCAGACTGGAGACTGCGATCACTGGCCCGGAAACTGAGAGAGTAGATAAATCGTGGCTGGGTTAAAGGGTAGGAAGGGGAAGGAGTTGGAAGGAAGAGAGGGGGAGAGAGAGGAGGGGAGAGATATTAGAAAACGGGCCTTGAAAACCCACAGCTGGGCACATGAGACAGGTAAAAGGAGCAGGCAGTAGAAGAAATGTCCCTAGATTAATAAGACGCCAACAGTAAGTAAGATAGAGAACTGCTGGAAAGGAGGACACAGAGAAAATATAACTTCCCAGGTGTAACAAGCATCAAATCTTCAATGTCTAGATAGAGCAAGATGGCAATAAAAATATCTAAGCGTATGATTAAGTGTGTAAACTAAATCTGTAGTTAATCTATTATTTGTGCGATCTTACGAACAAAAAAAAAACAGTATTTCTTATGAACAAGTTAGACTATCTCTGGAGAATTCATTGCCAGCTAGCGCAAGAGAATCACAAAAAAATCCAACCAAGAACTCTAGCTGTACCAAACACACAGAGCACAGCACACAGCACCCAGCAACTTGCACACAGCACCCAGCAACTTGCACACAGCACCCAGCAACTTGCACACAGCACACAGCAACTTGCGCACAGCACACAGCACCCAGTAACTTGCACACAGCACACAGCACCCAGCAACTTGCGCACAGCACACAGCACCCAGCACATAGCACACAGCACCCAGCACACAGCACCTAGTGCGCAGTGAGGTACGCAAGGCTAGGGAGCAGAACTAAAACTCCAACAACAAGATACTCAGAGACGAAGATAAGCAGATACTCAGAGACGAAGATAAGCAGATACTCAGAGACGAAGGTAAGCAGATACTCAGAGACGAAGATAAGCAGATACTCAGAGACGAAGGTAAGCAGATACTCAGAGACGAAGGTAAGCAGATACTCAGAGACGAAGATAAGCAGATACTCAGAGACGAAGATAAGCAGATACTCAGAGACGAAGATAAGCAGATACTCAGAGACGAAGGTAAGCAGATACTCAGAGACGAAGGTAAGCAGATACTCAGAGACGAAGATAAGCAGATACTCAGAGACGAAGGTAAGCAGATACTCAGAGACGAAGATAAGCAGACACTCAGAGACGAAGATAAACAGACACTCAGAGACGAAGATAAGCAGACACTCAGAGACGAAGATAAGCAGATACTCAGAGACGAAGATAAGCAGATACTCAGAGACGAAGGTAAGCAGATACTCAGAGACGAAGATACTTGGACACATAGACAGAGACTCAGATAAATAAATCGAGACCAAGAGAATTGTGCAGATGGAAAGAGACAGAAGTGCACCTTGTGAAACAGACAGAGAGATATAGAAGCAGATAGCCATGCTGATGTGATGAAGCTACGAAGTAGCTTGATATATGCTCTTAGGAGAGCTAGTGAATAGATATCTATCCTGTGAGCGGAACTGAAAAATCTGGACTTATATTTCGTTGACTGTTCATTTAACGAGGTCCAGGTAGACCAGAATAATCTGCTTATTAAGACTGAATTCGTTGATGGCTCCTGAGAGAGAACAAGACAAACTGTTTACTAATGCTCGAGTAATCCAGATTTATATGCCTATTAATATTCGAGGTTCTTGTTGTTTATGATTTTTCTTACCATTCATTCATTCATTCATTTGCATGTCCCTTGCGGAACTTTGCCTCACAAACAGCACTCCTGTAGGCCTCTCGGTTGTGAGCAAGATGGCCTGCTGCTGTTGCATCCATTTCCAGATCGTCAACGATGTCTTGCAGCCATCTTCGTCTTGGTCTTCCTCTTTTTCTTTTTCCCATTATGTATCCTTCCAATACGGTCTTCTCTAAATTATCATGACGTTTAATGTGTCCAAAATATTTCAATTTTCTCTCTTTAATCCTCTTCACTAGCCAACCGGTGGAAATTCTACGTGCACGTTACAAGAGTCAACTTTGTAAATCTTATCTTATATATTATATCCTTCCCGTGCCGTTAAACGTCACATAGGACTCGCAAAGTAGTTCGCCAATTTTTCCTGTCTTCGGCGAGTCTTTCAACCTCATCAAAGGATTTTATGCCTGTTAATTTGGCCTCTCTTAACAATGTCCTCTTCAGAGTTTCACGCGGTCTGCCTCTTTTTCTTTGGCCTGTTGTGTTCCACTTGATAGCTTGTTTTGGGATTCTCTGATCATTTCTTCTCATCAAGTGACCAGCATATGTCAATCTCCTTTTCCTGATCTCTGCATTGTTCTTGAATTCGTTCCACTTGATGCCGAGTATTTTCTTTAGGCATTTGTTTTCAAAAGAGTCTAATTTCTTTTCTATTTCTTTAGTTGTTTTCCAGCTTTCGCATGCATAAATGAGGGTGGATATTACATTTGAATTAAATAGTCTTAACTTGGTTTTTGTGCTTATAACTTTTGAATTCCATATGTTCTCAAGATTCTTGAAGATTGATGCTGCTTTTGCAATTCTGATTCTAACTTCCTTTCTAGTGTCACCATCCTGGTCTATGTAGCTGCCAAGGTATGCAAATTGATTGACTTCTTCAATATCTGTCACTTCTATGTGTATTTTTCGATTTTGATTAATGGGAATTTTCATTATTTTTGTTTTGTCCTTGTTAATTTCAAGTCCTATTTTGCTAGCCACTGAAGACAGGCTATCTGTTTTTCTTGCATGGAATTCACATTATTACTGATAAGAGTTATGTCATCAGCAAAATTGAGATCTTCTAGTTGGGTCCCTTGTACCCAGTCAATATCTTTGTTACCTGTGCAGCATTTTTTCATTATGAAGTCTATTGTAATCCCAAAAAGTAAAGGAGACAGTATATATCCTTGTTTCACACCTATTTCAATCTGGAACCATTCACTCATCCCGTCTTCTGTCTTGACTGCATAAACATATCCATTGTAGAAGTCCTTAATGATGTTGACAATTTTAGATGGTATTCCATATAGACATAAAATTCTCCATAATGAATCTCTGTGTATGCTATCAAATGTCTTTTTAAAATCTATATAGTTCAGTATTAATGGTTTCTGCTTTTCAATATGTTTTTCAAGTATTATTCTGAGAGTAAAGATCTGGTCGAGACAGCTTCTCCCTTTTCGAAATCCTGCTTGTTCTTCTCTCATTGCAGTATCCTCTTTATCTTTAAGTCTATTCAAAATGACCTTGCAAAATACTTTTGACACAACTGATATTAAGGTTACTCCTCTCCAATTGTAACAGTCCATAAGGTTGCCTTTTTTAAAAAATGTTAACAATGATTCATTTTTTCCAATTAGAGGGACCTTCTCTTCTTTCCAAATCTTGTTAATATGTGTAAATAAATTTGTATTAATCGTTCCGGCCAAATGGACTTCACAATATTTGAACTTGTGTAAGACGTTTTCGATGTGAACACATTCTATGTAACAATATACAAAATAGCAATAAAACAATATTAAACCATTCCAACCAACATTCTGAGAGAAGACGGCACAAGATGATGATGATCCTTAACAAAATATCAAGTAGATGTCTTATGACTATGAGACGTGTTTCTTTGACCTGCAAGAATAATGCTCAATTCTTCTGTTTCCTCTCCAGTCTGTGTAAATCGTCAGTGAGTTATCTGTCACATATTGATAGAGTTACCTCCAATGTACCTCTAAGGTTTTATTGTTAGTGAGCAACATTTTCAATCAATATCCCCGCACAAAATAAATATTTGCATTTGCATGTCGTAATATCAAATTACAGAGTATAATATAAAGTAAAATTGTCAATTAAAAAAAAAAAAACTAAACGCAACGAAATCATAGAAAACAAACTCATTCTGTGCAGCTATAGCATAGAGTGAAATCAAGTTGAAATATAAAAGTAGCAATTTTATGCCTTTTGCGAGGCGTATAAAATTTCGTGTACGATATATTCTGCGTGCTCACCCGCGCTCCCACGCAGCTTAGAGGAAACATTGTCTATCTCCAGTTTGACATTACTTCTGACAGTACAGGCTGTTACCTCCAGGCTGACATTACTTATAACAGTACAGTGGTTACCTCCTGTCTAAGATTACTTGTAACAGTACATGTGATTACCTCCAGTCTGAAATTACTTATAACAGTACATGTGGCTGTCTCCAGTCCGGGATTACTTCTAACAGCACAGAAATCCGAAATTATACCAGGAGCCCAGAGAAACAGTCAATTCCGTCAGTCTACAATATAACAATTTCGTTGATCTTACTAAAGAAGAAAGGAGTATCCGAAAATGTGTCACTTAAAAGGCGGTAATTTTTAAGAAGTTCCTGAAAATTCATCACTGAGGTCACAGAAACACGCACGCACGCACACACACACGCACACACATACTCTCTCTCTCCTCTCTCTCTCTCTCCTCTCTCTCTCCTCTCTCTCTCTCTCCTCTCTCTCTCCTCTCTCTCTCTCTCTCGTCCATGACATCAGGTATGGACGATCTGCGCTTGAGTTGAGGGATGTACGACCTTGACTGAAACGTCATCGTTTAAGTGACTTGGAAGTGGTTCAGGGATTAGTGTGGGACTGATAATTTTTGCTTGCATGATAGAATTAGTCTGAGGCATGGCCGGGCGATATTGTGTTTTCATTGTGCTTATGGATGTGCTGTAATTTCCTGTAAGTTAATGCGATAGTTTAGTTATATTCCGCCCGTGTCCACGTCATGTGGTGTAGACTGTGTAGTGTGAATTAAACTGATGCTGTCTCAGGAGTACACAACAGAGCACAAACACAGCACAGTTCAGGAGGTGTCTACAAGTCACGTGGCAGAGTAGTAGTACCAACTTTAAACGTTGTATACATATGACCTCGGAGTAGACTGTGTCCTATTTGGAGACGAAAAATGGTGACTTATTCTTTTCTGTTTAGCATGTGATAGTCATCATGTAATGGTGTTTATGGCTTTCTGTAGGTTTTTAATCAAGTTTTTTTTTATTATTGTAGGTGATCAGTATGTCTGGTTGTTCCATTTCAGTGCCCTCTTTGGCCAGATGATCAGTTTCCTCATTGCCTGGTATCCCACAGTTGGATGGAATTCGATGTAAGGTGACTCTGTGTTGTGAGCCAATTTTTGACAAGGCATCCTTAGGGTCTGGTAGTCTGTTGCACAGAAGACCTTCCAATACCGATCTTGAATCCGTGAGAATTACTATGGGGCATGTATCAGTTCTGGAGTCTGATAGTTTTTCAACTGCAGCAATAATTACCCTAACTTCTGCATCAAAGTTATTGCAGTATTTTCCAGTGGGTATGAAAATCTTGTCAGTGGTGGTGTTGAGATATTCAATATGTGCTCCTGCCCCTCCATTCTTTATGGTATTGTGTGCAGATCCATCTGTATACAAAAATATCCAGGTGTCACATGGATATTTGTCATCTAGCGCAAAGTGTGGCTGTTGATCTTACAACTGCTTTGCATCTCAAAAATTCTGCACACCTTCCTCTTCAGTTTGAATAGTTTTATGTGTATAATCTGCTTCTTTTCATGGTGTATGCTCTGGTACAGATGATAATGGAGCAGCTAAAGTTGAAAGGTCAGGTATCAGCTTACGCATACGCTTGGCCTGATGAATAAAGCTGCTTCTTTTAAACCGTCTTTGTGCCAAATTATTGAATCTCTCCTTCAGGGATGGCTTATAGAGCTGAGTAATTTCTCTTCCAAGGTCATGAACTGTGTGACTCTTCTATGTTCTTTCAGCGCTTGAACACCAACTATTTTCTGCATTTCTACTACTGGTGTGGACCTCATGGCATCTGTGATAATCCATGGTGACTGATTTTGTACCTTGTCTAGATTATGCAGCATAGTGTTTGATGCTGTGCACCAAGCTGTTGAGCCATATTCTAAATGTGGTAGAATACTTTGCTGATATACATTCTTGAGGATTCTTTCACTAGCTCCCCATGTGGCTCCACTCAATTTTCTTAATATGGCTAGCTTTGTTCTGGCTTTTGCTTCTGCGTTGCTGTGTTGCTTTCAGGTCAGATTTGAGTCAAGAGCCAAGAGTAAGTGGGTTGGTTGTCTCTCCTTAAGGATATTCAGAAACAGAGCAGAGATTCATTGCAGGCAACTTCCGTTGGGAGACGACATGAGATGGTGATGATGTAGCCAAGACACATGAAAAAAGACGAGTAATTTATAGTATGCGAGTTCCTTTAAAAGTAGTATAATCCAACACAAATAAAACAAAATAATCAATAGAATGAAAACATACAAACAATATTACATACAATAAATGAATTACTTCTCAAAATAAAAGAAAATAATCAATAGAATGAAAACATACAAACAATATTACATACAATAAATGAATTACTTCTGTACCTTATACTACAACCTGAAAATGTCACAGCTGTCAGAAAGCAGAAACGAAAGACTTGGAATCAGATATGTACACCAAAAAAATAAAAAAAATAACAACAACTAAACAAAAGGAAGTAGATGAGAGAGTGAATATAGAGTTACTTGATTTTTCAATGGGTGGTACTTGATTTCTCATTGTTGATACTTACACACCATTTATTTGTCCATGATGTCAAGATGTCTGCTACTCTTTGGAGTCTCTGTGTAGCAACTTTCGCATGTTCGTCTGCACACCATATGACCAGATCATCTGCATACAGTGCCGCTATGACTCCATAGGGAAGTTCCTTAACCAGGTCATTAATGAATACCAGGAATAGTGTAGGTGAAAGGACTCCTTCTTGTGGTACGCCATGTCGCAGCAGTACTTTCTGGCTTTTGTGTCCATCCATTACTATTCTTGCTCTTTTCTTGTGTAAATAGGACTTTATCCAGCTGTACAATCTTCCACTCACATTGTAGTTTCCACAGCAGACCTTTTTTCCATACTTTATCAAAGGCTTTCCTCAGGTCTATCCACGCTGCTAGCACAAGGTTTTTTGCTTCCTTCCAGATTTGAGGTAACTTACCTGTGCTCCAACACATATTGAAAATATCCAACAGCTTTCCCATTGTCGCCAATCCCAGGTTCTTGATCATTTCATTGGACACTTCATCTGATCCTGGTGATTTCTTTAGTTTCAGTTTACTGACTGCTAGGTCTAACTTGCTGCATGAGATTGGTGCATCCTTACCCTCCACTTTTCTGCCTTGTTCCTCTTCTTTCTGTGGGTCATTGCGTACTGTACACTCTTTCTCTGGATGGTTATCAATGTTGCAGTCTTGTGCAAACATGCAAGCAAAGTGATCAGCTACCTGCTTACTTGTAAGGGTTTCCTTGTACTTCTTCCAGCGCTCCCATCATTTAATTGTCTGATTAGTTTCCACAGTTTCCTTCCATCCTTTTCAAAGTTTCTTATCTTATATCTTATATCCTTCCCGTGCCGTTAAACGTCACATAGGACTCGCAAAGTAGTTCGCCAATTTTTCCTGTCTTCGGCGAGTCTTTCAACCTCATCAAAGGATTTTATGCCTGTTAATTTGGCCTCTCTTATTAATGTCCTCTTTAGAGTTTCTCGCGGTCTGCCTCTTTTTCTTTGGCCTGTTGTGTTCCACTTGATAGCTTGTTTTGGGATTCTCTGATCATTTCTTCTTATCACATGACCAACATTTGTCCACCTCCTTTTCCTGATCACCCATGAGACTGGTTGTTGTTCAGTCATCTGTCTTATCTCTGCATTGTTCTTGAATTCGTTCCACTTGATGCCGAGTATTTTCCTTAGGCATTTGTTTTCAAAAGAGTCTAATTTCTTTTCTATTCAAAGTTTAGATACTTTTTTTTCTCTCTCCAGCTTTCCCATCTGGCTTGCAGCTTGGTTCTCTGAAATGTGGTCTTAGCATGTTACTAATTATTGTGATGTTCTTGGCACGCTCTATTTTCTGCTTGCTTTCGAACTACTTTCTACATCATCATGCAACTTTCACAGCTAACTAGACCAGTATGGTTTATAATCCCTAAAAGCTACTCTGGGAATTGTTCCACGGGTGACCTGAAGGATACAAGCATTGAATTCATTCACTAAGCTGTTAATATCCTTACCTTCCATTGACAGCTATCACACCATGATACTTGTCCGAAGTCTGTACACAGCCCAGTTTGTTTTTTTCTATAGTTCCATCTGGGGAGAGGGCTATTGGTGTTAATGAGTTAATTTTATATTGTTAGGAAGACTGGTCGATGGTCGCTACCTCCAAGTTGTTTTCTAACTTTGCGTGTAATGTTTCACTTCAGGTCTGGAGAGTGGAATACCAGATATGATGTTGATGTTGTACGGCAAGCCCTTTAGCAAAATATTGGGGGATCCATTGGTTGGTTGATCAGAAGAAGTCCATTATCATCCTGCCAGCTCTCAGTTTCCTCTCCTCTCTTGTCTATGTGGTCATAGCCCCATCTCTACAGACCATCAATCTCTCTTTATGTGGGATTGTTTCCAGAGCAAGCGGGCGGTTCTTAGGACAGTAATAGTTATGAAGGTGGAAGTCTGTATTACTGGTTTTTAGATAGATCATCTGGTATTTGGCTTCTTCCATGTACACTCCGACTTGACAAGCGCTGATGTTATTCTTAACAAGTGTGAGTACTCCTCCTTTTCTTCTGTCCTGTGAATCTGATCTGAAACACTGGTGGCCTCTGATTTTAAAGGCAGCATCTTTGATTAGGTGTGTCTCCTGTATGCAGCATTTACTTACTTGCTCTGCAAAGAGTATGTTCTCTAGTTCCACCTTTTTTGCTATAGCCACCTCTAATACTGCTGACACCCTCAGCATTCCATTGCATTAGTTTAAGTTATTGCTTTTTGGTAGTTTTCTGCTGTTGTATTTTCTGGTCAGTAGCTCTGCTCTCATGTCTCCTGGCTCCACAAGACGAACTGAGAGGACCTCCAGCAGCATTGGTTGGACCCTTTCGAGGCAGGGGCCCCGGCACTGCACCTGCCTGGTTAGTCTTCACAGGGCGAGCACCATGTTTAAAAACTGGAGATACGGACATTTCATTGGCAATAATGCGTGGTACTCTGATTTTTGCGATGCGCCTTTTGGCTGGGTACTTCAGACTTCAGCACCTTTCCTTGCTAGGGCAGACTGTGGTCTTGTTCGGACTGTCATGAAGATAATGGTGTAGGCTGACCTGTTTTCCAGCCTCTGGTGGCTGTACTTAAGCCCCTTCTCCACGTCAGACCCAGCGTGCAACACTGGCTGGCCAGACAGCTTTGAGACAGTTCCACAGAGACACTCCGACTTTGGGATGAGGAATCCGATGAGTGCTTCAGCGATATCCATTCCCCGCCACGTATAGTCTGCTAGCTCTGTTTTGTTTACATCATTCTGATAGCTGTTGTTGTTGAGACCTCTAGGCTTGTCACGTCCTGGAATCGTTGGTTTCACATCAGATTTTCCTCTTCCCCGCCAGAGATCTCCATGTCCCCATCTGTCTACCATCCTGACATTACAATTTTACAAAAATAACAATTACAATTAGTGTTGATTGCTACATGTTTCTGGGCTACAGAAGTAGGTCAGAGATTTTGAGAAATCAGATCTATGTTCACTGTCTCAGAAAGGCTATGTTAAGATAGGTGTGTTCTTAGCACAGTTGTTCCTAGGGATCAGTAGGTCTAAATATATATCCAGACAATACTAGGATAACGAGAATCAATTGGAAAAAAATAAAGTATTTCAGCTGGGACAAGATAAGTCGACGAATTAGAACATTTCAAGTACCTTGTAAACTTCATTTCAGCAGCAGGAATATTCAGACGGAAATATCCACAGAAACTGGACAGGCATCTCGGGCCTTTCACAAATGAGCAAACACATGGAAATCTCCTACTCTCCGTACGAACTTCAAGCTCAGAATCTATAAATCCAGCGCATGCTCCATTCTGTTACATGCAGCGGAAACACGGAGAACCTCTCAGACATTCGAAAGCATTCTGAGAGGATTGGAAGGAGGAAGACGCCTCAGGAAAACGTTAAGAATACACTGGGAAGAAAGTGTGACAAACAAGGAAATAACCAAATGAATGGGCATTAAAAACGTTACTAAAGAGGTCTTCTACTTCTTCTTCTTCTTCTTCGTTCGCTTCTACCACTAAAACCGCACTGTGATCCTACAGAATTTACGCCTGTGGTCCTCGTTAGGTCCCGTGGTCTCCTGTGTGGTCCCCGAAAGGACCACGCGAGATCCACGAGAGGACCACAAGGGGTTCAGAGTATCGGAGGGCTTTAGCCTGTATTCTTGGTGGGTCTCTGAAGCGGATTGCGTGACACCGTGGTTTTCGTTGCACCAGTTTAGTCTAGAGTTGGACCGTCTCACCGGAAAATCACGACGTGTTTTGAGATACCCGTGTATCACCGCCGGGTGAGAGGTGGTTGCCCATCCAGTCCAGAGTTGGACTTTCTCACCGGAAAATCTCAGCGTGATTAGGATACGCAAACATCCCCGCCGGGTGAGAGGTGGTTGCCTATCTAGACTGCCCTGGTCTAGTGTCTCCGACTTCAGAATTTTGCGGTCGTGGCCGCTACTCTTCCTAGTTGTGACCAGGATGGAGCTTTTGTCCAAGAGGACGAATCCTCGCCACTAGTGACTTCTATCCCTGGGTTGAGCCGGTTTAGGCATATTATCCCAGTATGGGCGTGTTTGGGACGTGACCGACCTCTAGAGCAGAGGTACTGTGACATGCATAGCCTTCAAGATTCACCCCTGGTGTGAGCCGGTTTAGGCAAAATTCACCAGTATGAGTGTATATCAGTCATGACCGACCTCTAGAGTGGAGGTGGCATGACATGTCTAGCCATCAAGTTCCACCCCTGGTATGTGCCGGTTTAGACATATTTCACCAGTGTAGGTGTATTTCGGACGTGGCCGGCCTCTAGAGCAGAGGTGCCATGGTATGTCAGCGATACTATTGGACATACCGATTAAACTTCACTTTATCCTTTCCATCATCTTTTCACATCGGCGCCGCACAGCAACCTTTATTTCTTTTCCGCATTTTCTTCCTTGACCGGGAGTAGCTTCACTCCACGCGCGGCATTCGAAGAGTCTCGCCAGCAGTGTCTTAACCTCTAGGACAAGCCGGTTCATGCATTTCACCCGATATGACTGCACTCAGGACGTGGCCGACCTCCAGACCAGAGGTGTCGTGATTTGACTGTTTGCTTCGCTTTATCCTTTCTACCACCTTTTCTGCAGTTATGCTGCGCAGCAACCCCATTTGCACCTTTCTACATTGGCCGGGAGGAGCACCGCTCCACGCATGGCAGCTGAAGAATATCACCAACAGCGGTAGATGAGCTACCAAACGTGCCACTCATCTACCCTAAGTATCTGGTTTTCAGGCGCCAGATATTCGCCCTCGCCCCTTCTCCTGTCAGTTTAAACAGTTCTGCCACGGGAAGGCCAGGAGCTGGATTTGACTGCCAGAGGCTGTGTGAGACGCGCGCCGTAGGAGTGGAAATCGAATAATCCACCCCACCTCTGATAATAGCAATCCTTAGAACCACTAAAGAGGTAAAAAGACGAAGATGAAACTTGGTTGGCCACATACTACAAATGAAAAATAAGACACTTCATGTACCGTCTTGATTTGGTCACCTCTGGGGAAAGAAAGAAGGCCAGATCATTGGGAACATGGAGACGCACAGCACAAGAAGAACTGAAGAAAGCATGAAAGACATGGTTCGAGGTATTTAGACTTGCTCAAGACAAGATTGGCTGGAGAACCTTTTCTTATGCTCCACTGGGAGTACAGAGAACTGATGATTAGCAAAATACTTGTTCTGACAAATGAAGAGAATATGAACTGTGTGGCAGCTAATCAATCTAAATATGGTGAGAGAAATTATGCCTCTTTTTATTATGAACAATGGCTTCCACATATGATTCAATATTTCTTACTTTTAATCTCAAATCTAGATCAACATCAAGCCGATTCCTGTGGTTTTTCTTCGTGTAATATATGTCGAAAACGTTTCTTCACAAAGTATGTGGAACAAAATGGAACGATATGGTTCAATGCTCTCTTACAAGCCTTCTTATAATCTGAATCTTTGTTAAACATTTCACAATGAATATAAAAATGGACCTCAAGTTTTCATCACGGACCCCCACGGCTGGTTCTACGGACCACCAAACGGGAACCACTGATATGAAACAAATATGAATGAAAAAAAAAAGAAAAAAAGAAGCAGCATTCAGCTGTTACTTGCCCTTATGACGCCAAATAGCACACATTAGTACACATTCATACATACATGCAACATGTGGCTAAAATCTAAGCTGACTGTTTGTTGAGTCACTTATGTAACACGGTGACTGTTTGAATTCTACGTGGCTAGAATGGTATTAACTCCAGCCTCAGCGTATATTTACAGCCAAATAGCAGCTTCATAACATATGATGTGGGATAAACAAACACTGGTCATCACAAACATGAAGATTACACTGATAACTACTGCTGATCAAGACCCTAGACTACCTTCATGCTGTGCCCCTGGTAAACAAACTTTCCTGATGCTAAAATCTCGCCAAAAAGAATGGCGAAGTATTTACATGTTGCTTAAGCTTGCTTCTTGGTCCTGTACTCATTTCCTATCCAGTATACTGTGAATTTCACAATATCTTCACCAGTCTCAACAACCAAGTTTTAGCTTACATGAACAACTTTCAAGAATAAGAGCAATCGCTTTTTACTTTTATTTTCCTCACTTTCTCATAATTAAACTCTGGAAGACCTCAGGCCTGTTCTCACAATCTTCACTAACAAATTCCTTCACATAAACTTGCCCTAATTCCTGTATTAACAGAACAGAGAAAATGGTAAAAGAGCGGTATTTTAGCAAGAGAGTCTTGGACTAATAGTTGTGTTGCAGATGTAAAATTGTTGCATTCACACCTGTTTTAACTTGCTAAGTGTTATTTATCAGAGGGTATGCAGTTTTCTAATTATTGATTCATGCATTTTTGTGGGGGAGGGGGGGGGGGTTACATTTTTATATCTTTTTTCTCATCATTTTTTGAAGAGTTATCACCAGCATACATTCAAGTCTGGCATTGTTAATATCAAGTTGATACACACAAGCATGTTTACATGGCTCATTATCACTGTTACAAGGAGCTTTCAGTCTGCTCAGATATTAAACATTTTAAACTGCTGTAGCTAGTATCAGCAGTTAGTGTCAGCCCAGTCAGAGTGAACTGCATCAACCAAATATGACACTTTATTTTCAAACTACAGGTGCTACTTATATACCTGTTTAAGCAATAGACATATCCACACGTTTATTGTGCTACATATATACCTGTCTTGATTAATAATGACATATATCAGGATAATGTTGAACAAATTCGTGGAAACTGAACTTCGCTTTTCTCCGACAAGGACTATAATCTATCCTCACATTTGATGCGTCTGTAGAAATGTCTATGTTCGTACAACTGTGTATCACGTGCAGATGTTTACAAAGTTCGTGTGATAGAAGGAAACTGTAGGTCAACATTCAAAACGTGGAAGTGAAAGCAAACTTACGCACCATTATGCGATGCTCAGTTGCAGTGAATCCAAATGTTCCACAAATGCTCCGAGATAGAGATTAATCAGTTCAACGACAATTGACTCAAACATCATCAGTCCGCCGAAATTGTTATGAAAATCCGTTGTAAAATCAGATTGGAACAACTCACAACTGCAGTATCCGACTACCGGGGCCATGTGTTTCACCGAATTCAATTAATTATTTATTCTGAATAGTACTGAAAGTGTAGTTTAGAAGAGAGTCACTTGTGTGAGACTGCGAGAATAATTTTTATTTTTACATGTACGTAGTTTCTTTCTGTTCACAGTGCATAAGTGTTGTATTTTATTTTATTTTGTTATATTTCTCAACTTTTAAGTGTTAATTATGTTTATTATTTGAGCAGCATATTTGTAGAATGTCTGGAACAGAGTGAAAGTTGTATGATAATGGGTAGAATGTCAGACAGGCCTCCGTGCCCAATTATTAACCCTTTGGAAATAAAGATAAATCAATCAACCAATCAATATCTTGTGTTTCATTGATTCTGTACTTTCAGCTGCATTCTTGCACAAAATAACCTCAAATGCGTGTTTAGAATCCAACGCTCTGTAGGGATATGCACCTATTATGTTACAGATTTTTGTGTGTGAGAAACTCTGTGGTTGTGGTAAAATAGTAATAGACCACAACTCACCTGTTTATGGTAGCACGGAGATATGTTCCGAGGGAGAATTCAGTCACGTGGATCTGACAGGCGGGATGTATGAATGGGTTAGTTTTTGGTCTGAATGTGGTAGAGACAGGTCGTGTGTGAGTATTATTTTCTAGAAAGGAATGTTAGGGATTTTCTGGTTGATTATGTACGTTCGGTTTGATTGTCCTCTTTTAGGACAGAAGTGTTGTTCTAGTATGTAGTTTTTGTGTTTATTTGTCCATTTTAGGGCATTAGTTGTCGTAGTTGTGTTAGATGGACTGTCCTTTTTAGGACAGTGTTGTAGTTAGATGGATTTCCTTTTTAGGACAGTGTTGTAGTTAGATGGATTTCCTTTTTAGGACAGATGTTGTAGTTGTCATGTAGAGTGTGTGTTTGATTTGTCCCCGTTTTGGATAAGGTTGTAATTTCAGGTTGAAAGGTATGTTGTAGTTTTGAAGTTAGCATGTTTCGTCAGTGTTGTATGTTTGAGTTAGTCACATGGCTGTATTAGTCGCCCGGACATTTTTTTATGATCATTGTACTTGTTCTCATCAGTTTACACTCCACATCTATGCAACACTCCACATCTATGCAACACTCCACATCTATGCAACACTCATCGAACAAATGGGATTCATCATTAAACATTTGCTGATTGTTTGGTGACTGCTGAATCGTGTGATTATTGAATTTTGTTAAGTGTCAGCTGTGGTGTTGAGTTAGTCGATTACATGTAACTGGTCATGTCGTGTATTGATGTGTAGTTGTATGTTATTGTTATCCGGGTTGTCTTGTTGCAAGGCGTATACCAATGTAACGTCTGTTGTGTCACTGGGCCCGATGCTCATGTTAACATGTAGTAGGCACAGTACAGAACAGTGTGTGAGCAAAACACGTGTTAGTGCTCAGTAATACAAATACGAACTCTATTTCACACCTACGAGATTGATAAACTTATAGGGTGATGTACGTACGAGATTGATAATTATTATTGGGTAATGTACATACGAGATTGATAACATTGTACGGTGATGCACATACGATATTAATAATATTATAGGGTGATGTATGTACGATATTGATAACATTGTAGAGTGATGCTGGTTCAAGACTGATAATAGTGTAGGGTGATGTACATACGAGACTGATAGCATTATAGGGTGATGCACATATGAAACTGATAACATTGTAGGGAGATGCACATACGAGACTGATAACATTGTATGATGATGCATATACGATATTGACAACATTATAGGGCGATGCACACAAGAAACTGATAACATTATAGTGCGGTGTATGTAGGAGACTAATAATATTGTGGGGTGATGCACATACGAGATTGATAACTTTGTAGGGTGATGCACATACGATACTGATAACATTATAGGGCGGTATATGTACGAGATTAACGGCCTTTTCTTCAGCTGAGTTCTTTCTCCATAAAGTGGCAGAGCATGATAATTCTCGAAAACTTGTTACACACAAAATACTTCAGATGTGATAGAAAAACACACGTGTTTTGTCAGTTTTCTCATGCTGTCATATTAATGGTGTTCAATCACTTTACTGTGCTCTACCATTTGCTATGCTCTATCATTTATTTCTACATCATAGTGTCGCAGTTAGGTACTATTTATTGTGCTCTATCACTTTACTGTACTCTACCATTTCATGTGTTCTATCACTTTACTACTATTTACTGTATTCTGACATTTATTGTGTTCTATCACCTTACTATATCCTACCTTTTATTGTGTTATATCACTTTACTGTATTCCATTTACTTATGACAGTATAGTGATTTTTTAAGGTAGAGGTTAGCAGTCAGTCTGCGTTTTGTGTTTGTTATGGTCGGAGCTTGTATTTGTTAGAGTAGAATGTAGCTTAGTGTAAGGACTTTGTGTTTTAGTGGTCCTCAGTAAGTAGTTTGCTGATAGGACAGTATGTCTAGAAAGTGATAGGATTCCGGTGGCGACGAAGTCATATGACGTCAGTAGACGCCGGTAATCATATTTTGTCGTTTTGCTGTAGTAACGTAATGTAGTGGTTACTAGATTTGCCACTGCCTTTGTTTCAACTCATCATCATCGCCATTATATCACCACTTGCACCAATAAAGCCATCATGAATCTATAAAGCTGCTGCTTGTGTTAGCCACTGAATGAAAGCCGTTCCTGGGAGAGTTAGTCTGTCAGTGAAAAGTAAACAGACACCAACAGACATCAAGAGACACCACCAGACTCCAGGCAGGCATTAAGCCGATAACTACAACGACGAAAGAGACGGACCTCGACTGTTTGGAAAGAGTGAAGTCTCGACTGTCTATCCCAGTAATACTAAATAGTACTATGGAGTCCTAGTTATAGTGAAAGCTCAAGTTTAGAAGCACAGTGGTATTAATGAAAATAGTAAGCCTACAAATATCAGGCATTATAAATATCACGCAGCAGTTAGAGTAAATAATTATACTACCTTTTAAATGGACACTAATACTATTTTAGTGGTGCCGTAGTCTAGGGCTATACAAATCACGGTGGCATAGAACTGCAGAACTTCGTGATGTGTAATGTGTGACAACAAAAGTACATCCCGTGGCATGAATTCTTATATTTTTGTTATCGTCTACAAGAATGGATAGCGACAACTTTCTTCATCCTAGGGCACTCTAGTGATCGTTTCAGCCTGCAGTGTCAACCTGCGTCAGTGGCACGTGTGTTTAGTGAATCTAGTAGCAGCTTGGTGCAAGTGGCACAAAATTAGGTCAGCCGTCTTGACCTGTTCGTTTACGATCGTGATCATCTGCTTCGGAAGTCAGTATCCTGGCCGTTTCCTGTATCCAGAAGGGCCTATCCTTGGCTTTCTAGTTCCTGCAACCACATGGAGCCAATCCTTGGCTCTCTAGTTCACATCCTGAAAGGGGGCCAAACATGGCTCTCTAGTTCATGTCCTGAAAGGGGGCCAAACATGGCTCTCTTGATGTTACTGGAGGGGGGGGGGGGGTGGAAACCCCGGCTCTCTAACTTGATGTTCCTGTAGGGGGCCATCCCTGGGTCTCTACAATAACAGTACCCGGACTTTACCAGTGGTTATCAAGTCTGGAAGGAAGGGGGAGAGGGGTGAATTGCATGTAACTAGTTTTCGCTTCCCTTATTTAAAAGAGAATGTACTTTCTAGAACTTTTGGAACAATTTCATCTGGTGGATTTCACGTCATCTTTTGTGGTGGATAGATATATATATATATATATATATATATATATATATATATATATCAGGAAACTCTCTACCGTAGAGAGCGGAACAACAACACAACTTCTTCAGATCATCCTAAGGGAGATGGGCCCCTCTGGGTCATGACTCCCAGAGGTCTTGTGAGTTGTTGCTTTTTTTCCCGGTCCCGGGATTGAACCCATGATCTTCCAGTTGCCACTACACTTTTTTTTTAAGTGCGTCTTTAGCGATTTAGTTACGGAGGACTGGTATTGGTTGTGGCAAATGAAATTACTTATGCTCCCAATGCTTGTTTCGCATACTCCACAGCCAGCATGAGGCCTTTTCTGCTGTTTCTGAAAGGCTTCTCAATGCCCTTGCTCTTGCTTGTCCCTTTATGCCCAGTTGCTTACACAGGTCATATGCTGATGTTGCTACGAATCCTCTCGCTCCCACTTCTACAGCTATCACTTTTGCCCTGATTCCTGCCCCCTGCCTCAGTTGCTTGACCAGATCATTGTACTTCTCCAATTTGAATAAATGCTGTTCCTCTGTTCTAGTTTCGTATGGGACCGTAAGCTCGATCATTATTAATTCCTGTTTTTCTGTGGAGTACACTACAATGTTCGGTCGCATTCCTGTGTTCTTGATGGCAGTTGGCTATTCTCTTCTTCCTGGAAGGTCCGCTATCACATCCCAGTCATTTGTACCATCTAGCAGTGATGGTAAGGGAATGTCCCTGATTTCAGTATTTGATGTCGTACCAGCACCTATGAAGTATTTAGGTGGGACCTCAACTCTTTTGCTGTTATTTGCAGTGGAACGAATTCAAGAACAATGCAGAGATAAGACAGATGATTGAACAACAACCAGTCTCTTGGGTGATCAGGAAAAGGAGATGGACATATGTTGGTCATGTGATGAGAAGAAACGATCAGAGAATCCCTTGTTATCAAGTGGAGCACAACGGGCCAAAGAAAAAGAGGCAGACCGCGTGAAACTCTAAATAGGACATTGCTAAGAGAGGCCAAATTAACAGGCATAAAATCGCTTGATGAGGTTGAAAGACTTGCCGAAGACAGGAAAATTTGGCGAACTACCTTGCGAGTCCTATGTGACGTTTAATGGCACGGGAAGAATATAAGACAGAAGTTAGCTGAGTTTGCCTGGTTTGCAGTTTTTGTTGTTTGCCAGTGTAATTTTTTATGTATGACCGTTTCGGCCTTGTGGTTTTGGTTTTTTTTTTTTTTTTGGAAAAAAAGGGGGGGGGGTGATTTTTGTTTGTATCGGCCGAAAAGACGATCGTGTATTATTAGTGTTGGAGCACACATTGCTGTACTTGCCTATGTGTGTTTGGTTGCTAGGTATAGCGGCATTTTTTTAGCCCGCGGTGTTTACGCCTTACGTGTCAGTGACGTCATTGGGTGCAACCACGCGAGTCTTCTCGTGACTGTGGAGGCGTGACAACTCGGAGTCTGCAAGTTTTATGTTTACAATTGTTGTTGTTGTTGTTGTTGTTGTTGTTGTTGTTGTTGATCGCTTACTGTTGGTGCGGTATTCAATATATTGTTACTGGGGTTGTTGCTATATATGTTTTTTAGCAGTAGCATATAATTTTATAGATACAATGCAATAGCAAAGATAAATAGTACAGATGAGCAATGGGCAATGTTAAGAGATTCTATCCACCAAACTGTTAAGGAGATAATACCACCAAAAACACAAGCCTCCAAGAGTAAATAGATGACAGATGACAACCTGGGACTGATGGACAAGACAAAAAGTACTAAAAATAACCAAGAAAAATATAGCAGGATAAATAAAGAAATAAGACGCAAACGCAGAGAAGCAAAGGAAGTGTGATTAAATGAACAGTGCAGACAAAAAGAGGACTTCAATAATAAAGACAGCAAAAACATGCACAAACGAATTAGTGAACTCACAGGCAGGAAGACAAATATACCACAGGATGCCTGAAATCAAAAGAAGGTAAAATGTTAATAGGAAAAGAAGACATTGTGGACAGGTGGACAGAGTACATCGGTGAGCTATATAGAGGAGAAAGACCAGAATTAACACCAGATACTGAAAACTATGATGGACCACCAATACGTGAAGGTGAAATTATAGATGCCATCAAACACATGAAGAAAGGAAAAGCGACTGGGCCTGATAATATAACAATAGAAGAAATAGAGGCACTAGAGGAGACAGGAATAAAAATAATAACCAAGTTACTGAATGACATTTACAGCAGTGGTTATATTCCCAGTGACTTGCTTAAATCCACGTTTATAGCACTACCAAAGAAATCAGGTGCAAAGGAATGTGACGACCACCGGACTATCAGCCTCTCATGTCACATAACAAAGTTACTTCTGAGAATTATTATGAGATGAACAAGGAAGAAGATAAAAATGGAAATAGCAGATGAACAGTTTGGATTTGTTGAAGGAAAGGGAATACACAATGTTTTACGACAACTAGCAGAAAGAGCTTTAGAAGTACAGAAAGATCTCTACTTATGCTTCATTGATTACACCAAGGCATTTGACAAGGAGAAACATAATGAAATTATTAAAATGCTTGAAGACATAAACATAGACGCCAAAGACCTGAGGATTGTAAAACATTTATACTGGCAGCAAGAAGCAGCAGTTCGAGTTGAAAATAAAACAGGAAAATATCAACCTATAAAACAAGGGGTGCGACAAGGGTGTGCACTATCTCCAAACCTTTTTTCTCTGTATAGCGAGAATATTCTAAGAACGATCATTGGAGAATCTGGTATAAAAGTAGGAGGATACAATATTAACAATTTTCGGTATGCTGACAACACAGTACTGATAGCTGAGAGCCAACAAGACCTGCAACATCTCTTGGATAAAGTCGCGAAAGAAAATAAAGAGAAAGGCCTTACTTTGAACGTGAAAAAGACAGACCATGATTATATATAAGAAACAGGATACACCAAAATGTATTATAAAATTAAATGGAACTATTCTAAAGCAGGTGGAGAAATGTAAATACCTTGGAGCAGTAATAACTTCATATGGGAAATGCAAAACAGAAATTAAGAACAGAATAGTCCAAACCAAGACTGCATTTCAGAGAATGAGAAACATATTATGCAACACATCCTTAGTGTTTTATATAATTTTTTTTTTTTTTTTGGGGGCGGGGGGGACTAAATATATTGTCTAATTTTCTCACCAGTTATTTTTCCCTAAAAAAGCTGTACATTTCTGGAACCTTCATTCATTTACCTTTTTAATGGATAATTAATATTTTTTAAACATGGAAATAACATTTTAAATTCACTTTTTCAACGATATCCCTAAATTATCTAAACATCCACGCATTTTCCTTAGCACCCAACGGTACGTCCGCGTTTTTCCCGGCGGCACGGGAAGAGTTAACTTAATCCATCACTTAATCCTCACTCTCAGAAAGATCTTTCCCTTAAATATCAAGTGCATTTTCTTCTAGAACGTTTCCTGAACTTTCTTCACGATAAACACAACTTCGTGAATTTGGCTTTTTATCCGGCCTTCAGAATCTTCTTATAAAAACATGTCCCCAAAATAGTTTTATGTTACTAATTTTGTCCGTTTGTGTCAATATAGACGTTCCACTGTTTGAGACTTAACGACTTTTCCTAACTATCTCGTGAATTTTGCCAGCCGTTAAAGTTATGTGTGGAACTGTGAATAAAAGCAAGAATCTAACTCTGCCTAACTTAACTATTGTATCCTTTTATCTATCACTAATACTAAGAAAAAGTCTAATACTATTACACTTTTAGTAATGGAGATTACGGCAAACAGGTACTTACATAGTTTTACTGTCAGTTGATCTATTACTTGTTCATTTTGGCATTGAGCTTGCCGAAGTGATGCACGCTTTTTTAATATCAGCTAAGTGATAAGTGCAGATCATCTCTGCTCAATATGTCCAGGCGTGTGCGCATTTGTGTTAACAAATAGCTCAATCGACTGAAACCTGATTCTATTAAATATGGCGTGGGAAATGCCACGAAAAACAAGTTTAAATTCTCCCAAAGTTGTAGAAACTTTTTTGAAACTGCAGGTTTTACCCAAAAATAATGTTTTACACTATTAAAAATTGATTGGACTTCCATATCGTTCTGTAAGTCGATAAGCAGTTCTTACAATTTTAAGTTAACATCAACAGCATTCACCAAAGATGGATCTAATATCCACGCCGGAATATCTGTATCCAGCAGATCACGGAAACGAGCTTCCGTATCATAATTTAGTTGCTTGAAATGGTCCACATACAGGAGTATGTCATCATCTTCTAATTCAGAACTTACTTCTAACAAAGAAGAAAACTTGGCAGATTCCCGACGTCCAGTATTGCTTGTTACAGTTTCAGTTTATAAATTTTGGGTGTCTCATGACTGAATTTAATCTGTTTTATCTCTAACTGGAATTGTTCAAGAACAAAATATGCTAAGTCAAACATCTTTCAGACAAATGAGAAACATCTTTCAAACAAACGAGAAACATCTTTCAAACAAATAAGAAACATCTTTCAAATAAATTAGAAACATCTTTCAAACAAATGATAAACATCTTTCAAACAAATGAGAAACATATTTCAAACAAATGAGAAACATCTTTCAAACAAATGAGAAACATATTTCAAACAAATGAGAAACATATTTCAAACAAATGAGAAACATCGTTCAAACAAATGAGAAACATTGTGTGCAATGCATCTGTCACTGAACATGAGACGGATAGTTCTAAAGTGCTACACTAAGTTTAACGTTTAAAGTACTCTAAGGAAATGAGTCATGCACAATCAACAGATCGATGGAAAGGTCACTAGAAGCAATAGAATTTGTGGAACTGTGCCTTCTTAAAAGAACATGAAAGAATACCGGACAGCTAAGAGACAAACAGGAAAGGCCTAACAAAAGCAAATGTATAAAGCGACCTCATTAAATCCATAGGAAATCAGTAGTCATCATTGTAAAACTGAACTAAAGACCTATATCTACCTTCATATCTTTATAATCAAAACAACAGTATAGTTAAGATCACATTCTGATATAATCATGATTACATTCTAGTTTAGTTAAGATCACATTCTTGTATAGTTAAAATCACATTCTGATATAGTCATGATTACATTCTAATTTAGTTAAGATCACATTCTGATATAGTTATGATTACATTCTAATATAGTTATGATCACATTCTGGTATAGTTATGATCATATTCTGGTACAGTTAAGATCACATTCTATTTCCCTTTCATTTACTAGATCTCTCATACAGAAATCATTCAATAAGCTCTACTACCCTGAAAAGATGGTTTCGGTTTTTGTTTATGTGATACTGGTAGGTAGAAGGCAACACAGTTAACTAAACTGAGCTGAGGTGCGAGAATACAGCAGGTTTTGGACACAGGTGGAATGAGTCAGATGATAATTCTGTTATTGTTATATCTGAGTATGTGGTGTGATCATGTCCTCTAGATTGGCGTAAAACACGATGTTTATGTAGCCGACAAGCGACGTCTTCATGGGTCGAACACCTGTTGTTTTGTAACAAAAATGATCTTTATCATGATGTGAGATAACTGTTGTGTTTTCAGAAAGGGCATTGTTGTGAGTCTCGCTCTGAACTTTCCTGCGCGCGGGAAAGGCCCGTGAAGTGGGTGGAGGAACCCGTGACAGGGAAAATTGTGGGAGAAAAGACTGAGCGAGTTTAGTTTACGTTTGGATGTGAAAAGGAGAGGAAGGCTTTTTGTATCGTCTTGTCGTAAAAGTGGATGTCGCTGTCGTGAAGTTGGATGTTATATTGTTACTGGAGTCTTGGATGGATGAAAGGACACGCCATGTGGCAGGGGCAACCTGCCAGCTGTCAGGTTACCGTCATTCTCATTCATATATTCACCATATTCATCAATAAACTCAGTGTCTGTGTGATAGCCAGGACTTGCTTGACGTCTGTACCTATTGTTGCTAATGTGAGGTTGTGTAAGAGCCTGGTAGTGGAGCATGGCTGGACTCAGCGGATAGTTAACCCAGCATCATTCAGCAAATCACGGCCTGAAGTAAAATCCCAACCTAACCTTACTCTAGAAAGATGAAAGATAGAAAGGAACCAGTAGCAAGAAAACGAAAAGATTCTATTTTAGTTTGGTTAGATGGACGCGGTGGAAACAAACATTTATCCCGCTCATAATTTGAAATGGCGGTGAACATCTGAGCAGAGTCCGCAGGTAGCTCTAATCTACATGAATACAGTCACATGTTACAGGATATGAATAAAGTCACATGTTACAGCATATGAATAAAGTCACATGTTACAGCGTATGAATATAGTCACATGTTACAGCACATGAATATAGTCACATGTTACAGCACATGAATATAGTCACATGTTACAGCACATGAATATAGTCACGTGTTACAGCATATGAATATAGTCACATGTTACAGCACATGAATATAGTCACATGTTACAGCACATGAATATAATCTCATGTTACAGCACATGAATATAGTCACGTGTTACAGCATATGAATATAGTGACATGTTACAGCACATGAATATAGTCACGTGTTACAGCATATGAATATAGTCACGTGTTACAGCACATGAATATAGTCACGTGTTACAGCATATGAATATAGTCACGTGTTACAGCACATGAATATAGTCACGTGTTACAGCATATGAATATAGTCACGTGTTACAGCACATGAATATAGTCACGTGTTACAGCATATGAATATAGTCACGTGTTACAGCACATGAATATAGTCACGTGTTACAGCATATGAATATAGTCACGTGTTACAGCACATGAATATAGTCACGTGTTACAACATTATAGTAACGCTACTGTGGCCTGCCGCGAAGTTTGATGTTTTCCGAGAAAGATGAAACGATTACTATCTGTGATCAGAACCTGCTTTTCTTGTAAGGAAGATTCAACTCTAAAAGTTACACTGTTTATTCTTTACATCCAGAAGCAAGCGGCCGGAAGATGAGGAATCCGCGACTCGTAATATTAACAGTTTACTAAGTCAAGTTCTCGGCCAAATTACATTGTTATGTGCACTTACACACAATCATTTGTACACAAAAGTTCTATAATGTTCCTAGTGTTATGGTTAGGTGCTTGTGGTGAAATTGTTCAGGCCGAGAGTCTGCATTTATTTTGGGTATAATAGACGCCGTCGGTTCGATGTAACAATCGCTGTCAAGATATTTCCACCTAGCAGAACCATTTCTCGCCAATGGAGACCGCTGCTTCGGGAGCCTACCGTACATGCCACTTAAATCTTACCTTGGCTATCTTATTTGAACTACTATCTACATTCGTTTGTGCAAATATTGTTGTTGATAAACACGACAGAACCCCTGTTGATAATAGGGTGCAATAAACTTACTACCTCCGAACAACAAACTAAATTTCGTTATTCTTTATTGTTTATTATTTTGTTATGGTGGTAAGCGGAGAAGTGTGTCTTACACTTAAGCTAAACAGTAACCCAAAGTCAATCACCAGCAGCCACATCATCATCCTCGCAACATAAATACACCCGCCTCATCGCATTTAGTTTAATTCTTTAGTCTGAATTCGTATTATAAATTCTCCATCTGCTAAGTGTCCCATTAGAAATATGGGAAATCTATAGGCTGTGTCTTCCCAAGCCAAAGTTAAAGAGAGTTTAAATTAAAAAAAAGAAAAAAAAACATCCTGTCTCTAGCAAAGTTTTTAAAAAATGTCATTCATATCCCTTCCCATCTCAGCCAGCTGTTCATCCCATCATGCCACTCTTAATTTGCATAACCTTATCCAGAAAAACAAGTTCCAACCTGGTCAGGCATTTAATTCCTCCTACTGCAGCGTCCCACACAATGAAATCGCCTTCCATCATTACAAGAAAATGAGTTTGTCCTTCATACTTGGACTGATAGGATGCAAAATACAACTTTCTTTCCCGTGCCCACAACAAACCCCTTTACTATACATTGTTTCACTACTCTAATCTATACCATGCCTGCATTAATCATCATCATCATCATCATCATCATCAGTTTTCATCAAAAGAAGAATGAAGAAAAAAGATTGCGAGTGCAATACAGTAAGATATTTTTAATACAATATCGAGTTTTTTCATAATTATTCAAAATTATTATTTTTATTTTGTCTTAATAAGCACAATTTTAAAATTCAGCTGAATTCATTCTATGTATCTATGTACGAGGATGACACAAAAAGCAACGGCAAATTGACAATATTTGATTTCAAAAAACCCTAGGCAAATCAAACTTCAGTGCATGGAAGGTACATTATTAGTGAAGATACTGAAATGTATAAATTAGGAAAAAGTAGGAGTTTAAACGTTTTGGTATCACTGCTTTACAGCAGTGGCCTGGTATATTTATATACTTATACACTAATTATCGTACTGAAGATACTACTACTGTCTGATGGAGGGCCGTAGAGTACTTATTCAAAGGGCGCCATTTTCAGCATGGCGGCGATCTTAGTTATTTGCATCACAGAAGAGTAAAGATCAGTATAAGATTTTTTGGTTGGAGGGTGTTAAACACACTGAAAGGCATGGAAGAATGCTGCCACAGTATGGAGATGCGTGCATTGACGAGAGAAAAGTGTACTAGTGAGCAGAAGCGTTTACAAATGGGCGAACTTCAATCCGGTCTTCCCAGTACGACTGTTACTGATGAGAATGCGGGTGGTGCTGATTCATAATACCAGCTGCATCTCTATGAAGTTCTGGCCAGGAATGTTAGTTTTAGTTCCGCTCATAACATAGTCACGAAGGTTCTCAAGCATCACAAGTTGTCTGCACGATAAATGCGTATTCCTTTTTCTTAATGCCGTTTAGTGAGAAAGTTGCAGGACATGTATGATTGTAACACTATAGACAATCACTGAATGATGATGATGATGATGATGATGATGATGATGATGATAATGATGATGATGATGATGTTTGAAAAAGTGTCTAGTCGAGCAAGAAGTTATAGTTAAATTCGTCAGTCTACTACTCAGATAAGAAAGATTCTATCTGGAAGGCTTATCAATTTAGTTTCAAGGTTTTTCACAAGAAACTGAACATATCCATGGTCTCAACAACTCCACGTAGATAACAGCAACATACCCAGACCCTCAACAACTCCACATAGATAACAGCAACATAGTTTGAAAACTACTGACAGTCCCTCCACAAAACTGGCACTTAACAGTGTGGATTAACTAGAAGAGAGTTTGAAAACATCAACAGTTTTATTTATGAGAAATAATGACAGACAACTGATGCTGATGAAATACATAGACAGAAAAACATGCTTGAGGCTCCACTCTCCGGCTAGAACATTGTTAGCCACATGAGGAGGGAACAACTCTCTCACAACAAAACTACAATCGTGCTCACACACCATGAAGGAACAAAGAGTTGCAGTACTTAAATCTTCTGAAACATCTCACTGATTGCACATTATTCACAACACTTTTCTAACATTCGTTAGTTCTGAATACTCGTTACACAATGACATGAGGCAACATTTAGTAGCAACTTATCTAGCTACAGCAAAACTCACTTCATCCTAGTTCTAATATTCTACAAGATGCTCACAATGAACAACTCTACTTCTCTGTCTAAACTGTCATCTCATTCTATATCCTTCCATTATCCTTAATGATAATCCTCTTTATCAATTTCTAAATGTATCCAAAAACAAACAAACAAACAAGCAAACAAACTCGTGCTTAAATATGAGTTACAATTTTACCCTGAACTTTCTTGAAATTTATTTCACGAGACGGCTGACCCTTGTGAAATTGTCTGTCTGCTGACCTTGGATAATAAAGTGTCAACACATCTCCAATTTAACTTTCTTTTACTAATATAACAAGTCTAGACAAACAGCTCACAAACTTTCTTGAAGCTAACATGTCATAACTGACCTTGAATTAAAAAAAAACACATTTCAAAGTTTAAACTTTCTATTACTAATTTTAGCTAGTCTAGACAAACAATTCACCAAAAATTTTTTTAAATCTTGGGAAATTAACATGGCATAACTAAGTTTTCTTGACCTATCTAGGGCATAATTAAGTAAGGGCTTTATTCACTTAGTAAAAGTACTAAAATTATCTTTGATTGTTTCCTTTTTACGGTAGAAATTCTACAGTAACTAATGCAGTATTTAAAAAAAAACACTGTTACAAGGGCCCAGTGCCTAAGAAATTGATGATTCGCAAGATGATTCGTGTGCAGACTTACACAACCTTTTTTGCGTGGTATAATGAGGACGGAGAAGAGTTCCTGGCGCGCATCGTCACCAGGAACGAACCCCGGTTTTATAAGTACTAAAGCAAGATTTAATCTTCAAAATGGCGACGCACTACTTCTCCAGTCAAGAAGTTCAAGTCTCAATCATCCGCCAGTAAAGTTCTCTTCACTCTTTTATAGGATGTGTATGGAGCAGTTTTGGAGCACTGTCATGAAAAGGGCGAGACTGTGAATTGTGCCAGTTACCGCGACTTGTTGGAAGAGGAGCTGAAGCCAGCAACACAGAATAGTCGCAAAGGAATTTTGTCACAAAGCTTTCTTCTCTTTCATGATAAGGCACATCCTCACATAGCCACTGGAACTGTAGACACTATTAGAAGAGTGAGATTTCAGATCTTACAGCATCCTCCATGCAGTCCTGACCTTGATTTCTTGATCTTGCCATACGGCAGCTCAGTTGTAAACATTCATACAAAACATGAGAAAATTGAATTCACGATGTTATTTATCAGAACCAACTTTTACTCTTTGTATACTTTGTATATTAATGACTGACAGTTATGTTTTATTAACAACAATGTGCTATAGATTGATTAAAAAACAGACATGGACGCGAGAAGACTAAGGAGTGCTGGCGTTCAACTATTCTCACTTAGAACAAAAAGGTGGAGAAAATAGTTTGCAGCTTTTCGGAGCTTCTCATAAAATGAACAGAGTTAGACGGAGGTGTGTGATGCATAAAAAACAGAGAGAGTTGAAGGGCAGGATGAGAAGTTAGTAATACGGAGTAACAGACAATTTCTCCTTTCTAATATTATTCTTCTAGAAACAGTAAAACTATATCATACATCTCTATCTAACTCTGTTTTTCTAGTACCAGTAAAACTACACCACACATCTCTATCTAACTCCATTTTTCTAGTACCAATAAAGCTACACCATACATCTCTATCTAACTCCTCTATTCTAGTACCAGTAAAACTACACCATAATCTCTAACACTATTCTTTTAGTACCAGTAAAACTGTGCCATATATTTATATTTAACATTATTCTTCTATGTCCCAGTAAAACTACACCATATATCTCTATCTAACTCTACTTTTCTAGTACTAGTAAAACTGCAGCCACTATCACAGTTATCTACATCATAAAATGAATTTTTAGAAATGAGCGAGTATTTCTTTTTTATTTAATTAATGCTCAGGTGAAAAGTGGTGTATTCAGGTCAGAATGTATTTAAATAATGGAGCTAACAGACCGGCTGAACCTTGAAGCAATGAGAAGTCTTAAAATAAAATATGAGTTCAAGTGAGATAAAGGAAACTTGATTCATAGTCTTCTCTTGCTGGATATGACTTAGCATTCTTTCGCATCCGGGACAAGTGTCGTGAAAACATGCAGTGCATATCTAGGCCTGGGAAAAATACAAGTAAAAACCTTAGTCTGTTAACAAGAACTAGGCCTTAGTAATACCAGAGATAAAGGAGACCCATCTTTTGCAGTAGGTAAGCAGGAACAAATAATTTTCAATTTCTGAAAAACCAAAGTGCAATTGTTCGACACAAGGCATTTTTCTTCTGCACATTTGTCTGTGGTTTATAATGCTGGAGAAAGTTTCTTTCTATATCTCCCCCCCCCCCCCCCCCACCGTTAGGCTCCAGATTTCAACATCAAACATTTTAAGCATGATATTTATTACACTCGTGCATAAAAATATGGAATTATGTACAGCATATTTTTATTGACTAAAGTAAACGCCTTTGAATGTAAATGCTACAGAATAGTTCTTCAAATATCATGGACACAAAAAAGAACAAATATATCCATACCACAAGAACTTAATATTGAAGAAGGCTGGCTAGTAAAGATGATTAAAGAGAGAAAACTTAAATATTTTGGACACATTAAAGGTCTTGATAATCTAGAGAATACCGTCTTAGAAGAGTACACAATGGGGAAAAAAAGAAAAAGAGCAAGAGCAAGGCGAAGATGGCTGCAAGACATCATTGATGATCTGCAGATGGACGCATCAGCAGCAGGCCATCTTGCTCACAACCGAGAGGCCTACAGAAGTGCTGTTAGGGACGCCAAGTTCCGCAAGGGACATGCAAACGAACGAATGAATGTAACTGTTGCGTCAGTCTAATCTCAATCCATGTCTGCGTCGTGAGTGGCTGAAAGAGGGCGAAGTACGGTGTGGCCATATGCCACTGAGGCGCTACACTTGACGTGAAGGCCACACTGGTCACCCTGGAACGACCTGCCATACGACCTCCGGTGAAGACAGGCTAAGCAGGCCGGTAGCGCATTTTTTAATGCTCAAGAGAAATGGGGGATTAGCTAGCGTAGTGGTTAGAGCACACTTTTATGACGAATGGTCGAGGGTTCGAATGCCCGACTGAGCGCGATCTTTTTCTGACAAATACGGCCCGAAGTCGACCTAGCCTCATAAAATGAGTACCAGAGAAAATCTGGGAAGGAAAGGCAGCGAGGAAAGGAACTGCCCACCCTACCTCATACGCTGATGGCCCAGCATAATGAGGTCTCTAACGCTTCATCCCCTACGGAATTTACTATGGGACTATCTTATCAAAATAAATACAGGCGAAATAATCGGACAGATCTAACGGATAAACGACTTGGATATGAACAAGATCAACGAGCTAGAACAATGGACAAAATAGGAACTTGGAACGTCAACAGACTCGTTATAAAGAACCAGAAATTGTGAAGTTTATGGAACAACACAAAATCACCATATGGGATTATCTGGCTGCAGAAGGATGGGTAATAATGTGAAGGTAAAGGTAAAGCTAAGAAAACCAACGCCTTTCACGTGATTATCACATCATAAACATTGTAGTATTATTTACGCCTTTCATGTGATTATCACATCATAAACATTGTAGTATTATTTACACCTTTCATGTGATTATCACATCATAAACATTGTAGTATTATTTACGCCTTTCATGTGATTATCACATCATAAACACCTTAGCACATACTTATCACTGCACACACACACACAAATCTTGCATAGTGATATAATCATTGATTGCACTAACCGCAAGTACCGGGAAATTACCGATTAAAAAAAAAAAAAAAAAGAGAGAGAGAGAGAGAAACCGAAACATTTGGAGATCATCGGTTACTGTAAAAAAAAAAAATCTAGTAAAAGCCAGTCAGCAAAGTCAGTTGGAGGATAACCAGAGCAGCAAAGTTGTGGAAGTTCAATTTTCATGGAGGAGAGTCAGCCATTTTTTTTACTTTGGTTTAGCATGTGAACATTTTGTAAAGATTAAATCTCATCGAAAATAAGAAAAAGAAATTCAGATGAACGTTTACTTTTCACTGAGGTTTGTAAAGTTTAATTAATTTTACATTTAAAAAGTATAAATTATCCAATGTTGTATTGACAAAACTGTATTTCGGAATGTGCTTCAAGCAAGGTGGAAGACATGTACATCAGTGCCGGTTTCAAAATATAATATGCTGCATCATTCAACTCAGTACTTGCTCATTATCAAATTTTAATAAAGAAATTATACGTGGTAGTGATGAGGATGATAAACAAGATTAAACCAGAAATATCGGAAGAACATTGTGAATTTGTATAGACAACAAATGTAATTTTCATTTTAAGGAACTACACAAAGATCACTCGAAGTGAACAAAGACCTTAATGTATGATTCATAGATTACACTAAACCATTTGATAGAGTTAGGTAAAAAGGTAAAGGTAATTCTGTCATGCCATAGAAGCACATATGGATACGGCTTTAGTGCCCATATTTTCCTTGACCTGTCAGCACAGTAGAGGGTGATATAGTCAGTACCCCTGACCGCCTTTCCTTCTCCAATTCCAGAATAAGTCGGTACCCATTTCCACAGTTTATGGGGATAATTGTTGATCTCACGCACATATATTCAGGTGGTATTCACGATTCAAAAGAGATGTGGAAACGATTACAAATGCAACTAGACATGGACGTCCAATTTCTGTTCTTAATGAGGAACTCATTGCAAATGTCAGAGAACGGATGCAAGAAGATCGTTACTTGACTGTGAGGATGATTGCAGATGAATTCGGTGTTAACCGAGAGACTATTCGTAAAATTTTAGTTTAAGATTTGGGCAAGAAAAAAATTGCTTGCCGGTTTGTACCACATTCGTTGTCTGATAACCAAAAACATCAGCGTGTTGAGTATGCAAAAGACATCATCAAAACGTGTCGCAGAAATAAACATTTCTTAAATTTGATTGTTGCAGAGGATTAAACATGGATTTTCCGCTATGATCCCACAACTAAACGCCAAAGTGCTCACTGGAAGTCATCATCATCACTAAAAGGCAAAAAAGTTCGTTTTCAAAAGTCGAAAGTGAAGACAATGTTGGTGTGCTTCTACGACAGCAAAGGAGTTATTCACAAAGAATTTATTCCAGAGTGACAGATTGTCACTGCCAAATTTTATTTAAGTATTTTGAAACGCCTACTGAAAAGGATTCTCAGAGTCCGACCCGAGTATTCAATACTTAACAGCTTTTTCCCTCTTCATGATATTGCACCGGCTGCTCACCGGGCGGTAGTTGTAAAGGAATTTTTGGCCCTAAAATAAGTGTGTGTTCTCAATCATTCACTCTATTCCACAGATTTGTCTCCCTGCGATTATTTTCTATTCCCAAAATTAAAGTTACTATTGAAAGTACGCTTCTTTGACGATACTGATGACATCCAAAGGGCCGTAACATCGAGTTTAAGGGTAGTACCAACATAAGAACTGCAGAGGTCGTTCCAGTGTTTGTTAGATCGTGCCACTCGTTGTATCAATGCACAAGGGGCTTACATTTAAAACAAAATACAGGTTATATCTTCAACTGTTCTTTATTTTATTTTTTATGTAATTAGTCTCATTACTTAATTGTTGGACCTTGTATTAACAAATCAAAAACTGGCAGTTTCATACTGATATTATGCGCATCTAATATAGGATATAATAAGGCTGATTTCAATGTTATGTGAAGGTGAACGAATAATATGACGACCCAAACTTTAGCTTACAACAAGTAGAATAAAATACGGACGGGGCGAGAGTCAGAACTAACTGATGCCCCCTTAGGATAAAGGAATAACACAACTCACTGAACTATCACACTACACTAACATTAACTGAGAAGAACAAAAGTTTCAAGACACGACCTAGAACACGAAAGTCTGAACATTACAGAAACTCCACCTCATTTGTCAAATTTCGTCACATACGTTCCATCCGAAGGAAAAGGTACAAGTAATGCCATATATATAATAATAACATTGATGGAGAGATCAATAGAAGTAAAGATGGACCTATACTTATGCTTCATAAACTACCGTAAAGCATTTGATAAAGTGAGACACACAGAAATTATAAGAATGCTGGAAGACATCAACATAGATGGGAAAGATCTAAAACTTATCTTCTTCTTCTTCGTTCACTTCTACCACCAAAAACCGCACTGTGAACCTACTGAATTCACGCCTGTGGTCCTCGTTAGGTCCCGTGGTCGCCTGTGTAGTCCAAAATAGACCACACGAGATCCACGAGAGGACCACAAGGGGTTCAGAGTATCACAGTGCTTTAGCCTGTATTCTTGGTGGGTCTCGGAAGCGGGATTGCGTGACACCGTGGTTTTCATTGCACCAGTTTAGTCTAGGGTTGGACTTTCTCACCGGAAGACCTCGACGTGTTTAGGATATCAGTGCATCCCCGCTAAGTGAGAGGCGGTAGCCCACCCAGGCCAGAGTTGGACTTTCTCACCGGAAAACCTCGACGTGTTTTGAGATACCCGTGTATCACCGCCGGGTGAGAGGTGGTTGCCCATCAAGTCCAGAGTTGGACTTTCTCACCGGAAAACCTCAGCGTGATTAGGATACGCAAACATCCCCGCCGGGTGAGAGGTGGTTGCCTATCTAGACTTCCCTGGTCCAGTGTCTCCGACTTCAGCATTTTGCGGTCGTGCCCGCTACCCTTCCTAGTTGTGACCAGGATGGAGCTTTTGTCCAGGAGGACGAATCCTCGCCACTAGTGACTTCTACCCCTGGGTTGAGCCGGTTTAGGCATTATCCCAGTATGGGCGTGTTTGGGACGAGACCGACCTCTAGGGCAGAGGTACTGTGACATGCATAGCCTTCAAGATTCACCCCTCGTATGAGCCGGTTTAGGCAAAATTCACCAGTATGGGTGTTTATCAGGCGTTACCGACCTCTAGATCGGAGGTGGCATGACATGTCTAGCCATCGAGTTCCACCCCTGGTGTGTGCCGGTTTAGGCATATTTCACCAGTGTAGGTGTATTTCGGACGTGGCCGGCCTCTAGAGCAGAGGTGCCGTGGTATAGCTCTCGTAGCTATACTACTGGACATACCGGTTAAACTTCACTTTCCACCACCTTTTCCCATCGGCTCCGCACAGCAACCTTTATTTCTTTTCCGCATTTCTTCCTTAACCGGGAGGAGCTTCACTCCACGCGCGGCATTTGAAGAGTCTCGCCAGCAGTGTCTTAACCTCTGGGACAAGCCGGTTCATGCATTTCACCCGATATGACTGCACTCAGGACGTGGCCGACCTCCAGACCAGAGGTGCCGTGATTTGACTGTTTGCTTCGCTTTATCCTTTCTACCACATTTTCCGCAGTGATGCTGCGTGGCAACCTCATTTGCAAATTTCTTCATTGGCCGGGAGAAGCACCGCTCCACGCACGGCAGCTGAAGATCTCGCCAACAGCGCCATCGACATTTGATAGGGCAGACATTTGAAAGATGCGTCGCCGGCACAGAATTCCATGCGATCAGCACAAAGTTATCTAGAGTCACCAGTTGGGACGCCGCGCCCCGCGAAGGGCAACGACGATTGGTTTTGAACTAATAAAAGGGCTCTTTCCACGAGGGTCGGAGCTTGGGATGTGGTAGCCGTTTCTCATGCTCCCTCTCCGGAATCGAACCCTGATTCCCCGTTACCCGTTACAAACATGGTAGGCATGTCACGTACCATCGACATTTGATAGGGCAGACATTTGAAAGATGCGTCGCCGGCACAGAAGGCCATGCGATCAGCACAAAGTTATCCAGAGTCACCAGTTGGGACGCCGTGCCCCACGAAGGGCAACGACGATTGGTTTTGAACTAATAAAAGCGCTCTTTCCACGAGGGTCGGAGCTTGGTAAGCATGTATTAGCTCTAGAATTGCCACAGTTATCCAAGTAGGATCGTGTCATCTAAGGAACCTCGACTGATTTAATGAGCCATTCGCGGTTTCACCGTGAGACAGTGCGAACTTAGACATGCATGGCTTAATCTTTGAGACAAGCATATGACTACTGGCAGGATCAACCAGATAGCTTTCTTCACCGAACCTTTGTCGGATATCTGCCGACAGACCGACGCGGGGCAAGGGAGACAGCGCTCTGCTCAGAGCGGATCCCTTTCGACCCCGGCGGCGTTTCATTTCCTTTAACCGGCGGGGGCGGCTCTCTCTGCTCTAACGAGCGGAGAAGAAAGCCTGGCCACCCACAAACAACACACGTTACATACTGCAGACCCGATACACTTTGCGAGAGATAGGCCAATTTCGAGACCATCGGTCTACAAAACCGTACTACATCGTTATCACGAACCTGGCTGGCTAGTCGTTTACATGCTTCGCTCGACGGACAAACCACTTGCTTCTGTAAAAGGGAGCGAAAGCCTGTCTCCCCATGCACGGAACTCGAGAGCGCTTTTTCGCCAAAAGAACGGTCGGCCTGCGCAACAGCGACCGCCCGCGCTGTGCAGCTCGGCGCAGCTCTGCGCGGCTGACATCTAAAACATATAAAAAAAAACAAAAAAACATATATTGCCAGCAGTCAGCAGTAACGAGGGTCGAGAACCAAATAGGAGCACTCCAAGACATAAAATTGGGAGTGAGACAAGGATGTGTTTTATCTCCTGACCTCTTCTCCTTGTACAGCAAAAATATAATAAGAACTATAGAGAACATGCCAGGAATATTAGTTGGCGGGTACAACCTTAACAACTTAAGATATGTAGACGACACAGTCCTCATTGCTACATGCTCTTCTGGACGTCGTGGTTCGTTAAAGTAAAAATAAAGGTCTCAGCCTGAACAAAATGACGACTGAAGTGATGGTCATCTCAAAGAAAAGAATACCACCAAAATGTAGCATTACCATCGATGGCACAAATCTGAAACAAGTTGATAGATTCAAGTACTTAGAAACGATTATAACAACTGATGGGAAATGTCACAACGAAATAAAAAGCAGCCGTGCTCAAACCAAGTCAGCATTCCAGACAATGAGACACATCTTTCGCATCAGATCCATATCAATGGAGACAATATTCCGAGTACTTAAATGTTAAATCGAGCCAATTTTGTTTTATGGGTGCGAAGCATGGTCAATGAATAAGAGAGTACAGTGAGAAATGGAGGCCATGGAAATGTGGTTCATAAAAAAGGATGTTGAAGGTACTATGGACAGCCAAGGAAACTAAAGAAGTCTTAAGAGAGGCTGGAGTTAAAAAGCAAATTATAGCAAAGATCAGAGGCAGACAAGCGAGATTTATAGGACATTTCATGAGAAGAGGAAACTTGGAACACATTGTGGCAACTGGAAAAATTGAAGGAAGAAGAGACAGAGAAAGACAGAGAGAGAAGTTACTGGATGGGCTGTCAGTGTGGCTAGGAAGAAAGTCACCAGCGGATTTCATAATCAAGTCTAAAGACAGGGAATTGTGGAGAGAAATGATCGCCTACGCTACGCAGCACGGCACTTGAATTGAACGTTCCATCCACACCAGACAGCACATTCTACTCACTCTTAATCTATATATCTTACAAGTGTGAATCAAAATTCTCAACTATAAAAACGATGGTGATCAGTGTGTACTTTCTTTGACTCAGTTTTTCGCGAGTTGTGTGCCGAAGAGTGATCAGAAAATACTGTTACAGTTATCCCCCCTTCAATAGAGTGCTGCTCCCAGCAAAACTCTCCAAAATAATTCAAATGTACAATAAAATGAAAACTGTTGTAACCTCAATAACATATTTCCAATGATCTTTCACTTATCCACATGTATAACATTCATATTTGAATAAAAACTAGCTCAATAAATCTCCAATAAGTAATAATAACAATAATATGTCAGTTCTCCTTGCAAACATAACTCGTGGAAGGCGATAAAGAACAAGTTTAAACTCCAAGAGTACTATAAACTAGCTAGAGTCCGCTTGTTGCTTCCAGCGAGACGACAATTATAACTAGAGTTCATGAATGATGTTTAGGAAAACGATCAGCAGGAAAAGGACAATGCGCCGAGAAGGAGCTTCAGTGAACGGCTTCCTTGGCGCTAGATCAAGCATGGAAACTTTGCCATTAAGTTCCGATGTAGCGTTTGTAACGTAGTCTTATTCAAATCCGTACCACCATTCAGTATTTGGGCTGTTGCCACTATCAAGTGCCGATCTGAGACATAGGGTTGCTTTCTACAATTTCTGATTCATGGCCACTGACGGAGTCATCTGAGAAATATTCACAACTGTTCGAGCGGTGCATTGAAGTCCTCTGCAGAGGAGAGGAAGAGTATTTCTTCGTCTCTCTTCTCCATTGATGACGACAATCGTCGACCGACATTGAGAAGAACGAATATGAGGGATCTATTTCCATGGATTGTTCGCCAGATTGTGTCATGGGATCCATACGTTGTTTGATCTCTGACAAAAACCACGGTGGCTTGTACGGAACGAAAGACGGAGGTGGAGGAGAACAATACTGCGACATGGAGGGCCTAGGCTAGCTGGAGTAAAATCGTTAGGACGCAGGCAACTTTTGAAATGTTCGTGATAGCAAGGAGACAATCAAGCCAACGTCTTTATAAGATGTAAGAGCGGTGCTCACTGCTTTTTCCGCATAGTGCTTGCTGGAACAATAACACGGTAAATCATTTTGAGCAGAGCTGTCCACCATAGCTGGTATACCATCCATGGAGTAAGCGTCTGAAATACTAACCAAGTTTATTTCCCGAACATGATTTAGCTTAGACGGCGTAGAACTCCGACCAAGAAGCAAAGCTGATACAGCATCACTGAACAAACGTGAAGAAACTTTGAGGACATCTGGGTGAAATACCAGCTGAATATCGATTGTGTGCAGGTTGTCAAACCAACGCTGCAGTCTGGTATTTGAGTTCTCCTGTTGACTGAGAAAAACAGCCACTAAATTTCCATGGTCCGTCTTAAGTACAAAAGATCCATTCGCCAGAAAGTATCTCAACTTTTGCATGGCGTAATGAATCGCATATGCATATATCGCATATATACTCTCTTGAAAGTAGACCACTTAGTTTGTGCTTGAGATAGCTTCTACGAAAGGAAGTACAGTGGCTCTTCCGCGGAGAGATCATCAGCTGTACTGGCTTTATACACCACACAGGCTCCAACAGCAACATTGGAAGCATCAGTATACAGTTTAAGTGGTTTTATGCAAATCAGGATGAGAGAGAAACGGCAGTTTCGCAAGACGGTCCTTGAGAAACTCAAATGCCGAGTGACAATCTGTCGACCAAGAGAATTTCCGATCTTTCTTAGTAAGATCAACGATGGAAGCTACAGTCTCCGAAAAAAGGAATAAAACGACAGTAATACTTCAAGTCCCCCCCCCCTCCCAAAAAAAAAAGAACGCACCTCTTTAATATTCAAAGGAGAGGGCACTTCGATATAGCTCTCACCATCTCAGGGTCAGGAGAAAATACCCTTTTGATTGACGACATATCCGAGATACTTCGTCTCTGAGGCCGCAAAGTGGCATTTGGGTGGTATGAGCTTGACCTCACGTTCGTGTACTCGATCAAAGACCAGCTGAAGATCGTTAACATGGTTCTCGTCAGTGAACACAAGTATATCATCAACGTAGTCTTGTGTGATCTTCCCCAAGCCTTGCAATACTGTCCATGAGCACAAAAAATGCGGATGGTGCACCTCTGAGGTCAAAGGATATGAAGTTGACGTGAAAGCTACCCAAGTGGCAGCTGAAAGCTGACTTTTCTTGTCATTCTCTGATCATTGGAATGCACCAAAGGCCACAACGAGCATCTAAAGTGCTAAATAATCTGGCTTTCTCTAGTGTGCTCAAGATTTCCTCAATGTGTGGAAGAAGATACGACACTGAACGTGTCACAGCATTTAGCGCACGGTAGTCGCAACATAAAAGGTGTTACCCATCTTTATTCCTCACCAAACGTACAGGTGGTATTACTACTCAGAAATCGTGTTGGAAATAATCCAGTCACGCAACATATTATCAACGGCCGTCTCGATCACCTTTGTACTGACTAAGGGAGTGCGATACGGTTTCCTGGAGATCGTGGATGATCACCTGTGTTGATCTCCATCTCCATTGTACAGATGTGAGAGATCTCTGACTCAATACAAAAATGTCCGAATTGCGAGTCAGCAAATCAGAGATTACATTCTTGTGCTCCTATCAGCACTGGACAAGGCGCAGGATAATCTAGATGAGAACTTCAGTTGTTTTCCTGTAGGCAAAATGTCAGAATCTACTGAACTGGCAAACTCAGAAAGATGTGATAATCGTCCCAAGATACAACCATGCTTTAAGAGGACATGTTTATTGGAGTGATTTATTACCGTGTCTATAGGACTAGTGCGAGAATCAAGGTCGAGAGCTGACTCAAATACTTTAATCTATGATTCAGACTGCAGAATAGGTGTGTCTGTCACCTGAACCATGTAAGTGTGTTTTCTAATGGAAAATATGGTTGGGACTCCAACTTCAATGAAACGATATTAACAGATCGTGGAGAACGTACTGAAGTGCAAAGCATTCGAAGAGTGGAAGCTATGTGCATATCTTGTTCTTACTGTATCTTTTTGTTGTGCACCTATAGACTGTTAGACTTGGAATTTATCACTGCACCTATACGAGAGAGAAAATCGTGCCCAAGTATGGCGGATCGATTAATATTACGAACCACATAGAGCCAGTGGGAAAAAGGAACTCCAGCAAGTGAAACTGGAAGTTGGACTCGACCCAAAACCTTCATAGAAGAGGAAATGACAGTTTGAAGATTAATCTGAGTAGGTTGGGTGGGTACTGGCATTCTTCTAGGTTGGGTGGGTACTGGTATTCTTCTAGGTTGGGTAGGTACTGTCATTCTTCTAGGTTGGGTAGGTACTGGTATTCTTCTAGGTTGGGTAGGTACTGACATTCTTATAAAAAGCAGGCAAAGACCTAAATACGGTGTTTCTCAGTAAAGGCACATTGGCTTCTGAATCTACTGGTGCACGAACTTTCAATGAAGTAAAAAAATATAAGAACAGGAGGATTTACTAAGACTTGAAGCAGAGGAAATGCATGTCAAAAGCCAACATTAGAGTTGAGGGTGTTACTCGAGCTCACGGAGCGTCAACAGTCTGTCTACAGAGCCTAGCAATGTCACCTTTGTTATGACATCTATAACAAATCATGTCAGCAGATATCCCCTGAGGTGTCGTGTGACTGTTGCACTGGAGGTCTGTTAACCCTCTTTGTATTTGAAGCCTTGATTTGCCTGCCACAATAGGAAGCCTCTGTCGCATACTGCGAACTCACAGGTTTAGACTCCGTCACAGCAATATCAGGTACTGGCATTCTTCTAGGTTGGGTGGATACTGACATTCTTCTAGGTTGGGTAGGTACTGGCATTCTTCTAGGTTGGGTAGGTACTGGCATTCTTCTAGGTTGGGTAGGTACTGGCATTCTTCTAGGTTGGGTAGGTACTGGCATTCTTCTAGGTTGGGTGGGTACTGGCATTCTTCTAGGTTGGGTGGGTACTGGTATTCTTCTAGATTGGGTAGATAGTGGCATTCTTCTAGGTTGGGTAGGTACTGGCATTCTTCTAGGTTGGGTGGGTACTGACATTCTTCTAGGTTGGTGGGTACTGGCATTCTTCTAGGTTGGGTAGGTACTGGCATTCTTCTAGGTTGGGTGGGTACTGGTATTCTTCTAGGTTGGGTAGATAGTGGCATTCTTCTAGGTTGGGTAGGTACTGGCATTCTTCTAGGTTGGGTGGGTACTGACATTCTTCTAGGTTGGGTAGATAGTGGCATTCTTCTAGGTTGGGTGGGTACTGGCATTCTTCTAGGTTGGGTAGGTATTGGCATTCTTCTAGGTTGGGTGGGTATTGGCATTCTTCTAGGTTGGGTGGGTACTGGCATCCTTCTAGGTTGGGTAGGTACTGGCATTCTTCTAGGTTGGGTAGGTACTGGCATTCTTCTAGGTTGGGTAGGTACTGGCATTCTTCTAGGTTGGGTAGGTACTGGCATTCTTCTAGGTTGGGTGGATACTGGCATTCTTCTAGGTTGGGTAGGTACTGACATTCTTCCAGGTTGGGTAGGTACTGGCATTCTTCTAGGTTGGGTGGGTACTGGCATTCTTCTAGGTTGGGTAGGTACTGACATTCTTCTAGGTTTGGTAGGTGCTGGCATTCTTCTAGGTTGTGTAGGTGCTGGCATTCTTCTAGGTTGGGTGGGTACTGGCATTCTTCTAGGTTGTGTAGGTACTGACATTCTTCTAGGTTTGGTAGGTGCTGGCATTCTTCTAGGTTGTGTAAGTGCTGGCATTCTTCTAGGTTGGGTGGGTACTGGCATTCTTCTAGGTTGGGTAGGTACTGACATTCTTCTAGGTTGGGTAGGTACTGGCATTCTTCTAGGTTGGGTAGATACTGGCATTCTTCTAGGTTGGGTGGGTACTGGCATTCTTCTAGGTTGGGTAGGTACTGACATTCTTTTAGGTTGGGTAGGTACTGGCATTCTTCTAGGTTGGGTGGGTACTGGCATTCTTCTAGGTTGGGTAGGTACTGACATTCTTCTAGGTTGGGTAGGTTCTGGCATTCTTCTAGGTTGTGTAGGTGCTGGCATTCTTCTAGGTTGGGTGGGTACTGGCATTCTTCTAGGTTGGGTAGGTACTGACATTCTTCTAGGTTGTGTAGGTACTGACATTCTTCTAGGTTTGGTAGGTACTGGCATTCTTCTATGTTGGGTGGGTACTGGCATTCTTCTAGGTTGGGTAGGTACTGACATTCTTCTAGGTTTGGTAGGTGCTGGCATTCTTCTAGGTTGTGTAGGTACTGGCATTCTTCTAGGTTGGGTGGGTACTGGCATTCTTCTAGGTTGGGTAGGTACTGACATTCTTCTCGATTGGGTAGGTACTGACATTCTTCTAGGTTGGGTAGGTACTGGCATTCTTCTAGGTTGGGTAGATACTGGCATTCTTCTAGGTTGGGTGGGTACTGGCATTCTTCTAGGTTCGGTTGGTACTGACATTCTTCTAGGCTAGGTAGGTACTGACATTCTTCTAGGTCTGTGGTTTCTCTTTGCGGGATTTCATCTTAATGGTATGTGACAACATTGCGTCTATAAAGAACTGCACCGACTGTCGCCGAGCCAGTGTTGAGGAGAGCTTAGTCTCAGAATAAACAATTCTTGCTGATTCCATAATTCTGTCAGACACTGACTTTAAAGACTTTCTGACTTCTTGACGGATGCCTGTAAGGTTGCGCCAAGCTTGTACCAGTGTTTTGGGTACCCCGTATCGCCTAATCAGTACTTCGCAGAAGACATGCCAAGACTCCTGTAACGGAAGTCTTGCTTTGATATACTCCGACAGAGGATCGGAAGTTTTCACATAAGCGACTGTGCGCTGTGTTGTTTCGTCACCACCCGGTTGAGCTACATGTCTTTCAAGCTTACCAAGCCAAGACTTTAATGAGGACGGGTTACCGTCGAACTCTTCTACCAGCGTCATTACCTGCGAGAAGTTCAATGAGTGAAGTATTCGTGACATGGTGTTATTGTGAATGTAATTACCCCTGAAAGCACAGGTCGGAGGGAAAACAGTGATGGAAGATAGCGGTGCTTTTGATTTGACCACAAGTAACCTGACTGTGGAGGTCATGGCAGTAGTCAAGGCAATGGTATGGCTGGAAACAGTGACCTTCACCCAGTCGTATATTCTCAGCATCTCAATGAATATACTCAGGAAGATTGAGGAGTCTCTTTTGGTGCGAAAGCACTGGTTGGAGTCACTGAGATCACAGCTGACAAAAATATGTTCATTTTTTGTGCCAGGTCATACGGGGGTGAGAGGTAATGAACGAGCGAACAGACTTGCTGGGACAAGCAATAGACCTGACTGATATCCTGGGCGTACTCAGAGAAGCTGGTCGAATCGCCGATTCAGACAACAGTTCTGAATCTGTAACCATGAACAGATTACGTCAGATGTGGAGTGGTCAGACAAGAACGATACATAGGGAAGCAAAGAAAACGGGTTAATCAACACAGAAATGGTATCATCATCCACAAAACACGTGTGGAAATACTGCAGATGGGATCGGAGCTCTTATGGACTAATTGTCTGATGTTCAGTGAGGATGATCTATCGACTAACTAACTAAGGACAACTCTTTATGGAATGCTCAGAATAAACAAACGGTGGAAGAAATCCAACAGGGAGCTTTACGCAGATAACAGAAATAAAAGCCCATACATAGATAATGAGACGGGCCCAAAAACACTAAGATCAGAAATAGAAACGGTCATGAGAACAATGAAAAAAGAACATGAAAGCGACTGGCCAGGATGACATCAGCATATAAATGTTAGACGCCCTAGCAGAACTTAAAATAGAGAAACTCGTAGACCTGTGCAATGACGTTTACAACAAAGGATACCTACCACAGGATCTGAAAACTTCAGTATTTATAATTTTACCAAAAATAGCCAAAATGTTGAATGTACCGACTTTAGAAACATTAGTCTAATGAACCATGTGACGAAGATGTTACATAAAATCATTCTAGAGAGAATCGGAAACAAAATAAGTGTGGAAATCAGTGATCAGCAATGTGGATTTAGAAGACAGCAGAACAAGAGAAGAGATATTTAGCACTGGGATGATAACTGAGAAGTTCATGGAGGTTAAAAAGGCATATATGTCCGTTTTATAGACCATAAGAGGCTTTTAACAAAGTAAGGCAAGAATAATTGATGGAATGTCTAAGAGAGATTAATGTTGATGTCAAAGACATCAGACTAGAAAGCAATATACGGTATATTTGGAACCACAAACTGCTCAGTACCAACAGATATAAAGAGAGGGGGTCAAACGAGGATGTGTCCTTTCTCCATGTTTTTTAACCTTTATAGAGAAAAAATAATCAAGAAAATTGCCGAAATGCCTCAACTAAACATTAATGGAACCTCATTCAATAACCTAATCAGTACTTCGCAGAAGACATGCCAAGACTCCTGTAACGGAAGTCTTGCTTTGATATACTCCGACAGAGGATCGGAAGTTTTCACATAAGCGACTGTGCGCTGTGTTGTTTCGTCACCACCCGGTTGAGCTACATGTCTTTCAAGCTTACCAAGCCAAGACTTTAATGAGGACGGGTTACCGTCGAACTCTTCTACCAGCGTCATTACCTGCGAGAAGTTCAATGAGTGAAGTATTCGTGACATGGTGTTATTGTGAATGTAATTACCCCTGAAAGCACAGGTCGGAGGGAAAACAGTGATGGAAGATAGCGGTGCTTTTGATTTGACCACAAGTAACCTGACTGTGGAGGTCATGGCAGTAGTCAAGGCAATGGTATGGCTGGAAACAGTGACCTTCACCCAGTCGTATATTCTCAGCATCTCAATGAATATACTCAGGAAGATTGAGGAGTCTCTTTTGGTGCGAAAGCACTGGTTGGAGTCACTGAGATCACAGCTGACAAAAATATGTTCATTTTTTGTGCCAGGTCATACGGGGGTGAGAGGTAATGAACGAGCGAACAGACTTGCTGGGACAAGCAATAGACCTGACTGATATCCTGGGCGTACTCAGAGAAGCTGGTCGAATCGCCGATTCAGACAACAGTTCTGAATCTGTAACCATGAACAGATTACGTCAGATGTGGAGTGGTCAGACAAGAACGATACATAGGGAAGCAAAGAAAACGGGTTAATCAACACAGAAATGGTATCATCATCCACAAAACACGTGTGGAAATACTGCAGATGGGATCGGAGCTCTTATGGACTAATTGTCTGATGTTCAGTGAGGATGATCTATCGACTAACTAACTAAGGACAACTCTTTATGGAATGCTCAGAAATAAACAAACGGTGGAAGAAATCCAACAGGGAGCTTTACGCAGATAACAGAAATAAAAGCCCATACATAGATAATGAGACGGGCCCAAAAACACTAAGATCAGAAATAGAAACGGTCATGAGAACAATGAAAAAAGAACATGAAAGCGACTGGCCAGGATGACATCAGCATATAAATGTTAGACGCCCTAGCAGAACTTAAAATAGAGAAACTCGTAGACCTGTGCAATGACGTTTACAACAAAGGATACCTACCACAGGATCTGAAAACTTCAGTATTTATAATTTTACCAAAAATAGCCAAAATGTTGAATGTACCGACTTTAGAAACATTAGTCTAATGAACCATGTGACGAAGATGTTACATAAAATCATTCTAGAGAGAATCGGAAACAAAATAAGTGTGGAAATCAGTGATCAGCAATGTGGATTTAGAAGACAGCAGAACAAGAGAAGAGATATTTAGCACTGGGATGATAACTGAGAAGTTCATGGAGGTTAAAAAGGCATATATGTCCGTTTTATAGACCATAAGAGGCTTTTAACAAAGTAAGGCAAGAATAATTGATGGAATGTCTAAGAGAGATTAATGTTGATGTCAAAGACATCAGACTAGAAAGCAATATACGGTATATTTGGAACCACAAACTGCTCAGTACCAACAGATATAAAGAGAGGGGGTCAAACGAGGATGTGTCCTTTCTCCATGTTTTTTAACCTTTATAGAGAAAAAATAATCAAGAAAATTGCCGAAATGCCTCAACTAAACATTAATGGAACCTCATTCAATAACCTAATATATGCAAATGATACTGTACTGATGGCAAAAGACCTACAGAAGGTAGTGACACGAACAGACAACAAAAGTCAAAAGTATGGACTTGAAAGGCAATAGACAAATTGTGACCGTTTCCTCTGCTGAAGGTCAGTGTTAACAACCTTACTCAGCATTGGTAACCTCCCCTTAATTGATAATCTCAGTTAAGACAAATACTCAGGTATTTATTACTTTCCCATGATATCACGAGTTGCAACCAAGTCTCAGGTATTTATTACTTTCCCATGATATCACGAGTTGCAACCAAGTCTCAGGTATTTATTACTTTCCCACGAGTTGCAACCAAGTCTCAGGTATTTATTACTTTCCCACGAGTTGCAACCAAGTCTCAGGTATTTATTACTTTCCTATGATATCACGAGTTGCAACCAAGTCTCAGGTATTTATTACTTTCCCATGATATCACGAATTGCAACCAAGTCTCAGGTATTTATTACTTTCCTATGATATCACGAGTTGCAACCAAGTCTCAGGTATTTATTACTTTCCCATGATATCACGAGTTGCAACCAAGTCTCAGGTATTTATTACTTTCCCATGATATCACGAGTTGCAACCAAGTCTCAGGTATTTATTACTTTCCCACGAGTTGCAACCAAGTCTCAGGTATTTATTACTTTCCCACGAGTTGCAACCAAGTCTCAGGTATTTATTACTTTCCCACGAGTTGCAACCAAGTCCAGTGCTAGCCGTTTAATGAGTGGAACCAGGTGATGACGGTAACTTGATGAGTGGAACCAGGTGATGACGGTAACTTGATGAGTGGAACCAGGTGATGACGGTAACTTGATGAGTGGAACCAGGTGATGACGGTAACTTGATGAGTGGAACCAGGTGATGACGGTAACTTGATGAGTGGAACCAGGTGATGACGGTAACTTGATGAGTGGAACCAGGTGATGACGGTAACTTGATGAGTGGAACCAGGTGATGACGGTAACTTAATGAGTGGAACCAGGTGATGACGGTAACTTGATGAGTGGAACCAGGTGATGACGGTAACTTGATGAGTGGAACCAGGTGATGATGGTAACTTAATGAGTGGAACCAGGTGATGACGGTAACTTGATGAATGATAGATACATCGAGTGATATATCAAAATACACAGCTTCAGCCTAGACGTCTGATAAATCAGGCAATTGAACTGACAGTAAACTTTACATCCGTACATTACAGGATACCGGACTAGAACGAAACATAGGTAACAACACAAAACATCCGCACCGGTCAAACATCCATCAAATTCTCTCCTATTTTAAAATACCTACCAGCAGTTTTGGCTTAACACCCCCCGCTTCGTCCCCCCTCCCCCCATCATCAAAATCGTGCTGTCCGTTTGACGGACTGACCAGTCACTCAGCTATGCCACTCACTTGAACAACGCAAAATGTAAACACTAAATCATGGGAGGCGCCATCAGACACCCCTAACATACACGGTCACAAAATGTTACGATAATCAGCAGAGAGGAAATATTACCAGTACAAATATAAAAATAAGCGGAGAATCACTCGAAAAGGTGAAAAGTTTCAGGCATTCTGTGACACATGATAACAGAAAATGAAAATGAGAAGCACAAATTAACAGAAGAGTAGGAATGGCAAAAAACACCTTCAGCAGAATGAGGAAGATTCTTACGTCAAAGCAAATATCGAAGCAGTCGAGACTATTTATCGTAAAAAGCTACATGTACTCAATATCCCTTTATGGTATAGAAGTATGGAGTTTGAATAAATCAACAGAAAATAAAACAGAGGCCCTCGAAATATGAAAATACAGGAGAATGGGGCGTATCAAGTGAGCAACAAACAAGTGAGAAAACAAACAAAGAAGAGCTAGATTAGCTGGAACTGAAAAGAGAAATACTGAAAATCAAAAGAATAAGATAACTGAGATACTTTGGGCACGCCAGGAGACATAATACAATATTGAAAATCAAAAGAATAAGATAATTGAGATACTTTGGGCACACCAGGAGACATAATACAATATTGAAGACTGTTGAGGGCTAGGCTGAAGGGAAGAGAACAACGACATAGATAGGTGAATAACATCAAGAAACGGATAGGAACAAGAGGGCGACAACGACATAGATGGGTGAATAACATCAAGAAACGTATAGGAACAACAGGGCAACAACGACATCTCTCTCTCTCTCTCTCTCTCTCTCTCTCTCTGAACCTTAAGTGCCCAGGGCACATGGGGCTTCCGCAAGGGTTTTCCACAAATGCCTGTCCTTCGCCTTTTTTTTCTGCTCTTGCCCAGGTGAGCCCTCTATTGCTCAACATCCTTTCTGTTGTTCTTCTCCATGCCTCTTTTGGTCTGCCCTTACTTCTGTTCCCCTGTGGTGTCCATCTTAGTGCTATTTTTTTGGTAGTGAGTTGTCAGTCATTCGGAGCACATGTCCCAACCATCGCCAGCGTCTTTCCTCAATAATTGTTGTCAGTGGTTTCATCTGCATTTCTGCTAATAAGATGTTATTTCTTATGGTGTTTGGCCAAAATATTTTTCTAATTCTTCGTAAACATTTAGGACAACGACATAGATGGGTGAATAACATCAAGAAACAGATAGGAACAAGTGGGTGACAACGACATAGATGGGTGAATAACATCAAGAAACGGATAGGAACAAGAGAGCGACAACGACATAGATGGGTGAATAACATCAAGACACAGATAAGAACCATCCTGGGTGAGTGCACTACAAAGGCAAGAGGCACAACAGACTGGAGACCCATTGCCGCCAACTTTCCACGGAGAGACGGCACAAAATAATGATGATGATGACATATTCAGACTTTCCGTGATGTCCTGAGTCCATCTGCAGCGAAGTGGTCCCTTTTTTCTTTAGCCAGCCACTGTGATTTCTACTGTCAGTCTCTCCAAGCTATTGTGTCTCTTGATGTGGCCAAAGTATCTCAGCTTTCTAATTTTTATGCTGTTAACAAGTCAGTCTTCTGCGACACCTAATCTCATTGGTATCTCTTTATTTGATTTTCGTTCTGTCCATGATATCAGTGAACTCATCTATGAGACTGGCCTTTCTCCCTCTGCTACTTATCTACGTATCCATGACAGCTGCTTAGGGGGTGATCCTTTTATCTTCTTCCTAAGATCAACAAGCCAGGCAACCCAGGGAGACCCATAGATTCTGTTTGCTCTTGTCCTACGGAACAGGCTTCTGACTTTCATTACATTATCTTTCAAGAAGGCTGAGAAACAAAAGATAACCCATTGCTTATTTAACCTTCAACTACTGGAATAATCTTCGTTTCTAACAAATAATCTTTGTACCCAAATTCACAGTTTGTTATAACTGTTTTTAACATTACTCCGAGCCAACAGTCACTTTTTTCACGAGAATTCTGTCTGAGGTGCCATTCACAACATGACCTTTAACGTCCTAGTTTGACAATTACTGATTTTTTTCAACAATAGGTCATTGGAAGTTCAGGCTCGAAGAGGAAATAATTTATGAGGGATTACAATAAATTAAAATTATGTCCCTTTGACTAAGCAATCTAGCGTTTTCATTATGCCTTACAGAATTCTATCACAAAGACCAAAAAGTTGAGCATGGGTTGGAGAGATGGAAAAAGGCAGCAACTAAATGGAAACGTAGTTGAAAGAAAGATGAACTTATTGTTCATTAAAGCTGAGTGGAGACAGCCAGCCAGGAAAATAATTCGCTGTTCCGGAGCTTTCCAAGGTCGTTCATTCGAAGAGCAGTAGCGGATTGCAATTACAGAGATCTCCCGTTTTCCTTGATGGTCTCTTTGGTAGAAATGCTTGGCGACCGGTGTCAGGGTCCTCTTGGATATGTCGTTCAGATACTGGCGAACCCGATCTCTTAAGCGTAAGCCAGTCTCCCCTATATGCTTAAATATCACAAAGCTTGCACATAATGGTATAAATGATGTGATGAGAAGTAAAGTTAAATTCCTCATGAACTGATAACGTGGAGTTAGGGAAGGAAAGCTGATTTGTCTGAACAACAAATGGACAAGCATTGCATCTACGGATTTGTCTGAACAACAAATGGACAAGTATTGCATCTACGGCGACTGCAACGTTTGGTACCAGGGAAAGTCTTGTCCGCTGACTTGAGGTGACTTCTAATAGGTTCTTTAGGTTCTTATCCCGTCTGTACGCCATCATTGGAGGTTTCGCAAAGAGTTCTCGTGTATCAGGCTAGGTCTGGAGAAGATGGAGATGACGAAACATGATGTCCTTAACCACCAAACTGTGGGGGAGTTATGTAAGTACCAGTTTTACTCTGTCCAAGCTGCAAGATGATTTAGGAGTGAGAGCTTGTTGTCTTGAGATATGTCTGATGCGGTTCAAGGACGAAGTGAGAACATGTTCTGGATAGCCACACTGGTGAAAGAAATCTGGTATCATGTGGGCCTGATCATGGAAATCAAGACCTTCAGCAAACAAACATCGCAACCTGAGAGGCTGAGAGAAAGGAATAGAGTCCTTGCACGATATTGGGTGAGGGGAGGAGTAGAATAGATAGCTGTGAGAATTAGTGGGTTTATAGTAGACTGAAGTGGTAAGTCCTGAAGGACATATAGTGACAGCAATGTCGAGAAAGTTGACAGAAGTTGTAAAGACATGGGAGGTGAAAGAAATCACAGGATTAAACTTCTTAACCAAACTGATAAAGCTATAAAAGTCATGCACTGGCAGGACGTGACACCGATGCCATCATCAATGTAGCGCCTATAGAAAGCTGGGAAAAGTCAACTATAAGATTCTGTGGCTTTGTGTTCGAAATAACTCATGAACAGACATGTTTAGCTAAAGCCCATTTTGATGCCCATAGCACACGGCTGTTAATTGGTCGAAATAAGGGCCATTGATCTCAAACGAGTTCAAGAACAAGTCGCGAACATAATGGTTGTTGGCAGAGTCAGATCTTGAGGGTGAGATGATAGAAAGTTGGGTTACTCAGATAAGTTATGGCCATCTGAATGTATAAATCTTTTCTCATTTTAAAAATAATATTAATAAAAAAAAAAGATTTTTTGTATGCAATCTTGAAAAAGGCTTTTGTCGAAATAATAGATTGTTTTATGTCTTTCATTTATATCTTGCTTTCTGCCATTCTTGTTTCTGAATATTTCAAGTGCCGTGCTGCGTAGCGTAGGCGATCATTTCTCTTCACAGTTCCCTGTCTTTAGACTTGATTATGAGATCAGCTGGTGACTTTCTTCCTAGCCACATTGACAGCCTGTCCAGTAACTTCTCTCTCTGTCTTTCTCTGTCTCTTCCTCTTCAATTTTTCCAGTTGCCACAATGTGGTCCAAGCTTCTTCTTCTCATGAAATGTCCTATAAATCTCGCTTGTCTGCCTCTGATCTTTGCTATAATTTGCTTTTTAATTCCAGCCTCTCTTAAGACTTCTTTAGTTTCCTTGGCTGTCCATAGTACCTTCAACATCCTTTTTATGAACCACATTTCCATGGCCTCCATTTCTCCTGTACTCTCTTATTCATAGATCATGCTTCACACCAATAAAACAAAACTGGCTTGATGTAACATTTAAGTACTCGGAATCTTGTTTCCATTGATATGGATCTGTTGCACAAGATGTGTCTCATTGTCTGGAATGCTGATTTGGCTTGAGCACGGCTGCTTTTTATTTCGTTGTGACATTTCCCATCAGTTGTTATAATCGTTCCTAAGTTCTTAAATCTATCAACTTGTTTCAGATTTGTGCCATCGATGGTACTGCTACATTTTGGTGGTATTCTTTTCTCTGAGATGCCCATCACTTCAGTATTCTTTTTTTTCAGGCTGAGATCTTTATTTTTACTTTCACGAACCACAACGTCCAGAATAGCCTGTAGCTCCCCTTCACTTTTAGCAATGAAAAATGTGTCGTCTGCATATCTTAAGTTGTTAAGGTTGTACCCGCCAACTGATATTCCTGGCATGTTCTCTATATTTCTCATTATATTTTCGCTGTACAATGAGAAGAACTCCGGAGATAGAACACATCCATGTCTCACTCCCAATTTTATGTCTTGGAGTGCTCCTATTTGGTTCTCAACCTTCATTGCTGCTGATTGCTGCCAGCATATGTTTTTGATGAGTTTCAGATCTTACCCATCTATGTTGATGTCTTCCAGCATTCTTATAATTTCTGTGTTACTCACTTTATCAAATGCTTTACGGTAGTCTATGAAGCATAAGTATAGGTCTATCTTTACTTCTATTGATCTCTCCATCAATGTTATATATATGACGTTACTTGTACTTTTTCCTTCGACGAAGCCGCATTGTTCTTCGGCAATTTCTGGTTTTATTTTGTTCCTGACTCTTTTCATAACAATAAGAAGTAGGATTTTGGTAACATGGCTCATAAGACTAAAAGTTCGATGGTCTTCACATTCAACTGCACCTTGTTTCTTTGGTAGGGCAATTAAAATTGATTGCACAAGGTCTAATGGTACATAGTTACTGTTATAGATGTCATTCAGCAATCTGATAAATTTCTACGCCAAGCTCTCCTATTGCTTCCAATTCTTCCTTGACGATTTTATCTGATCCTGGTGCTTTGTTGTTTTTCATGTGTTTGATGGCTTCTTCGACTTCTGCTTTTAATGTGTGACCAATTATCTAACTCTTTCTATCTTCTTGTAAGTATTTACACGACTGAAGGTATATCAGCAGCCAGCATGAAACTAGGTTATAACGTCCTGTCACATACGCCGCGGAAAAGTCACCTTGACTTGCTTATTTAAGTCAATAGTGAACTGTAACTAGGTCAGGTAGCCAGCTATTTTCCTGGTCTCACGTTTCATGGTCTGGGTTTTTTTTTTTTTTTGGACCTGGCCTAGAGTATTAAATTGTGACACGCTATCTGCATTTCTAACAGCAATGAGAACTACATAAAAGACAGGTCTTAGACACAGGATGTGGAAGAAAAATGTGTGAATTTCTCACTTTTGTTACAGCCAGTTAGTAAGATAGTTGGAGGGCACACTGTACTAATGGAAAGATACTTGAATTTTTAAAAACTTTGTTCTTTATCATGCTACTAACCGCAAGCTAGGATTAGCAACATCACCAAATAAGTGCAGTTTTGTACTCTATGAATCAATTAAAGAACATGCTAACAGCATTCATTCATTCATTTGCATGTCCCTTGCGGAACTCTGCCTCCCTAACAGCACTTATGCCTCTTGGTTGTGAGCAATTTGGCCTGCTGCCGATGCATCCATTCGCAGATCATCAACGATGTCTTGCAGCCATCTTCGCCTTGGTCTTCCTCTCTTTCTTTTTCCTATTATGTACCCTTCCAAGACGGTCTTCTCTAGATTATCATGACCTTTATAGTGTCCAAAATATTTAAGTTTTCTCTCTTTAATCCTCTTTACTAGCCAGCCTTCTTCAATATTAAGTTCTTGTGGTATGGATATATTTGTTCTTTTTTGTGTCCATGATATTTGAATAACTCTTCTGTAGCATTTACATTCAAAGACATTTATGTGTTTCTCAGCTGTTTTGTTAAGTATCCAGGTCTCACGGGCATATGTTGCGATGGAAAAAATGCATGTCCTTAAAAATCTTATTTTTGTGATTCTGTCTGTTCCTCTCCACAGATTCTTTAGTGTAGTCTGTATACAGCTATATGTCTACGTTGCCTATATGTAGTTTGTATACAGCTATGCGTCTACGTTGCCTATATGTAGTTTGTATACAGCTATGTGCCTGCATCGCCAGTGTGTTGTCTGTGTACAGCTAAGTGTGTATATTACCAGTATGAAATCTATCACAAACTGAAGAACGTCTGAATGTAACACGACAAGCCGACCAGCAAGTGTAGCTAATCAAGTTCTGGCTGTTGTCATGATGTAGTTCACGTGAGATTTGATAAGGTCAAGATGAATGTCCTTGTATGACACTAGTTCTCAGGACTGACGAATCAGAGTCTAGTCTACTTCTTCTTTAGTGTCTTTAGACAGAGCATTAGCCTTGTAAGACAGAGGGCTAGCCTTGTAAGACAGAGGACTAGCCTTATAAGACAGAAGACTAGCCTTGCAAGACAGTAAATTGTTTTAATTGAATTTATGTGGCAAAGATAACAGACAAGTCAGATAAATTGCATGTTACAAGATCTTGTTTTAATATATGCCTCATACGACAATGACAGGTTCATTCTTATTACGGGATCTTATCTCATCAACCGAATCCCCTCTTCCAGTTGGAGATAATAGATTACTTCTTGTTACAAGATCTTATCTCATCAACCGCTCCCCCTTCCAGTGGGCGATAATAGGTTCCTTCTTGTTACAAAATCTTATCTCATCAACCCCGCCCCCCCCCCCCCCGTGGGAGATAATAGGTTCCTTCTTGTTACAAGATCTTATCTCATCAACCGCCCCCCCCCAAGTGGGAGATAACAAGTTCTCTCATGTTACAAGATCTTATCTCATCAACCGCCCCACCCCCAGTGGGAGATAATACGTTCTCTCATGTTACAAGATCTTATCTCATCAACCCCGCCCCCCAGTGGGAGATAACAAGTTCTCTCATGTTCCAAGATCTTATCTCATCAACCCCGCCCCCTCCCCCTAGTTGGAGATAATAGGTTCCTTCTTGTTACAAGATCTTATCTCATCAACCCCGCCCCCCCCCCCCAGTGGGAGATAATAGGTTCCTTCTTGTTACAAGATCTTATCTCATCAACCCCGCTCCCCACAGTGGGAGATAACAAGTTCTCTCATGTTACAAGATCTTATCTCATCAACCCCGCCCCCTCCCCCAGTGGAAGATAATAGGTTCTTCTTGTTACAAGATCTTATTTCATCAACCCCGCGCCCCCCCCCCCCCGTTGGAGATAACAAATTCTCTCATGTTACAAGATCTTATCTCATCAACCGCCCGCCCCCCTTCCAGTGGAAGATAATAGGTTTCTTCTTGTTACAAGATCTTATCTCATCAACCCCACCCCCCCCCCCCCAGTGGGAGATAATAGGTTCCTTCTTGTTACAAGATCTTATCTCATCAACCCCACCCCCCCCCCAGTGGGAGATAATAGGTTCCTTCTTGTTACAAGATCTTATCTCATCATCCACCTCCCCCCTACCCCGTGTGGGAGATAACAGGTTCTTTCATCTTAAAACATAGTGTGTTATCAAACTCTCCACTTGGAGATGATAAGTTCCTTTCTGCCTTGGGTGTAGGTTCGATCTTCAGGAATATTTAAAGTATGTTACAAAACTTTATCAAGCTTATAAAGTGTGTTACAAGACTTCATCATCTTTCTAAAGTGTGTTGCAAAACTTCCCAATGCTTATAAAATTTGTTACAAAACTTATTGGTTTTTTCAAAAGTGTGTTACAAAACTTCATCTAAAGTGTTATGAAACACGATTATGAAACATTTCATTTGTATTTTTTTAATGCAGTCACTCGATGGCAACAATAGGCCAGAAAACAATTTAAAGAAGTACAGCATGACAAAATGTTCACTTATTTTACAAAATCTAAATTTTAATACACCAAAGCAGAGACACTGCATTTTCTGAAAGAAAAATGAAGAATATTTATGGCTGTATGTGTGTCGTCATTATGTAAATGTACATGGCATGCATATCACCAGTTGTACAAGCTGACAACCTGTAAACAGTTCATATAAACACTGGTGTAATACCTAGAACAACCCAGGACATTAAAAACAGTAACTTGGTGCTTGAAGAGCACAGAGAAACTCATCGCCATCTTAAACATCACAAATATTTATTATATGGAACTTGATGATGATTAGAATGAGTCAAACAGACAAAAATAGTTACACCTCAAACAATACAGAAATTCAGCACGATGAAGATTCTGGGCAGTTAAGCTGGCTAAAGACTAAGTTAACCTTATGGGAATCCATAAAACTACCACATAACTCAAATAAACAACTAACACAAGTAGAGTCTAATTAGATTCTTTTGAAAACAAATGCCTAAGGAAAATACTCGGCATCAAGTGGAACGAATTCAAGAACAATGCAGAGATAAGACAGATGACTGAACAACAACCAGTCTCATGGGTGATCCTGAAAAAGAAGTGAACATATGTTGGTTATATGATGATCAGAGAATCCCAAAACAAGCTATCAAGTGGAACACAACAGGCCGAAGAAAAAGGGGCAGACCGCGTGAAGCTCTGAAGAGAACGTTATTAAGAGAGGCCAAATTACAGGCATAAAATCCTTTGATGAGGTTGAAAGACTCGCCGAAGACAGGAAAAATTGGCGAACTACTTTGCGGGCCCTATGTGACGTTTAACGGCACAGGAAGGATATAAGATAAGATAACACAAGTAACATTCTAACAACACTCACTCTCTCAAATCTAACTGAAAAACTCAAGTAACATTCTAACAACACTCACTCTCTCAAATCTAACTTTAAACACAAGTAACATTCTAACAACACTCACTCTCTCAAATCTAACTGAAAAACTCAAGTAACATTCTAACAACACTCACTCTCTCAAATCTAACTGAAAAACTCAAGTAACATTCTAACAACACTCACTCTCTCAAATCTAACTGAAAAACTCAAGTAACATTCTAACAACACTCACTCTCTCAAATCTAACTGAAAAACTCAAGTAACATTCTAACAACACTCACTCTCTCAAATCTAACTGAAAAACTCAAGTAACATTCTAACAACACTCACTCTCTCAAATCTAACTTTAAACACAAGTAACATTCTAACAACACTCACTCTCTCAAATCTAACTGAAAAACTCAAGTAACATTCTAACAACACTCACTCTCTCAAATCTAACTGAAAAACTCAAGTAACATTCTAACAACACTCACTCTCTCAAATCTAACTTTAAACACTAGTAACATTCTAACAACACTCACTCTCTCAAATCTAACTGAAAAACTCAAGTAACATTCTAACAACACTCATTCTCTCAAATCTAACTGAAAAACTCAAGTAACATTCTAACAACACTCACTCTCTCAAATCTAACTGAAAAACTCAAGTAACATTCTAACAACACTCACTCTCTCAAATCTAACTGAAAAACTCAAGTAACATTCTAACAACACTCACTCTCTCAAATCTAACTTGAAACACAAGTAACATTCTAACAACACTCACTCTCTCAAATCTAACTGAAAAACTCAAGTAACATTCTAACAACACACACTCTCTCAAATCTAACTTTAAACACAAGTAACATTCTAACACGACCTCAGTCTCTCAAATCTAATTTGAAACACAAATAACATCCTAACATGACATCAAAGGATCCGTTCTTGCTTCTCTGCCTTTTCCTATCTACATCAATGATCTTCCACTTCATCTAGAAAAGTCGTCTTGTGATCTTTTTGCTGATGACTGCACAGTTTACATTAGTGACAATGACTGTATTAATTTTGAGTTAACTCTTCAGTATGAAGTAAACAGTCTAATTGACTGTAGCAACTGCAACAGAATGTTCATAAACACCAGCAAAACAAAATCCATGCTCGTTACAACAAGACAGAAAATGACAAATTCACCAGCAACAAAACTACAGCTCCATGCTGGAATTTCAAAGATAGAGAATATTCATTTATTTACATGTCCCTTGTTGTCTCTTACAGCACTCCTCTAGGCCTCTCAATTAAGCAAGTACCTTGCTGCTGGTGCATCCATTTGCAGATCATCAACGATGTCTTGCATCCATCTTCACCTTGATCTTCCTCTCTTTCTTTTTTTCCCATTCTGTACTCTTCGAAGACGGTCTTCTCTAGATTATCATGATGTTTAATGTGTCCAAAATATTTAAGTTCTTTTTGTTTAATTCTCTTTACTAGCCAGCCTTCTTCAATATTAAGTTCTTGTAGTATGGATATATTTGTTCATTTTTGTGTCCATGATATTTGAAGAACTCTTCTGTAGCATTTACATTTAAAGGAATTTACTATACTCATTAAAAATATGTACATAATTTGTTAAGTGTCCAGGTCTCACAGGCATATGTTGTGATGGGAAAGATGCATGCCCATGAAAATCTTATTTTTGTAGTTCTGTCTGTTCCTCTCCACAGATTATTTAGTTGTTTTACTTTCTAAAGAGCGATAGATGTCCTTTGGTCCTTCATTGTATCTCCATTATTAGTTAGTAGTGATCCAAGATATTCACAACTCTCCACTTCTTCCAGTTTTTCCTCATTGATGCATATTTCAGCTGCTTTGTTTGTTTTGTCAGTTGCCATCAATTTAGTTTTCTTTGCATTAAGATAGATGTTTTGCTCTTCGCTGTTCTTATGGACTGACATAATTAGTTTTTCCATTCCTTTTTGTGTTGTGAACAGTAATACTGTGTCATCTGCATATCCTAGTATTTCATAACCTTCAAATGTTATCTTATATCTTATCTTATATCCTTCCTGTGCCGTTAAACGTCACATAGGGCTCGCAAAGTAGTTCGTCAATTTTTTCTGTCTTCGGCGAGTCTTTCAACCTCATCAAAGGATTTTATGCCTGTTAATTTGGCCTTTCTTAATAGTGTCCTCTTTAGAGTTTCATGCGGTCTGCCTCTTTTTCTTCAGCCTGTTGTGTTCCACTTGATAGCTTATTTTGGAATTCTCTGATCATTTCTTCTCATCAAGTGACCAACATATGTCCATCTCCTTTTCCTGATCACCCATGAGACTGGTTGTTGTTCAGTCATCTGTCTTATCTCTGCATTGTTCTTGAATTCATTCCACTTGATGCCGAGTATTTTCCTTAGGCATTTGTTTTCAAAAGAATCTAATTTCTTCTCTTCTTCTTCTTCGTTCGCTTCTACCACCAAAACCGCACTGCGATCCTACTGAATTTACACCTGTGGTCCTCGTTAGGTCCCGTGGTCTCCTGTGTGGTCCCCGAAAGGACCACACGAGATCCACTAGAGGACCACAAGGGGTTCAGAGTATCACAGGGCTTTATCCTGTATTCTTGGTGGGTCTCGGAAGCGGTATTGCGTGACACCGTGGTTTTCATTGCACCAGTTTAGTCTAGGGTTGGACTTTCTCACCGGAAGACCTCGACGTGTTTAGGATATCAGTGCATCCCCGCTGGGTGAGAGGCGGTAACCCACCCAGGCCAGAGTTGGACCTTCTCACCGGAAAACCTCGACGTGTTTTGAGATACCCGTGTATCACCGCCGGGTGAAAGGTGATTGCCCATCCAGTCCAGAGTTGGACTTTCTCACCGGAAAACCTCAGCGTGATTAGGATACGCAAACATCCCCGCCGGGTGAGAGGTGGTTGCCTATCTAGACTGCCCTGGTCCAGTGTCTCCGACTTCAGCATTTTGCGGTCGTGGCCGCTACCCTTCCTAGTTGTGACCAGGATGGAGCTTTTGTCCAGGAGGACGAATCCTCGCCACTAGTGACTTCCACCCCTGGATTGAGCCGGTTTAGGCATATTATCCCAGTATGGGCGTGTTTGGGACGTGACCGACCTCTAGAGCAGAGGTACTGTGACATGCATAGCCTTCAAGATTCACCCCTGGTGTGAGCCGGTTTAGGCATATTTCACCGGTTTGGGTGTATATCAGGCGTGACCGACCTCTAGAGCGGAGGTGGCATGACATGTCTAGCCATCAAGTTCCACCCCTGGTGTGTGCCGGTTTAGGCATATTTCACCAGTGTGGGTGTATTTCGGACGAGCTGGCCTCTAGAGCAGAGGTGCCGTGGTATGTATAGCTCTCGTAGCGATGCTACTGGACATACCGATTAAACTTCACTTTATCTTTTCCTTCACCTTTTCACATCGGCGCCGCACAGCAACCTTTATTTCTTTTCTGCATTTCTTCCTTGACCGGGAGTAGCTTCACTCCACGCGCGGCATTTGAAGAGTCTCGCCAGCAGTGTCTTAACCTCTAGGACAAGCCGGTTCATGCATTTCACCTGATATGACTGCACTCAGGACGTGGCCGACCTCCAGACCAGAGGTGCCGTTTTTGACTGTTTGCTTCGCTTTATCCTTTCTACCACCTTTTCCATAGTGATGCTGCTCGGCAACCTCATTTGTACCTTTCTTCATTGGCCGGGAGGAGCACCGCTGCACGCACGGCAACTGAAAAATCTCGCCAACAGCGGCAGATGAGCAACCAAACGTGCCATTCATCTACCCTAAGTATCTGGTTTTCAGGCGCCAGATATTCGCCCTCGCCCCTTCTCCTGTCAGTTTAAACAGTTCTGCCACGGGAAGGCCAGGAGCTGGACTTGACTGCCAGAGGCTGTTTGAGATGCATTTAGTCCTTAGAACCGGCATCTTTCCTCAATATATACTGTATATGTGAGGGTGGAATTGTTTGAACGATACATTTCCCATTCAGGTATATATACAGCAGTTAGTTCACATGTTTCTCATGCCAACTAATGGGATTCACTTCTAAGCTAAGGAGGTCCTCTTAGAATGGTAGAGAGATTACCAGGCATAGCAATGACTGCTTCACCCTATAGCAGATGTACACATGTCAAACTTAACAAATAATGGTATCAGATCTCTTCTGCTACTGTTGTGAGGAGCTGGGCCTCAGGTCTAATATGAGTTGTGGTGTCTGACAAACTGTCATACTTCTTCTTCTTCTTTGTTGCTCAATCATAGACTGACACCAATCTCTCTCACAACGCAGCAGTCCCTCTCTGGTTTTCAACATCACCATGGAGCATCTCTTTTGGGGGGGGGGTGTTAGCCAGGCCCTTTGGCCGAGTGCTCTGTGTAGGTAACAACTATAGAAAATGTAATACAGTGTCTGCTGCTCTTTGCTGCAGGCGCATAGGTCCTTTGAACTAATCTTCAGCTTTTGAAATGGATGCCGTCTCAGTCTGCAATGCCCTGCTCTCAGATGTAAGATTATAGCTTGGTCATATCTTATAAGTTTATAGTATTCATCATTTGTTTCTGCCCTGTGATAATGTTTTATCCATTTGTCTTTATATATGGTTTAGTCTATTCTCAAGGTAAAAGTCCGGTTTTCATGCCATTAAGGCATATTAGGGATACATTGTTAGGCCTGTATTTCAACGACCTTTGGCACATGAAAGTGTGATGTGGTCAGTATCATGCCTGTCTGCATTTACCTTCCCAAATTTCTCAGGTAGCCATTTTTAAAGGCTGAGTTGACGTCAGGGCCTTTTTGGTGTGTACCAGAAAAAAAAACCACTGTCAAGACTTCATCCCGGTACTACCAGATTCTTTAGTCTATTCTGTCAAATTTAATTTCCCAAGCTTTTCTTTTACCGTTTTATTTACTACATGCGGAAGCAAAGAGAACTGGTAAAACAATGGCATGGTTATAAAGACTGACCAATCAATCAAATCTGGCAAGACTCTTATCCTTCTGTTCCAACAGTGCCGTTCCTATTCCTGTTAGCAACAGACTGGATTATGAAAATGGCTACATAACAAAACAGAAACTGAATACAGTGGACTCCTTGGACACAACAACTCAAAGACCTGGATTTTGTGGATGCCTTGGCAATGCTATCACATAATCAACAACATTTACAAAAAAACCAAAAAAACCAACAGAGTGCCAAAAATATCAGTACAAGCTGAAATAAAAATAAACAAATGTAAAACAAAAATTCTCAGGATAAACACAGCCAACACAAGTTCAATCACCTCAGAAGGTAAGAAATTAGAAGAAGTAGACACATTCACACATCTCGGCAGCATTATATACAGAAAACATGGTACAGAAGCAGAAATTAAAACAAGAATTGGGAAAGCTAGAGTAGTTACAGCTGGGAAACATTTGTAAGGCCAAGAGAATACCCCTAACAAAAGAACTTACACTGTTCAATACAAACATCAAATTAGTCCCATTGTATGGATCAGAAACATGTACAGTATCTGCCAAAAGTACCAAGAGACTGCAGACCATTGTTAACACCTGCCTAAGGAAGATCCTTCACATTAGATGGCCAGATATCAGCAATGAAGAGCTGTGGCAGAAAAACCAACTCTCTCTCTCTTACATATCCTTCCCGTGTCGTTAAACGTCAGATAGGGCTCGCAAAAGTAGTTCGCCAATTTTTCCTGTCTTCGACAAGTCTTTCAACATCATCAAGTGATTTTATGCCTGCTAATTTGGCCTCTTAACAATGTCCTCTTCAGAGTTTCAAGCGGTCTACCTCTTTATCTTTGGCCTGTTGTGTTCCACTTGATAGCTTGTTTTGGGATTCTCTGATCATTTCTTCTCATCAAGTGATTAACATATGTCCATCTCCTTTTCCTGATCACCCATGAGACTGTTGTTCAGTCATCTGTCTTATCTCTACATTTTTCCTAAATTCGTTCCACCTGATGCCAAGTATCTTCCTTAGGCATTTGTTTTCAAAAGAGTCTAATCTCTTCTCTATTTCCTTACCTATTTCCTTATAATCAACTCACAGTGAAAGAAATGATAATGAAAAGATGTTGGAGATGGATAGGACATATACAGTCTTCCACAAACGAAACCAGACAAGCTCTCACCTGGAATACATAGGGTAAGAGGAAATAAGGAACACCTAGAAATACCTGGCAAAAAGTCTTCAATCAGAGATCAAAAGGTCGACTACAACTGGAAACAGAAGAAGCAGTACTTGATAGAAATAGATGAAGAGCCCTTGTTGACGGCTTATGTACCAGCTAGAGATAAAGAAGATGAGGAAAGAGAGAAGGAAAGCTCCAAATGTGTTTCCCAGTATTCAGATTGGCTAACAGAATAGGGCTCTCTATAGTTCCTCTGGTAGTGGAGTTTGTTGAGAGCCCCAGTTTTGGGTCTATCCCAAGTCTTCCGTCAAGCTGCTACAATCCACTCCTGTGCTGTTACTGTGTTCATTTTTACAAAACTGGGCGCAAAGAAAATCCTGCTTGTAGTTCCACGGGGCCAAAACGGTAACAATAATTACTGTATGCGTTGTGGTTTTAAAATTTACACTTATTTTGAAAAAACTGCAGGTAATATAGATCCACAACAGTCGTTAATAATGGTACAAGGCCAATCGATTTGTGTCAGCTACTATGATAACAACGAACTAAAATCTATATTATTGTCCCTAAAGGTATCAATACAATCAGGAAACATGCTTTGTGGCATCAATCAATGAATCCCCTTAGAAACAGAACTAACTTACGTATGAAACACTCTCATTTTCATTGTCTGTCTCAACGCGGTCCTTCGTACTGTCTCCATCTTTACCGGTCGTAGCTTCTTTTGCTGTTTGATCAACAACATCATCTTTCTCTGAATCTTTTTGTTCCTTTTTACTTTTTTTCGAACTTCCGTTGGAATCTACATCTCCTGCTCGTTTCTTGGGAGGCATAGTTGGTGATTTAGTTTTGGAAACGGGTCAAAGAGAAGCCACAACAAACGGAGCAGAAACAGGAACCGCCAAGCGATTCGTGCCCCCGGGGAAATTTTCTAATTTCTTTTCTATTTCTTTAGTTGTTTTCCAGCTTTCGCATGCATAAATAATGAGGGTGGATATTACATTGGAACTGAATAGTCTTAACTTGGTTTTTGTGCTTATAACTTTTGAATTCCATATGTTCTCAAGATTCTTGAAGATCGATGCTGCTTTTGCAATTCTGATTCTAACTTCCTTTCTAGTGTCACCATCCTGGTCTATGTAGCTGCCAAGGTATGCAAATTGATTGACTTCTTCAATATCTGTCCCTTCTATGTGTATTTTTCCAATTTGGTTGAGAGGAATTTTCATTATTTTTGTTTTGTCCTTGTTAATTTCAAGTCCTATTTTGCTAGCCAGTGAAGACAGGCTATCTGTTTTTTCTTGCATGGAATTCATGTTATTACTGATAAGAGTTATATCATCAGCAAAATCAAGATCTTCTAGTTGGGTCCCATGTACCCAGTCAATACCTGTGTTACCTGTGCAGCATTTTTTCATTATAAAGTCTATTGTAATCCCAAAAAGTAAAGGAGACAGTATACATCCTTGTTTCACGCATGTTTCAATCTGGAACCATTCACTCATCCCTTCTTCTGTCTTGACTGCACAACCATATCCATTGTATAAGTCCTTAATGATGTTGACAATTTTAGATGGTGTTCTATATAGACATAAAATTCTCCATAATGAATCTCTGTGTATGCTATCAAATGCCTTTTTAAAATCTATGAAGTTCAGTATTAATGGTTTCTGCTTTTCAATATGTTCTTCAAGTATTATTCTGAGAATAAAGATCTGGTCGAGGCAGCTTCTCCCTTTTCGAAATCCTGCTTGTTCCTCTCTCATTGTAGTATCCACTATATCTTTGAGTCTATTCAAAATGATGGCATAGTAATATTCTTTGTCTACATTTTCTCTAAAATTCCTCATTTATTTTCAGTATACAAGTTAAATAAATAAGGTGACAATATGCACCCCTGATGGACCCCTTGTTTTATGTCAAACCAAGTTGTTGTTTCACCATTTATTCTTACTGCTGCTTGTTGGTCTAGATACAGCATTGATGTGAATTGTATCAAATGTGTTGGAAATCCTATTTTTTCCATTATTTCCCAAAGTTTCTGGTGTTGTACACAGTCAACTGCCTTTGAGCAGTCTATAAAAGATAAATATAGATTCACATTAAACTCTTTGCATTTCTCTATTATTAATCTTATATGATCTCTTGATCCTCTTCCTTGCCTAAAAACAGCTTGAACCATATTTACTTCTTCTTCTATTATCTTACAAAGTCTACCTATTATGATTTTTAACAGAATTTTACTGGCATGACTAATCAGGGCAACAGTTCTTCAGTTTGTGCATAATTTCAGGTTACTCTTTTTTGGCAGTGGTATGAATACAGTTTTTTTTCCATTCTTTTGGCCAAATACCTGAATGCTATATCTTTTTACATAGTTCATGATAGATTGTTGCACATTCCTTTCCTCTTGCTTTAATAAGTTCAGCTGTTATCTCACCACATCCTGGTGATTTACTATTTTTCAGATTCTTTATTGCCCATAAAACTTCTTCTATTGTCGGTTCAGGTTCTTTTCCTCCAATAATAATTCACACTGTTGATTTCTGCTTTCACAGTCAGTTGTTTCATACATTCCTCTGTAATATTCCTTCCATCTTTCTAGAATTTCTCTCTGTTAAGGTTTTCCCCATCTCATCACAAATTAAATTTAGCTTAGGTGTGACATTTCTCATCAATGTCTTCATTTCTTTAGAGAATGTTAGTGAACATAAAACCCTAGGTCTCATGATTGACCACCACCTCGGCTAGAATTGTCATCTAACCAAACTCATTGCAGAAAAAGTTTACCAGTTTGCCAAAATGAAACAGTTTCTTGACACATACACTAGGAAAATAAACTACATATAAAAAATACAAACATATATGGACTACTGTTCCACAATCTGGTTGCTCCATATAAAACATTAAAAGATTTTACTCATTCCAAAAACGAGCAGCAGAGTTTATAGACAACAAACATGCAGCACATATTGCAAATAAGGGCTACCATATCTTGACATTCTACCCCTTAAGAAAAAATTTATATTCAACAAAACACAGTTAATTCATAAAATTCTATCACACAGTGCTCCCTCAACCCTATTTATGGCCATTATTCAAATGATCAGAGAATCCCAAAACAAGCTATCAAGTGGAACACAACAGGCCGAAGAAAAAGGGGCAGACCGCGTGAAACTCTGAAGAGAACATTATTAAGAGAGGCCAAGTTAACAGGCATAAAATCCTTTGATGAGGTTGAAAGACTCGCCGAAGACAGGAAAAATTGGCGAACTACTTTGCGAGCCCTATGTGACGTCTAACGGCACGGGAAGGATATAAGATATAAGATATAAGATTCAAATTTAACCCAAAACACACTCAACACTTAAGCAATTGAATTCTCCCAAAACCAAGACTTGACATGTTCAAAAAAAGCTGCCCATTTTTGGAATATCCTATCAACTCATGTAAAATTTGTAAGTAATATTCATTCTTATAACAAAAACTATGTCAATATCTGTTTGAGATGGACTATATGCCTCCCTAATATGTATATGTGTTTGTGCATACTTTATATATATGTATGAATAGGTGTAGGTATGTATATGTATGTGTGTATATAGCTATGTATGTGTGTATATAGCTATGTTTGTGTGCATACATGTGTATTGTATGTATGTTTGTATGAGCATATATGTAGGTGTGTATGTGCACATCTTTATGTGTACATACATACATGCGTATGTGGACATATATATGTGTACGCATGTGAATGTATGTGTGTATATGTACATGTGTGGGTTTATATGTAGTATGTGTGTGTAAATAAATGCATCAGTATGTATTTACTTTAAGAACAGTATAGGCATATGTACTGTCAAAGTCTCAATTAGTTCAATCCAAAGTATGACTTAATTGTTGTATCTATTATATTGCTGTTATAAAAATGTCTGAATGTAAAATGAATGTGACCATGTAATAAAGTTTATTTCACATAGTTGCATAAAGCAGAATGTGGAGTGTATGGAAAGAAAGGGTTTATTAATTATTTATTGTATGTTTTTTCATGCATATTATGTTCAATAACGAATGCTAAATATCTGTGACTGAATGAAAGCTGTATGATGAAGGTCAGAACAGTAGGTGGGTCTGCGTGCCAAATTCTTAACTCTTCAAAACTAAAGTTTGTTCGTTCACTCTCTCAAATCTAACTTGAAACACAAATAACATCCTAACACAACCCCATTCTTTCAAATCTAACTTGAAACACAAATAACATCCTAACACAACCCCATTCTTTCAAATCTAACTTGAAACACAAATAACATCCTAACACAACCCCATTCTTTCAAATCTAACTTGAAACACAAATAACATCCTAACACAACCCCATTCTCTCAAATTTAACTTGAAACACAAGTAACATCCTAACACAACCCCATTCTTTCAAATCTAACTTGAAACACAAGTAACATCCTAACACAACCCCATTCTCTCAAATTTAACTTGAAACACAAATAACATCCTAACACAACCCCATTCTCTCAAATTTAACTTGAAACACAAATAACATCCTAACACAACCCCATTCTTTCAAATCTAACTTGAAACACAAATAACATCCTAACACAACCCCATTCTCTCAAATTTAACTTGAAACACAAATAACATCCTAACACAACCCCATTCTTTCAAATCTAACTTGAAACACAAATAACATCCTAACACAACCCCATTCTCTCAAATTTAACTTGAAACACAAGTAACATCCTAACACAACCCCATTCTTTCAAATCTAACTTGAAACACAAGTAACATCCTAACACAACCTCACACTCTTAAATCTAACTTGAAAATCATCTGGGCTAGCAATTTCTCAATTCACACGCCCAGAGAAAATTCTACTTTTCCAGTGTAAAATATTGACTTGCACGCCCTAGTTCACTGTGAACTCATGGACGAGTAAAATGAAATTGTTAATTCAAGGACAGTTACTACTAGGTTGTCCACCTTTTCATAACAAATACTGGTACATATTATTTCGTTCAAGTGACTAATATTATGATGACTTTTTTTTTTCACTTCATGGGTTATTTTCACCTGCTGCATATGTTCTAGTTCAGCAGTAATTTGATTATTATATTCCACTGTGTAATTTAAATGTTCTGTTATGTTAATATCCTTAGCAAAACTGGAACACTATTTACATCAAATAAAGACCAAAAGCAAAGATGGGCTGAACACTTCCATGAAATACTCAATCGACCACACCCAAAAGAATTGTTAAACCTTGAAACAGACTTACCAGCCCCGCAACTAAATGTCAACCAGATGAAATTAAATTGCATGAAACTGAAACAGCATTGAATTTAATGGCTAACAACAAAGCTGCAGGTGAAGATGAAATAACAGCCGAAATGATAAAAGCTATCAATAGTGACAACATGAGACAACTACAGAGAATGTTTAACAAGATTTGGAAAGAAGAAAAGGTCCCTTCTAATTGGAAGAAAGGAATCATTGTTAAAATACCAAAAAAGGGCAACCTTAGTGACTGTAACAACTGGAGAGGAGTAACCTTAATATCAGTTGTGTCAAAAGTATTTTGCAAGGTCATTTTGAATAGATTTAAATATATATTGGATACTGCAATGAGAGAAGAACAAGCAGGATTTTGAAAAGGGAGAAGCTGTATCAACCAGATCTTTATTCTCAGAATGATACTTGAAGAACATATTGAAAAGCAGAAACCATTAATACTGAACTTCATAGATTTTAAAAAGGCATTTGATAGCATACACAGAGATTCATTATGGAGAATTTTATGTCTATATAGAACACCATCTAAAATTGTCAACATCATTAAGGACTTATACAATGGATATGGTTGTGCAGTCAAGACAGAAGAAGGGATGAGTGAATGGTTCCAGATTGAAACATGCGTGAAACAAGGATGTATACTGTCTCCTTTACTTTTTGGGATTACAATAGACTTTATAATGAAAAAATGCTGCACAGGTAACACAGGTATTGACTGGGTACATGGGACCCAACTAGAAGATCTTGATTTTGCTGATGACATAACTCTTATCAGTAATAACATGAATTCCATGCAAGAAAAAACAGATAGCCTGTCTTCACTGGCTAGCAAAATAGGACTTGAAATTAACAAGGACAAAACAAAAATAATGAAAATTCCTCTCAATCAAAATGGAAAAATACACATAAAAGGAATAGATATTGAAGAAGTCAATCAATTTACATACCTTGGCAGCTACATAGACCAGGATGGTGACACTAGAAAGGAAGTTAGGATCAGAATTGCAAAAGCAGCATCGATCTTCAAGAATCTTGAGAACATATGGAATTCAAAAGTTATAAGCACAAAAACCAAGTTAAGACTATTTAATTCAAATGTAATATCCACCCTCATTTATACATGTGAAAGCTGGAAAACAACTAAAGAAATAGAAAAGAAATTAGACTCTTTTGAAAACAAATGCCTAAGGAAAATACTTGGCATCAAGTGGAATGAATTCAAGAACAATGCAGAGATAAGACAGATGACTGAACAACAACCAGTCTCATGGGTGATCAGGAAAAGGAGATGGACATATGTTGGTCACTTGATGAGAAGAAATGATCAGAGAATTCCAAAACAAGCTATCAAGTGGAACACAACAGGCCGAAGAAAAAGAGGCAGACCCGCATGAAACTCTAAAGAGGACATTATTAAGAGAGTCCAAATTAACAGGCATAAAATTCTTTGATGAGGTTGAAAGACTCGCCGAAGACATGAAAAATTGGCAAACTACTTTGCGAGCCCTATGTGACATTTAACGGCACAGGAAGGATATAAGATATAAGATAAGATATGTTAATATATTATCTTCTTTTTCTTCTTCTGCATTCGATGTTGTTGGTCACATTAGATTCTGATCGGGCAAAGCCCACATTCCTCTCGAGATCCTGAAAGGAGCTTCAAAGCTTTTGCCCCAAGCTTGTGTCCTCTGGCCATGTCTCACGCCTCAGGTCCACATGGTTTGAGCACTCTTGAAGGATATATTCTGGACTCGACTCCACTGCCACATGGACACTCGTCTGTGTGAGACATTTTGAGTCGATGTGGATGGGTCTGTAGTCTGCAATGGCCTTTCCTTAGGCGAAAGAGGATGGTTTGCTGATGTCTTTGTATTTGGTGTATTGCGTCTCGTTTGTTGTTGCATTTCAGTCGTTTCTTCCTTTCAGATATGCGCTGGTTCCAGATTATAGTTTTCACCTCTTGGTAGTTTACTGGATGATTTGTTTGGTCGTGATTGGTTTCAGCTTTTGATAGGGTATCAGCTAATTCATTGCCAACTATTCCACAGTGGGATGTTCTTCTTACTCTTCTTCTCCATTCACTTCTACCACCAAGACCGCCCCGTGATCCTACTGAATTTACTCCTGTGGTCCTTGATAGCACCAAAAGAGATCCCCGAGAGGACCACAAGAAGTTCAGAGTATTGCGGCTTGGGCCTGTATTCTCTGTGGGTCACAGAAGCGGGATTGCGTGACACTGGGTTTCGTTGCACCAGTTTAATCTAGAGTTGGACTTTCTCACCGGAAAACTTCGACGTGGTTTGAATATCAGGATATCCCCACCGGGTGAGAGGTTGTTGCTCATCCAGCCAAGCGTTGGACTTTCTCATCGGAAAACCTCAGCATGATTAGGATACATATATATCCCCGTCGGGTGAGAGGTGGTTGCCTATCTAGACTGCACTGGTCCAGTGTCTCCGACTTCAGTATTTTGTGGTCGTGGTCGCTACCCTTCCTAGTTGTGACCAGGACGGAGCTTTTGTCCAGGAGAACGAATCCTCGCCACTAATAAGTTTCAGCGCTGGGTTAAGCCGGCTTAGGCGTATTATCCCAGTATGGGCGTATTTAGGACGTGATCGACCTCTACAGCGGAGGTACCATGACATGAGTAATCATCAAGTTCCACACCTGGGTTAAGCCGGTTTGGGCATATTTCACCAGTATGGACGTGGCCGGCCTCTAGAGTAGAGGTGCCGTGGTATGAGCAGCTCTCACCGCGAGACTACTGGACATACCGATTAAACTTCATTTTATCCTTTCCATCACCTTTTTCACAGCGGCGCAGCAGGGCAACCCTAATCGCATTTTCACATTTTCTTCATTGGCCGAGAGGAGTTTCATCCATGCGCCGCAGCCGACGAATCTCGCCAGCAGTGTCTTAGTTTAACCCCTGGGTTAAGCTGGTTTAGCCAATCTGCCCTAGTATGGGTGTATACAGGACGTGACCGGCCTTTAGAGCAGAGGTGCTGTGATTTGAGTACCCCTGACCTCGAGACTACAGGTTACTTCACTTAAATCTTTGCCTCACCTTTTTCACGCCGGCGCGACGCAGCAACCCTGATCGCATTTTTCTTACTTGGCCGGGAGGTGTTTCACCCCACACACGCAGCTGAAGAATCTCGCCAGCAGCGAGTTTTAAATCAGAGTTTTCCCAACCAAGACTCTTATCTACGCGAAGCGTCTGGTTTTCATGTGCCAGATATTCGCCTTTCGCCCCTTTTCCTGTCAGTTTAAACAGTTCCACCACGAGATAACCAAGAGCTGGACTTGGATTGTCAAAGGCTATTTGAAACGCACGTCTTGGAGACATTTAATTGGAGTGGAGAGCGTATCCCCCACCCCACCTCCGGCTATAACAGTCCTTAGAACCCCACAGTGGGATGATACCCATTGTATGGCCACGGTTGTTGACAGTGTAAGGTGCTTCAATTCTGTTGTGAATTTCTGTATGTTTGCCTGTGGGTTGTTCATTGTTTTTAGTGATTCTAGAAGTACTCTGCAGTCTGTGAAGAAGGATATTTTGGGTGGCAGCTGGCGGTTTTCTGTTTGAAGTATTCTGAGGGCTTCAAGGAAGGCTGTTGTTTCTGTCCTGCAGTTCAAGGAAATCTTTCCCGTCACAAAGGCCTTTTTGGTTTGTCTCCCATCTGTGTATCTTATGTAAACACCCCCACCTCCATTTTTTACTGCTTTTTCTGCAGCCACATATGTGTATATATGTGCCCTTTCCGCTAAGCTGTATTTGTTGTTAATCAGCCCTTGGGTCAGTGTCTTCATCTGAAATCCTTTTTTGCGCATGCCTGGTATTTTAATATATTAGATTTTTGCTGCACAATTGTGACATAATCACTCTGTTACATTGTGTATTTAGATGGATCTATTATATTGTGTATTCAGACAATATATTATTCTGTTATATTATGTAATTAGATCGTTTTTGTTAGTTTTATTTCTAAAACAAAGAGAAGAGAACTCAGTGTCTGAAAGAAAACTTCTGCTTGTGCTGTCCTGTCATGACCAGGTGTCTTTCTCCCCAAAAAAGACTAACCTAAATGAGCATTTCATTTCTATGTTCACTCTGATAAACATGGCTGGTCGTGAGTTAGTGAAAAATGGTTTGTACCTTGTGTGTGACAGGAGTAAGAAAACAGAACAATCTAAAGTTGGCAAAGTTTTGAGGTAAGTATACTGTTCAAAAACAAAAAAAATGCAACACTACTGTAGTCGTAATGGGCACCAAATTTCAAACCTATATCACAAGTTTATTTTACATAATTAATGTTTCAATTTTTACATGGAGAAACTTTAAGACTTTACAATGAAATGATGTTCATTAAATTTGGTTTGGACTTTTATTATTTGCGACTGGTGTGCAAACTTTGCTGGTGCATAAGATATATTTTTGTAGATAATTGGGGAGGAATAGTTATCCAGCTGTTTCAACAGTCCCCTTGGCAACGTACTACTGTGCTGCGTGGCCAAGATCTAGCTTCCCCCTCATAACCGCCAACCCAGGTTCTCTTCTCCTAAGTATACTGTATGCCAGTGATACATCATTCTACATTAATCCAAACACATTACATCAACATGCAATACAAATTACCAAGTCCGCATATTAAATATACAACAATTTATTAATCTTCACTACACATATCGTAGTATACAACAATTGACACTACATCCACAGGACATACAGCATATGTCAATCAAAATGGCAACAAAGTATGATATCAATATAATAGATAACTTATCATGTGAGCATTAACTAAGTCTGATGGACCCGTGGTCTTTGGCTCTCCTGGCCCCAAAAGTAGGACATACTATAAATCTAGTCGTGCCATTCCACTTATGTCCAATGCTGCTACGGTACATCTCTATATCTCCACGAATCACTATGTGCCAGTGCACTTCTTCATATATCCATGAATCATAATATGTATGTGCCAGTGGACTTCTTCATATATACACGAATCATAATATATATGTGCCAATGCACTCCTCCATGCAATTACCACTGCCATGGCCTACCAACCTAATCTCCACGAATTCCAATTGTGCTAATGCACTGAACTCACACAGCTGTAGCTGCTATGACACACCTCCATATTTCCTCCAATTCCAGTTGTGCCAATGCACTTCTTCCTGCAGCTGCAGCTGCCATGTTACAGGTCTCCTCATAACACATAACAGCATATAGAATATCCATACGAGTGAAGGTATATTATGGAATCAGACATGTGTCCATCTAATATAATGATCATGAATCATACAGAATCTCCAGATCAGTACATGAATTACATAAATCCAGCATACTACACAAGATGATCATGGTATGAGATCGGCTTGGGCTACGTATTCCATCACATCATAAACACAATATGAACAAGACCTTGCCCCACCACTGCCCCTAGCCAACTCCTTCCTCGCCAACGCTTTCTTTTATATATATATATATATATATATATATATATATATATATATATATATATATCCTTCAACCCCCAGATCACATTAATGATGAAGCCCCGCCCAAGGTCGTACACACCTTGAGCTTCGAGTGATCGTTCACATAGGTCTCCGTTTCAGTAAGTTGTATGGTCTCCTCTGGCCTGTATCAAAGAATGATATCTCCTTGACATGGATCCGATTAGCCGTTGGACCTGTTGTTGTAGGATGGCTGCCCACTCTTCCCGCAGTGCAAGAGACAATTGTCAGAGGTTTGTTGGGGCCACGTCTCGCTGGCGGACTTGTCTGTTGAGTTCATCCCATAAGTGTTCTATTGGGTTCATGTCTGATGACATGGATGGTCACGGAATGGTCTGGACATTATTGTCAGCGAGGAATTGGGTGGTGAGTTGTGCCACATGAAGTCGAGGGTTATCCTGCTGAAAAATCAACACTGATCCAACCAGAAGTGGAAGGACGTAAGGACGAAGAATTTCAGCGACGTATCGTTGGGCATTCAGGGCGTCTTTCATTTTGCACCAGGTCACTTCTTCCCATGAAGTTGATCGTCCCCCCACACCAGTACACCTCCACCAATATGTGGAGGAGCCTCATCCACACATTTCTGGGCATAGCGCGCATGGAATCTGCGTTAAACTCTTCTCTATCTAATGTGTCGCTGAAGCAGAAAGAATGATTCATCACTAAACTAAACCCTTCTCCAGTCGTTCACATCGGTCCATTGACGATGCTGATTCGCCCACTGCAGTCGGTTCTGGCGATGCCGGTCCGTATGAACATGATCTCTTTAGGGTCTTCTATCCCAAAGATTAGTCTCGTGCAGCCGGTTACTGACCGTTTGATCTGAAATTCGACGAGCTGCTGTCATTTACTGGACTGTTGAGGGCGCAGATGCAAATCGATTCCTGAGGTGACGCAGCCGTATGAAGCGGTCTTTAGCAGGAGTTGTGACTATGGGTCTTCCACTGCGCGGCCGGTCTGCAACTGAGCCAGTTTCTTGAAATCATCTCGAAATTAAATTTTTGGCCACTGCACTTTGTGACTGTCCAGTCTATAAACGTCCAATGATGATGAATCGTTTTTCTGTAGTGAGATGTGCCACACCTGCGCATTGAATTTTCAAATGAGTTGATTCGAGGAGCGTCAATCTTTTATAGGCATTCAGTAACATGTGTAAGAAATTATTATACTTCTTTTATTCTTTATTTGAGTTTTTACCTTCTATGTATATATACTTTGCACCCAACTGTAAACTTTGTTAAGATGGACCATTTTGTCCCAGGGGGTTTTACAAGATATCATATTGGATATGGATATGTGACAACCAACTCTGTGGCGCGGGTGAAAATCACTATCTTCCCCATTTATATACACAACCCAAACCCTTCAACCCTTTATTACTCTTTTGTTTGGGAGCACGGCTAATCTTGAGCCTAAAACATTAGCTGCATTCTACTTCCCTACTGTTGCCCCAAATATCTTCGTACCCAGGATCATTTCTTCTTTGGGTGTTCCCCTTGCCTGGGTCCACCACCCTGAGTGATCATATGTATAGATAAAATAACTGGCCTGATCTAAAATACAATCCTGTCATTCATTGCTAGCAGGCAATTACAACTCCAACGCCATGTATATAAAAATCCAACAATTTAATACTAATAATACTCTATGATCTCAATATTCTGCCAACTCAGATCGTGCACAAGCATGTTATACATGACATGATATATATTCTAAGTCTTTTCTAACTCTCATAAGAGGTTGCCCGACCTGGCAACCCACAACAAAGCTTAACATCTCACACAAGAATATAATTTATATTTAAGATGCATGACAACTCAACAATCGAAATGAATTCGTAAACGTATGTAAGAAGTGTGTGGTGCAATTTTACAAAGTGAGGGGGGAAGTGAGCAAGGTGAGAAAAAAAAGGAATATAAAGTATGAGAATGTATAAATGAAAAACATACAACATCCGATATTTCGGCGTAAGCCTTATTCGAGGATACATACACAACGAAATACAAACATATAGAACTTATCTGAAGTGTCTTGCTCCCAGTGAAGCAGAAATGTGTGTGGAAAAAGGAGGAGGAGGAAAAACAAAACACACACGCTGCCTACAGACAAAAGATTCCCGATATAGCCAATCATAGCGAAGAAGCGGAGAGAGGATAAGCCCTCACCCCTAAACCGCACTGTAGCTCGGACAGAGTGAAACTAGTACTCACGTACCACCATCATAGCTTGGGAGTTAAAAACACTGTTTCGCCATCTCCACCTCCTCCAGACCGAGCCTGAGACATGTGAACTTTTTGGGGAACCCCCATTGGTGGCCTACAGACGGGACAAGAACCTCAGGGACCTTTTAATTCGTAGTCATCTTAAGACAGATGACACTTTTTATGGTACCAGACGTTGTGGACGCCGTAGATGTAACACTCGTCCGTTTGTTGTCGAGGCCAGCCAGATCTCTTTCCCTAAGTCCACATTATCAGTACAGGAAGGTTTCACCTTTACTTCACGAAATGTCATTTATGTTATCATGTGCAAACGTTGCGGTTTGAAGTACATAGGGGAAACTGGCTTACGGTTAGGAGATCGATTTCGCCAGCATCTCAATGATATTTCTAAGAGGGCCTGGACACCTGTGGCTAAACATTTTTGCCTTGGTAACCACAGGGGCAAACAGGACATTTCGGTTAGTGCGATCCGCTCTTGTTCCGCAGATGTACGATCTCGGAGGGTCCTAGAACAGCGCCTTATTTTCCAGACTGGCTGTCTCCACCCAGCTGAAATTAACAATGTCTTCAGCTTTCTGTAAGTTCTTTATTTTTCCACTCACCTTTTTATACTCTACTTTCTTCCTCTATGCTACCCCTCCCTACTACCATCCTATTTCCTTATCTGCCAACATATTGGTCTTGTCCTATTCACCAGTTTCACATTTCCTCCCTGTAGGTGTTTAAGTTCTTCATTCATTATCTCTCCGCGTCCCCTTTTCTCTCCCCTCTCTCCCTCCCCCCCCCCCCCGACACCTCTAGCGGCTATCATGTTTCTATTGCCTTCCCCCAACCCCTTTCTCCCACTTTTTCTCCTCCTCTCTCTCCGCTTCTTCGCTATGATTGGCTATATCGGGAATCTTTTGTCTGTAGGCAGCGTGTGTGTTTTGTTTTTTTTTTCCTCCTCCTCCTTCTTCCACACACATTTCTGCTTCACTGGGAGCAAGACACTTCAGATAAGTTCTATGTGTTTGTATTTCGTTGTGTATGTATCCTCGAATAAGGCTCACGCCGAAATATCGGATGTTGTATGTTTTTCATTTATACATTCTCATACTTTATATTCCTTTTTTTTCTCACCTTGCTCACTTTCTCCCTCACTTTGTAAAACTGCACCATACACCTCTATCTACCTTATTTATTTAAACCAGTTTTACTGCAGTGCCATCCCTTTTATCTATTGCATATATATATATCTATATAGCTTCAGCATTGTTAATATATATATATATATATACCCAACATATGAGTCTGCTAGTTTTAACTAAACATATACCACTGACGGCTGATACCAAAAAATTACGTGACCTTTACTGGACATTACAATAACTGACAATTATGACGCACAAACGAGGCGGGCATCAGGCGACAATCCGAGATTTAATAGCTTACTACTAAATATATACTCACGACCTCTTCATAAATCGAAATACACATTCGTTACTATACTTTGAAAACCTTCTTCAGATATACACTGCCGCCCAGAATATTTAAGTTTTCTTTCTTTATCCTCTTTAGTAGCCAGCCTTCTTCAGTATTAAGTTTTTGTAGTATGAATATATTTGTTCTTTTTTGTGTCCATGATATTTGAAGAGCTCTTCTGTAGCATTTACATTCAAAAGCATTTATATGTTTCTCAGCTGTTTTGTTAAGTGTCCAGTTCTCATAGGCATATGTTGCGATGGGAAAGATGTATGCCCTTAAAAATCTTATTTTTGTAATTCTGTCTATTCCTCTCCACAGATTCTTTATTTGTTTTACTTTCTGAAGAGCAATAGATGTCCTCCTTTATCCTTCATGGAATCTCCATTATTAGTTAGTAGTGATCCAAGATATTCAAAATTCTCCACTTCTTCCAGTTTTTCCTCATTGATACATATTTCAGCTGCCTTGTTTGTTTTGTCAGTTGTCATCAATTTAGTTTTCTATGCATTAAGATAGATGTTTTGATCTTCGCTGTTCTTACGGACTGACATAATTAGTTTTTCCATTCCTTTTTCTGTTGTGGACGGTAACAGTATGTCATCAGCATATCTAATCTCTGGTATTTCATAACCACTATTTGTTATGGTATCGTATTATTCTTTGTCTACATCTTCTCTAACACTCATCATTATATTTTCAGTATAAAATTAAATAAGTAAAGCGACAATATGCACCCCTGACGGACCCCTTGTTTTATGTCAAACCAAGTTATTGTTTCACCATTTATTCGTACTGCTGCTTGTTGGTCTAGATACAACAATGATGTTAATTGTATCAAAATGTGTTGGAAATCCTATTTTTTTCCATTATTTCCCAAAGTTTCTGGTGTTGTACACAATCAAATGCCTTTGAGCAGTCTATAAAGGATAAATATAGATTCACATTAAACTCTCTGCATTTCTCTATTATTAATCTTATATTGAATATATGACCTCTTGATCCTCTTCCTTGCCTGAAACCTTCTTGGACCATATTGACCTCTTCTTCTATTTTCTTACGAAGTCTACCCAAGGTGGCATGACTAATCAGGGCAACAGTTCTGTAGTTTGTACATAATTTCAGGTTCCCCTTTTTGGCAGTGGTATGAATACAGTTCTTTTCCATTCTTTTGGCCAAATACCAGTCACTTATAAATTTAAAAATCAAGTAACTAACCATTTAGTGATTATACATCGTTCCCATTTGTAAAAGACAGATTCTGAATGGGCAACCCTAGCAGACAAACAACCGAGGAAACGCACAGCAAGATATGAGATCGCCCCAGATGCCGTAAACAGTACGTCTAGCTCTCTACACCTAGAATAGTATGACTATTCTGTGTTAGTTCACAGCCTCCGTGAAGGTAGATATTATGAAGATAGCATTGATTCAGTCCAGGGTTAAGTTAGTAATTTCGAATGTGATTATGGTACCATTTACGAGAATAAGGCCATGGCGGGTGTTACAGACAAGGCAGACGAGAGTCATAGATTGGGAGATGGTAAGATCATAGACCAAGGAAAAGATTCAGTTCCATTAAATAATAACCAAGTCTGCAGAGTTTTCCGCGGAAGACAAGATTCCACTCGCGGAATTACCGAGAACATGAATTAAAGAAGTAACAAAAAAGGACAGTTGTTATGAAAACTAGTTCTTCAGATTCTCTTCACCTGAAGATAACATACCCATGTCCTTGTTATGAGATAAGAGGATCATGTCCTTGTTATGAGATAAGAGGATCATGTCCTTGTTATGAGATAAGAGGATCATGTCCTTGTTATGAGATAAGAGGATCATGTCCTTGTTATGAGATAAGAGGATCATGTCCTTGTTATGAGATAAGAGGATCATGTCCTTGTTATGAGATAAGAGGATCATGGGAGGGGGGTCGTAACTATATGAAAATACAAAAGAGATCCCAGCCTGTTTAGCAATAACAAAACGGCACGATAAAAATAATAATAATCGTAGAAACTCTAAAATTCCCATTAAGATAATCACTCGGGACAGTGGTAGGATCTGACAAAATCGAGCCTCAATACTCCCGATAGCGTTATATAGACAGAAAAAAGGGAGCCTCAAAACTCCCGATAGCGTTATATAGACAGAAAAAAAGGGAGCCTCAAAACTCCCGATAGCGTTATATAGACAGAAAAAAGGGAGCCTCAAAACTCCCGATAGCGTTATATAGACAGAAAAAAGGGAGCCTCAAAACTCCCGATAGCGTTATATAGACAGAAAAAAAGGGAGCCTCAAAACTCCCGATAGCGTTATATAGACAGAAAAAAGGGAGCCTCAAAACTCCCGAAAGCGTTATATAGACAGAAAAAAGGAGCCTCAAAACTCCCGAAAGCGTTATATAGACAGAAAAAAGGGAGCCTCAAAACTCCCGATAGCGTTATATAGACAGAAAAAAGGGAGCCTCAAAACTCCCGATAGCGTTATAAAAAGTAAAGATAGTCCCATAGCATTTCAAATGCCGTAGGGGATGAAGCGTTAGAGACCTCATTATGCTGGGTCATCAGCGTGTGAGGTAGGGTGACCAGTTCCTTTCCTCGCTGCCTTTACTTCCCAGATTTTCTCTGGTACCCATTTTGCGAGGCTGGGTCGACCTCAGGGCCGTATTGGTCGGAAAAAAAAAATCCCGCTCAGCTGGGGATTCGAACCCTCGACCATTTGGTTGCTAGACGAGTGCTCTAACCACTACGCTAGCCGGCCCCTATAGCGTTAAAAAAAAGGGAGCCTCAAAACTCCCGATAGCGTTATATAGACAGAATAAATGGAGCCTCAAAACTCCCGATAGCGTTATATAGACAGAAAAAAGGGAGCCTCAAAACTCCCGATAGCGTTATATAGACAGAACAAAAGGGGAGAGACAAAGGTAACCCAGTAATAGTCGGACTGAAAAATTATAGGAGAGGAAACGTTGGACGCTGTCGGAACTATTTTATTGATATTATATATACTAGGTGATCATAAACATGTTTTTCATTATGAACATGTGAATTTTTCCATGCTTCATTGTACCATAGGGGAGAGATTTATATTGATATTACATAAAGGAACTATTATATTGATTTCATGGTGGATATAACCATAGGTAGTGGTTGATCGTGAAGATGTTTTTCATTATGAACATGTTATTTTTTCCATGCTTCACAACTGGTAGTGGTTGATCATAATAATCATTCAAGTGCCGTGCCGCTTGGCGTAGGCGATCATTTCTCTTCACAATTCCTTGTCTTTAGACTTGATTATGAGATCCGCCGGTGACTTTATTCCTAGCCACACTGACAACCCATCCAGTAACTTCTCTCTCTGTCTTCCTCTGTCTCTTCTTCTTCAATTTTTCCAGTTGCAACAGTGTGTTCCAGTTTTCCTCTTCTGAGGAAATAACTTATAAATCTAGCTTGTCTGCCTCTGATCTTTGCTATAATTTGCTTTTTAACTCCGGCCTCTCTTAAGACTTCTTCATTGGTTTTCTTGGCTGTCCGTGGTACCTTTAACATCCTTTTTATAAACCACATCTCCATACCCTCCATTTCTCATTGTACTCTCTTATTCATAGACCATGCTTCGCACCCATAAAACAAAACTGGCTTGATGTAACATTTAAGTACTCGGAATCTTGTTTCCATTGATATGGATCTGTTGCACAAGATGTGTCTCATTGTCTGGAATGCTGACTTGGCCTGAGCACGTTTGCTTTTTATTTCGCTGTGACATTTCCTATCAGTTGTTATAATTGTTTCTAAGTATTTGAATCTATCAACTTGTTTCAGTTCTGTGCCTTCGATGGTAATACTTCGTTTTGGTGGTATTCTTTTCTTTGAGATGCCCATCATTTCAGCCTTTTTTTTTTTTGCTCATGCTGAGACCTTTATTTTTACTTTCACGAACCACGATGTCCAGAATAGCCTGTAGCTCCCCTTCATTTTTAGCAATGAGGACTGTGTCGTCTGCATATCTTAAGTTGTTAAGGTTGTACCCGTCAACTAATATTCCTGGCATGTTCACTATATTTCTCATTATGTTTTCACTGTACAAGAAGAAGAGGTCAGGAGATAAAACACATCTTTGTCTCACTCCAAATTTTATGTCTTGGAATGCTCCTATTTGGTTCTCAACCCTCATTGCTGATGATTGCTGCCAGCATATGTTTTTGATGAGTTTCAGATCTTTCCCATCTATGATGATGTCTTCCACCATTCTTATAATTTCTGTGTATCTCACTTTATCAAATGCTTTACAGCAGCCTATGAAGCATAAGTATAGGCCCATCTTTAATTCTATTGATCTCTGCATCAATTTTCTTATAATATATATATATGCCGTTACTTGTACCTTTTCCTTCGACGAAGCCGCATTGTTCTTCGGCAATTTCTGGTTTTATTTTGCTCCTGACTCTTCTCATAACAGTACAAAGTAGGAGTTTGGTAACATGGCTCATAAGACTAATGGTTCGATGGTCTTCACATTCAACTGCAATTTGTTTCTTTGGTAGGGCAATGAAAATTGATTGCACAAGGTCTGATGGTACATAGTTACTGCTATAGATGTCATTCAACAATCTGATAATTATTTCTATGCCAAGCTCTCCTATTGCTTCCAATTCTTCCTTGGTGATTTTATCTGGTCCTGAAGCTTTGTTGTTTTTCATGTGTTTGATGGCTTCTTCCACTTCTGCTTTTACTATGTGAGGCCCTTCATTATTATTTCGTATATCTATTTCGCTTCTATTGTCCTCATAGTGTTCTCTAATGTATTCTCTCCAACTTGCCATTGTTTCATCTCTGTCCATTACTGACTTCAGGCAACCAGTCGTGTGGTATGTCCTTTTGTTTGTTAACTCCGTTATTTGTTTGTACATATCTCTTGTGTTTCCATAATGTGTGTCTCTATTTCACTACATTTCTTATTTAGCCATCCCTCCTTAGCTTTATTGCATTTGTGTCTTATTTCTTTATTTATTTTGTCATATTCATCTTTATCATCCTTAAGACTTTTTCCCTGATCCATTAGTTGCAAAATTTCTTCTGTCATCCACCCCTGTTTAGCATGTCTTTTATTTGAGGTAGGATTTCGATAGATTTTTGCTGAATAGAGGCTTTGAGCACATTCCATTGTTCATCAATCGTTTCAGTCTTCTCTATAGCATTATATCTATTATGTACTATGGTCCTATATTGTTCTTGTATTGCTTTAACAGCTCTCTATCTAGTTATTTTTTTAGCTGCTACTTTTAACCTCTTTAGCCTGATTCTCACTTTTCCTACAACTGGGATGTGGTCACTGTTGCAGTCTACACTTGGTCTTGTTTTCACGGATATTAGTGAGTTCTTGAATCTACTGTTGATCATATTGTAATCTATCTGGTTACGTATGTTATTATTTGGGCTTTTCCATGTCCATAGTCACCTAGGCTGTTGTTGAAACCAAGTATTTCCTATTATCATTTTATTCTTTTCTGCCCATTCAATCAACATCTCTCCTCTTTTGTTTCTGATTCCTAGTCCATACTTGCAAGTAGCTTCATTGTCTTGTTTAGTCCCTACTTTCGCGTTTAAATCACCTAGTACAAGGTTTACTTACCATGGTTTGCACTGTTTCGTTGCCATGTCCAGATTGATATAAAATTCTTTTATCTCATCATCAGTACTTTCTGAAGTTGGTGCATATACTTCGATGAGATTTGTGTCTATTGGATGGTTCTGTAATTTAACCATTAACACTCTGTCCGATATGCACCTGAAGTCTTTCACAGTTCTTGCTGTCTTTTAATCCAGTATTATCCAACTCCATTTCTATGCTGGTTTCCCCGGGAATATATTATTTTGAAGTCTTTATGATCTCTGCTTCCTGCTCCAGTCCATCTCATTTCACATAAACCAAGGATGTTAATTTCCATTCTTTTCATTTCTTGTTCGATGTTTTCCAGTTTTCCAAGTTGGGTTAATGTTCTAATGTTCCATATTGCAATTACTGTGGTGTTGCTTTTGTTTTCTTTGCGTACAGAAGTCGAATGACGATCTGGTATCATCTGTCGCAAGTGATAGTCCCTACAGGACGAGGTGGTTCCACTGTAACTCCCATTAACGTCGTTATGAATCCAAGAATTGTGGATTGTCATGATTGCTCTTGGGAATGTACAGTGTTGGTTTCCCCTTGCCTTCCACCAGTTTATTTATGGTTTACTCCACTAGCTGTTGACTCTGGCCAGAGCCTACCCTACAAGGCAGCAGGGGATTTTAAATCAGAGTTATCCTTCTCCTAGATTCCATCCAAGACTAACGAGTCTCATTTAATAACCATAGATAGTGGATATAGCATAGGTGATTATGAACATGTTTTTGTATTATAAACGTGTTTTTTCGTTATGCTTTATAATAGTGTGGAGGGGAGAATCACGTGTAAGTTCAGAGGGCTGAGTAAAGATAACAGTAGCGGCAACATAATGAACAGGTTTAGCGGAATTCACATTGCGAATGTGTACCACCATAGACGTCGACGTCCACTTTCAGTCATTGAACTGACCTGCAGAGAACACTGCCCAGAAAAAGATAGGTAGCGATACTTGAAATATTAGATCAGCAGAATGCGAGCGAGCAGCTCACATGACATAACCTGGCTGAGGTCTTGACATTTATTGACAGTTTTTTGGTTCTTTTTGCGTATACAAAACAATATTCAGAAGTTAATTGCATGTTTTCTTTTGTTGAATAACGTTCATAGCTTAGATAAAATGAAATGTTGAAAACTTAATAGTATGCTTTTTTGACGGATACAATATGTAGTTGGTCCATTTTGACTTTTCCGATCCCCAGGTTTATGAATTTTCACTCTTTTTCCCTTGTGCCAGATAATGAAACGTACAAGTCCTCTTCAGCTGTTCTACATCTCCATACAGAATGTCGGTGATTGAGGAGTTTGGTGGTATCAGGTTCTTCCGAAGTTCCTTCAATGCACTGCAGTCCAGCAGGTGGTGTTTAACATTTTCTTCTTCTTGTCTGTTGCAGTGCATGCAATATGGTGTGTGGTCAGCGGTCACTTTGTGTATGTGCTTACTGAGGATATTGTATCCTGTTCTCAACCTGAAAATTGTACACTGGTCTCTACGACATAAGCTGTTGATGTGGTTTCGGGGGTTAGGCTTTGGCAAGTGTGCATATAGGTATCTTCCAGTTGGATTACTGGCCCAGGTGTCCATCCACTGTTGCTTGCAGTTGTTGTGTATAATGTGTTTAGCTGTTCTCATGCTGGTGGAGATGTGGGGCTGTGATATGGTGGCTCCACTCTTTGCCAGCCTGTCAGCACGTCTGTTCAGCAGCAAGATCCACAAAGAACAGAAATATGGCTTGTTTTCTTGTCTGGAAGCATTATGAGTACCCCATATCCTGCATTGTCTGTTTCCTTGAACGCTGACCCATCAGTGTATGCATGGATCCAGTCCTTGGGGTAGGATTCTATGGTCTTCAGTGCACACAGCTTTAGGGTATTGGGATCTGATTATTTGTTCACTAATTTGTTCTTGAGTCTGGTGTTAGTTTGAGGAAGTGTGCAGTTTGTGTTTGGTGGGATGTCTGGTGCTTTTGTAAGTTATTCTCTGTCTTCAGGGAGTTTGTGTCTTGTGTTTAACTGTTCTGCTATGTGCACTGGAGTTTTCAGTTTCAGTCTATTATTATGCTTCCATTTATCAACCACTATTCTGTTAGGATGGTCTGGGGGCACGCGTTTATATCTTTCTACTGCCTCAATGGTTGACTTTTCGCGTCTTATATCTAATGGCTTTATGTTTGCATCAGTTTCACATGCAGCTGTGGGTGTTGATCTCATTACCCCACACATGAAATGAACAGCTTGGTTCTGGATTTTGTCTACTTGCGTACGAGAGCTCCTTCATATTGTGACCTGTAAGGGGAGGCTGTAATCTATTACAGATCTAACATTTTCTGTGTACGGTTGTCCGAGTGTTGTACTTGCAACCCGCTTGAGTAAGTTTAGTCTTATAGATGCTTTCTCTGCTAGTCCATCCATGAACTCTTTAAAGTTCAGTTTTCTGTCTAGTTTCACACCAAGGTAATGTTGGATTTTTTTCTTTCATGATTTGAGCACCATCAAAAGTTATTTTCAGTTCAGTCTTTGCTAGTTTGTTGCTAAGAGTGAAGATTGTATATGTAGTTTTACTAACATTTAACTTCCAGAAATTGCAAAAGGCTGATATGGTGAGGAGGGCTCTATTAAATCTCTCAGCAGCCAGCTGCAGGTCTGTTCTACTACTCCATATGACATGGCTTTATGAGTGTTCAGCAGGTCGGGGAGGTCATTTATAAAGATTAGGAACAAGGTGCAGCTAAGAGCAGAACTTTGTGGCAGACCTTCCTCCAGGGTGCATTTGTTTGACAGTCTCTTATTGACCTGAGTTTGTATGGCCCTGTTACTCAGGTAGTTTTTAACCCATTGATACATTTCTTCATGTATGCCCATGTTTTGCATCTTTAACAGTAGGCCTTTTCGCCAGACCTTGTCATATGCCTGCTGGAAGTCTACAAAGACGGCCACAGAGTTTCTCTTGTGTAAAAAAAAACTGTCTTTTACACTTTGAGTGAGGAGAAATAGCTGGTCTTTGGTTCTTGATTCTTTGTGGAAGCCTGCCTGAAAGTTGTTAAAGGATCCCGAGGATTCCAACCACCAGTACAGCCTATTGTTAAGCATTCGTTCTGCTAGATTTCCAATGTTGGAAGTCAGTGAAATTGGTCTAAAGCTTTTTATGTCATCTTCTGGTTTTCTTTTTTTTTTTCAGGACAGGTCTAACTATGGCTGACTTCCAAGATTTTGGTAGTACTCCGTAGGTGGTCCAAGTGATGTATTGAAAAATCTAAAACGTGGGTCTTTTGGATCCGCTGTGTGGAGTAGAAGAAATGTATTGCTTGCATGTTCCTTGGGTTTAAAATTGTATTTTTATTGTTGACTGAGACATCGACTGACGTTCATGTGTACCTTTCTAGTGGATGAGGATCTTGACAGAAGCACATATCACTATTGTTTGTGCTGCTTGTGATCTGTTTCTTCTTATCTTATATCTTATATCCTTCCTATGCCATTAAACGTCACACAGGGCTCGCAAAGTAGTTCGCCAATTTTTCCTGTCTTCGGCGAGTCTTTCAACCTCATCAAAGAATTTTATGCCTGTTAATTTGGCCTCTCTTAATAATGTCCTCTTTAGAGTTTCACGCGGTCTGCCTCTTTTTCTTCGGCCTGTTGTGTTCCACTTGATAGCTTGTTTTGGGATTCTCTGATCATTTCTTCTCATCAAGTGGCCAACATGTCCATCTCCTTTTCCTGATCACCCATGAGACAGGTTGTTGTTCAGTCATCTGTCTTATCTCTGCATTGTTCTTGAATTCGTTCCACTTGATGCCGAGTATTTTCCTTAGGCATTTGTTTTCAAAAGAGTCTAATTTGTATGAAGTTATCGTAGTATTGACGTTTATCTTGTCGGCACGATTCCTTCACCTTTTTGTCTTGTTGTGTCTAATTATTCATGTTCAATGTAATCCTTGAGCTTGTCTTGAGGCACATTGTTTTTTAATCAGGCTCAAATAGTGTAAGAAACAGTCTCAGTTTACTGCGGTGTTTATTGATTGATTTATTTATTCTACAACGGTATTACAGAGAGAAAGCTCTCTCCACCAGCGCTGTAGTTGTAGAAGGCAACAGAGACTGAAGGGCTTTGTCAGAAAGCTGTGTATGTTCTTTGTTGTTGTCTGCCCACAGATTAATAAGGGGAGGGCCCTTCTTAAGACTCCCAGAGATTCTTGTGAGTTCTTTTTTCCCCCTCCGTCCCAGAATTGAAACCACGATCTTTCAACTGACACTGAACTTTGAAGTGCATCTTAGCTATTCAGCCAAGGAAAACCAGCATCAGATGTGACTAATGAAATTATTTAATTTCTCAATGATTGTTTAGCATGATGTAGCAGTATATGGAGAATGTGACAGATAAAAGGGATGGCGACTGCAGTAAAATCTGCACCTTTTAGTTCGTAGTCATCTTAAGACAGATGACACGTTTTACGGTACCAGACGTTGCGGACGCCGTAGATGTAACACTTGTCCGTTTGTTGTCGAGGCTAGCCAGATCTCCTTCCCTAAGTCCACGTTGTCAGTTCAGGAGGGTTTCACCTGTACTTCACGGAATGTTATTTATGCTATCATGTGCAAACGTTGCGGTTTGAAGTACATAAGTGAGACTGGCTTACGGTTAGGAGATCGATTTCACCAGCATCTCAATGAGATTTGAAATTCTAAGAAATTCTAAGAGAGCCTGGACACCTGGGGCTAAACATTTTTGCCTTAGCAACCATAGGGGTAAACAGGACATTTCTGTCAGTGTGATCCGCTCTTGTTCTGCTGATGTACGATCTCGGAGGGTCCTAGAACAGCGCCTTATTTTCCAGACTGGCTGTCTCCACCCAGCTGGAATTAACAATGTCTTCAGCTTTCTGTAAGTTCTTTATTTTTCCACTGGCCTTTTTTTAAACTCTATTTTCTTTCTCCATGCTACCCCTCCTTACCACCACCCTATTTTCTTCTCCGCCAACATATTGGTGTCTTTAGGGTCTTGTCCTGTTTACTATTTTCTCCCTGCAGGTGTTTATATTCTTCATTCACTATCTCCCCGCGTCCCCTTTTCCCTCCCCCCTCCCCCTGACACCTCTAGCGGCCGTCATGTTTCTATTGCCTTCCCCCCACCCCTTTCTCCCACTTGTTCTCCTCCCCTCTCTCCACCTCTTCTTCAGGATTGGCTCTATCGGGCATCTTTTGTTCAGATGCAGCGTAGTCTTTCCTTCTCTCTTCTACTACACACTTTTTTGTCCTGACTCGGAGAAAGACATTTCAGATAAGTTCTTCATGTTTTTGTCTTGTTTTGTTTGTATCCTCGAATAAGGCTCACGCCGAAATATCGGATGTTGTATGTTTTTCATTTATACATTCTCATACTTTCTATTTGTTTTTTCTCACCTTACTCACTCCCTCCCTCACTTTGTAAAACTGCACCATACACCTCTATCTACAGTATATGGAGACAACTGTTGTTTTTAATAGAAAGAGCAATTGTTATAATTCTCTTTTTTAACTTTTCCGTGATCGGTCGAGATCCTTCTAGAACGTCATGTGGGCTGTGAAACCCGTGACAGAGAATTGTGGGAGAGACTGTGAGTGGGCAGTCAGTCTACGTTTGGATGTGTACCTGAGTGAGTGGTTTTCGTGTCTCTGTCGAGTAAATGGACGTTTGTTCTGGAGTTTTACAAGTATGAATGGACTCACCATGTAGCAGGGCAAACCTGCCGGCGGTCAGAATATCGTCATCACCATCTTCATTTTCGTCCAATTCATCAATAAAACCTCAAGTCAGATGATACGCAGGACTGGCTTGACTTCTTCAGCATGTTGTCAGCTTTAGGACTGAAAGAGCCTGGAAGTGAAGGATGGCTGGAGACAGTGAATAACTAATCCAGAAACACTCGGCAAACACGGTTTCAACTAGTGCCCCAACATTATATTTATTAACAAAAATAGTAGCACAGTAAATACAGAGGCACACATACGATGTCAATGCTCCAAGGTCAGCTTGAGGCCGTTTCTAATATTTCTGAAAAGCTTCCCAATGCCCTTGCTTTTGCTTGTCCTTTTATGCCCTTGCTCTTGCTTCTCCCGTTATGCCCTTGCATTCCTTGGAGAGGAATATACAGAACTATAAAAATAAGATTTTTAAGGGCATGCATCTTTCCCATCGCAACATATGCCTGTGTGACCTGGACACTTAACAAAACAGCTGAGAAACACATAAATGCCTTTGAATGTAAATGCTACAGAAGAGTTATTCAAATATCATGGACACAAAAAAGAACAAATATATCCATACTACAAGAACTTAATATTGAAGAAGGCTGGCTAGTAAAGAGGATTAAAGAGAGAAAACTTAAATATTTTGGACACATTAAACGTCATGATAATCTAGAGAAAACCGTCTTGAAAGGGTACATAATGGAAAAAAGAAAGAGAGGAAAACCAAGGCGAAAATGAGTGCAAGACATCGTTGATGATCTGCAAATGGATGCATCAGCAGCAGGCCATCGTGCTCACAACCAAGAGGCCTACAGGAGTGCTGTTTGGGAGGCAAAGTTCCGCAAAGGACATGCAAATGAATGAATGAATGATTCAATAATAATAATAATAATAATCATTACCTACAAGGCCATGCTACATTGCTTGCCTCTTTATGCCCCTTGCTTTTGCTTGTCTCTTTATGCCCCTTGCTCTTGCTTATCCTTTTTTGCCCCTGCATTTGCTTGTCCCTTTTTGCCCTTGCATTTGCTTGTCCCTTTATGCTCCGTCGCTTACAAAGGTCGTATGCTGGTGAACAAATCAGATATATACAATTCCATCAAACAACACCTCAAGGAACAATCCTAAAGCAACTTCCTTCAAAGCACCTACCAAACACAACTCACTGCGTTACATGTAACCAAGAGCAGTGGTTGAAAATCCCAACTAAATGCCATATCACATGAAATAAACAATCAATACAACAATGGAATCATTTATCTTAAAATAATGAATGAAATCCTGAGGTCAAAGGCCAACACGGGCAGGCCCTGAGCATAATCAAGCCGTTCGCCAGGACCAGCAACAGAGCTAGGCCCTTTACAGTTACAGCTGATGTTGCTATGAATCCACTCGGTCTCACTTCTACAACTATCACTTTTGCGTTGACTCCTGCCCCCTGCCTCAGTTGCTTGATCAAGTCGTTGTACTTCTCACATTTGAATAAATGCTGCTCTTCTATTCTTCTTCGTATGGAACTGTAAGCTCGAACCATTGTTAGTTCCTGTTTTGTTGTGGAGTATACTACACTGTCTGGTCACATTCCTGTGTTCTTGATGATAGTCGGGTATTCACTTCTTACTGGTAGCTCCGCTATCACATCGCAGTTGTCTCCACCATCTAGCAGTGGTGGGAAGGGTATGACCTTGATTTCAATAATCGCTGTCGCTCCAGCGCATATGAAGTATTTAGGTGTGACCTTAACTATTTCACTGTTGTCTGCTTTATTTTTTGCCCTGTCTACAATGCCTACTAGCTCCTGCAGCACATTGTTGTACCGCCACTTGAGCTAATGATACTCTGCTTGCTGACAGCACGTGCTCCTATGACAGAATAAGTCATAGTGGAAAGCTCATAACCTAAAAAAGTACGAATACTTGCAGTACCCCCCCCCCCCCCCGGGTGTCTGTTCACAGCTCACATGAACGTAGGCGTAAAAATCTCATGAAAAATAATGTTAAAGTTTCCAGAGCTCAAAGTTAAGGTTACATAGTAAAATGAGTGGGATGTTTTTCTGTCGCATGAAAATATAGTAATAAGCAAGGTAAAGGTAGAACTCCCGGTTCTATGCCATATTGGGGAATACAGTGTTAGGCCAATGTGGTCAGTATCATGCCTGGCCGTTTTACTTTCCCAGATTCCTCTGGTACCCATATCGTGCCTGGCCGTTTTACTTTCCCAGATTCCTCTGGTACCCATATCGTGCCTGGCCGTTTTACTTTCCCAGATTTCTCTGGTACCCATTTTTTGAAGTAGGGTTGACCCCGGGGCCTTTTTTTGGTGTGTACCAGAAAAAAAAAATCTCAACTGCTGGGACTGAACCCGGTACCACCGGATTAGTAAACCGAGCACTCAACCACTCAGCAAACCAGGCCGCCAGTAGTAAACAAGAGAAGATCAAAAACACAGTTTTTCTCATGCTACTTGAGTTAACAGAAAAATAAAATCACAGGAGTGTTAGGGATATAAAACTGATTTGGGTGTTAGAAAGTGTTAGGGATATAAAACTGATTTGGGTGTTAGAAAGTGTTAGGGATGTAAAACAGATTTGAGTGTTAGAAAGTGTTAGGGATATAAAACTTAAGGTGTTAGAAAGTGTTAGGGATATAAAACTGATTTGGGTGTTAGAAAGTGTTAGGGATGTAAAACAGATTTGAGTGTTAGAAAGTGTTAGGGATATAAAACTTAAGGTGTTAGAAAGTGTTAGGGATATAAAACTGATTTGGGTGTTAGAAAGTATTAGGGATATAAAACTGATTTGGGTGTTAGAAAGTATTAGGGATATAAAACTGATTTGGGTGTTAGAAAGTGTTAGGGATGTAAAACTGATTTGGGTGTTAGAAAATGTTGGGTATGTAAAACTGATTTGAGTGTTAGAAAGTGTTAGGGATGTAAAATTTAAGTGTTAGGAATGTAAAATTTATCTGGGTGTTAGAAAGTATTAGGGATGTAAAACTGATCTGAGTGTTAGAAAGTGTTAGGGATGTAAAACTGATTTGGGTGTTAGAAAGTGTTAGGGATGTAAAACAGATTTGAGTGTTAGAAAGTGTTAGGGATGTAAAACTGATCTGAGTGTTAGAAAGTGTTAGGGATGTAAAACTGATTTGGGTGTTAGAAAGTATTAGGGATATAAAACTGAGTTGGGTGTTAGAAAGTATTAGGGATGTAAAACTGATTTGAGTGTTAGAAAGTGTTAGGGATATAAAACTGATTTGGGTGTTAGAAAGTATTAGGGATGTAAAACTGATTTGAGTGTTAGAAAGTGTTAGGGATATAAACTGATTTGAGTGTTAGAAAGTGTTAGGGATATAAAACTGATTTGAGTGTTAGAAAGTATTCATCATCATCATCATGTGCCGTGCCGACTGGCGTTGGCTATTATGCTTCTCCAGAGTACCCGATCCTTCATGCAGGCCATCAGCTCAGTTGCTGATCTCCTCTCACACCATCCCGTCAGACTGTCCAGTATCATTTCTCTTGGTCTTCCTCTTGATCTTCTTCCCTCTATTTTTCCTGTTGTTATAATATTTTCAATGCCCCCTCTTCTCATTGCATGTCCTATGAAAGTACATTGCCTCTCTCTTATCTTTTTGACAAGGTTTTTTGTCTCTCCAGCTCTTCTCCTACATTCTTCATTAGTTATTTTTGCTGTCCAGGGGATTCGCAACATTCTTCTAATAAACCACATTTCTGCTGCTTCCAATGATTTTTGTGCAGACTTGCCTATTGTCCATGATTCACTTCCATATAACAAGATAGGTTCAATATAGCATTTTAGGACTCGTTTTCTAACATTCATTGATAAGGATGTGTTGGTTAAAATGTTTCTCATTCTCTGAAATGCAGTCTTTGCTTGGCCTATTCTGTTCCTAATTTCTGTTCTGCATTTCCCATCTGAAGTTATTACTGCTCCAAGGTATTTGAATTTCTGCACCTGCTTTAGAATAATTCCATTTAATTTTATACTGTATGTTGGTGGATTCTGTTTCTTAGATATAACCATAGTCTCTATCTTTTTGATGTTCAAAGTAAGGCCTTTCTGTTCACTTTCTTTGGCCACTTTATCCAAGAGATTTTGCAGGTCTTGTTGGTTCTCAGCTATCAGTACTGTGTCGTCAGCATACCGAAGGTTGTTAATATTGTATCCTCCAATTTTTATGCCTGGTTCTGTGATGATTGTTCTTAGAATATTCTAATTTGGGTGTTAGAAAGTATTAGGGATATAAAACTGATTTGGGTGTTAGAAAGTGTTAGGTATGTAAAATTTATCTGGGTGTTAGAAAGTATTAGGGATGTAAACCTGATTTGCATGTTTGAAAGTGTTAGGGATGTAAAACTGATTTGAGTGTTAGAAAGTGTTAGGGATGTAAAACTGATTTGGGTGTTAGAAAATGTTGGGTATGTAAAACTGATTTGAGTGTTAGAAAGTGTTAGGGATGTAAAATTTAAGTGTTAGGAATGTAAAATTTATCTGGGTGTTAGAAAGTATTAGGGATGTAAAACTGATCTGAGTGTTAGAAAGTGTTAGGGATGTAAAACTGATTTGGGTGTTAGAAAGTGTTAGGGAAGTAAAACTGATTTGAGTGTTAGAAAGTGTTAGGGATGTAAAACTGATCTGAGTGTTAGAAAGTGTTAGGGATGTAAAACTGATTTGGGTGTTAGAAAGTATTAGAGATGTAAAACTGATTTTTGAGAGGGAAAAAAATCAGTCAGAGTTATGGACAGCATGGTAGACAGAGCATCAAAGTAAAGTCTGAGACTACCAGAACTTAAATATCAAAGTACAGTATGAGACTACCAGAACTTAAATATCAAAGTAAAGTCTGAGACTACCAGAACTTAAATATCAAAGTACAGTATGAGACTACCAGAACTTAAATATCAAAGTAAAGTCTGAGACTACCAGAACTTAAACATCAAAGTACAGTCTGAGACTACCAGAACTTAAATATCAAAGTAAAGTCTGAGACTACCAGAACTTAAACATCAAAGTACAGTATGAGACTACCAGAACTTAAATATCAAAGTAAAGTCTGAGACTACCAGAACTTAAACATCAAAGTACAGTATGAGACTACCAGAACTTAAATATCAAAGTAAAGTCTGAGACTACCAGAACTTAAACATCAAAGTACAGTATGAGACTACCAGAACTTAAATATCAAAGTAAAGTCTGAGACTACCAGAACTTAAACATCAAAGTACAGTATGAGACTACCAGAACTTAAATATCAAAGTAAAGTCTGAGACTACCAGAACTTAAATATCAAAGTAAAGTCTGAGACTACCAGAACTTAAACATCAAAGTAAAGTCTGAGACTATGAGAACATCAAAGCAAAGTCTGACATTATGATATTTTGAATATCTGACACAATGGGATCTTGAACATCAAACACAAGTCTGACAATGTATGATCTTAAACATCATTTGGATACTGAGTCAAATAAACCACAGGAAGATTAAATGGTTGTCCATTCTCAGATGCAATTTATTCTTCTATAAAAACATACATAATATCTTTCAGATATCAAAACAGCATCAAATTTCACATGTATAAATATCAAAGTCATTTACACCTTGTGATCTTGTCTGTTTCTACTATAATTTTTGTTCAGGTAAAGTCAACAGGAATATCAGAACCTGAGTCTATTTAAATGGCTTTCAGCTACATCATGTATGACTAAGTTCATCCACATTATGTCATGTTCATTTGGTTAGCATACTGCATTCCAATATGCAATTTAACTAACAAGCACCTAATTTTCACAAAATAGAATGATTTCTTGCAAATATTCAAATAAAATAAACTCTTACAAACCAAAGATAACTAAATTTGAATCAAAGCTGTAATTTTTTAAAAAATGTACATGTGTTTCCTCCAGTCCTCACTTAACCTTCAGTCTATCATAAACCAAGAATTTCTAGAACCTATTCAATAAATGCAGGTGTATAAATCAATATATCTGCTTCCACTCATTTATTTAATCTGATGTAAAATAAAACTAACAAATCTGCATCAAGCAAACTATTTACTGTGCTCAGAAAAACCAAGTAAAACTTACTCCTCAACTCTTGTGTCATACTTGTGACCTGAAACCTGTTACAGCTAACAGATTCTTGTCAACCTTGTCAAGTGTAATAAGTGTAATACTTTATGTAGCAAAGATTTCTGTGTGTGTTTGTGGACACATGCACGCACACACAAATAGAAAACACTTTTCTATCTAGCATCTGTAATCACTTGCACTATGAGTCATGTGGTGACTCCTCCAATCATATTATTTCTGTATTATTATACAGTCCACAAGAGAAATGATACTGGGCAGTCTGACGGGATGGTGTGAGAGGAGATCAGCAACTGAGCTGATGGCCTGCATGAAGGATCGGGTACTCTGGAGAAGCATAATAGCCAACGCCAGTCGGCACGGCACCTGATGATGATGATTATTATACAGTGCGTTTGGAAAATGATGGCTGCGTGTAGATGTGGCTAGATACCGCAGACATTGAGATATCACTACGATACTGGAATCGATACTGGGTTAGTGCACAGTTACTTACGGAACACCTTGAACTTTGGACTTATAGCAAAGTAGTAACTGCACTTGTTGTATCCTTGCTCATATTTCTTAAAGTAACCTGCACTAACAGTGTCAAATATCTGCAGCATCCATGACAACAAACAAATATATGCACAGAACTCTGCAGCATCCATGACAACAAACAAATATATGCAGCATCCATGACAACAATCAAATATATGCAGCATCCATGACAACAATCAAATATATGCAGCATCCATGACAACAATCAAATATATGCAGCATCCATGACAACAAACAAATATATGCAGCATCCATGACAACAAACAAATATATGCAGCATCCATGACAACAATCAAATATATGCAGCATCCATGACAACAAACAAATATATGCACAGAACTCTGCAGCATCCATGACAACAAACAAATATATGCACAGAACTCTGCAGCATCCATGACAACAAACAAATATATGCACAGAACTCTGCAGCATCCATGACAACAAACAAATATATGCAGCATCCATGACAACAAACAAATATATGCAGCATCCATGACAACAAACAAATATCTGCAGCATCCATGACAACAAACAAATATATGCAGCATCCATGACAACAATCAAATATATGCACAGAACTCTGCAGCATCCATGACAACAAACAAATATATGCAGCATCCATGACAACAAACAAATATATGCAGCATCCATGACAACAAACAAATATATGCACAGAACTCTGCAGCATCCATGACAACAAACAAATATATGCACAGAACTCTGCAGCATCCATGACAACAATCAAATATATGCAGCATCCATGACAACAATCAAATATATGCACAGAACTCTGCAGCATCCATGACAACAATCAAATATATGCACAGAACTCTGCAGCATCCATGACAACAAACAAATATATGCACAGAACTCTGCAGCATCCATGACAACAAACAAATATATGCAGCATCCATGACAACAAACAAATATATGCAGCATCCATGACAACAAACAAATATATGCAGCATCCATGACAACAAACAAATATCTGCAGCATCCATGACAACAAACAAATATATGCACAGAACTCTGCAGCATCCATGACAACAAACAAATATATGCACAGAACTCTGCAGCATCCATGATGATAACACAAAACTGAGAAGGTCTGGGTATGTAGTTAAAACATGTGACAGTGGAATGTCAGATCAAATTTTACTTGTGTATGGAATACTTGTGATTGATTAATTAATTCTCATCTGCAAAGGGTGAAGAATTGGGCATACAAACCTCTCTGATATTTCTGCCCTCTGTTATACAAATTTCTCTTTACAGATTTACATCAGACAGTACAAATATGCTACACATATAACAAACATAATTAACACTGACATAATTTTGACTATTCCGATCCCCAGGTTTATGAGTTTTCACTCTTGTCTCCCTTGTGCCAGATAATGAAACATACAAGTCCTCTTCAGCTGTTCTACATCTCCATACAGAATGTCAGTGACTGAGGAGTTTGGTGGTATCAAGTTCTTCAGAAGGCACTGCACTGCAGTCCAGCAGATGGTGTTTAACAGTTTCTTCTTCTTGTCTGTTGCAGTGCATGCAGTATGTTGTGTGGTCAGCGGTCACTCTGTGTATGTGCTTATTGAGGGTGATGTGTCCTGCTCTCAACCTGAAAATTGTGCATTGGTCTCTACGACACAAGCGGTTGATGTGGTCTCTGGTGTTAGGTTTTGGTAGGTTTGTATATAGGGATCTTCCAGTTGGATTACTGGCCCAGCTGTCCATTTACTGCTGCTTGCAGTTGTGTATAATGTGTTTAGCTGTTCTCATGCTGGTGGAGATGTGGGGCTGTGACATGGTGGCTCCACTCTCTGCCAGTCTGTCACCATGATCATTTCCTCTGATATCTATGTGCTCTGGTATCCACTGTAGGGTGGTCTTGATGTCATAGGAGGCGAGTTGGTTTATAGCACTGAGTATGTCAGTTGTAATGTGATCAGCTGATGATATCCAGTTTTCAAGGGCCTGGAGAGCAGACTGGGAGTCTGAGAAAATAACAAGGTTTTTATGGTGAGAGGCACTGTTTTTGTATTTGGTGGTGGTGGCTGCCAGGGCTGCTAATATTGCCTGCATCTCTGCATCATAATTGGAGCAGCGAGATTCAGAAGGAGCAGAAATGTGGCTTGCTGTCTTGTCTGGAAGCATTATGAGTACCCCATATCCTGCATTGTCTGTTTCCTTGAATGCTGACCCATCAGTGTATGCATGGACCCAGTCCTTGGGGTAGGATTCTATGGTCTCCAGTGCACACAGCTTTAGGGTATTGGGATCTGATTATTTGTTCACTAATTTGTTCTTGAGTTTGGTGTTGTTTGAGGAAGTGTGCAGTTTGTGTTTGGTGGGATGTCTGGTATTTTTGTAAGTTCTTCTCTGCCTTCAGGGAGTTTGTGTCTTGTGTTTAACTGTTCTGCTATGTGCACTGGAGTTTTCAGTTTCAGTCTATTATTATGCTTGCATTTATCAACCACTATTCTATTAGCATGGTCTGGGGGGCATGCATTTATATCTTTCTACTGCCTCAATGGTTGACTTTTCGCGTCTTATATCTAATGGCTCTATGTTTGCATCAGTTACACATGCAGCTGTGGATGTTGATCTCATTACCCCACACATGAAATGAATGGCTTGGTTTTGGATTCTGTCCAATTGTGTACAAGAGCTCTTTGATGCTGTGAAGTGTAGGGGGAGGTTGTAATCTATTATAGATCTAACATATCCTGTGTACAGCTGTCTGAGTGTTGCTTTGTCAGCACTCCAGGATGTACTTGCAACTCACTTGAGTAAGTTTAGTCTTTGTATGCCCATGTTTTGCATCTTTAACAGTAGGCCTTTTTGCCAGACCTTGTCAATTGCCTGGTGGAAGTCAGACAGCCACAGAGTTTCTCTTGTGTGAAAAAGAAAGTGTCTTTTACCTTTAAGTGAGGAGAAATAGTTGGTCTTTGGTTCTTGGTCCTTTGTGGAAGCCTGCCTGAAAGTTATTGAGGGACACCGAGGATTCCAACCACCAGTACAGCCTATTGTTAAGCATTCATTCTGCTAGCTTACCAATGTTGGAAGTCAGTGAGACTGGTCTAAAGCTTTTTATATCATCTTCTGGCTTTCCTTTTTTCAGGATAGGTCTAACTATTGCTGACTTCCAAGATTTTGGTAGTACTCCACTTTGCCAGTTCTTGTTAATGAAGTTGAGCAATATGGACTTTCCTACAGGGCCCATATGAATAATTTCATTTGATATTTTGTCTAAATGCTGAAGTCGGACACACACTGGACCAGGGCAGTCTAGATAGGCAACCACCTCTCACCCGACAGGGATGTTTGCGTATCCTAACCACGCTGAGGTTTTCCGGTGAGAAAGTCCAACTCTGGACTAGATGGGCAATCACCTTTCACCCGGTGGTGATACACGGGTATCTCAAAACACGTTGAGGTTTTCTGGTGAGAAGGTCCAACTCTGGCCTGGGTGGGCTACCACCTCTCACCCAGCGGGGATGCACTGATATCCTAAACACGTTGAGGTCTTCCGGTGAGAAAGTTCAACTCTAGAATAAACTGGTGCAACGAAAACCACAGTGTCACGCAATCTGCTTCAGAGACCCACCAAGAATACAGGCTAAAGCACTGTGATACTCTGAACCCCTTTCGGGGACCACACAGGAGACCACGGGACCTAACGAGGACCACAGGCGTAAATTCAGTAGGATCACAGTGCGGTCTTGATGGTAGAAGCGAACAAAGAAGAAGATATTTTGTTTGGTCCTGGTGCTTTTCTTAGCTGTAGTTTACCCATAGCACTCTGGAGTTCATGGATGGTAAAGTTTTCCTCAAAAAGTGGAATGTTTGCCAAGCTAGATTTCTCTTTACTTCTCAGAACTTTTCCCAGAGCCTTGTCAAGTACTTTCCTGTTGGAGGATTTGTTGGTGGCAGCAAAGAATTTGTTCAAAGTTCTGGCTTTGTCTGAGTCACTTGAGTGGACTCGACCAGAGATTCACATTGGCTTAAGGTTAGTTTGTTTCTTCCTGACATGTTATCTAAGAGTTTCCAAGCCTTCTTTCCTTCATTTCTGAGGTTGAGATTGCTGCATGTGCTTAACAACTTCCCTTTCTTTGCTTCTTTAGTTTTGATTCTTACCTTAGCTGTTAGTTTATTGTACTCTGTTCTGTTTTCTAGAGTAGGGTTTTTCTCTGCATTCTTCCTGGCTGCTCTTTTTTTTTGGCTAAATCTTCCAGAGATTTTGTCCAGATGGGGGTATATCTCTTTCTGCATCCTCGGGGGATTGTTTTGTAGGCTACTCCAAGTATGGCTTGGATAATGTTGGTGTAGAGTGTGTTTGTATTGTCATTTAATTTTAATAGGTTTTCATCTGTTTGTGTTCTGAATTTTTCTCAGTCTGTTTTTCTATAATTCCTGCGAGGGGGTTTATGTGGTCTTTGGTTTTGTGTGTGGGAAATTTGTAGCAAGATGGGGCGATAGTCACTTCCTAAGTCATCAAGCACTCTCAGAGTACAATCGTTGTGGATGTATGCTGAGACAATGATGAGGTCAGGTCTGTATGTGCATCCAGTGGCTCTGTGGAGGAGTGTTGGTGGGGAGGAGGAGTCTTGCAATATCATCATGTTGCTGGTGCTGCATAGCTCTTCAGTGTTGTTTCCCATAGGGTTTTGGTCTTTGTATCCTAGTGATGGTAGATGTACATTAAAATCTGAAATTATAGTTTTCTGCATGTCTGTGCTGTGTATGTTGATTTGACTTTTAGAATTTGGGGGACAATAAACATTATACAGAGTGTACCGCAGTCCATCATGCCATATTGTTATCTCATGGATATCATTCTCATTACACTTTCTGTTTTTAACTTCTCCCTGGTTGTCATTTCTCAAGAGTGTGGCAATACCCCTGCACTTAGTACTACATTCACATTTGTACATGGTGTATCCAGGCACTGAGTGATCTTTTCCATATAGAAGGGTTTCTTGTATTATTGCAACATGGATATTAACTTTTTTCAGCTGTCTGCTTAATTCTGAGGCCTTTGGCCTAAGTCCAGAAATGTTGATTTGAAGAATGTTTAGTGTGCTCCACATAGCTAATTTTTTGCTCATGGTAGCCGGGGGGGGGGGGGGGGGGGGGGGGGGTGGTGGTGGGTGGGGAAGCGAACCATCTGGCGCAGACCTTTTACAAGGCAAATAGTTTTCTTTTTGTTTCTGCAACTAGCAGATTTCTCAGTTCTATGTTCCCTCTTTCTTTTACAGAAAGTTTTCTGTTCCCTAAAAATCCTGCATTATAAGAGGGTGACATTATATTTTATAACAAATAGTGTTGGTTGCTACAGGTTTCTGGGCTACAGGATTAGGTCAGATCTGATGTAACCTGTTTCATCAAGACTATGTTAAGATCTTAATGCAGTTGTTCACAGGGGGGAATACTGATATAACAAAACTGAAAAAAAAAAAAGTACTTTTCATGCATCCAACAGAGAAAGTCATGACCTATATGTACAAGAAAAATAGGTTATTCTAGGAGTCTGACGCTGATGCAAGGAATGAACCATATCTTATTTATCCTTCCGTGCCGTTAAACGTCACATAGGGCTTGCAAAGTAGTTCGCCAATTTTTCCTGTCTTCGGCGAGTCTTTCAACCTCATCAAAGGATTTTATGCCTGTTAATTTGGCCTCTCTTAATAATGTCCTATTCAGACTTTCACGCGGTCTGCCTCTTTTTCTTCGGCCTGTTGTGTTCTACTTGATAGCTTGTTTTAGGATTCATATAGTAGATCTAAAAACACAAACTTATTTGTTAAATGAACAAAGCTAGCTTTTCTGTCAGTCATGAAATTTGAGAAGAACTGGTGAAAGTCTGAGTCTGTGGAGAGCAACACTGTGTAAGGACACAGCATCATTTTAAAAGGAAATGAGGGCCAAATCTGAAAACAAAAGATTGTACTTTACAATACAGGCATTGCTTGCTGTTACTGTGACCAGTTATGCAAATCAACACTGGCAGTTGCTGAGAAAAATGTCATCAACAAAATACACAACAGTTAAAATCTGTTTATTTCAAAACCCTTTTATAAGATGAAAAGTGCCTTTATTATTATACTATTATTATTAGTACCATTTTTATTATAGAATTTAGTACAGATGTACAAAACACAATATATATATATTCATTCAGTTCTGACATACAGAAACTTGTGAACTTATTTGTTATCTTGTATGGAAGTATATGAATTTATTTAGTTCTGTTGTAAGAAATATGTGACCATATTCAGTTCTGAAGTACTGAAATATGTTTACTTACAATACAAAGCTGCACGCAAAATTATTTAGAGTAAACTATGTTGAAATAAACTGATGCTGACATATCACATAAATATATCATTTAAGCTATTAGATAATTTCTGCTGACATATTACATAAAGACATCATTTAAGCTATCTGCTTAATTCTGAGGCCTTTGGCCTAAGTCCAGAAATGTTGATTTGAAGAATGTTTAGTGTGCTCCACATAGCTAATTTTTGCTCATGGTAGCCGGGGGGGGGGGGGGGGGGGGGGGGTGGTGGTGGGTGGGGAAGCGAACCATCTGGCGCAGACCTTTTACAAGGCAAATAGTTTTCTTTTTGTTTCTGCAACTAGCAGATTTCTCAGTTCTATGTTCCCTCTTTCTTTTACAGAAAGTTTTCTGTTCCCTAAAAATCCTGCATTATAAGAGGGTGACATTATATTTTATAACAAATAGTGTTGGTTGCTACAGGTTTCTGGGCTACAGGATTAGGTCAGATCTGATGTAACCTGTTTCATCAAGACTATGTTAAGATCTTAATGCAGTTGTTCACAGGGGGGAATACTGATATAACAAAACTGAAAAAAAAAAAAGTACTTTTCATGCATCCAACAGAGAAAGTCATGACCTATATGTACAAGAAAAATAGGTTATTCTAGGAGTCTGACGCTGATGCAAGGAATGAACCATATCTTATCTTATATCCTTCCGTGCCGTTAAACGTCACATAGGGCTTGCAAAGTAGTTCGCCAATTTTTCCTGTCTTCGGCGAGTCTTTCAACCTCATCAAAGGATTTTATGCCTGTTAATTTGGCCTCTCTTAATAATGTCCTATTCAGACTTTCACGCGGTCTGCCTCTTTTTCTTCGGCCTGTTGTGTTCTACTTGATAGCTTGTTTTAGGATTCATATAGTAGATCTAAAAACACAAACTTATTTGTTAAATGAACAAAGCTAGCTTTTCTGTCAGTCATGAAATTTGAGAAGAACTGGTGAAAGTCTGAGTCTGTGGAGAGCAACACTGTGTAAGGACACAGCATCATTTTAAAAGGAAATGAGGGCCAAATCTGAAAACAAAAGATTGTACTTTACAATACAGGCATTGCTTGCTGTTACTGTGACCAGTTATGCAAATCAACACTGGCAGTTGCTGAGAAAAATGTCATCAACAAAATACACAACAGTTAAAATCTGTTTATTTCAAAACCCTTTTATAAGATGAAAAGTGCCTTTATTATTATTACTATTATTATTAGTACCATTTTTATTATAGAATTTAGTACAGATGTACAAAACACAATATATATATATATTCATTCAGTTCTGACATACAGAAACTTGTGAACTTATTTGTTATCTTGTATGGAAGTATATGAATTTATTTAGTTCTGTTGTAAGAAATATGTGACCATATTCAGTTCTGAAGTACTGAAATATGTTTACTTACAATACAAAGCTGCACGCAAAATTATTTAGAGTAAACTATGTTGAAATAAACTGATGCTGACATATCACATAAATATATCATTTAAGCTATTAGATAATTTCTGCTGACATATTACATAAAGACATCATTTAAGCTATTAGATAATTTCTGCTGACGTATCACATGAAGACATCATTTAAGCTATTAGATAATTTCTACTGACATATGACATAAAGACATTATATAAGCCAATAGATCACTACTGCTGACATCCCCATATAAATATAGCATTCCCATATAAAGACATCATTTAGCTCTCACATCATGGCTGCTGACATACCACATAAATACATCATTTAAGGTATTACATCACTGCTACACACATACCACATAAAGGCATCATTTTAAATCACTGCTGATGCGGTGACATAAGGAAGTAAATGCTTATTTAGAATATGTTGAATACCCTATGTCATATTCAAGAATACAGAAATAACATGTACACATGTATGCTACATATAGGAGAAAAAAAAATCATTCTTCAATACTGCAGAATGTTGGAGGGCAGATATTGATGCAGATCCTCCAGTCTATTTTAATCAAACTCTGTAAACTCATCCAGCCCCTCAAAGTTTTATTCTGGTGATTTTGATTTGTGTAAATTTTGCTTGCTTATATTTCAGCATTTTCCAGATGTACAATGTAAGAATCAGTAACTTACTTCACATAGTAAATATAATGCTGTCAACTGTTAATAGCTCTGTTTCATGTTGTACACTTATAAGAGGATAGCTTTATGTCATTCTGTATAAAGGACAGATAAGTACTGTTTAATAAGAGGGCAGCTATATGTAATAAGAGGGCAGTTTTATGTAATAAGAGGGCACCTATATGTAACAAAGGGCACCTATATGTAATAAGAGGGCAGCTTTATGTAATAAGAGGGCAGTTTTATGTAACAAGAAGGCACCTATATGTAACAAAGGGCACCTATATGTAATAAGAGGGCAGCTTTATGTAATAAGAGGGCAGCTATATGTAATAAGAGGGCAGCTATATGTAATAAGAGGGCAGCTATATGTAATAAGAGGGCGGCTATATGTAATAAGAGGGCGGCTATATGTAATAAGAGGGCAGCTATATGTAATAAGAGGGCAGTTTTATGTAACAAGAAGGCACCTATATGTAACAAAGGGCACCTATATGTAATAAGAGGGCGGCTATATGTAATGTCACAGACACTTATGTATACAGTTGTAGACCTACAAGAGAAAGCTATATGTACTGTGTGTTTTTATGTAGCTCTCTAAGAGGACAATTGTGTGTAGTGCTGTACCAACAAGAAAATATCTATTAATATTTCTGTAGAGCTACAAGAGGATAACTATGAGTATTGCTGAAGATCTACAAGCTATGTGTACTGTATGTACTGCTGAAGATCAACAAGCTATGTGTACTGTATGTACTGCTGAAGATCTATAAAGGGACAGCTATGTATGCTGTACATACTGCTGAATACCTACAAGGGGACAGCTGTGTAATGTATATACTGCTGAAGATCTATAAGGGAAAGCTATGTTTGTTATACATACTGCTGACAATCTATAAAGGGACAGTTATGTTTACTGTATGTATTGCTGTAGATCTACAAGAGGACAATCTACAACACAATGCACTGAACAATTATACAATATATTTAGTGTGCTGAAACTTTGCTGCACTCACTGTGGGACTACAACTACTTGGAAGATTTCAAAGTGTCTGCATACAGCTCTATTAGAGTTATAACATGCTTACTGAAGTAATAAATCACATTTTATGCTTTTACTACATGTCTACAAGAAAATGGTGTAAACTTCTAACTATATGTCTACAGGAACATGTTATAAACTTCTAACTATATGTCTACAGGAACATGTTATAAACTTCTAACTATATGTCTACAGGAATATGTTATAAACTTCTAACTATATGTCTACACGAACATGTTATAAACTTCTAACTATTATGGTGAGTCAAAAATTCATCATATTTTTCAATACTATAATTTCGGTGCTAATGATCGCTAACACACTTTTTAAACAACATCCAAGAAGACTTTACACATGGACATCACCTGATGGTAAAACCAGGAATCAAATAGATTACATTTTAGTGCAAAGAAGGTGGAGGTCAAGTATAACATCAGCAAAAACTTTACCAGGTGCTGACTGTGACACAGACCATGAGTTATTTAATAGCAGACATAAAGATAAAGATAAAAAAGACAGTTACGGGATCAAGACCACTCCGCTTTGATCTTACAAATATACCAGAACATACGGTATAGAAGTGAAGAACCATTTCGAAATCCTGATGGCTGTACAGGAGGAGATGACACCAGATGAATTGGCTACGCAGGCCAAAGATATCTTAATAACAACAGCTAAAGACATGGTTCCAGTAAAGAAAACACAAAAGAATGGATTGATTACAGCAGGTACACTAGAACTGATAAAACAACGTAGAGAAATGAAGATGCAATGGAAAGTGACAAACAACAACAAAGAGAAATATAAAACTTTAACAAAAGAAGTATGAAGAATCATAAGAAAAGACAAAAAACAATACATACAAGATTGTTGTGAAAGAATAGAAGAACATCAGAAGTGTGGAAGAGATAGTGAAATGTTTAAAGAAATGAAGACACTGACGAGAAATGTCACACCTAAGCTAAATGTAATTTGTGATGAGATGGGGAATACCTTGACAGAGACAGAGGAAATTCTAGAAAGATGGAAGGAATATTGCAAAGGAATGTATGAAACACCCGACTGTGGAAACAGAAATCAACAGTGTGAATTATTATTGGAGGAGAAAGAACCCGAACCAACAACAGAAGAAGTTTTATGGGCAATAAAGAATCTGAAAAATGGTAAATCACCGGGATGTGATGAGATAACAGCTGAATTTATTAAAGCGGGAGGAAAGGAATGTGTAACAATCTATCATGCACTGTGCAAAAAGATATGGCATTCAGGTATTTGGCTAAAAGAGTGGAAAAGAACTGTATTCATACCACTGCCAAAATAAGGTAACTTGAAATTATGCACAAACTACAGAACTGTTGCCCTGATTAGTCATGCCAGTAAAATTCTGTTAAAAATCATAATGGGTAAACTTCGACAGAAAATAGAAGAAGAAGTCAATATGGTCCAAGCTGGTTTCAGGCAAGGAAGAGGATCAAGAGATCATATATTCAATCTAAGATAAATAATAGAGAAATGCAGAAAGTTTAATGTGAATCTATATTTATCCTTTATAGACTACTCAAAGGCATTTGACTGTGTACAACACTAGAAAATTTGGGAAATAATGGAAAATATGGGATTTCCAACACATTTGATACAATTAACATCACTGCTGTATCTAGATCAACAGGCAGCAGTAAGAATAAATGGTGAAACAACAACTTGGTTTGACATAAAACAAGGGATCCGTCAGGGGTGCATATTGTCGCTTTACTTATTTAACTTGTATACTAAAAATAAATGAGGAATGTTAGAGAAGATGTAGACAAAGAATATTACGATGCCATAACAATTGGAGGTTATGAAATACCAGAGATTAGATATGCTGATGACACAGTGTTACTGTCCACAACACAAAAAGGAATGGAAAAACTAATTATGTCAGTCTGTAAGAACAGCGAAGAGCAGAACCTCTATCTTAATGCAAAGAAAACTAAATTGATGATAACTGACAAAACAAACAAGGCAGCTGAAATATATATCAATGAGGAAAAATTGGAAGAAGTGGAGAGTTTTGAATATTTTGGATCACTACTAACTAATAATGGAGATACAATGAGGGAAATTAAAAGGAGGACATCTATTGCTTTTCAGAAAGTAAAACAAATAAAGAATCTGTGGAGAGGAGCAGACAGAACCACAAAAATAAGATTTTTAAGGGCATGCATCTTTCCCATCTCAACATATGCCTGTGAGACCTGGACACTTAACAAAACAGCTGAGAAACACATAAATGCCTTTGAATGTAAATGCTACAGAAGAGTTCTCCAAATATCGTGGACACAAAAAAGAACAAATATATCTATACTACAAGAGCATAATATTGAAGAAGGCTGGCTAGTAAAGACGATAAAAGAGAGAAAACTTAAATATTTTGGACACATTGAACGTCATGATAATTTAGAGAAGACCGTATTGGAAGGATACATAATGGGAAAAAGAAAAAAGAGGAAGACCAAAACGAAGATGGCTGCAAGACATTGTTGATGATCTGCAAATGGACACAGCAACAGCAGGCCATCTTGCTCACAACATAGAGACCTACAAGAGTGCTGTTTGGGAGGCAAAGTTCCACAAGGGACATGCAAATGAATGAATGAATGAATAATTTTGGTAAAGGTTCCCGTATCATACGCTGTAATGGCATTTGTAACATCATGCTGATGTCATGTGCTGTGTTATTCTGAAAATGTGATTACCCATTTTTAGCCAATGAATTGCAAGATAAGTGATCAGGAGAGGGAAATATGGCAACAGCAAAGGTTGTCATTTGTGTCCTCCTGAGGCATTGGGTGCATCAGCAGCAGGCCATCTTGCTCACAACCAAGATGCCTACAGGAGTGCTGCTAAGGAGGCAAAGTTCCACAAGGGACATGCAAATGAATGAATGAATGAATGAATTGGAATAAAGGGCTGAATGTCTCTGCATCTGCCTGTGAAATCTGCTGTGTGGGAAGGGAAGGGACTGTTGATGACAGTACTGCAAGGAAGTGGCTCCAAAGGTTCAGGTCAGGTGGCATCAACATCAAAGACAAGCCCAGGTTCATCCACCAATGATGAAGCTCTGCATCAAGCTGTTGAAGACAATCCCAGTACCAGTACTCAGTGCTTGTCAGCCCAGCTTGGCCCTTCTTAAAGCACCACAGTTTGGCATCTGCATGAACTCTTCTTTAGCAACAGGCAGCCTTGACATGTTCCCCCATGATCTCACTCCCCAGGATGAGCAAGAAACATGTTGCTGTCCATTACCAATTGCTGGCAAACATACATGACAAAAGGTTTCTCTGTCACTGAGAATGAACAGTAGATTTTCCTGTGATATCTCAACACAGGTACCCAGTGGCTCCAGCCAGACCAGGTGGCTAGGGTGGTTGTCCATCAAGGCTGATTTGAGAAGGTTATGTTTGCATCTGGTGGAACTTCGAGGGCCACCTGCATTGGGAATTGGTTCCATCTGGTTGCTCCATGGATGGGAATCTGTATGCTGAGCAACTGAAGCAGCTACATGATGTTCTGTGCACCTGCTATCCAGCACTCATCAACAGGAAGAGGGTACTTCTCCAGCATGACAATGTGCCAGTGCACACTTCCAACATAGTCTGTGGACAACACATGGAATTAGAGGGAATCAAGTTTTTGCCCCATCCACCATACAATTCCGACCTTGCACCCTCTGGCTACCATCTATTCTGCGTGATGATACACTTCTTTCAAGGATGGAAATTCAGTTCACTGGAAGAAGTTGAAGCCAGAGAAAGAGATTTCTTGTCCTCAAAGCCTTCCCAGTGCTACTACAAAAGATTCCTCACACTGGCTGAGTGATGGCAGAGGACCATTGAAACCTATGGACTGTTTTTTGAAGTGTGAAGTTATGTCATTATTAACATTACATACCATCAGGAAGTAAATATTATGTTGCATAATTTTGTGCAGCAGTGAAACACTGCAAAATGTGATGAACTTTTGACTGAACTCAGCATATGCCTGCAGGAACATGGAATAAATTTCTAACCATATATCTGCTGAAATATAGTACAAAGTCCTAGCTATGTGTCTACAGGAAGATGATGCAAACAACTACATGTCTACAGGGAAATGATGCAAATAACTATATGTCAACAAGAACATGGAACAAGCTCCTAACTATATGTCAACAAGAACATGGAACAAGCTCCTAACTATATGTCAACAAGAACATGGAACAAGCTCCTAACTATATGTCAACAAGAACATGGAACAAGCTCCTAACTATATGTCAACAAGAACATGGAACAAGCTCCTAACTACATGTCTATAGGGAAATGATGCAAATAACTATATGTCAACAAGAACATGGAACAAGCTCCTAACTATATGTCTACAGGGAAATGATGCAAATAACTACATGTCAACAAGAACATGGAACAAGCTCCTAACTATATGTCTATAGGGAAATGATGCAAATGAATGAATGAATGAATGAATTGGAATAAAGGGCTGAATGTCTCTGCATCTGCCTGTGAAATCTGCTGTGTGGGAAGGGAAGGGACTGTTGATGACAGTACTGCAAGGAAGTGGCTCCAAAGGTTCAGGTCAGGTGGCATCAACATCAAAGACAAGCCCAGGTTCATCCACCAATGATGAAGCTCTGCATCAAGCTGTTGAAGACAATCCCAGTACCAGTACTCAGTGCTTGTCAGCCCAGCTTGGCCCTTCTTAAAGCACCACAGTTTGGCATCTGCATGAACTCTTCTTTAGCAACAGGCAGCCTTGACATGTTCCCCCATGATCTCACTCCCCAGGATGAGCAAGAAACATGTTGCTGTCCATTACCAATTGCTGGCAAACATACATGACAAAAGGTTTCTCTGTCACTGAGAATGAACAGTAGATTTTCCTGTGATATCTCAACACAGGTACCCAGTGGCTCCAGCCAGACCAGGTGGCTAGGGTGGTTGTCCATCAAGGCTGATTTGAGAAGGTTATGTTTGCATCTGGTGGAACTTCGAGGGCCACCTGCATTGGGAATTGGTTCCATCTGGTTGCTCCATGGATGGGAATCTGTATGCTGAGCAACTGAAGCAGCTACATGATGTTCTGTGCACCTGCTATCCAGCACTCATCAACAGGAAGAGGGTACTTCTCCAGCATGACAATGTGCCAGTGCACACTTCCAACATAGTCTGTGGACAACACATGGAATTAGAGGGAATCAAGTTTTTGCCCCATCCACCATACAATTCCGACCTTGCACCCTCTGGCTACCATCTATTCTGCGTGATGATACACTTCTTTCAAGGATGGAAATTCAGTTCACTGGAAGAAGTTGAAGCCAGAGAAAGAGATTTCTTGTCCTCAAAGCCTTCCCAGTGCTACTACAAAAGATTCCTCACACTGGCTGAGTGATGGCAGAGGACCATTGAAACCTATGGACTGTTTTTTGAAGTGTGAAGTTATGTCATTATTAACATTACATACCATCAGGAAGTAAATATTATGTTGCATAATTTTGTGCAGCAGTGAAACACTGCAAAATGTGATGAACTTTTGACTGAACTCAGCATATGCCTGCAGGAACATGGAATAAATTTCTAACCATATATCTGCTGAAATATAGTACAAAGTCCTAGCTATGTGTCTACAGGAAGATGATGCAAACAACTACATGTCTACAGGGAAATGATGCAAATAACTATATGTCAACAAGAACATGGAACAAGCTCCTAACTATATGTCAACAAGAACATGGAACAAGCTCCTAACTATATGTCAACAAGAACATGGAACAAGCTCCTAACTATATGTCAACAAGAACATGGAACAAGCTCCTAACTATATGTCAACAAGAACATGGAACAAGCTCCTAACTACATGTCTATAGGGAAATGATGCAAATAACTATATGTCAACAAGAACATGGAACAAGCTCCTAACTATATGTCTACAGGGAAATGATGCAAATAACTACATGTCAACAAGAACATGGAACAAGCTCCTAACTATATGTCTATAGGGAAATGATGCAAATAACTATATGTCAACAAGAACATGGAACAAGCTCCTAACTATATGTCAACAAGAACATGGAACAAGCTCCTAACTATATGTCAACAAGAACATGGAACAAGCTCCTAACTATATGTCAACAAGAACATGGAACAAGCTCCTAACTACATGTCTATAGGGAAATGATGCAAATAACTACATGTCAACAAGAACATGGAACAAGCTCCTAACTATATGTCTACAGGGAAATGATGCAAATAACTATATGTCAACAAGAACATGGAACAAGCTCCTAACTACATGTCTACAGGGAAATGATGCAAATAACTACATGTCAACAAGAACATGGAACAAGCTCCTAACTATATGTCAACAAGAACATGGAACAAGCTCCTAACTACATGTCTACAGGGAAATGATGCAAATAACTACATGTCAACAAGAACATGGAACAAGCTCCTAACTACATGTCTACAGGGAAATGATGCAAATAACTACATGTCAACAAGAACATGGAACAAGCTCCTAACTACATGTCTACAGGGAAATGATGCAAATAACTACATGTCAACAAGAACATGGAACAAGCTCCTAACTATATGTCAACAAGAACATGGAACAAGCTCCTAACTATATGTCTACAGGGAAATGATGCAAATAACTACATGTCAACAAGAACATGGAACAAGCTCCTAACTACATGTCTACAGGGAAATGATGCAAATAACTACATGTCAACAAGAACATGGAACAAGCTCCTAACTATATGTCAACAAGAACATGGAACAAGCTCCTAACTATATGTCTACAGGGAAATGATGCAAATAACTACATGTCAACAAGAACATGGAACAAGCTCCTAACTATATGTCAACAAGAACATGGAACAAGCTCCTAACTATATGTCTATAGGGAAATGATGCAAATAACTACATGTCAACAAGAACATGGAACAAGCTCCTAACTATATGTCTACAGGGAAATGATGCAAATAACTACATGTCAACAAGAACATGGAACAAGCTCCTAACTATATGTCTATAGGGAAATGATGCAAATAACTACATGTCAACAAGAACATGGAACAAGCTCCTAACTATATGTCTACAGGGAAATGATGCAAATAACTACATGTCAACAAGAACATGGAACAAGCTCCTAACTATATGTCTACAGGGAAATGATGCAAATAACTACATGTCAACAAGAACATGGAACAAGCTCCTAACTATATGTCTACAGGGAAATGATGCAAATAACTACATGTCAACAAGAACATGGAACAAGCTCCTAACTATATGTCTACAGGGAAATGATGCAAATAACTACATGTCAACAAGAACATGGAACAAGCTCCTAACTATATGTCAACAAGAACATGGAACAAGCTCCTAACTATATGTCTACAGGGAAATGATGCAAATAACTACATGTCAACAAGAACATGGAACAAGCTCCTAACTATGTCAACAAGAACATGGAACAAGCTCCTAACTATATGTCTATAGGGAAATGATGCAAATAACTACATGTCAACAAGAACATGGAACAAGCTCCTAACTATATGTCTACAGGGAAATGATGCAAATAACTACATGTCAACAAGAACATGGAACAAGCTCCTAACTATATGTCTACAGGGAAATGATGCAAATAACTATATGTCAACAAGAACATGGAACAAGCTCCTAACTATATGTCTACAGGGAAATGATGCAAATAACTACATGTCAACAAGAACATGGAACAAGCTCCTAACTATATGTCTACAGGGAAATGATGCAAATAACTACATGTCAACAAGAACATGGAACAAGCTCCTAACTATATGTCAACAAGAACATGGAACAAGCTCCTAACTATATGTCTACAGGGAAATGATGCAAATAACTACATGTCAACAAGAACATGGAACAAGCTCCTAACTATATGTCAACAAGAACATGGAACAAGCTCCTAACTATATGTCTATAGGGAAATGATGCAAATAACTACATGTCAACAAGAACATGGAACAAGCTCCTAACTATATGTCTACAGGGAAATGATGCAAATAACTACATGTCAACAAGAACATGGAACAAGCTCCTAACTATATGTCTACAGGGAAATGATGCAAATAACTATATGTCAACAAGAACATGGAACAAGCTCCTAACTATATGTCTACAGGGAAATGATGCAAATAACTACATGTCAACAAGAACATGGAACAAGCTCCTAACTATATGTCTACAGGGAAATGATGCAAATAACTACATGTCAACAAGAACATGGAACAAGCTCCTAACTATATGTCTACAGGGAAATGATGCAAATAACTACATGTCAACAAGAACATGGAACAAGCTCCTAACTATATGTCTACAGGAACACAGTACAAAACTTCTTGCTACATGTCTAGACAAACATATCCACTGACACATGCTATAATTTTTCTAGCTACACTTGTACAGGAACACAGAACTAACTTTCAGCAATTTCTCTCAATGTACTAATGATTTTATCTGGTACTCAGCCACACAATGTAAATTTGTCTGCATATCTCAGTAAAATCACATTAACAAATGTATAATTTTTTTAAAAGATGAAGGAAGCTGTACATCAATGGAATGTATATTGTAAGCTTCACACTTAAAAAAAAGAAAAAAACAGAATTTAAATAACAAGAATAACAGAAAACAAAAACAGTGGTTTACATATATAGCAAACTTAGCACTGACAAAAACAAGAAATTATGTAATGAGAATAATAGAAATTAGAAACAGTGGTTTACGCATATTGTAAATTTATCACTGAAAAAAAATAATAGAATTTATTTAATGAGAATAACAGAAAATAAATACAGTGGATTATGAGATGATCACAACATCACAGATTTTAAAAAACACTGAGGAGTATTTAAGATTTTCTAACAAATTCCTTAAAACATGAGCTGTAAAGTGAGCAAAATGAACACAAATGACTGAAAAACTGTAATGTCAAATATGAAAACAAACATCAAAGTGACAAAATAAAATCACCAAACTAGCAAACAACAAAAATAATAACAAAGAAAAAAATATCACACCAAAAAAATAAAAGATATACATGACAAAAAAACATTACACTAATAAATAAAAGATATTATATGACAAAGAGAACCAAAACTTCACACTAATAAATAAAAGATATTACATGGCAAAGAGAACCAGAACATCACATTAATAAATAAAAGATATATATGACAACAAAAAAAACATCACACTAATAAATAAAAGATATTATATGACAAAGAGAACCAAAACTTCACACTAATAAATAAAAGATATTACATGACAAAGAGAACCAAAACATCACATTAATAAATAAAAGATATATATGGCAACAAAAAAAACATCACACTAATAAATAAAAGATATTATATGACAAAGAGAACCAAAACTTCACACTAATAAATAAAAGATATTACATGACAAAGAGAACCAAAACATCACATTAATAAATAAAAGATATATATGACAACAAAAAAAACATCACACTAATAAATAAAAGATATTATATGACAAAGAGAACCAAAACATCACATTAATAAATAAAAGATATATATGACAACCCCCCGTGTGGTACCCGGGATCTGCAAAGAATAGGACCACTGTACCCTACCATGCATGATCGTAAAAGGCGACTAAGGAGGGTTCAGCATAGGGCCAGCAACCCTATCTGGTAAAAAACTATCAGACTGCTACAGAAACAGAAGCAAGGGAAAAAGCAAATGCAGGTGGAAGGAGAAATGCGTATCAGGAAACTGAGCCCATGAAGGTTGTGGATGAAAGCCAGCCACTGGAAGTCCCCAGCCCGACTGCAGACCTCCTGGAACCTAAACAAAAGATGCATATAGGCAGCTGGAATGTAAGAACACTAAACCAGACTGGAAAACTAGCACAAACCATCAAGGAAATGCACAGATACAAACTAGACATACTAGGAATACAAGAAGCAAGATGGACAGGACAAGGCAGAAGGAAATTAACAACACAGCACACAGAAGATACAATAATATGGTCAGGTAAAGAAGATCTTCATGAAGGAGGAGTAGCATTGATTATAACAAAAGAAGCATCAAGAGCATTGCTGAAATGGACCCCAATAAATGAGAGATTATTATATGCACGGTTCAACTCAAGATTCACGAAGCTGTCTATTATAGTTTGTTATGCACCAACAGAAGCAGCTGAAGAGGAATTAAAAGAAGATTTTTACAACAGCCTCCAAGCAACAGTAGAAACAATACCCAAGCATGATATGCTACTCATCTTGGGCGACTTCAATGCAAAAGTAGGTGAAGGAAATGAAGATAGAAGAAGAATCATGGGAAGAGAAGGAATTGGAGAAATAAATGAAAATGGAGAAAGACTGTGCAGTTTCTGTGAAGAAAACATGATGACCATCGGAGGGACAATTTTCCAACACAAAAACATCCATAAAGTGACTTGGAGGGCACCAGATAAAACCACAGAAAACCAAATCGATCACATACTAATAAACAACAAGTGGAAACGGTCACTACAAGATGTGCGAGCAAGGAAAGGAGCAGATATAGGAAGTGATCACAACCTTCTGGTAGCAAAAATAAAACTAAAATTAAGGAAAGCCAGAATCGGAGAACACAGAAAGATACATTTTGATACAAGAAAACTGATAGACCAGCAAACAAGAAATGAATTCTCAATAATACTTAAGAACCGCTTCAGTGTCCTACAAGACGAAGCAGAAATGTCCATATTAGAGTTCAATAAAACACTACAGGAAACAGCAAAAGAGGTGCTGGGATATCGGAAAAGGAGAAAAGAGGAATGGATAAGTGAGACCACATGGGAAAAGATAGAGCAAAGAAAAGAAATCAAGAAAAAATTACTGAACACCAAATCACAACGGCTTAAAGAACGAGTTTTAAGTAATTATGCACAAAAAGACAAAGAAGTGAAGGAATCATGCCGTCAAGATAAACGTAAGTATTATGACAACTTAGCAGAGACAGCAGAGAAAGCAGCATATACAAATGACATGAAAACCATATATAAAATCACAAAGCAGATGACAGGTAACTTCAATACAAGATGTGAAAGTGCAGTAAGAACACAAAATGGACAACTGGTCAGTGGAGAAAGAGAAAAAATTGAAAGATGGAGGGAACACTTTAACACCCTACTAAACAGAACACAAGCAGCACAAGCAATAGATATACCTGAAGCAAAAGCGGAACTAAACATCAATACAGGACCAATAACAATAAATGAAGTAAAAGAGGCGATAAAGATGCTAAAATCAGACAGGGCACCAGGTGAAGATGAAGTGACTGCTGAGATGTTGAAAGCAGAAGAAACAGAAACACCAAAACAACTTTGCCGGATATTACAACAAATTTGGGATTTAGAAAAAGCCCCAGAGGAGTGGAAAACTGGTCTTATAGTAAAACTACCAAAGAAGGGTGACCTCAGAGATTGCGGGAACTGGAGAGGCATTACCCTACTGCCACTCACTAGTAAAGTATTTTGCAGAATAATCATCAACAGAATTGTACCAACACTTGAGGAAAAACTTCGGAAAGAGCAGGCAGGATTTAGGAAAGGAAGATCATGCATAGACCATATATTTGTACTTAGACAAATATTAGAACAGGCAAATGAATGGCATAGCACAATATATGCATTATTCATAGATTTTGAGAAAGCCTTTGACAGTGTCAACAGAGATGCACTGTGGAAAATCCTAAGATGGCATGGCCTCCCCCATAAAATAGTTAATGTAATCAAAGCCCTATACGAGGGTTTTCAGTGCAAAGTTATCTGTGGAGAACATACCTCCAGCAGCTTTAGGGTACAAACAGGAGTGAAACAGGGATGTGTACTATCACCAACATTATTTATCTTGGCAGTAGACTGGTTAATGAAGGAGGCAACATCAGACAAACGCAGAGGATTACAATGGACCCTTAACACAGTGCTGGAGGACCTTGACTTTGCGGACGACATTTGTCTATTATCAAGCAGTCACAAAGATATGCAAGATAAAATAAACAAGTTAACCCAGAATGCAAACAACATAGGACTAAAGATCAACGTAGGAAAGACAAAGTTAATGAAGCAAAATGTGAACAACAGAAATGTACTCAGAGTAGATAACAAGTTAGTGGAGGAGGTCAACGAATTTGTATACCTTGGCAGCAGAGTAGTAGAAAATGGAGACAGCACAGAGGACATCAACAGCAGACTTACTAGAGCAAACCAGGCTTTTGCAATGCTACAGAATATATGGAAATCAAATAAACTAAGCATAAATATGAAAATCAGGATATTTAAGAGTAATGTTCTAAGTGTACTACTCTATGGAAGTGAATGCTGGAAAATCACCAAAACCATAGAAAACAAGTTGAATTCTTTCCAGACTAAATGTTTACGTAGAATTAAAAAAATATTTTGGCCAAACACCATAAGAAATAACATCTTATTGGCAGAAATGCAGATGAAACCACTGACAACAATTATTGAGGAAAGACGCTGGCGATGGTTGGGACATGTGCTCCGAATGACTGACAACTCACTACCAAAAATAGCACTAAGATGGACACCACAGGGGAGCAGAAGTAAGGGTAGACCAAAAGAGACATGGAGAAGAACAACAGAAAGGATGTTGAGCAATAGAGGGCTCACCTGGGCAAGAGCAGAAAAAAAGGCGAAAGACAGGCATTTGTGGAAAACCCTTGCGGAAGCCCCATGTGCCCTGGGCACTTAAGGTTCAGAGAGAGAGAGAGAGATATATGACAACAAAAGAAACATCACACTAATAAATAAAAGATATACATGACAACACCACAAAACAAAACATCACATTAATAAACAAAAGATACACATGACAAAAAAAACAAAACATCACACTAACAAATAAAGTTGTTTATTCATGACAAAAGATAAACATCATCATCATCATCATCAGGTGCGATGCTGACTGGCGTTGGCTATTATGCTTCTCCAGAGTACACGATCCTTCATGCAGGCCATCAGCTCAGTTGATCTCCTCTCACACCATTCTGTCAGACTGTCCAGTATCATTTCTCTCAGTCTTCTTCTGTATCTTCTTCCTTCTATTTTTCCTGTTGTTATAATATTTTCAATGCCCCCTCTTCTCATTGCATGTCCTATGAAAGTACATTGTCTCTCTCTTATCTTTTTGACAAGGTTTTTTGTCTCTCCAGCTCTTCTCATACATTCTTCATTAGTTATTTTTGCTGTACAGGGGATTCGCAACCACATTTCTGCTGCTTCCAATGATTTTTGTGCAGACTTGCCTATTGTCCATGATTCACTTCCATATAACAAGATAGGTTCAATATAGCATTTTAGGACTCGTTTTCTAACATTCATTGATAAGGATGTGTTGGATAATATGTTTCTCATTCTCTAAAATGAAGTCTTTGCTTGGCCTATTCTGTTCCTAATTTCTGTTGTGCATTTCCCATCTGAAGTTATTACTGCTTCAAGGTATTTAAATTTCTGCACCTGCTTTAGAATAATTCCATTTAATTTTATACTGCATGTTGGTGGATTCTGTTTTTTTAGATATAACCATAGTCTGTTTTTTTTTATGTTCAAAGTAAATTCACTTTCTTTGGCGACTTTATCCAAGAGATTTTGCAGGTCTTGTTGATTCTCAGCTATCAGTACTGTGTCATCAGCATACCGAAGGTTGTTAATATTGTATCCTCCAATTTTTATGCCTGGTTCTACGATGATCGTTCTTAGAATATTCTCGCTGTACAGAGAAAAAAAGGTCTGGAGACAGTACACATCCCTGTCGCACCCCTTGTTTTATAGGTTGATATTTTCCAGTTCTATTTTCAACTTGAATTGCTGCTTCTTGCTGCCAGTATAAATGTTTTACAATTCTCAGGTCTCTGCCATCTATATTGATGTCTTCAAGCATTTTAATAATTTCATTGTGCTATAATCAAATATTTGTTCAGCCTACCAAGTTCTTATTACATATATATGACTTTATTTTTCCTCTCACACTTGTAGAAAAGTGGTGTTTCCTCACAGTCATTTTTTTTCTTCTCTCATGCTTTTTTTTTTCTGGCTTGTTTAAAGAGATTTTGTCACATTGTGACTGATGAAAATTTTAGTGCAGCTTAATGTTATTTTTAACCTTTATCTTGGATTCTATTGTTCAAAACTATCATGCTTGTTCACTCTTCATCTGATGTTTTTATTTTTTATGTTTGTTTGTTATTTGTTAGTATAATGTTATGTATGTTTGTTGTTAGTTTAATGTTTCTTTTTTATCTTTTATGTTTGTTGTATGTTAAATTGTTCTTATTTTATCTTTATGTTTTTTGCATGTTAATATAACTTTTTTATTTTCCCATTATGTATGTTGTGTTTTTAGTTTAATATTTTTCTTATTTAATGTCTTAGAAATAAGACGCAAATGCAGAGAAGCAAAAGAAGTGTGGTTAAATGAACAGTGCAGACAAATTGAGAACTCCCATAATAATGACAGAAAAAATATGCAGAAACGAATTAGTGAACTCACAGGCTGGAAAACAAAATACACCACATTGTGCCTGAAAGCAAAAGAAAATAAACTGTTAATGGGAAAAGAAGACATTGTGGACATGTGGACAGGATACATCAGCGAGTTATATGGAGAAGAAAGACCAGGAATAACACCAGATACTGAAAACTGTGATGGACCACCAATACTTGAAGATGAAATCATAGATGCCATCAAACACATGAAGAAAGGAAAAACGACTTGGCCTGATAATATAACAACAGAAGAAATAGAGGCACTAGAGGAGATGGGAATAAAAATAATAACCAAGTTACTGAATGACATTTACAACAGTGGTTATATGCCCAGTGACATGCTTAAATCAACATTTATGGCACTACCAAAGAAACCAGGTGCAAAGGAATGTGATGATCACGGGACTATCAGCCTCTCATGTCACATAACAAAGCTACTTCTGAGAATTATTGAGAAGAACAAGGAAAAAGTTAAAAATGGAAATACCAGATGAACAGTTTGGATTTGTTGAAGGAAAGGGATCACACAATGCCATTTATGCTTTACGAACACTAACAGAAAAAGCTTTAGAAGTACAGAATGATCTCTACTTATGCTTCACTGATTACACCAAGGCATTCGACAAGGTGAAACAGTACATATTGAGTTTCTGAAATCAGAATATAGGACATTCTATTAGTCTGATATCAAACCTGGAAAATGAGTATTTTTCTTCTTGTCTGAGTATTTTTTTTTCTTGTCTTGAGTATTTTTCTTCTTGTCATTTTCCTGTCCTGTCAACTCATAATATTGTGGCTTATGACATCAAAGTCCTCTTTCAATGTAAATCTATTTCCTCTTTCAGTATAAATCTATTTCCTCTTTCAATATAAATCTATTTCCTCTTTCAGTATAAATCTACTTCCTCTTTCAATATAAATCTATTTCTGAAGAAGATTCCTGTGTAAATCTACTTCTGAAAGAGCTGTCAACATCAATCTATTTTTCCAACACATTTTCTATCTAAATCTACTTTTGAGGAAACTTTTCATAACATTAAAAATGTTACTGAAAATATTAGCTGTCAGTCCATTATTTGTAAACATTTTTGTGGCACACTGTAAGTAAAAATAAGAATTGTGAGACTTGTATATGCTTTTTTTAATGCTGAAAAAAAAAAATGAACTGTCTGTTATACTACACTTGTGCAGTATGAGTTACTGAAAGTGGATAGGTGGTAAGTTTATAGTATCAAGACGTTAAACATGACATCACAACACTGAATATGACATTATTACACCCAACAACATTTTTTTAACATCAGATATAACATCTGTACATTGAACAAATACTTGTCCATGATATTAAACATGACACAGTACTGCTACATTTTTGACATCATCACAAAGGACATGACACCTCAAAATAACAGTTAAATACTTCATGATATTAATATCATTCATTCATTCATTTGCATGTCCCTTGCGGAATTTTGCTTCCCAAACAGCACTCCTGTAGGCCTCTCGGTTGTGAGCAAGATGGCCTGCTGTTGCTGCATCCATTTGCAGATCATCAACGATGTCTTGCAGCCATCTTCATTTTGGTCTTCCTCTTTTTCTTTTTTCCATTATGTATCCTTCCAATATGGTCTTCTCTAAATTATCATGACATTTAATGTGTCCAAAATATTTAAGTTTTCTCTCTTTAAATCCTCTTTACTATTAATATACAAAGCATAATATTCTGATACAACATGGTCAAATTTCTCATGATACAATTAAACTTGGAATTACATAATGACACAAAACTGTTAGACAAGAATAACTTATTTACACTGCATACAACTTTATAGGATAATTCTGATGAACTCAGGCACAAGAGTAGAAATCTAATGTAAGCTGTTTTAAAGATTGTAACCTACAAATGTGGTCTAATATAAGCTGTTTTAAAGAAGACTGTAGTCTACAAATGTGATCTAATGTAAGCTGTATTAAATAAGATTGTAGTCTACAAATGTGATCTAATGTAAGCTGTATTAAATAAGACTGTAGTCTACAAATGTGATCTAATGTAAGCTGTATTAAATAAGATTGTAGTCTACAAATGTGGTCTAATGTAAGCTATAGTAAATAATATTGTAGTCTACAAATGTGGTCTAATGTAAGCTGTAGTAAATAAGACTGTAGTCTACAAATGTGGTCTAAAAATTCCGGGATGAAGGCGGAGGCTTGGCTGGTAAGCTTCTCTAACAAGATTTACAATTTATTTGCTTGGTCCTGGACATCCCTGCCAAGGAGCTGTGCGCAGACAGGCCTTCACTTCAGAATTTCGCTTACCACTTCTTGATACTGCTGAAAACAGATGCTGCCTTCTAGAATTCCACTCAAAATCATCGCTGCACAGTCACAACAGACCAGTTTCTTGTGTATTCCAAAACACAAAATGACTGCTCACATTCACTGAATGCCATATTTGCTACTGCTGCCTCCTAGTGGCAAACCACAGGTGCTCTGCGCACTGGCTTTATTTTTAAAAATAAAGTTTCTCTCTCTCCCCCTCTCTCTTGGCATAAAAAAAATTATGATCTGTTACGTAGTTTATTTGCTGTGAATTTTTAAAATGTTTCACAGCGTTATCAATAACCCTGTATAAATGACATATTTTACTTACAACTAATAATAGAAAAACAATGATGCTATTAACAAATAATAACTTGTTGATTGTAAATTTTATAGGCATAAACTATATGAAAACTATATTAACTATATGAAAACTACAAAAACTATGCACTCTAGGAGCTACAGTGTATAGGATATTTACTTCATAAATGTAAAACATTATATTTTCTTGTACGTTCATTATCTAACATACATAACATACAAACTGTATATTTGTGATGCTGCCAAAAGTGTACATTTTAAGAATGCACATCACGTAAAAGTGATTGCATACTGTTGTCATTAATCAGCACAAACCTTTGTTGTGATGGGCTGAACATGTAAACATTGCCTGTGAAAACATCAAACCACAGGGCATGCACTTGCAGCTTATCTGACCTCATTAAAGACTGGATATATGGATAGGTGGTCACATGACTGGCTTGTTCCAAGCAATTAATCTGATGACATTTTGAAAAGACATTGTTAGGAGTGTCATAACAAAAGCTATAATTAAAAAATATCACTTTAGAAAAGCACAAATGAATCTGTACAAATGTGTAAATATCAGTAAGGGAAAAGCACAAATGAATCTGTACAAATGTGTAAATATCAATAAGGAAGATAATACAATCAATGTTTCTCTACTTTAGTTTTAATGCAGATAACATGAAAAAAGTAATCTGTACACAGTAAGTTAATAATGAGGATGACATGACAGAAACAATATACAATGTCCTTATTGTGCAACAGATGACAGTGTCATATTTCATTAGTGTGCATCAGATGAAACAGTATACAGTGTTTTTAGTATGCAATAGATTGACAGTCAGTATAAAATATGTCTTTAGCATGCAACAGATGACACAGTCAGTATACAATATGTCTGTAGTGTACAACAGATGACACAGTCAGTATGCAGTATGTCTTTAGCATGCAACAGATGACACAGTCAGTATGCAATATTTCTTTAGCATACAACAGATGACACAGTCAGTATACAATATGTCTTTAGTATACAACAGATGACACAGTCAGTATAAAATGTCTTTAGCATGCAACAGATGACACAGTCAGTATACAATATGTCTTTAGTATACAACAAATGACACAGTCAGTATACAATATGTCTTTAGTATACAACAAATGACACAGTCAGTATACAATATGTCTTTAGCATGCAACAGATGACACAGTTAATTTACAATATGTCTTTAGCTTGCAACAGATGGCACAGTCAGTATATGTCTTTAGTGTACAACAGATGACACAGTCAGTTTACAATATGTCTTTAGCTTGCAACAGATGATGCAGTTAATTTACAATGTCTTTAGCTTGAAATAGATGACACAGTCAGTATACAGTATGTCTTTAGTGTACAACAGATGACACAGTCAGTAGACAATCTGTCTTTAGTGTACAACAGATGACACAGTCAGTATACAATATGTCTTTAATGTACAACAGATGACACAGTCAGTAGACAATCTGTCTTTAGTGTACAACAGATGACACAGTCAGTATACAATATGTCTTTAGTGTACAACAGATGACACAGTCAGTAGACAATATGTCTTTAGTGTACAACAGATGACACAGTCAGTATACAATATGTCTTTAGTGTACAACAGATGACACAGTCAGTATACAATATGTCTTTAGTGTACAACAGATGACACAGTCAGTAGACAATCTGTCTTTAGTGTACAACAGATGACACAGTCAGTTTACAATATGTCTTTAGCTTGCAACAGATGATGCAGTTAATTTACAATGTCTTTAGCTTGAAATAGATGACACAGTCAGTATACAGTATGTCTTTAGTGTACAACAGATGACACAGTCAGTATACAATATGTCTTTAGCTTGCAATAGATGACACAATCAGTATACATTGCCTTTAGTGTACAACAGATGACACAGTCAGTATACAATATATCCTTAGTGTACAACAGATGACACAGTAAACTTGACCATCACAAATCCGGCAATCAGTTATCCAGTTCAATCAGTTATCCAGGACTAATTTCCATGAGAGACATTGCACCACACTGACCCACCACTATTGTCTGGTTGCCCTAGCTGTAGTAGCTGAGTCTGGTTGCCCTAGCTGTAGTAGCTGAGTTTGGTTGCCCTAGCTGTAGTAGCTGAGTTTGGTTGCCCTAGCTGTAGTAGCTGAGTTTGGTTGCCCTAGCTGTAGTAGCTGAGTCTGGTTGCCCTAGCTGTAGTAGCTGAGTTTGGTTGCCCTAGCTGTAGTAGCTGAGTTTGGTTGCCCGAGCTGTAGTAGCTGAGTTTGGTTGCCCTAGCTGTAGTAGCTGAGTTGAACATTTTCAAGCACCAGGAAGGCACTTCTAATTGTTTTTTTGTGCATTTTTATTATAACCTGCTGACATTTAGCCCCGGTCATGGCTCTAATGAATACAAACAATGTTTCTCATGCTGTGACATGCAAACATCATACAATGTCCATGACAGATAAGGTAGAACTTCTGAAAAAAAAAAACTTGACAGTGCTGTTTCTGTGCAAAGCTTTGGTTCATAAACAGTTTATGACATAAAGAAACAGATGGAAAAATTACATGTACTTGTAACTTTACAGTATTTTACCTGTTTCATTAAAATTTTATTTGATTTCCATTTAATTTCTTCTTCCTTTATAAACCTACACGTGCTGACTTACAGGGCATTTTAAAGGTAGAATAAAGTGGTTCACTGTTAAGGTTAAGTGTATTCTGACTTAACAATCAGCAATCTGGCAAAATCACTTAACCAGCATCCAACGGGTCCTGATGATGCTGGATTTGTGATGATTAAGTGTAATATGTCTTTAGTGTGCAACAGATGACACAGTATACAACGTATTTAACGTGTAACAGATGACACAGTCAGTATACATTTTGACTTTTCCGATCCCAGGTTTTACGAGTTTTCATTCTTTTCCTCTTGTGCCAGATAATGAAACATGCAAGTCCTCTTCAGCTGTTCTACATCTCCATACAGAATGTCAGTGACTGAGGAGTTTGGTGGTATCAGATTCTTCCAAAGATCCTTCAATGCACTGCAGTCCAGGACGTGGTATTTAACATTTTCTTCTTCTTGTCTGTTGCAGTGCATGCAGTATGGTGTGTGGTCAGCGGTCACTCTATGTAAATGCTTACTGAGGGTAATGTGTCTTGTTCTCAACCTGAAAATTGTGCACTGGTCTCTACGATATAAGCTGTTGATGTGGTCTCCGGGGTTAGGCTTTGGCAGGTGTGTATATATAGGGATCTTCCAATTGGATTACTGGCCCAGCCGTCCATCCACTGCTGCTTGCAGTTGTTGTGTATAATGTGTTTAGCTGTTCTCATGTTGGTGGAGATGTGGGGCTGTGACATGGTGGCTCCACTCTTTGCCAGTCTGTCAGCATGTTCATTTCTTCTGATATCTATGTGCCCTGGTATCTAATGTAGGGTGGTCTTGATGTCATAGGAGGCGAGTTGGTTTATTGCACTGAGTATGTCAGTTGTAATGTGATCAGCTGTTGGTATCCTCCTTCTTTTTCTTCTTCTTTCGCTTCTACCACCAAGACTGCCCTGTGATCCTACTGAATTTACTCCTGTGGTCCTTGTTGGTCTTGTGGTGCTCCTGTGGTCCCCAAGAAGACCACAAGAGATCCCCAAGAAGACCACATGAGGTTCAGAGTATCGCGAGGCTTGGGCCTGTATTCTCTGCAGTTTTCACGGGCCTGGAAAGCAGATTGGAAGCCTGAGAATATAACAATGGTTTTTTGGGTGAGAGGCACTGCTTTTTAGGTTGTAATCTTTTTTAGATCTAACACATTCTGTGTACAGGTGTCTGAGTGTTGCTTTGTCAGCTCCCCAGGATGTACTTGCAAGTTGCTTGAGTAAGTTTAGTCTTTTGGATGCTTTTTCTGCTAGTCCATCTATGAACTCTTTAAAGTTTGATTTTCTGCTTACTTTCACACCAAGGTAATGTTGGATTTTTTTTCTTTCATGATTTGAGCACCGTCAAGAGTTATTTCAGTTCAGTCTTTGCTAGTTTGTTGCTAAAAGTGAAGACTGTATATGTAGTTTTACTAACATTAATCTTCAACTTCCACAAATTGCATTAGGCTGATACGGCGAAGAGGGCTCTATTAAATCTCTCAGCAGCCAGCTGCAGGTCTGTTCTACTAGTCCATATGACATGGCTTTGTGAGTGTTCAACAGGTCAGGGAGGTCATTTATAAAGATTAGGAACAAGGTGCAGCTAAGAGCAGAACTTTGTGGCAGACCTTCCTCCAGGGTGCATTTGTTTGACAGTCTCTTATTGACCCGAGTTTGTATGGCCCTGTTACTCAGGTAGTTTTTAACCCATTGATACATTTTTCCATGTATGCCCATGTTTTGCATCTTTAACAGTAGGCCTTTTCGCCAGACCTTGTCATATGCCTGCTGGAAGTCTACAAAGACAGCCACAGAGTTTCTCTTGTGAAAAAAACTGTCACTTTGAACGAGGAGAAATAGCTGGCCCTTGTTCCTTGATCCTTTGTGGAAGCCAATGCTTTGCACATAAACAGCACTGTCAAGTTTTTTCAAATTTTTTTTCAAAAGTTATATCTTATCTGTTACGGAGAGCATAAGATGTTTACATGTCACATAACTAGAAGCACTGTTCGTAGAGTATTTGAGAGAACTTGAGGATTCCAGCCACCAGTACAGTCTATTGTTAAGCATTCATTCTGCTAGCTTACCAATGTTGGAAGTCAGTGAGATTGGTCTAAAGCCTTTTAGGTCATCTTCTGGCTTTCTTTTTTCAGGGTAGGTCTAACTATGGCTGACTTTCGAGATTTTGGTAGTACTCCACTTTGCCAGGTCTTGTTAATGAAGCAATGTGGACTTTCCTACAGGGCCCAGATGAAGAATCATTTCATTTGATCATTTGTCTGGTCCTGGTGCTTTTCTTAGCTGTAGCTTACCCATAGCATTCTGGAGTTCATGGATGGTAAAGTTTTCCTCAAAAAGTAAAATGTTTGCCAAACTAGATTTTACTTTTTAGAAATGTTCACAGCTTGTCAAGTACTTGCCTGTTGGAGGATTTGTTGATGGCAGTGAATAATTTATTAAAGGAACTGGCTTTGGCAGAACCACTTGAGAGGAATCAACCAGAGATTCGCATTGGCTTAGGGTTTGTTTGTTTTTTCCTGACATGTTATCCAAGAGTTTCCAAGCCTTCTTTCCTTCAGTTCTGAGGTGGAGATTGCTGCATATGCTTGACCACTTCTCTTTCTTTGCCTTTTTAGTTTCAAGTCTTACCTTTGCTGCTAGTTTATTGTACTCTACTCTGTTTTCTGGAGTAGTGCTTTTCTCTGTGTTCTTCCTGGCTGCTCATCTTTTTTTTTTTTTTGACTAGTCTTCCAGAGATTTTGTCAAGAAGGGGATATATTTCTTTCTGCATCCTCAGGGGATTGTTTTGTAGGCTGCTCCAAGTATGGCTTGGATTATGTTGGTGTAGACTGTGTCAGTGTTTGTGCTTTGATAGGATTTCATCTGTTTGTGTTCTGAATTTTTCCCAATCTGCTTTTCTATAATCCCAGCGAGGGGGTTTGTGTAGTCTTTGGTTTCGTGTGTGAGAGATTTGTAGTAAGATGGGGCAATGGTCACTTCCTATGTCATCAGGCACTCTCAGAGTACAATCATTGTGGATGTCTGCTGAGACAATGATGAGGTCAGGTCTGTATGTGCATCCAGTGGTTCTGTGGAGGAGTGTTGGTGGGGAGGAGGAGTCTCTTGCAATATCATCATGTTGCTGGTGCTGCATAGCTCTTCAGTGTTGTTTCCCATAGGGTTTTGGTCTTTGTATCCTAGTAATGGTAGAGGTGCATTAAAATCTGAAATTATAGTTTTCTGCATGTCTGTGCTGTGTATGTTGATTTGACTTTTAGAATTTGGGGGACAATGAACATTATACAGAGTGTACTGCAGTCCATCATGCCATACTGTTATCTCTTGGATATCATTCTCACTGCATTTTCTGATTTTAACTTCTCCTTGGATGCCATTTTTCAAGAGTTTGGCAGTACCCCTGCATTTATCACATTCACATTTGTGCATGGTGTATCCAGGTACTGAATGATCTTTTCCATATACAGTGATACCTCGGAATCTGAACGCCCCAGAACTCAAACAACTTGGAATCCGAACAAAAATTTCAAGCAAATTTTGCCTCAGAATCTGAATGGCCAGCATGTTTTTCATGTGTGTTTGTGCGTACATTTCCCCAGCGTTCGGGCCACCCATAAGCTTTGTTGTTCAGTCCGTTGTCAGAAGCTGTAGTGGAAACATCTCGTGTGATTTTCACTGCTAATTTTATGCTTTTGTGCCTGTTTAGTGTTATTTTTGTATATAATAATAACTTAGTGTACTCGCCATGGGTCCTAAAAAGTGTAGTGAGGAAAATAAGAATAAGAGGAAAGCTGTTAGAGGTCCTGCACGATGATTCAGTGAAAGGCATGCCAGATACTGGTGCTCAAAAGGAGGAGTTCAAAGACAGTAGGGGGTGGTTCGAGAACTTTAAGAAAAGGATTGGGATCCACGATGTTGTTATGCACGGAGAGGCTGCCAGTTTTAATTCGGAAGCAGCAGAAAAGTTTGTAAAGGAGTTTGTGAACAGTGAGGAGTATGTTTCGAACCAAGTGTTCAGTTGTGATGAAACAGACCTCTGTTGGAAAAAGATGCCCAGGCAAAGGAAGAGGGAGATGCTAGAACCAGTCCCACTGCTGAAATCAAAGATCTTCTCAGCAGGTGCTCAAAAACCCAGGCACTTGTTCAAAACTGGCATCCTAATAAAGCTCTTGTTAACAAGTGTGTTAATTTGTTAAATGATAACATCAATGAGCATTTTAGAAAAGTTCAAAAAGGTGGCCAACATCAGACCACTTTGGAATGTTAGTTCTCAAAAGATACTACGACCAGTGACCCCAAGCCCTCTACAAGTGGCACCTTAGCAAAGGGCATGAAAAGGCAAAGAATGCAGACACCAGAACCACCAGAAACGCAGTTACCTAATGTTATCATGGAGGGTAACTCACCTTCCAAGCAATAATCTCTCTCCTCCTCAGCTTCCACATGAGCCATCATCATTCCTTTTTAAGGTAAATACAGGTTTTTATATTTTTAATTTTATTAATTTTCACTTTTATTCAAATATTATTATTATTTGTTAATATTTTACCTTAAAATCAAACTGTATTTACTGTTTTCTTCTTCTTCTTCTTCGCTCACTTCTACCACCAAGACTGCCCTGTGATTCTACTGAACTTACTCCTGTGGTCCTCAATAGGTCTGTGGTCCCTGAAAGGATCACACAAGATCCCCGAGAGGACCAAAAGAGTTTCAGAGTATCGCAGGGCTTGAGCCTGTATTCTTGGTGGGTCTCAGAAGCAGGATTGCATGACACCATGGTTTTTGTTGCACCAGTTTAGTCTAAAGCTGGACTTTCTCACCGTAAAACCTAGACGTGTTTTGGATATCAGTATATCCCCACTTGGTTGAGAGGTGGTAGCCCATCCAGACTAGAGTTGGACTTTCTCACCGGAAAACCTCAACGTGTTCTGAGATGCCCGTGTACCACTGCTGGGTGAGAGGTGTTGCCCATCCAGTCCTGCGTTGGACTTTCTCACCAGAAAACCTCAGCGTGATTAGGATATGCTTACGTTCCCACTGAGTGAGATGTGGTTGCATATCTACACTGCCCTGGTGTCTCCGACGTCAGTATTTTGTGGTCGTGGCTGCTACCCTTCCTAGTTGTGACCAGGATGGAGCTTTTGTCCAGGAGGACGAATCCTCGCCACTAGTAAGTTTCACCCCTGGGTTAAGCCAATTTAGGCATATTATCCCAGTATGGGCGTGTTTAGGACGTCACCGACCTCTAGAGCAGAGGTACCGTGACGTGCGTAGCCATCAAATTTCACCCCTGGTGTAAGCCGGTTTAGACATATTTCACCGGTATGGGTGTATATTGAATGTGATCAACCTCTAGAGCAGAGGTACCGTGGTATGAGTAGCTCTCGCCGTGATGCTACTGGACATACCGATTAAGCATCATTTTATCTTTTAATCACCTTTTCACATCTGCGTCACACAGTAACCCTAATTTCTTTTCCACAATTTCTTCCTTGGCTAGGAGGAGTTTCACTCCACGCGTGGCATCAGAAGAATCTTGCCAGCAGTGGTATTTACTGTTAAAATCATTTTTAAAATTTTAGTTCGTGGGACCCAGAAATGGAGGATTAATCCAGTTTCTATTATTTTAAAGAGGAAAAACTGTCTTGGAACTTTAACGATTTGGATCTCGAATGGGGTTCTGGAATGGATTAAACTCAGATTCCGAGGTATCACTGTAGAAGGATTTCTTGTATGATCGCAATATGGATGCTGACTTTTTTTTTCAGCTGTCAGATCAATTCTGAGGCCATTGGCTTAAGTCCAGAAATGTTGATTTGAAGAATCTTTAGTGAGGTTCCCCCCTCCCCCCCCCCCAGCTGTTTTTTTTGTGCTCAGGGTAGCTGTGGTGAGGTGGAGGGTGGGTGGGAAAGAACCACCTACTGTGGACCTTAGACAAGGTGATGTCTGGTTTTATTTTTGTTTCTGATATTTTCATATTGGGGTTTTTGGTAGATGTTGGTGAAAGTCCCCCAGATATGGAGGATCCCTGTGAATAAGGATTTACCCAAATAAGCAGGCACGGACCAACTGGCGGTAGACTCAGAGAGCGAGGTGAGGTAGTAGGTGGCTCTACTACTCCTATAAAGTGCCTTGGGTGCTCAGTGAAGGGAATACCAGGCATTTCAGAGGCGCCTTAAAACCTCTCGTCCCGCTGCCTTGCGGGTAGGACAGGGAGTCCAAAGGTTAGCGGAAAGTCTGTACACAAACCGGCAGATGGCAACGGGAAACCACTGTTGTAGCTCCCAAGAACAACTATGTTTATTCAGAGTAATAGATTTGTCATGAACGACGCTAATGGATGTTCCTCTGGAATAGCCTTGTCCGGTAGGGCAGCTCACGAGCCACAGGTGAGGCCAGATTGTCATCAAGCTACTGGTGGCAAAACTAACAAGTTCAAAATAGCAACATGGAATGTTAGAACATTATTCCAGGCTGGAAAATTAGAAAATGTAAAGAGGGAAATGGAAAGGATGAAGATCAACATATTAGGAATGAGTGAAGTTAGATGGACAGGTGCAGGGAAGATAAACTCTGATAAATATATGATAATAGATTCAGGAAGTGAGAAATATGAATGAGGAGTATGAATATTTGACGAACAAACAGCAAGGACAATTGTAGGATATCTGAACATCTCGGACCGAGTCCTGTTAACCCAAGTGAAAGGAAGACCAATAAACATAAATATTATACAAGTGTATGCTCCAACATCTGAAAGTTCTGAAGATGTACAGCTATTTTATAATGACATAGAGAATGCCCTAAAACACACAAAGTCACATGAAGTTACTATAGTAATGGGAGATTTTAATGCCAAAGTTGGTAAAGGAAGAACTTCAGACATTGTTGGTGACTATGGACTGGGTGAAAGGAATGACAGAGGTAGTAAATTAATTGAATGGGCAAGAATACATAGCATGGTTGTAGGAAACACCTGGTTTAAACAACATCCTCTAAGACTGGCAACGTGGTGCAGCCCAGACAAAAAGACTTTTAACCAGATAGACTACATATTAATCAACAAACGACTCTGCAATGCATTACTGACAATAAAAACCATGCCAGGAGCTGACTGCAATAGTGACCATGACCCACTCTGTGGAAAAATTAGAATAAAGCTAAAGAAAACATGCAGAAAAGTGAGAAACATCAAACTGAATACAGAACTCCTTAAAAATGATCAAGAACTGCGAGAACAATACAAAGTTATTATAACAAATAGATACAATGCAATAGCAAAGATAAATAGTATAGATGAACAATGGGAAATGTTAAGAGATTCTATCCACCAAACTGTTATGGCGATAATACAACCGAAAAAAGAAGCCCCTAAAAATAAATGGATGACAGATGACATCTTAGGACTGATGGACAAGAGGAGGAGGAATAAAAATAACTAAGAAAAATATAGCAAGATAAATAATGAAATAAGACGCAAATGCAGAGAAGCAAAGGAAGTGTGGTTAAATGAACAGTGCAGACAGATAGAGGACTCTCATAATAAAGACAGCAAAAATATGCACAAACGAATTAGTGAGCTCACAGGCTGGAAAACAAAATATACCACAGGATGCCTGAAATCGAAAGAAGGTAAAATGTTAATGGGAAAAGAAGATGTTGTGGACATCGGTGAGCTATATAGAAGAGAAAGACTAGACTTAACACCAGATACTGAAATCTGTGATGGACCACCAATACTTGAAGATGAAATCATAGATGCCATCAAACACATGAAGAAAGGAAAAGCAACTGGGACTGATAATATAACAATAGAAGAAATAGAGGCACTAGAGGAGACAGGAATACAAATAATAACCATGTTATTAAATGACATTTATAACAATGGTTATATGCCCAGTGACTTGCTTAAATCCATGTTAATAGCACTACCAAAGAAACCAGGTGCAAAGGAATGTGATGACCACCAGACTATCAGCCTCTCATGTCACATATCAAAGCTACTTTTGAGAATCATTATGAGAAGAACAAGGAAAAAGATACAAATGTAAATAGCAGATGAACAGTTTGGATTTGTTGAAGGAAAGTGAACACATAATGCCATTTATGATTTATGAACACTAACAGAAAGAGCTTTTGAAGTACAGAAAAATCTCTAGTTATGCTTCATTGATTACACCAAGGCATTTGACAAGGTGAAACATAATGAAATTATTAAAATGCTTGAAGACATCAATATAGACGGCAAAGACCTGAGGATTGTAAAACATCTATACTGGCAGCAAGAGGCAGCAATTTGAGGAACAGAAATTAGGAACAGAATAGGCCAAGCAAAGACTGCATTTCAGAGAATGAGAAACATATTAGATAATACATCCTTATCAATGAATGTTAGAAAACGAGTCCTAAAATGCTATATTGAACCTATCTTGTTATATGGAAGTGAATCATGGACAATAGGCAGGTCTGCACAAAAATCATTGGAAGCAGCAGAAATGTGTTTGTTAGAAGAATGTTGCGAATCCCCTGGACAGCAAAAATAATTAATGAAGAATGTATGAGAAGAGCTGGAGAGACAAAAAAATCTTGTCAAATAAATAAGAGAGAGAGAGACAATGTACTTTCACAGGACATGCAATGAGAAGAGGGGGCACTGAAAATATTATAACAACAGGAAAAATAGAAGGAAGATCAAGAGGAAGACCAAGAGAAATGATACTGGACACTTATGGGATAGTGTGAGAGGAGATCACCAACTGAGCTGATGGCCTGCATGAAGGAACGTGTACTCTGGAGAACCATAATAGCCAACACCAGTCGGCACGGCACCTGATGATGGTTTTTGTCCTAAGTCTTTCTTTCATACCCAGGAAGCTTTTCCAGTTAGAAGCTAAGATCAGGCCCCCTGTGCAACACCAGTCTGCCTGATGGGCTCTGAGACAGTTTCACAGAGACTCCAAGTCTGGGGTGAGGATCCAATGGGCGCTTCAACGATGTCCATTCCCCACCACCAATAGTCTGCTGACTGCTTTGTTTGTCTCATTCTGATTGCCATTGTTGTAGAGACCCTTAGGTCTGTCACGTCCTGGACTTGTCAGTTTCCATCAGATTTTCCTCATCCCCGCAGGTAATCTCTGTGTCCCCATCCATCCACCATCCCGACCAGGCCAAGGTCTCAGCTCCACCTATTGACAGGTGTGCAGTGACAAAAGCTGAAAGGTCCTCTATCCAAGGACAGGTATTTTGTGCTTGTCATTCTTCACACAGGCAAGTGGGTTTTCTTAGCATACAGAGCATTTTGTACGAGTTATGTGACACTCCTATAAAAGACAAACACTCCTATAAAAGACAAGAGGCTACTAGCAGAATTCTCAGTTCTATGTTCTTTCTTTTACAGAAAGTTCTGTTCCCTAAAAATTCTGCCTTATAAGAGAGTGACATTATACTTTATAACAATCTAATCTAAATACTGCGTGGCATAGGCGATCACTTCTATCCAAAATTCCCCATCTTTTGCGTTGATTATGAGATCTACTGGTGACTTTCTTCCTAGCCACACTGACAGCCCATCCAATAACTTCTCTCTCTGTCTTCCTCTGTCTCTTCTTCCCTCAATTTTTCCAATTGCCACAGTGTGTTCTAATTTTCCTCTTCTCAGGAAATGTCATATGAATCTTGCTTGCCTGCCTCTGATCTTTGCTATAAACTGCTTTTTAACTCCAGCCTCTCTTAAGACTTCCATCATTGGTTTTCTTGGCTGTCCATGGCACCTTCAACATCCTTCTTATAAACTACATTTCCATAGCCTCCATTTCTCGCTGTACACCCTTATTCATAGACCATGCTTCACACCCATGTGGATATCTCCAAATGATAGAACTAGAAACCAGATAGATCATTTTTGTATTAGAAAGCAATTCAGAACATCTCTGATAGATGTAAGGGCATATAGGGGTGCAGATGTCAACAGTGATCACAATCTGTGTACAGGGAAAATAAAATTAAAACTGAAAAGCCAACACAAGAAATCAATATCCAGAAAGATAAACAGCCACAGCCTACAAGAAGAAAATACTTATAGGAATTTCAATCATGAACTTGCCAATCATTCCACAACACTCAGTGAAGTTGAGGAGATAGATATAGATAAATTATGAATAAGGTAGATAGAGGTGTATGGTGCAGTTTTACAAAGTGAGGGAGGAAGTGAGCAAGGTGAGAAAAAAACGAATATAAAGTATGAGAATGTATAAATGAAAAACATACAACATCCGATATTTCGGCGTGAGCCTTATTCGAGGATACATACAGAACGAAATACAAACATATATAACTTATCTGAAGTCTTGCTCCGAGTGAGAAGCTGAAATGTGTGTGGAAGAAGGAAAAAAAAAAAAAACACGCTGCCTACAGACAAAAGATTCCCGATATAGCCAATCGTAGCGAAGAAGCAGAGAGAGAGGAGGAGAACAAGTGGGAGAAAGGGGTTGGGGAAAGGCAATAGAAACATGATAGCCGCTAGAGGTGTTGGGGGGGGGGGGAGAGGGGAGAGATAATGAATGAAGAACTTAAACACCTACAGGGAGAAAATGTAGAACTGGTGAATAGATAAGACCAATATGTTGGCAGAGAAGGAAATAGGATGGTAGTAGGGAGGGGTAGCATAGAGAAAGAAAGTAGAGTATAAAAAAGGCCAGTGGAATAATAAAGAACTTACAGAAAGCTGAAGACATTGTTAATTCCAGCTGGGTGGAGACAGCCAGTCTGGAAAATAAGGCGCTGTTCTAGGACCCTCCGAGATCATACATCTGCGGAACAGGAGCGGATCGCACTAACCGAAATGTCCTGTTTGTCCCTGTGGTTACCAAGGCAAAAATGTTTAGCCACAGGTGTCCAGGCCTTCTTAGAAATATCACTGAGATGCTGGCGAAATCGATCTCCTAACCGTAAGCCAGCTTCCCCTATATACTTCAAACCGCAACGTTTGCACATGATAACATAAATGACATTTCGTGAAGTACAGGTGAAACCCTCCTGTACTGATAACGTGGATTTAGGGAAAGAGATCTGGCTGGCCTCGACAACAAACGGACAAGTGTTACATCTACGGCGTCCACAACGTCTGGTACCATAAAAAGTGTCATCTGTCTTAAGATGACTACGAATTAAAAGGTCCCTGAGGTTCTTGTCCCGTCTGTAAGCCACCAATGGGGGTTCCCCAAAAAGTTCACGTGTCTCAGGCTCGGTCTGGAGGAGGTGGAGATGGCGAAACAGAATGTTTTTAACTGCCAAGCTATGAGGGTGGTAAGTGAGTTCTAGTTTCACTCTGTCCGAGCTACAGTGCAGTTTAGGGGTGAGGGCCTGTTGCCGCGATATATGGCTAATGCGGTTCCAAGATGACGAGAGAATGTGGTCTGGATAGCAGCGTTGACGGAAGAAATCTAGCAATTTGTGGCCTTGATCCTGGAAATCCAAATCCTCCTTACACAAACGTCACAACCTAAGAAGCTAGGAAAAAGGAATAGAGTCCTTACACGATCTGGGATGGGAGGAAGAGTACAGGAGGTAGCTGTGAGAGTCTGTAGGTTTATAGTGGATAGAAGTAGTAAGCCCGGAAGGGCCGATAGTGACGGCAATGTCAAGAAAGTTAGCGGAAGTGGCAGAGATATGGGAGGTGAAAGAAATGACAGGATTGTATTCTTTAACAAAACTGATAAAGTTGTTAAGGTCTTCCTCTGGCATTGATGTGATCCCAATTCCATTGTCTATGTAGCGTCTATAGAAGGTGGGAAAAGGGCCTCGAAAGGCTCTCAGAACCTTGTGTTCGAAGTGGCCCATGAACAGACACGCGTAGCTGGGGCCCATCTTGGTACCCATGGCTACACCACTAATCTGGTCAAAGTAAAGGCCATTGAATTCAAAAGAATTGAGTTGGAGGACAAGTTGTGTAAGGCGCAGAATAGTAGACGTAGGAATAGAAGGATTGCGTCTTTTGTTCAGAAAGAACTTGACGGCCTGAAGTCCCTGGTCATGTGGGATGGATGTGTATAAGGATACTACATCAAGGGTGAAGATACAGTAGGTGTGACCAGGCAGGAGTGTAAGGGTCTCAATAGTAATGAGAGCATGATTAGTGTCCTTGAGATAAGTGGCAGACTAATGACCAGAGGTTGAAAGATGCTGTCAAGAAAATCAGAGATTTGTTCCGTAGGGCAGGAACAAGCAGACACTATGGGCCTTCCTGGGTTGCCTGGTTTGTGAATCTTAGGGAGTAGATAAAAAGATGGTTTCCCTAAGCAGCTGTCGCAGATGTGAAGATGTGTAGCCGAGGGAGAAAGACCAGACTTGGTCTTGTGGATAAGTTCGTTGATCGTGTCTCGAACATGGTGGTGGTTGGCCAGAGTCGGATCTTGAGGGCGAGAGGCATAAAATTTAGTGTTGCTCAGCTGGCCCATGGCCTCCTGGATGTACAATTCTTTCTTCCAACAAACAATGGCCCCGCCCTTGTCTGCACTCTTGATCACGATATCTCGCCTACGCTGAAGTTGAGAAAGTGCGCGTTGCTCCCTGGAGGTCATGTTTGAGTGTCGTACACAGGGAAGGCGAAGCTTACGGATTTCGTAGAGAGTGTGATCAATGTAGAGGTCCAAGGCACGAGACGCTCCTGCTGAAGGTGTCCAGGTGGATGGTTGTTTGGAGAAGCGAGAGAAAGGGTCATCATCGGAGGTGGATTGGGATGATGAAGGTTGGGACATGTCTTGGAAATGGAACTTTAAACGCAATCTGCGATGGAAACGGTGGATATCTTGAAGGAGTGAGAACTGGTCAGCAAAAGGACGGAGGGGAACAAACTGTAAACCTTTCCCCAGGACAGACAATTCATCAGCTAAAACTGCACCATACACCTCTATCTACCTTATTTATATTAACCAGTTTTACTGCAGTCGCCATCCCTTTTATCTGTTAGATAAATTATGGAAGTCTTACAGCACAGCCATAATCACAGCAGCAAAAGCAAGCGCTGGACTGAAAAAACCAAACAGAAAAGCATGGATATCAGAAAACACACGGAAGTACATAAATGAAAGACGAGCAGCCAAATTAGCCATGTTGAATGTAAAGACAAATCTTGGAAAAGATCTATTGAAAGCAACATACAAAGAAATAGACAAGAAAGTAAAAAGTTCAGCTAGAAGGGATAAAAAAGAATACACAGACAATATGGTGAAAGAGGCAGAAAAAGCAGCAAAAACAGGAGACAGCAAAGCTTTACAAAAGAGGCTAACAGGTACTATTACATCTAAAGAAAGACCAATCCTTAGAAAAACTGGAACCCTATTAGCATCAAGTAAAGACCAAAAGCAAAGATGGGCCAAACACTTCCAAGAAATACTTAATTGACCACACCAAAAAGAACTGATAATCTTGAAACCACCGTACCAACCCCACAACTAAATGTCAACGTAGATGAAATTACATTGCATGAAAGTGAAACAGCAGTGAATTTAATGGCCAATAAAAAAGCTGCAAATGAAGATGAAATAACACCTGAAATGTTAAATCTATCAATAGTGACAACATGAGATGACTACAGAAAAGGTTTAATAAAATTTGAAATCATTGTTAAAATACCCAAAAAAAGCACCTTAGTGACTGTAACAAATGGAGAGGAGTAATCTTAATATCAGTTGTGTCGAAAGTATTTTGCAAGGTCATTTTGAACAGACTTAAAGATATAGTGAATACTGCAATGAGAGAACAAGCAGGATTTTGAAAGGGGAGAAGCTGTCTCGACTAGATCTTTACTCTAAGAATAATACCTGAAGAACATATTGAAAAGCAGAAACCATTAATACTGAACTTCATAGACTTTAAAAAGGCATTTCATAGCATACACAGAGATTCACTGTGAAGAATTTAAAGTCTATACAGAATCTAAAACTGTCAACATCATTAGGGATCTCTACAACAGATATGTTTGTGCAGTCAAAACAGAAGAAGGGATGAGCAAATGGTTCCAGATTGAAACAGGCATGAAACAAGGATGTATACTGTCTCCTTTGATTTTTGGAATTGCAACAGACTTCATAATGAAAAAATCCTGCACAGGTAACACAGGTATTGATTGGGTACATGGGACCCAACTAGAAGATCTTGATTTTGCTGATGACATAACTCTTATCAGTAATAATGTGAATTCCATGCAAGAAAAAACAGATATCATATCTTCACTGGCTACTAAAATAGGACTTGAAATTAACAAGGACAAAACAAAAATAATGAAACTTCCCATTAATCAAGAAGGAAAAATACACAAAGGGACAGCTGTTGAAGAAGTCAATCAATTTGCATACCTTGGCAGCTACATAGACCAGGATGGTGACACCATAAAGGAAGTTAGAATTCCAAAAGCAGCACTGATCTTCAAGAATCTTGAGAACATATGGAGTTCAAAAGTTATAAGCACAAAAACCAAGTTAAGACTTCAATTCAAAGGTAATATCCACCCTCATTTATGCATGCGAAAGCTGGAAAACAACCAAAGAAATAGATAATAAATTAGACTCTTTTGAAAACAAATGCCTAAGGAAAATACTCGGCATCAAGTGGAATGAATTCAAGAACAATGCAGAGATAAGACAAATAAATGAATGACCTTTATTTTTTTCAAGGGTAAAGAATTGGGCACGCAGGCCCATCTTACATTCTGCCCTTCATCACTCCATCTTTCATTCCCTTCATCACTCCATCTTTCATTCCCTTCATCACTCCATCTTTCATTCCCTTCATCACTCCATCTTTCATTCCCTTCATCACTCCATCTTTCATTCCCTTCATCACTCCATCTTTCATTCCCTTCATCACTCCATCTTTCATTCCCTTCATCACTCCATCTTTCATTCTTCCCACACACTCAGTTTAATACAAGTATAGAAATTAAATTAGAGAAAAAACATATCAAAAGAGTATAAGATTAAACTATTACATTCAAAGTAAAAGAGAAGAAGTAATTAATAAAATATCTCTCACACATACATACACATAAACAAAAATACATTGTCAGTACAGATCTTCTAACATATGTTTTTTAACAAACATTAATATAATTTCTAATAATATCTAACTAGTTACTTTTTGAACTATATCATTTTAGTACTTGATGGTTGGCGAGTCATGGGTTGAGAGATCGTGAACAATAACCAGTTTCATGGGTGATCAGGAAAAGGAGACGGACATATGTTGGTCACGTGATGAGAAGAAACAGAGAATACCAAAACAAGCTATCAAGTGGAACACAAAAGGCCAAAGAAAAAGAGACGGACCATGTGAAACTCTAAAGAGGACATTATTAAGAGAGATCAAATTAATAGGCATGAAATCCCTTGATGAGGTTGAAAAGCTTCTCGAAAACAGGAAAAACTGGCAAACTACCTTGCGAGCCCTATGTGATGTTTAACGGCACAGGAAGGATATAAGAAATATCTATTTCACTTCTATTGTCCTCATAGAGTTCTCTAATGTATTCACTCCATCTTGCCATTACTTCATCTCTGTCCATTATTGTATGCCCCTCCTTTGACTTCAGTCTTGTGGTATGTCCTTTTGTTTGTTAACTCCTTTATTTGTTTGTACATATCTCTTGTGTTTCCATGATAGTGTGGCTCTATTTCACTACATTTCTTATTTAGCCTTCCTCTTTAGTTTTATTGCATTAGTGTCTTATTTCTTTCTTTATTTTGTCATATTCATCTTCTTCTGTCATCCACCTCCATTTAACATGTCTTTTATTTGGAGGTAGGATTTTGATAGATGTTTGCTCAATAGAGCCTTTGAGCATATTCCACTGTTCATCAATCATTTCAATCTTTTCTATAGCATTTTATCTATTATGTACTATGGTCCTATATTGTACTTGTATTGCTTTATCTTCCGGTAACAGCTTTCTATCTAGTTCTTCTCATGTGAAATGTCTAACAACACTCATCGCACAAAAAGTATACCAATTAGCTAAAATTAAGCACTTCATCGATCAAGACACTAGGAAGACATACTACATATCTCATATACAAACACATTTAGACTATTGTTCAACAGTTTGGGATGGTTGCTCAGTGTCAAATACAAAGAGGCTTTGCTCACTCCAAAAGCGAGCAGTAAAGCTTATTAGTGACAAAGACCAAGCACAAACAACTAACCATCACAAACGTATCAAAATGCTACCTCTTAAGAACAGGTTCCTCTTCAACAAAGTCAAGTTAGTGCATCAAATTCTTTCATGGCATGCCCCGCCTTATCTATGGAACCTGTTTAAATTTAGCCCAAAGTGCAGCCAACGCTTGAACAACATATGTCTTCCAAAACCTAGACTTGATCTTTACAAGAAAAGCTTTAGTTATTCTGCTGCTCATCTTTGGAATACCCTCCCATCCTATATAAAAAATATTAATTATACTCCTTCCTACAACTACAAGCTTTCCAAATATCTATTTGATGTCGACTACATGCCTCTATGAATTATAAAACTTAAAAGTTATCTTAAACTGCTCTTACAGACACCAAATACAATTAATTGTTTTCTGAATAGTCCCGAAAATTTTGTTTAGTAGATAGTCATTTATAATGTATGTAGTTACTTCTGTACTGAGTGGATGTTTAAGAGCAAAACGTGAATGTTATATTTTATTTTATGTCTCTCAGCTTCAATCTTAGTTATGTTTGTTATATGAACAGCATATTTGTAGAATGTCTGGAATAGAGTGAAAGATGTATGATAAAGGGCAGAATGTCAGACGGGCCTGCTGCCCAATTCTTAACCCTTTTGAAATAAAGATCAATCAATCAATCAATTAATCAATCTTTGTTTTTAGATGCTACCTTTAAACTCTTTAGCCTGATTCTCACTTTTCCTACGACTGGGATGTAGTCACTGTTGCAGTCTGCGCTTGGTCTTGTTTTCACAGATAGTTCCTGAATCTTCTGTTGATCATAATGTAATTTATCTAGTTACATATGTTATTATTTGGCCTTTTCCATGTCCATAGTTGCCTAGGGTGTTGTTGAAACCAAGTATTTCCTATTATCATTTTATTCTTTTCTGCACACTCAATCAACATCTCCCCTCTTTTGTTTCTGATTCCTAGACAATACTTGCCAGTAGCTTCAGTCCCTACTTTTGCATTTAAATCACCTGGCACAAAGTTTACTTCTCATGGTTTGCACTGTTTCATTGCCATGTACAGATTATTGTAAAATTCTTTTATCTCATCATCAGAGCTTTCTGAAGTTAGTACGTATACTTGGATGAGATTTGTCCTATTGGGTGGCCCTGTAATTTAACCATTAACACTGTCTGATATGTACCAGAAGCTTTTCACAGTTCTTGCTGTCTTCTTATCCAATATTATGCCAACTCCATTTCTATGCTGGTTTATAACAACAATAGCAAATAGTGTTGATTGCTATAGGTTTCTGGCCTACAGGAGCAGGTCAGATATGATGTTCCCTTTTTCACAAAGATAAGTGTGTTCTTAACACATTTGTTCCCAGAGGAGTCAGTATACAATATGTCTTTAGTGTGCAACAGATAACACAGTCAATATAAATTATGTCTTTAGTGTGCAAGAGATGACACAGTCAGTATACAATATGTTTTTAGTGTGCAAGAGATGACACAGTCAGTATAAATTATGTCTTTAGTGTGCAATAGATAACAGTCAGTATAAATTATGTCTTTAGTGTGCAACAGATAACAGTCAGTATACAATATGTCTTTAGTGTGCAACAGATAACAGTCAGTATACAATACATCTTTAGTGTGCAACAGATAACAGTCAGTATAAATTATGTCTTTAGTGTGCAACAGATAACAGTCAGTATACATTATGTCTTTAGTGTGCAACAGATAACAATCAGTATACAATATGTATTTAGTGTGCAACAGATAACAGTCAGTATAAATTATGTCTTTAGTGTGCAAGAGATGACACAGTCAGTATAAATTATGTCTTTAGTGTGCAAGAGATGACACAGTCAGTATACATTATGTCTTTAGTGTGCAAGAGATGACACAGTCAGTATAAATTATGTCTTTAGTGTGCAAGAGATGACACAGTCAGTATACATTGTCTTTAGTGTGCAAGAGATGATACAGTCAGTATAAATTATGTCTTTAGTGTGCAACAGATAACAGTCAGTATACAATATGTCTTTAGTGTGCAACAGATAACAGTCAGTATAAATTATGTCTTTAGTGTGCAACAGATAACAGTCCGTATACAATATGCTTTTAGCATTACTACCAGTTCATGTCAAACAGTTCATTGTGGATAGACCAGGGGATCAAAAAAGTAAACCCTAAAAGAAAAATCTGGACTGAGGAACCATTAGGGAGCTGATTGTGAGGTTCTCTAGCCTTCTCATTTTCTGGCATCCCCTGCAACTGTAGCAAACTTTCAGAAGTAAACACCTTGTCCTTTCTCTGAAGTTGATAGGCAAAGTGTACAGAAGGGAAAGTGCATCAACAGCAAGGAATCTTCTCCATACCAATTAGCCAGGCAAAGCAGGTTATGTATTCAGTGGAGATATCAAAAATTCCATTCCTGCATTCATCTCAAACATAAAATGGAAAGTTGCAGCTGTGGGCTATAAGTCTTCCCAAATGAATGAAGGACAGCATGGCACAAGTCACACTGGATGGTAGGAACAACTTGTTTTATTTGCATGTGATCAGCTAAGACCACCTCAGTCTAGACAGTCCCTTAGATAATAAGGTTTTAACCTGCAACATCTGCCTGTCTTGCAGGATAGCCAGGGGTAAACCAAAACTCAGAAAATACCTGTCAAATGTCTGGAAACAGAAGCAAAAAATTTATTGATACATGGAATGTATGGGCCATGTGCCCTGGACTTGAAAATCTGGATTTGACAAAGGCATGCTGATCAAACAAACAGCCCTCACTGACATCAAATTCAAATGAATGTTTTTTTTTTGTTCAAAAGGGGGGGGGGGGGCATTTACTGCCATTTTGGACAGTTTTACAGCCACACACAATAATTAGTGTATAAGCATATAACTATACATGAAGCACTGCAGTAAAGCTGTGATACCAGAATGTATAAACTAGGAAAAATGTAGGAACAGCTTTATTACTTAACAACCACAAAGTTGTGACGTTTCGGCGTGAGCCTTAATCATACAAAAACATACAGGACGAAGAAATAGAGAGAGGAGATAAAGTATAGATTCACATGAATACTATTAAAAAGAAAAAAAAGAAAAAATAAAGAAAAAAAATTTTTTTTAATTAAAAAATATGTTTTAAAAAGAGTACTTAGCTGTAAATTGTAAGATGTGACTTGTCCAGCAGTGTGTGTCAAGAATGGATTTAGTAGAATGTGCAGACTGTTTAAATAGAGACCTGTGACATGTGGTCAGTGGGTTGTAATTGGGGGTGGTGGATGGGGAACCGGGGAGGGAAGAGAGAGTGATACAATGTTGACCTAGCCAGGAGAAGTTGAAATAGATGATTGGGGAAGAGGGGTTGCAAAGTGATGCTGTGAGGAGGTTTCAAAAGTAAGAAGGGGTGGAGCTTAGTGGAGAGGTACTGTAATGATTGAAGAGAATGTAAAGTGTAGCTAAACAGCGAATTTAACCCATGTGGCTCCAATGTCCCATAATTTTGAATGCAGCGGTTCTCAAGCACCAGGAGGCTTGTGTCATCTGCATGACACTGTTTGATGGCTGTTATCAGAAAATCAGATTTGCCTCTGTGGTTTCAAAGCATGCTGGGTGATGTCGTACAGATGTTTTTGCATGCGGTCCCCTAATCTGAGGCCAGTCTCACCAATATACGTTATCTTACAACTTTTGCAAACGATGAAATATATCACATTACAGGACTCGCATATGAATCCCTCATGAAGAGTGAGGATAGTTTTGGGAAAGGTGATTGTTTTCGTTTCCCAGACTACCGGGCAGGTGACGCAGTGGAGGCGGTTACATTTTCTGGTACCAACATATGTAAGGCTCTGCTTCAAGTGGCTGCGGATGAGGATGTCCTTAAGGTTTGGCTCATGTTTGTATGCCAGTAGGGGTGGATCAGAGAAAATGTCGCGAGTGTTAGGGCTGAGTTGGATTAGCAGCAGATGACGATAAAGAATTGTCTTAACCATCTGACCATGCGGGTGGAAAGGCAGTACTAACTTAACTCTGTCAGATGGAGTAACAGGCTTTTTCCTGAATACTTCTTTGTGGCTCACTAGCTGGATACGGTTGAAGGCTTCACGAAGGACCTTTTCTGGGTAGTGGCAATGACGGAAAAATTCTAATAACTTGTTTGACTGATCTATAAATTCCAAATTATCCTGACATATGCAGCGAAGACAGAGGAGTTGGGATTATGGGATGGAGTTCTTACAGGCTTCAGGATTGGAGGAGGTGTAAAGCAAATAGGTGTGGCTGTCAGTGGGCTTGTAAGATACAGAGGTGACAAGCCTGTTTGTGCCAATAGAAATTTTAATGTCTAAAAAGTTAACAGACTTTTCAGAAATTTTGTAAGTGAATTTTATGTTGTTATTGAGTGAGTTGGCGAATTTAATAAATGTTTTTAGCTCTTCCTGTGGCATACTTGTGATTCCAATGCTATCATCGATGTACCTTTTATAGAATTCTGGAAGTCTGCCAGTGTAGGTTTCCCATAATTTGACTTCCAGAAAGCCCATAAATAGACATGCATAACTGGGACCCATTTTCGTTCCCATGGCAACACCACTGATTTGCTCAAAGTATTCACCATTGAATTCTAAAGAATTTAGGTTTAGTACTAGCCGTGTAAGTCTGATTATGGTGTCAGTGCTAGTGGTGGGGTGAGGGTCTTTGTCGAGAAAATATCGGAGTGCTAAGAGTCCATCCTCATGGGGGGGATAGAAGTGTATAGGGAGCAGACATCAAGGAGAAAGCTGTGATAGGTGTGGTGTTCAAAGTGTGATCGTATCAAATGTTGTTAAGGCGTGGTTAGTATCTTTCAAAAAGGAGGGTAGTTTTACAGCCAGATTTATTAATATTAAAGAGTGCTATTTAAAATGATCATAATTATGGCAGAAAACTATTTCTGTAACAAGTGTGTACAGCATGTCATAAAACGCTATTATTGAAAATGTCAGCAAGCCAGAAAAATACATTACACACAGCTAGTCAAATTATGCATCAGACTATGTGAGAGCAATGAACAGTTGTGACTTTACAGAACTTGAGGTACACTGATAATCATCATATATATATTTTCTCTTCCCTTTCTCTCATATTGTGGGTGTGTGGTTGCTGACAGTAAATTGGCACTGCAAGCAGTCAATGCAGCGAAGGTGTTAGATCATAGAATCAAGCTGAACTGGAAGAAGGTTACAGTGCCTGGTTTTGTACCCCCTGAGTAGAGCTAAAAAATCAAGAGCATGTGCAATATTTCTTTAGCAGACACTTCTGCGATCTCTGCACCAGTGGCCAAGCCTGGCCTACTAATAACAACCGTGAGCAAACATGTCAAGTACAGGTTACTGGCTGACACCCTCTGCCACTTCCCCAATTATAAGAAACTTATAAGTAGGAATCATACCCCAGTCAACCTTGCTGTATGGTGGATTTCTGTCACACTCCAGTCAGCCTTGCTGTATGGTGGATTTCTGTCACACTCCAGTCAGCCTTGCCGTATGGTGGATTTCTGTCACACTCCAGTCATCCTTGCCGTATGGTGGATTTCTGTCACACTCCAGTCAGCCTTGCTGTACAGTTGGTATCTGTCACACTTCAGTCAACCTCGCTGTACACCGAGCATCTATCACACTCCAGTCAGCCTTAATGTACAGCATATCCATCACATTCATCAACCTTTCTGTACAGCAGGTATCTGTCACACTCCAGTCAACACTGGTGTACATTGAGTATCTGTCACACTCCAGTCAACCCTGATGTACAGTAGGTATCTATCACACTGCAGTCAACCTTGTTACACAGTGGATATCTGAAGTGTAGTACTAAATGTAGTACATTACACAACAGACTAAATGTAGTACATTACACAACAGACTAAATGTTGTACATCACACAACAGACTGTAAGTATAGTACATCACACAACAGACTAAATGTAGTATATCACACAATAGACTAAATGTAGTACATCACATGACAATGTTGTACATCGCACAACAGATTGTATGCACATGAAAGAAAAGTAAGATAAGACTAGCTCCAATAAAACAACAGACAACACACAGAATAGCAATAGTGATCTCTACAACAATAAAACAACAGACAACACACAGACTGGCAATAGTGATCTCTACAACAATAAAACAACAGACAACACACAGACCAGCAATAATGATCTCTACAACAATAAAACAACAGACTAGCAACTCTACAACACTGGAAGTAGCTCTAAAAACCTAACCAACTATAGGATAAGTTATTACATGTTCACTTTTAATATCTTTCATACCGAATATTTAAATTTTTAAAAAATCAATGAGATGTTATAAAATGTCCCAGTGTTAATGTCTAGCAAGCAGAAAATATTTCCTGATAGCAAAGTTATACTTATAAACATGTTTTGATGAACTTATTTACAATTTAAAATATTCCAAGCATTCTTAAGTTTATGCGGCTGTGTTACAAATGTAGCTTCTACTTGCTGGGGCAATGAGTAAGCGAGCGAGTGAAGAGTGCAAGTGTGAGAGAGTGTAAGAGAAAGTGAGAGAGTCAGAGAGAGAGGTTAGAGAGAAAATGAGAGAAAGAGTGAGAGGAAGAATGAATTACAGAATGAGAGAGTAAGAAAATGTAAGAATGTGAGTGTGTATATGAGAGTGAAAGTGAGCATGTGTGTGTGTGTAAGCGAGAGAAGAAAAGCATGAGTGCAAGATAGAAATGACACTGCATCTCCCAAGAAATAAATGATCAGTTTGTGATTTTTAATGTCAAATAACCACTATGACCTATCAAATCATCTTGAAATATATATGCAGTGCTAGAACTAAAAGGGAGAATTTAATGTGATAAACAATAGCTGTGACTGGTCATCTTGACATACATAATGCAATGGAATGTTGAGTATTATAAAATGCTGATGAAAGAACAAGGGACACACACAAAATTGTACACATATTTGGCTAACAAGTGTGGGAAAATCACACAGCCAAATACACCAGCATTTGTTAAGTTTCAGGCCAAAGAATGATAACATTCAAACTTCTCTGCCCGGTCTGTCAGCTCTTAATGCTGTGTCATAGGAACAATTCTTGCATGTCAAATTCTACCAGACACATTAAACTAGTTTAGCCATGAACTTCTATAGATAAATGAAGAGTCACTGACCCACAACCTGACACGTAGTGCAAGTATCAGCACTGTGAAAGCTACAAGCAGTTTTCTCACTCCATAAAATGACCCAAACATATCCTTCAAGGTTTTACTTGACAAATTTGGAGTTATTTTTCCAGTTAAAGATGACGGTGAAACAAAGAAATCACTACAGATGAACCTGATCAACAGATGAAAATTTACAACACATACACTTTTTTAATCATAACAGAGACATAAGAAACAACTGAACAACAAGCAGATGTTAACTTGTTTGGTAGTAGTGGTCATACTTTCACAGCTCATGACCTTGATATAATTTTCTACAAATAATTTAGCAAAAAAGCACAAGACATCTCTCCTACGTGTGTTATATGATATCTATAATCACATTAAAAGTTGTGTTGAATTAAATTTTGACTGACAGAAATGTGTCTGTTGCATGTTGCTACATATGCATCTGAAAATCTGATCAATATAAAAAGTGTTAATTGTACAACAACAAAACTGTGAGAGTTAAGTGTAAAGAAATGACAAATAGTAATGAAGGATAAAATTACAGAAAAAGAACTAAACAGAAATGAAAGTTCCAATGATAAAAAAGAACTAAAGAAAGATTAAGCTTCCAATGACAGAAGAACTAAACAGAAATGCAGGATCAAATGACAGAAGAACTAAAGATAAAAGAAGGCTCCAATAACAGAAGAATTAAACAGAAATGAAGCATCAAATGACAGAAGAAGAAAGAAAGAGAAACAGAGGTTCCAATGACAAAAGAAGAACTAAAGAGACATGAAGCTTGCTATGACAGAACAAGAACTAAATAGAAACGAAACTTCAAAAGACAGAAGAACTAAAGAAAAATGAAGGTTCCAATGACAAAGGAACTAAAGAAAAATAAAGGCTCCAATGACATAAGAACTAAAGAAAAATGAAGGTTCCAATGACAGAAGAACTAAAGAAAAATAAAGGTTCCAATGACAGAAGAACTAAAGAAAAATGAAGGTTCCAATGACAGAAGAACTAAAGAAAATGAAGGTTCCAATGACATAAGAACTAAAGAAAAATGAAGGTTCCAATGACAGAAGAACTAAAGAAAAATGACGGTTCCAATGACAGAAGAACTAAAGAAAAATAAAGGTTCCAATGACAGAAGAACTAACATATTCATTTGCTTCTAGGAATTACTCTACATAAACATTTGTTTATAAACATAAGGCACAAGATCTTATATCTTAATTATGTTTTACAAATTTCAGAAATGTTTACTCATATCTTACAAGTATCATTCATTCATTCATACGTTTGCATGTCCCTAGCAGAACTTTGCCTCCCTAACTGCACTCCTGCAGGCCTCTCGGTTGTGAGCAAGATGGCCTGCTGCTGATGCATCCATTTGCAGATCATCAATGATGTCTTGCAGCCATCTTTGCCTTGGTCTTCCTCTCTTTCTTTTTCCCATTATGTATCCTTCTGAGATGGTCTTCTCTAGATTATCATGACATTTAATATGTCCAAAATATTTAAGTTTTCTTTGTTTAATCCTCTTTACTAGCCAGCCTTTTTCAATATTAAGTTCTTGTAGTATGGATATATTTGTTCTTTTTTGTGTCCATATTTGAAGAACTCTTCTGTAGCATTTACATTCAAAGGCATTTATGTGTTTCTCAGCTGTTTTGTTAAGCATCCAGGTCTCACAGGCATATGTTGTGATGGGAAAGATACATGCCCTTAAAAATCTTATTTTTGTACTTCTTACAAATATCACAAACCTTTAATTCTGTCTTACAAAAATTATAAATCTTTAATTCTGTCTTACAAATATCATACATATTTAATCCTGTCTTATGAACATTATAAACCTTTAATCTTGTCTTATGAATGATCATAAACCTTTAATTCTGTCTTACAAATATCACAAACCTTTAATTCTATCTTACAAATATAAATTTTTAATTGTCTTACACATATCATAAATCTTTCATTCTGTCTTCTTATATCCTTCCCATGCCGTTAAACATCACACAGGGCTCGCAAGGTAGTTCGCCAATTTTTCCTGTCTTCGGCGAGCCTTTCAACCTCATCAAGAGATTTTATGCTTATTAATTTGGCCTCTCTTAACAACGTCCTCTTTAGAGTTTCACGTGGTCTGTCTTTTTCTTTGGCTTGTTGTGTTCCATTTTATAGCTTATTTTGAGATTCTCTGACTGTTTCTTCTCATCATGTGACTGACATATGTCCATCTCCTTTTCCTGATCACCCATGAGAATGGTTGTTGTTCAGTCATCTGTCTCTGCATTGTTCTTGAATTTATTCCACTTGATGCTGAGTATTTTCCTTAGGCATTTGTTTTCAAAAGCATCTAATTTCTTGTCTATTTCTTTAGTCTTACAAATATCATAAATCTTTCATTCTGTCTGATAAATAAAAGATGACTGAAATATTCACTTGTGACTTAGAACAGAAATGTACACTTGTTAATCATCAGAATTAGATATGTCAATGATAATTAAATGCTTGCTCACCTGTGACAGCTTGTCCTGTATACAAAACTGGTTTTCAGGATCAATAATAGCTTTGATCTGACCATGACCTAGATTCACATTAAACATAACAGGGTCAGCTAGATTTTGATGCTTTGCCTCATCTGGAAAGAGCTCTGAGAACTTGGTTGCTGTCCTTCGACCATTAAGAGCAATCCATGTTTGTAGGGGTGATGTGTGGTGATAATGTTGGTGATCACAATTTTTGTGCATACTGTACAGGCCATATATTGCCTGACAAAGAAGAAACAAATGTGATAAAATCTAAAAACTGAATCATTACTTTCTGTTTATGCTGATATGCAGTACAGTTCTGCTGGTTTGATGTATGTCATATACAGCACAGACTGTTTACCTACTGCCTATCATGGCACGTTAGTGTTGTTGTAGCTCAACACTTTAGACTTAGTTATCTCTCATCATATGAACATGCAGTATTGTGGCTCAAAACTTTAGACTTAGTTATCTCTCATCATATGAACATGCAGTATTGTAGCTTAACACTTTAGACTTAGTTATCTCTCATCATATGAACATGCAGTATTGTAGCTTAACACTTTAGACTTAGTTATCTCTCATCATATGAACATGCAGTATTTTTTTCTGCAGCCACAATATTTGTTTGTGGAGTTATACACTCATCATTTTCTTTCATTTGATGGTTTTTCTTTGCCTTCTTAGCAGATCTCAGTGAAGATTGTATACACAGTTACAGTAGCCTCTCAATTTTGTCACTTACTGCTCTTGTGATTAAATTTCTGTTTAGTTCAAGATTTGCTACATTTTTGTCTTGTCTTCATTAAATCACACAAAAGTGAAGTTCATAAAATTATTACTATCCAACATGTCCCTCTCTCTCTCTCTCTCTCTCTCTCTCTCTCCCTCCCACCCACACACCCACAAAATGAATGTGAGGACAGATATTGTTTTGAGTCAGAAAAAAATGTGAACATATTGTAACAATGTTTAAACATGTAAGTTTATATTTGACAAAGAACTTATCATCAATTAAAACAAGTGCAGTCACTGAAGGCAACAGTACAAGCTTCAACGCAGAAGAAATAAGTTTGTCCAACTTTTGACCTGCCACTAAACCACCATGGCTTCTAAAGTATCAAGAGACTGGGGATAGACTGGGGATAGACTGGGGATAGACTGAAGTCTGTCACACTGTGTTCCCTAACATGTTTGCAGTCTATTCATTTGGATTTATACTGTTGGACCATGTTGATCATGAGCAAGATGTATATTGCTGACATTTATTTCACTGTTGACAATGTTTGCTCTGTGACATGGTACACTGTCATGTATAAAACTGAGTCTAACACAAGGCTCCTTGTTGGGGGAATTAAACATGGCTATTAAAAAGTCATAAAGTTTCAACGTGCATTCACTGTACTCATACTGAACACAAGGGAGTGAGTACATCAGCCTGCCAAGATACTAGCCTGCACCATTAGACTGTCTTCTAGAACAGCACTGACATCCAAGTAAAATCTGGACTCATCACTGAACATAAAACTGCAAGTTACTGATTTGCAGCAGTTTTCCCTAATTCTGATGGGCTTGGCAGTTAAAATAACTGAGATGGATCTGTCTGAATGCTAAAAGTATCATTATGCCATGAGAAACTTACTGTCAGTCAAATAATATTTCATCATGTTTAAGTATCAATTCATCAAACAGTAAATAAGCAAGATGGTGGCTACTTTGACAGTGCTGAGGGTAAACCAACTTTTCACTACAGATCTCATCATCATCACATGTCATGCCAGGAGGCGTGGGTGGTCATATTCCTCCACAAATCTTGGTCCTTGACATTTCTAAGTTACTCTGTTGCTGATTTCTTTTCATGTCACAATGTCAAGCCTTCTAACATCTGTTCCTTGTGATGTCTTCTGCCTCTCCTGCCTTCAATTTTGCCCATTGTTATGATGTTTACCAGTTTCTCTCTTTTCATCACATGCCTCAAGAATGATAACAGCCTTTTTTTCTTATCTTTGTTATTATACATCTTTCATTAGCTCTTTGGGTATTTGGACACGCGTCCTGCGTGGTTGTATCCCTGTTACGATATACTTACAGATGCGAGGCGCGATGATGGTTTGTAGCTCTCTAATTCTGAAAATAATCAAAGTATCTTAAAACCAGCAGTTGACTTCCTTCCGGAATTCAGTTGTCCACATTAAGCGCGTGGTTTGAGCAGAAAACAGAGCGATTCTTTGTTCATTTAAAGTGAGTTTTTCAAAGTGTATCATCACTAGGCCTTTGTTTATCAACAAATATGGCTTCCAGTGCTAGTTTCTTTCGTCCAGAGCAGCATATTTCTGCATTATAAGCTCAGAATTTAATTTAAAATTGTCTAGACTGTGGTGTAGAGAATGTAGTAGTAGAAATTGTGAATTTTCGGCACACGTGGCAGTGATTGAAAGGATCTTTTGTGTTTTTTTTTGGTCCAGCAGCAAAATGTGTTAGAAGGGTAGATGGTGATACTACTTCTCAGCTTTTTGCTAGTACTAGCTGTAATATCACAATAAGTAATGCTGGAGATTGTGTAATGAAAAAAATAAAATGTTGTAGAATGCTTCAAATTTAAAAAAAAAACAAAAACCAAAACACAATGGCCTGTTTTCTGGTAAATATTAGTCAATGACCGCCCACTTGTTTTCATGTAAATATTACCTACCCACTTGGTGTTTTTAGTTTGCTGTGAATGCATAACTAGTGCATATTTTCATGTAAATTTTGGAAGATATGTTAAAGAACAGGTGTTTGTGTACATTTTTATTCATTATGGAATTATATAACCAACTACAGTGGATTAACTTGATGGGTAAGTGACAAAAAATTTATTTTATTACTTCATTTTCCATTCTTTCTTCTCAGTTCTTAGCTCTTTTTTTCTGTTGTATACTAACAAAATATTAAAAATTTTATTTGAAAAACAAAATACATTTTTCCTTCTTCAAAATAAGGTAGAATACTTCATACTACAGATCAGATTATCCTTTGTCATTATTTTAAATGTGACAACCATCCCATTTCACATTGTGAAATTTACCCCCCTTGGTCTTTTGAGGGAAACACCCCCAGTATACAAAGAGTTAGATTGTATATCAAACACTGCTCATTTGTTATTTTTGCTGTCCATTGAATCTTCATCATTCTTCTCAGGAACCACAACTCTGTTGCCTCCAATGATTTACTCATTTGTCTACCTGTAGTTCATGATTCACATCAGTGTACCAAAACAGGTTCAATATAGCACTGTAATACTTTCTCACATTCTGTGACAATGACTTATTGCACAAGATGGGTTCAATTTCTGAAATGCTACTTGCTATCTGGAATGTCAGAACACTAATGCAACTAGGGAAATTAGATAACATCAATATGGAAATGAATGAAAACAACATTTTGGGAAAGAGTAAGGTGGACAAGAGTAGGTATGATTATGTCTGATAAATATAAAATCATATACTCAGGAGGTAGCAGACATGAATATGGTGTAGGTATTATTATTGAAGACAGATGAGCAAACAACAACCTGTCTCATGGGTGATCAGAAAAAGAAGATGGACATATGTAGGCCATGTGATGAGAAGAAACAATCAGAGAATACCAAAACAAGCTATCAAGTGGAGCACAACAGGCCGAAGAAAAAGAAGTTGACCACGAGAAACTCTAAAGAGGACATTGTTAAGAGAAGGCAGTTTAGTGGGCATAATATCCCTTGATGAAGCTGAAAAACTTGCATAAAAAAGGAAAAATTGGCAAACAACTATGTGAGCCCTATGTGATGTTTAACGGCACGGAAAGGATGTAAGATGTAAGATTATTATTGATGAAGGATATACTAATGCAGTACAAAGATTCTGGAATATGTCAGAATGCTGATGATAAAATTGAAAAGAAAACCAACAGACATGAACATTATTCAAATATATGCTCCAACAACAAACAGATCAGATGAAGATATTGAGAAATTTTACAACATGGAAACAGCCATGAAGCAAGCCAAATCACAAACAGTAACAGTCATCCTAGGAGATTTTTAAATATAAAGGTAGGAAACTTATGAGACAAAGATAATGTTGGAAATTATAGATTAGGAGAAATAATGAAAAGGGGTGATAAGTTGGTAGAATGGTGAATATATAATATGATAATCATGAATGTCTGTTCAAACAACACACAAGAAGACTATGGACATGGAAAATCCCAAACAATTATACATGCAATCAAACTGACTACATACTGATCAACAAAAGGTTTAGGAATTCACTGTTATCAATTAAGGCATTACCAGGAGCAGACTGTAATAGTGATCACATACCTTGGAGGGCAAAAATAAAGGTCAAACTAAAAAAAGCACAAAGAAGTGTCAAAAACATCAAGTTAGATTTGTAACAAAATCAAATAAAGAGCTAATCATTCATTCCTTCATTTGGACATCCCTAGCAGAACTTTGCCTCCCTAACTGCACTCCTGCAGGCCTCTCGGTTGTGAGCAAAATGGCCTGCTGCTGATGCATCCATTTGCAGATCATCAATGATGTCTTGCAGCCATCTTTGCCTTGATCTTCCTCTCTTTCTTTTTCCCATTATGTATCCTTCTGAGATGGTCTTCTCTAGATTATCATGACATTTAATATGTCCAAAATATTTAAGTTTTCTTTGTTTAATCCTCTTTACTAGCCAGCCTTCTTCAATATTATGTTCTTGTAGTATGGATATATTTGTTCTTTTCTGTGTCCATATTTGAAGAATTCTTCTGTAGCATTTACATTCAAAGGCATTTATGTGTTTCTCAGCTGTTTTGTTAAGCATTCAGGTCTCACAGGCATATGTTGTGATGGGAAAGATGCATGCCCTTAAAAATCTTATTTTTGTAGTTCTGTCTATTCCTCTCCACAGATTCTTTAGTTGTTTTACTTTCTGAAGAGCAATAGATGTCCTCTTTTTAATTTCCCTCATTGTATCTTCATTATTAGTTAGTAGCAATCCAAGATATTAAAAACTCTCCACCCCTTCCAGTTTGTCCTCACTGATACATATTTCAGCTGCATTGTTTGTTTTATCAACTGTCATCAATTTAGTTTTCTCTGCATTAAGATAGAGGTTTTGCTATTCACTATTCTTACAGATTGACATAATTAGTTTTTCCATCCCTTTTTTGTGTTGTGGACAGTAATACTGTGTCATCAGCATAACTAATCTCTGGTATTTCATAACCTCCAATTGTTATGGCATCATAATATTCTTTGTCTACATCTTCTCTAACATTCTTCATTATATTTTCAGTATACAAGTTAAATAAGACGACAATATGCACCCCTGACGGATCCCTTGTTTTATGTCAAACCAAGTTGTTGTTTCACCACTTATTCTTACCGCTGCCTGTTGGTCTAGATACAGCAGTGATATTAATTATATCAAACGTGTTGGAAATCCCATTTCTTCCATTATTTCCCAAAGTTTCTGGTGTTGTACACAATCAAATGCCTTTGAGCAGTCTATAAAAGATAAATATAGATTCACATTAAACTTTCTGCATTTCTCTATTATTAATCTTATATGATCTTTTGATCCTCTTCCTTGCCTGAAACCAGCTTGGACCATATTGGCTTCTTCTTCTATTTTCTTAAGAAGTCTACCCGTTATGATTTTTAACAGAATTTTACTGGCATAACTAATCAAGGCAACAGTTCTGTAGTTTGTGCATAATTTCAGTTTACATTGTTTTGACACTGGTATGAATACAGTTTTTTTCCATTCTTTTGGCCAAATACCTGAATGCCATATCTTTTTGCACAGTGCATGATAGATTGTTGCACATTCCTTTCCTCCTGCTTTAATACATTCAGCTGTTATCTCATCACATCCCGGTGATTTACCATTTTTCAGATTCTTATTGCCCGTAAAACTTCTTCTATTGTCAGTTCTGGTTCTTTCTCCTCCAATAATAATTCACACTGTTCATTTCTGCTTCCACAGTCGGTTGTTTCATACATTCCTCTGCAATATTCCTTCCATCTTTCTAGAATTTCCTCTGTCTTTGTCAAGGTATTCCCCATCTCATCACAAATTACATTTAGCTTAGATGTGACATTTCTCGTCAATATCTTCATTTCTTTAAACATTTCACTATCTCTTCCACATTTCTGATGTCTTTCTATTCTTTCACAACAATCTTGTATGTATTGTTTTTTGTCTTTTCTTACATTTCTTTATACTTCTTTTGTTAAAGATGTATATTCCTCTTTGTTGTTGTTTGTCACTTTCCATTGCATCTTCATTTCTCTAAGTTGTTTTATCAGTTCTAGTGTGCCTGAGGTAATCCATCCATTCTTTTGTGTTTTCTTTACTGAAACCGCATCTTTAGCCATTGTTATTAAGATATCTCTAGCCTGCATAGCCAATTCATCTGGTGTCATCTCCTCTTGTACAGCCATCAGGATTTCGAAATGGTTCTTCACTTCTATACCATATTGTTCTGGTATTTTTGTAAGATCAAAGTGGAGTGGTCTTGATCCCGTAATTGTCTTTTTTATCTTTATCTTCATGTCTGCTATTAATAACTCATGGTCCATGTCACAATCAGCACCTGGTAAAGTTTTTGCTGATGTCATATTTGATCTCCACCTTCTTTGCATTAAAATGTAATCTACTTGATTCTTGGTTTTCCCATCAGGTGATGTCCATGTGTAAAGTCTTCTTGGATGTTGTTTAAAAAGTGTGTTAGCGATTAGCTCATTTTCCATGCAAAACACCATTAGATTGTCACCTGGCTCATTTCTATGTCCTATGCTAAATTTCCCCACAACATATCCTTCGTCTTCTGCTCTTTCTTTACCAATCTTTGAATTAAAATCTCCCAGTATTAATACAATATCATCTTTCCATACCTGGCCTATCGTCATTTGCAGTGTGTTATAAAAGTTTTCTACTTCCTCTTCCTCTGCTGCTGATGTAGGTGCATATATATATTAACAAATATGAAGTCATTATTCAAAATAGGTACAATACTACTCCGAAGATACAAAGTACTGAGGAGCAAATGGAATATGCTCAAAGACTTCATCCAACACAAAAGCAGAAAAGGAAATTATACCTAGAATAAAAGAAGAAAAAGAAGTGGATGACAATGGAGATATTTCAATTAATGAACAAGAGGGTGAAAAAAAAAAACCCAAGAGGAATACAAGAAATTAAATAAAGAAATCAAAGATCAATGCAAGACCACAAAAGAATTATAGATAAATAAACAGTGTAGAATAATAGAGGAACAACAAAGCATGGATGCAAGAGTTATGTATAAGCATATAAATGAATTAACTGGTAGGAAAGTTCAACATAAGACAGGGTCCTGACATCAAAGAAGGAGAAACAAGCAACAGTGGAAAGATGGACTGAGTACATTTCTAATCTGTTTGGAGGGTAAACACCCAAACTAGAAGGCCCACTACAGATCTGCATCATGTTGATAAATATGTAACAAGGAAGAAACCAAGCCCTGACCAGACTTCATAGTTCATTTCTCATTTTGCATTAATAGCGAAAGTGCTTTCATAAGTTGTGTGCCACAAACTAGCTATACTTTCATTTTTGGAGGGGGAAAAAAAAGGTGTATACATGTACATAATCATTAAATATTACAGGTTTTATGCAGATGAACTTTTTGTGAATAACTGAGAAAATATTGCATGTTGTTTCCTGTGTGTTTATTTTCTGTCATCATGTTCATAAGCTACAGTTTTAGTATTATTTGCACATCTCTCTCTCAAACTCTCATATGTGCATGCCCCCTATACCATTATATTAAATACAAAAATATAAACAAGATCAGCTGTTTTCATGTTCACTCTAATACACATTCATGTACATTCCATACACCATATGCAAACACAGTTGAGCAAATATTTGTCATTTCATGTCATCTAATAGACACATATACACATTCCATATATAAAATACACAAAGCAAATTTTGAGGTTTTCATATTCCACTAACCATTTTCATCCCTTGACAGCTTTATATCTTACATCCTTCCTGTGCCGCTAAATGTCATGTAGGGCCCACATGCTAGTCCACCAAGATTTCCTGGCTTCGGCGAGTTTTTCAATCTCATCAAGGGATGTTATGGCCACTGAACTGGCCTCTCTTAACAAGGTCCTCTTTAGAGTTTCATGTGGTTGACCTATTTTTCTTTGGCCTGTTGTGTTCCAGTTAATAGCTTGTTTAGGGATCCTCTAATTGTTTCTTCTCATCACATGACCAACTTATGTCCATCTTCTTTTTCTGATCACTCATGAGACAGGTTGTTGTTTGCTCATCTGTTGTATCTCTGTGTTGTTCTTGAATTCGTTCCACTTTATACCGAGTATTTTCCTTAGGCATTTGTTTTTGAAAGAGTCTAATTTTTTTAAAAATTTCTTCAGTTGTTTTCCGGCTTTCACATGCATAAATGAGAACGGATATTACATTTGAACTGATTAATCTTAACTTGGTTTTTGTGGTTATAACTTTTGAATGCTATATGTTCTCAAGATTCTTGAAGATCAATGCTGCTTTGGCAATTAGAATTCTAACTTCCTTTCTGGTGTCACCATCCTGTCTATGTAGCTGCTGAGATATGCAAAATGGTTTACTTCATCAACAGCTGTTTCTTCTATGGATATTTGTCCCTCATGGTTAATGAGAAGTTTCATTATTTTTATTTTATCCTTGTTAATTTCAAGTCTTATTTTGCTAGCCACTGAAGACAGAGTATCTGTTTTTACTAGCATAAAAACTAAAATAGATATATATATATATATATTATTATATAGTTTTATATGGGAGACTACAAATGGTGGCAATAAATATGTACTGCTCTATATGTACTTGAAGTGCCTTGTTAAAAGTATATCATAAAAAAAAAAAAAAACTTGAACACACAACTCTTACCCTACAGTCTGAGTGTCCACATACAACCACATTTTTTATTTTGTTCACAACACAGCCAAGCTCTAGTCCTGCACCTTCAGTACTGATATAACCAGCCATGTAGTCCTCATAGTGAGGTACCATGTTCCCAGCATTTCTTATGTAGAAAATTTCTCCAATTTCTGAATCAACAAACTCTGATGGGAGCACTCTGCTGTCCACGCAAGAGATGACAACAGATTGAGGCTGGTGATAGAAAATGTCTGATATGCAAAGAAAATGACAACAGATTGAGGCTGGTGATAGAAAATGTCTGATATGCACAGAAAATGACAACAGATTGAGGCTGGTGATATAAAATGACTGATATGCACAGAATATATATATATATTTTTTTTTTTTTTATAGCATAAAATGTATTCAAGGAGACATTACTAGGTTGATTAGGTTATGAGAGATGAAAATGCCAGCAGACAACTTTCATGCAAACATGCAAACATTTAAAAAAGAGCCTTTAGCATCATCAAATATAAAACAAAAGCAGCATTGTCAATATGTGGGCACACTTTATCACAAGCTGCTAAGATTTTTCATCTTTTTTTTTTTTTCATTAAAAAAATCTAACATACAAACTATCTAAAACTAGGACATCTCACAGCATTCTGATATCGTAGGCTAGCAATGTTTAAAACTATATGCTCATCTTGTCGTCAAAGAATTTATTATAAATTTACTTAATCAATCAAGTGCTGTGCCATGTGGCATAGGTGATCATTTCTCTCCACAATTCCCTGTCTTTAGACTTTATTATGAGATCCACTGGTGACTCTTCCTAGCCACACTGACAGCCCATCCAGTAACTTCTCTCTCTGTTTTCCTCTGTCTCTTCCTTCCTCAATTTTTCCAGTTGCCACAATGTATTTCAATTTTCCTCTTCTCAGAAAATGTCATACAAATCTCACTTGTCTGCCTCTGATCTTTGCTATAATTTGCCTTTTAACTCCTGCATCTCTTAAGACTTCTTCACTAGTTTTCTTAGCTGTTCATAGTACCTTCAACATCCTTTTTATGAACCACTTTTCAATGGCCCCCATTTCTTGCTGTACTCTCTTATTCATGGACCATGCTTCACATCCATAAAACAAAATTGGCTTGATGTAACATTTAAGTACTCGGAATCTTGTTTCCATTGATACAGATCTGATGCACAAGATGTTTCTCATTGTCTGGAATGCTGACTTGGCCTGAGCACGTTTGCTTTTTATTTTGTTGTGACATTTCCTATCAGTTGTTATAATCGTTCCTAAGTATTTGAATCTATCAACTTGTTTCACTTCTGTGCCATCGATGGTAATGTTACATTTTGATGGTATTCTTTTCTCTGAGATAACCATCACTTCAGTCTTCTTTTTGTTTAGGCTGAGATCTTTATTTTTACTTTCATCAACCACAATGTCCAGAAGAGCCTGTAGCTCCCCTTCACTTTTAGCAATGAGAACTGTGTCGTCTGCATATCTTAAGTTGTTATGGTTGTACCTGTCAATTGAATCCTGGCAAGCTCTCTATATTTCTCATTATGTTTTCACTGTACAAGGAGAAGAGGCCAGGAGATAGAACATATCCATGTCTCACTCCCAATTTTATGTCTTGGAATGTTCCTATTTGGTTCTCAACCCTCACTGCTGATGATTGCTGCTAGTATATGTTTTTGATGAGTTTCAGATCTTTCCCATTAATGTTGATGTCTTCCAGCATTCTTATAATTTCTGTGTGTCTCATTTTATCAAAATCTTTACAGCAGTCTATGAAGCATAAGCATAGGTCTGTCTTTACTTCTACTGATCTTTCCATCAATCTTCTTAATATATATATGACATTACTTGTGCCTTTTCCTTCGACGAAGCCACATTGTGCCAGATATGGAGAGACAACACAAAAGAGGCTATATAGGAAACTGATGTCACCAACTGAAAAGAGAAGATTAGGAATAGAAAAGAATAGAGGCGAACTTTAACTGCAGCAGTGAGCCTTAGTGGCTGAGAAAGCAGCAGCAGCAGCAGAAGAAGAAGATATACTAAAAAACCACTCATGAGGCAGTTAACTGTTGTTCCATTAATGACTAATCCAAGCATCTCACTACAGTCCTTGAATATCTTCTCTGTAGAGAAAACAAGTAGGGAGAAGGTACACATCCTTGTCTAACCTCTCTTTAAACAACAGGCTCTGAATTGTCACTGTTAAATCTTTTACAGCTGCTGCCTGTTCCCAATACAAGTTGCTTATCATTCTGATGTCTTTATCATCTAAACTAATTTCTTTCAGATACCCAGTTAGCTGCTCATGTCTTACCCCATCGGAAGCCTTAGTCTAGTCCATAAACCAAGCACAGGTGTCCTTTTTCACATCTATAATTTCTCACTTATCATCTTTATATAAAATATGGCTTTCCTCTTTCCATTAATTTTTTCCAGATTAAGCAATATTTTCATTACACAGATGGCTGAACTTATAATTCTGAAGTCGTAATAATCTACCAATTTAGTCTTCTTGGCCAGCACTACAAATATTGATGTTTTTTAAATCCCAAAGTAAATATCCAATGTTGTGTGAGGAAAAATAAAAAAATCTAAAGACAACATACCCTTTAATACCAATAACTGTCAGCAAATGAACTTATTACAGTAACTGTGAGCAGATGAACTGCATCATTTCTCCACATGGTCGCCCTGCAGGTTCAATGCATTTCTTGCGTCATTCCACAAGCTTCTTCATTTCTTGGGAGAACAACCTTTTTTTTGACTGCATCTGAATCCAGGTCTGAACTGCTTCCTTCATATTAGACCAATAAGCTGTCAGGGTATCTATCTTATTTAAACTTTATGGCACCCCAAGTTACCATGCACTATGACATGTGAGGATCCATAGCTGATATCCAAATGTACAGCAACAGTCTACACCATAATCTGTCTGTCTTCTTTGATCAAGATTTGCACTGTGCCAATGTGGGTTTCATGTGTGATGCTTATGGCTGGCCAGATCGAGCTTTGTTGGTCACACTTGTTCTTCCCACTTTAAAATCTTCTACCCATTCATAAACTTTTCACTGACCATGCTGTTTTCACTTCCATACTGAGGAAACATGGGTATTGGAATATCCTACAGTGGGTTTCATCAGGTTTCACTCAAATATTTTCCAATGAAATCTCACCATATCCATTGTTCAACAATGGTATAATCCTGCAGTAAAGCATCCATGTTTATCTGACCTTGGTTTCATTCAGACTAAGGGCAGACCACTGCACTGTGTGTCACTGAACTTTCCATCAGATGTTGCCTATATGTTATATTGCATCAGCTTCTACTTGTTGTGGTTACTGCATATGCCTTTACTTTTTTATTCTCCTTCATCTATATCATCTATACCCTTTTGAAATAAAGATCAATCAATCAATCAATCATCACTTATGTCTGTGATCCATATTCTTCTTGTGCTTCTAACATTTCTACATTCATATTATCTAGACCTGTAGCTTTCCATCTCTGGTCATTATGCTCACAGCCTTCTCCAGCCATGGTTGCCAATCTAGATATTTTATATCTAGATAATTCTAGTCCCATCTATATAATGAAAATAGCCATCTATAAATCTAGATTATTTTTAACTGAATTTAGATAATTCTGGATATTTTATTACAGTCCACCAAAATGAGAAAGATAACAGAAAAAAGAACAAAATTTGAGTAAATCTTCCATAATTATCTGTTCCTCGGTGAATAAATAAATGCTACAGTTCTTTAACATGTTACACACTGGCAATCATGGCTGAATTTCTGGCTCATTCACTTGAGGCTAATGACCTCTGGGCATGCCTCATACTTATTATCTTGAACTTGTAGAATTGGACAAATATGATGCTGAGAATATTGTGCAGGAACTAAAGAATATATTAACTGAAATGAAACTGGACTAAGGCCACTTACAGATAATGCACACAGAAATAGTTGGCTTCATTAACTCAGTATATGTGAAGCTTAATTAGGAGGTTTCATGCCTTATTTTAATGAAATGTACGTGTCATTTTTTGCAGTTTGAAATCTACATCTTTTTTTTTAGTGTCTTCCAAGAAGTCTGGAGTTTCTAGAAACACACAATTTACATTTTAAAAAAAACAATGTTTAGGCTGCTGAGCCAAGTTAATAATCAAAAAGTTGCAAACTGAAAAAAGGTAATTAGTGTATAAAAAAAAAAACAAAAGATCAGTGTGAAGTTTTTGTGTCATTTAAACAACTGAGATGGAACCTTCCTGAGAATGTAGAAAAACTGAAGAATATCTCTCTCTTTTCTACTCTGTAAATAATGTTCTGAAATCAACAAAGGACATCTCTTCAATGTGTAAAGTAATGAAATATTTAAGTGCATCTGAAAACTCAACTAACTAAATCAAAATATCAGTTAACAAGATTCAAATAGTTGACTGGACTAATAAACAAAATGCAGAAGTCTTCTGAAGTGAAGTAAACTATTACTGGAATATCACAGGATATAACGCATGTTAAGAATTTTGTGATGTGTTATCACAGTTCTAATATTAGCACATTCAAATTCTGAAACAGTTTTTCAGCAGCACAAATCTGGTCAAATCTGGCACACAGAAATAAAATCATCCCAGACTGGTCAAATGCACCTTATGAAAACATGGAAAATGCTGCTGCTCTTGTAAGTTTCCCTCCAAAGTTACAAAAGATATAGGAATAATGGCTGCACGGCAGAAAATCTGCAGGAGATGAAGTATCTGCAACATCTTATCAACCAAGTCCCTCAAATACTGATGATGATGAGATGATGATGATATTCATCTTTTGTGTGACTTGATCATCTAACTATTATCATAAACACCACATTAATATTACTTTTAAATAAAATACTCACAAATTTTCACTTATATATATTTTAAACAATAAAATATTTCCTACATATTTTTTTTCAGTTTTTTAAAATCTTAATAATTCTAGATATGTTCCAGGGCAAGTCTTCATATTTTTTAGAAGAAAAGTTGGCAATATCTTCTTATAGTAAGATTTTTGAGCCATGCTCTTTTTATCTATGTGGGGGGGGGGGGGTGTGTTTCTGTCTATGTGATCAATAAGTTCATGGCAACATCTAAGACAAGTCAATTTTAACATATGAAAAGGTCATTTCAAGTTTTCAAGAAACTAATCAGACAGTTCTAATGCATGAGAAGACCTACAACAAATCAATTTTTGATGGCGCTAAATATACAGTTCTAATGTGTGAGATCTTTTAGAGACAAACTGTCCATTTTATTTCATAAGAAAAACTGAATTTCTTTTCTCAGTCACAAACAAAAGGCACACAGTCTATCAATACTTTCTGTTATTGAGAAACCAATAAAATTTATACCTGAATAATGTTAGCTGTAAGCTTTGCTATATCAGTGATGAATTTCGCTTTCTTGGCGACGTTGTATCTGATAACTCCTGACAGAATTTTCTCCATGTTCGAACTACAGCACACGCCTGAAGCTTGCGCTTGTTACTTTCTTCACAGAGACTTGAATCTAACCTTAATTATTCTGTGTGGACATCGCAACTGAAAACTCGACACAGACTAGTGCCCTCATATCGCAAGCAAATACTTGACAAACAATCAGGTTTGTTGATGCGGCGGTAATCTTCCACAAAACTCGGTCAGCACCATCTACGCCTACTGCACTTCTGCTACGTTCTTTAGCGTCTACAGTGACTTCCCTTGACACGATGGTTCTCAGATTGTAAAAAAAAAACCCATACAAAGATAATGACTATTAACACACACACTCGTATGGCTGTGTATGTATAGGTAGACAGAAGTGTTTTTTTTTTGGTCTCGTTTGTGTATGCAATCCTCGAAAAAGGCTCACGCCGAAATATCGGATGTTGTACGTTTTTCATTTATACATTCTCATTTCGCTCTCATACTTTCTTTTTTTTTTCCTCACTTGACTCACTCCCTCTGCCACCTTGTAAAACTGCACCATAGACCTCTATCTTTATTATTTGAACTAATTTTACTGCAGTCGCCTCCCTTTTATCTGTGTATATAAAGATACAGATAATCGGTTTCGGAGTAGGGTTATTCCCAGTCAAAGGGGAAGCAAGACGCCTCCTTACTTCCCTTAGTCTACGGGACACCCTTGGGCAAGGTGGAGTACCCGAATAGCCCTCCCCCACACCCCCTCTCCCGCTTAGAGTGACATGAGCCATGTGAGCAGGTGATAGATGGATTGGCGGAGCACCAGACATATAATGTTGATTATGGTCACCACTCTATGATGGTAGGCAGCACTGTTTCCTTTAAGCTGTCCGCCTGCGCGGCCGCGTATAAAAAAAGTACTGCGCATAAAACTCTTGGAACCGCGCACAAAAAAAAAAAAAAAATAAATAATGAAACTCCCATTTTTATTTTCCAGTTTCCAGATGTTACTCTGTGCTATAATTGCGATCAATAAAAATGCAATGATGGTACATATTTTTCCTTTACTGTTTCTTTCTTGTTGAGAAATGACTTTCGGGTTGAATGTTTCAACTGGTCTTTTATCGCGTTGTTTAGGGTAGTTCTGTAGCAGAATCGTGATGAGGCAAGTGGGCACACAGAGAATAGACGGTAAATAAAATGAACAGGCAGATTAATTTCGTGGGAAATGAGACTGTCCATTGAGCTGCTCAGGTTTGCAAATTGATCTTGGTAACTAACACCAGACGTCATGACCACAAACATTAGAGCCGTCCTGTTTTGTTTTTTTTTTGAAACAGCAGTACGAAGGGTGATTGATAAGTTCTCGGCATAAGGTACAACGGATTATTTGTGGACACCTTTTTTTTTTGGGGGGGGGGGGGGTTATTTCTCAACATATCCCCTTTCAAGTTTATGCACTTAATCCAGCGATCCTGGAGTATATGGATTCCTTCTTTGTAAAAGTCAGCATCTTGTGCCAGTAGAAAGTGGTCTACAGCATGAATCATCTAAAGCAAATTTGCGACCACTGAGCTCCTTTTTGAGTTTGGTAAACAGGTAATAGTCCGACGGGGTCAAATCTGGGGAATAAGGAGGATGTTCAAGAAGCTGGAAGCCGCATTCGTGAATGGCAGCCATTGCCATCGCCGACTTGTGAACTGGAGCATTGTCTTGGTGAAAGATGACTCCTCTCGTCAATTTACCTTGACGCTTTTCCTTCATTTTGACCCGCAGTTGCTTCACAAGATTAGCATAATAGGCCCCGGTAACCGTTCTGCCTTTTTGAAGATAGTCAAGCACACCTTCTGAATCCCAAAAGATGGAAGCCATCACTTTGTCTGGAGACAGAACCATCCTTGCTTTCTTTGGAGATGGGGATTCATGATGTTTCCACTGCTTTGACTGTTCTTTGCTTTCTAGTTGAAAATGATGAATCCAAGTCTCATCCATAGTCACATTTTTTGCTGAAGAAACTTTTCAAGATCTGCAGAAAAATGGCCAAGATTGTCTCTTGACGTGCTGAGACGCTGTCGTTTGTGATCAGCTCCAAGAAGTTTCAGGACCCATCGAACAGAGACCTTTGTCATGTGAAGATCATTGTGAATAATGGCATGAACACATTCCTGGGAGATGCCCAACTCAGTAGCAATGTACCGCTCAGTTAGTCGTCGATCTTCCATTAGCATGTCATGGACTCTGCCCGTGGTTTCATGGGTGGTTATCGTTCTCGGTCTTCCTGGACGGGGATCATCTTCCAGACTCTCCCTTCCATGTTTGAATTGAGTTGCCCATTTCTTCACTGTGGTTTAAGAAGGGGCACTCTCCCATATAGTCTCCACCATATCCTCATGGATCTCCTTCGATGATAAGCCCTTGATGCAGAGGTAGCGATTGACTGCTCGATGAGAAATTTTATCCATTTTCTCAATTTCTGCCATCCCTTACCACTTCAGTAACCTGTGGAAAAAAAATGATTGCAGTTAATTTATTGAAACTTTGTGTTTAATCTTACATTAACCTGATCTACAAATACACCTAAAATCAACTGTGCGTTTCAAGTATTTGTACCTTATGCCAAGAACTTATCAATCACCCCTGGTATATTTACTATCGCAGTAGAAACGTGCAAAATTGTGTAAAACTTAAATGTGTGTTTTTGTAGTGTTCAAACTGGTACTGATAAAGACTCATGTATCCAGTGCCTATACAAGCATACATTTGGAGACTAGATGTTTTAATTAATGAGAATGTCACCTTTAAAAATGAAAGTAACTGTCCTAACTCATAATTAGATGGCCATACAGCAAAGTGTGGGAATGGGATAAAGTCTGTCTTACTGTCACCCTAATTTAGTCTTCTATTGTAAAGTAAACTGAGGTCATTTATTGCTTTTCGACATAGGATGGGATTATGTTCCAAAGAACCGATAGTAAGTCAAATATGATAGGATAAACAACTTTAGTCAGTCATTTGTATGTCACTTGTAGAACTTTGCCTCTCTAACAGCTCTCCTGAGGCCTCCCCGTTGTAAACAAGATAGCCTGCTGCTGATGCATCCATTTGAAGATTATCAACGATGTCTTGCAGTCATCTTCACCTTGGTCTTCCTCTCTTTCCTTTTCTCATTATGTGTATCCTTCCAAGATGGTCTTCTCTAAATTATCATGACGTTTAATGTGCCCAAAATATTTCCCAAGCTTTAGATCTGTACATTGATACGACGTGGCGTGAAATCCCACACCTCCGGCCACCATTCATTCATTCCTTTGCTTGTCCCTTGCGGAACTTTGCCTCCCAAACAGCACTCCTGTAGGCCTCTCGGTTGTGAGCAAGATGGCCTGCTGCTGCTGCATCCATTTCCAGATCATCAACGATGTCTTGCAGCCATCTTCGTTTTGGTCTTCCTCTTTTTTCCATGATTGCTGCTTGGGTTTCTTGGTATGTTTCCAGAAGGTAGTTTACCATTGCTTTCCTTCCGGGCAGTGACTGTACTAGTCAGTGATCGTAGCCATTGTCCCTACACTGAGATCATCTGCCTACCATCATAGAATAGGTGACCATAACCAACATTATCTGTCAGCTGCTCTCCCATTCCATCCGGCCACCAACACTTTGATATTTCAACCTAAACCAGGGAGAGTCCAGCGCAATGTCCAAACTCCGAGATCGAGACGACATAAAACCAATAGATAAAACATCGAATCTCGTAGTTTGGAAAAAAAAACATTTATAAACTGCGGAAAGAACTAATTCATTCATTCATTCATTTGCATGTCCCTTGCGGAACTTTGCCTCCCAAACAGCACTCCTGTAGGCCTTTCGGTTGTGAGCAAGATGGCCTGTCGCTGCTGCATCCATTTGCAGATCGTCAACAATGTCTTGCAGCCATCTTCGTTTTGGTCTTCCTCTTTTTCTTTTCCCATTATGTATCCTTCCAATACGGTCTTCTCTAATTTATCATGACGTTTAATGTGTTCAAAATATTCAAGTTTTCTCTCTTTAATCATCTTTACTAGCCAGCCTTCTTCAATATTAAGCTCTTGTAGTATAGAGATATTTGTTCTTTTTTTTTGTGTCCACGATATTTGGAGAACTCTTCTGTAGCATTTACATTTAAAGGCATTTATGTATTTCTCAGCTGTTTTGTTAAGTGTCCAGGTCTCACGGGCATATGTTGCGATGGGAAAGATGCATGCCCTTAAAAATCTTATTTTTGTGGTTCTGTCTGCTCCTCTCCATAGATTCTTTATTTGTTTTACTTTCTGACGAGCGATAGATGTCCTCCTTTTAATTTCCCTCATTGTATCTCCATTATTAGTTAGTAGTGATCCAAGATATTCAAAACTCTTCACTTCTTCCAGTTTTTCCTCATTGATACATATTTCAGCTGCCTTGTATGTTTTGTCAGTTGTCATCAATTTAGTTTTCTTTGCATTAAGATAGAGATTCTGCTCTTCGCTGTTCTTACGGACTGACATAATTAGTTTTTCAATTCCTCTTTGAGTTGTGGACAGTAATAGTGTGTCATCAGGAAGAAACTCAGCAATACAAAATTCTATGCCACACGTAAAAACGATGCTACCTGTTCAAATAGTGATAGAGTGGAAGCAGCCATTAAAGACTTGATTTCAGAAAGTGGTCTCCCATCCCAAGCTGTTTCTCTTAACATCAAGGACAACTGTTTAGATAACCCCAGCTTCTATCTTCTTCCTAAAATCCATAAACCAGGTAACCCTGGATATCCCATTGTATCAGCGTGTTCATGCCCCACTGACCACATTTCTGACTTTTTTTGGAAAGCATTTTCCAGCCGCTAGTACACAAACTACCCTCCTTTTTGAAAAATACCAACCACGCCTTAACAACATTTGATACGATCACACTCTCAACACCACACCTATCACAGCTTTCTCCTTGATGTCTGCTCCCTATACACTTCTATCCCCCATGAGGATGGACTCTTAGCACTCCGATATTTTCTCAACAGAGACCCTCACCCCACCATTAGCAGTGACACCATAATCAGACTTACATGGCTGGTACTAAACCTAAATTCTTTCGAATTCAACGGTGAATACTTTGAGCAAATCAGTGGTGTTGCCATGGGAACGAAAATGGGTCCCAGTTATGCATGTCTATTTATGGGCTTTCTGGAAGACAAATTATGAGAAACCTACACTTGCAGACTTCCAGAATTCTATAAAAGGTGCATCGATGATGCCATTAGAGTCACCAGTATGCCACAGGAAGAGTTTTTTTAAAAAAATATTGAATTCGCCAACTCATTTAATAATAACATAAAATTCACTTATAAAATTTCTGACAAGTCTGTCAACTTTTTAGACATTAAAAATTTCTGTTGGTACAAAGAAGCTTGTCACCTCTGTGAGCAAGATTTTATTTTACAAGCCCACCGTCAGCCAAACCTATTTAGTTTACACCTCCGATCCTGAAGTATGTAAGAACTCTCAACTCATCCGTCTTCGTCGCATATGTCAGGACAATTTGGACTTGATAGATCAGTCAAACAAGTTATTAGAATTTTTCCGTCATCGTTCCATCAATATCCAACTAGTGAGCTGCAAAGAAGCATTCAGGAAAAAGCATGTTACGCCATCTGACAGAGTTAAGTTAGTACTGCCTTTCCACCTGCATGATGAGATGGTTAAGAAAATGTTCTTTATCGTCACCTGTCACTAATCCAAAGGGACTCCGACACTCGTAACATTCTCTCTCATCCACCCCTATTAGCATACAAACGTGAGCCATACCGTAAGGACATCCTCGTCCACAGCCACTTGAAGCGCAGTTACATGTTGGCACCAGAAAATGTAACCACCCCCGCTGCGTTACCTGCCCGGTAGTCTGGGAAACGAAAATAATCACCTTTCCCAAAACTATCCTCATTCTTCATGAGGGATTCACATGTGAGTGCCGTAATGTGTGATATATATATATATATATATATATATATATATATATATATGCAAAAGATGCAGGATAAAGTATATTGGTGAGACTGGCCTCAGATTAGGGGACCGCATACAAAAACATCTGTACGACATCGCCCAGCATGCTTCGAAACCAGTCCCAAATCATTTCAATGGCCCCAACCACGGAGGGAAATCTGAATTTGTGGTAATAGCCATCAAACAGTGTCACGCGGATGACACAAGCCGCTTAGCGTTTGAGAACCGCTGCATTCAAGATTATGGGACGCTGGAACAGGCGGGTTAAACTCGCTATTCAGTTACACATAACATTCTCCTCTTCAACAATTATAATCCCTCTCCACTAAGCTCCAATTCATTCTTACTTGTTACACATAGTTCAGAACCTCCTCATATCATCACATTACAACCTCTGTACCCCAACTATAATCATCTATTCACCTTCTGCTGGCTAGGTTAACATTGTATCACTCTCTCTCTCCTCCACAGTTTCCCCACCCACCACCCCCAGTTACGACCCATCGACCACACATCACAGGTCTCCATTTAAATAGTCTGTATGCTCTAACATGCCCATTTCTGACACATATTGTCGGACAAGACACGTCTTCCTACACGTTACAGTTAAGTACTCTATTTATTATTTTTTTTAAATATAGCATTCATGTGAATCTATACTTTATCTCCTCTCTCTATTTCTTTGTCCTGTATGTTTTTGTATGATTAAGGCTCATGCCAAAACGTCACAACTTTGTACTCGTTAAGTAATAAAGCTGCTCCTACTTTTCCCCTACTTTATACATACCAAAATATTTAAGTTTTCTCTGTTCAATACTCTTTACTAGCCAGCCTTCTTCAATAATAAGTTCTTGTAGTACGGATAAACAATTATGTAAAAAATAACTACTGTCACTGAATAAGTAAACACAGAAATCATCATTCATCATCATCATCATGTGCCGTGCCGACTGGCTTTGGCTTCTTCAGAGTACACGATCCTTCATGCAGGCCATCAGCTCAGTTGGTGATCTCCTCTAACACCATCCCATCAGACTGTCCAGTATCATTTCTCTTGTTCTTCCTCTTGACCTTCTTCCCTCTATTTTTCCTGTTGTTATAATATTTTCAATGCCCTCTCTTCTCATTGCATGTCCTATGAGAGTACATTGTCTCTCTCTCTCTCTTATTTATTTGACAAGATTTTTTTGTCTCTCCAGCTCTTCTCATACATTCATTAGTTATTTTTGCTGTCCAGGGGATTTGCAACATTCTTCTAAAAAACCACATATCTGGTGCTTTCAATGATTTTTGTGCCTATTGTCCATGATTCACTTACTAATCTTATATTGAACATATGATCTCTTGATCCTCTTCCTTGCCTGAAACCAGCTTGGATCATATTGACTTCTTCTTATAAAGTCTCCCCATTATGATTTTTAACATGACTAATCAGGGCATGACTAATCAGGGCAACAGTTCTGTAGTTTGTGCATAATTTCAGGTTTGGCAATGATATGAATACTGTTCTTTTCCACTCTTTTGGCCAAATACCTGAATGCCATATCTTTTTACATAGTGCATGATAGATTGTTGCACATTCCTTTCCTCCTGCTTTAATAAGTTCCACTGTTATCTCATCACCATTGATTTACCATTTTCCAGATTCTTTATTGCCCATAAAACTTATTCCGTTGTCAGTTCTGGTTCTTTCTCCTCCAATAATATATACTACTGATTTCTGCTTTCACAGTTGGTTGTTTCATATATTCATCTGCAATATTCCTTCCATCTTTCTAGAATTTCCTTCATCTCTGTCAAGGTATTCCTCATCTCGTCACAAATTATATTTAGCTTAGGTGTGACATTTCTCATCAATGTCTTCATTTCTTTAAACATTTCACTATCTCTTCCACACTTCAGATATTCTTCTATTCTTTCACAACAATCTTGTATGTATTGTTTTTTTGTCTTTTCTTATGTTTCTTTGTACTTATTTTGTTAAAGATTTATATTCCTCTTTGTTGTTGTTTGTCACTTTCCATTGCGTCTTAATTTCTCTACATTGTTTTATCAGCTCTAGTGTGCCTGCTGTAATCCATCCATTTTTTTTTTTTTTTTACTGGAACCATGTCTTTAGCTATTGTTATTAAGATATCTCTGGCCTGTGTAGCCAATTCATCTAGTGTCATCTCCTTCTGTACATCCATCAGGATTTTGAAACGGTTTTTTAATTTCTATACCGTAATGTTCTGGTATTTTTGTAAGATCAAAGCAGAGTGGTTTTCCTTAGTAACACCATCATGATTTTGTCCATCAACACAATTACTAGTACTAACCTCTGTCTCACACTCTTCCCCAGTGTTAAAATTAGATCTATCTGGCCTGGGGGCCTCACCACCAGATCTCTTTCCTTTTTGACTTTCCATGTTGCTGTTTGGGTTTATTGGTATATTTCCAGAAGATAGTTTACCATTGCTTTCCTTCTGGGCAGTGACTGTACTAGTCAGTGATCATAGAATTGTCCCTACATTGAGATCATCTGCTTACCATCATAGAATGGTGACCATAACCAACATTATCTGTCGGCTGCTATCCCATTCCATCCGCCACCTGCTCCCATGGCTTCACGTCACCTTGATAGGGGGGCTATACGGGTACTCCACCTTGCCCAAGTGTGTCCCATAGACTGATGGAGGTAAGGAGGCATCTTACTTCTCCTTTGATAGGGGATACCCCTACCCCGCTAACTTTTTCAATCTACCAGTTGTTTTCAGCTACAGTTAAATAAATAATCTAAAAAAAAACTGTGCAGATTAAAAAAAAGAAAAAAACACATACACATAATCTTATATTTTACAAAATAAAATTTAAATGGCATTGAAAAAATATAATATGCCTTATCACGCGAAAGTTGTGAATTTATTAGCGTGACGACATAACTTGGAATGTCTGACTGCTTACAAGATTGTTGCCGGAGCTTTAAGAATTCACTGTGTATACAATTAAAAGCTTCATAACATCATGTGCTGACACAGATGAACTTTGCTAAGCAAATCTTATGGAAGTCTGCAGTCCTTCATGAACTTCATTCCATTTAACTTTCTCGATCTGTGTGCCATTATCCTCATCTTCATCCTCCTCATCTTTCTTCTTTCCAGGTACATGTTCAATTATTTCATCATCATCAAGAGAGAGAGAGAGAGAAGAGAGAGAGAGGGAGAGATAATGAACAAAAGAACAGACTTTATTTTTGAAGAGTTAAGAATTGGGCACGTAGGCCTGTCTACCATTCTGCCCTTCATCATACAACTATCATTCAGTCATAGATATTCAGCATTTGTTAATGAACATAATATGCATGAAACAGCAAAAAATGAATAAGTAAATAATTAATAAACCCTTTATTTTCATACACTCCACATTCTGCTTTATGTAACCACTTCTTATATTCATTATAAATTAACACATTTTTGGAACAGCAATGTAACAGATAAACCAAAAGATAATGAGCTAAACCATAAGATAAACACAAGAGGGAATGAAGAAAATAAAAAGCATTGATGATAGATGGGAAGATATAAAAATCGTTATAAAGAACACAGCGGAAGAATGTCTGGGAGTCAAGACCATAACTTAAAAAAAAAGAACTGGTTTAATAAAGTCTGCAGAGAGATAGACATGGTTGAATGACATGAACAGCAAAACAAATGAGAAGTACCACAAACAATGCAAAGAAATTTAAAAAGTTATTCATCGACAAAAACAACAATATATTAAAGACATGGTATGCGAAATGCAGACATGCCATCAAAATAAGAAGAACAGGGAATTCTATAAAGAATTGTGAACAGTAAAGCAAGGGTGTAAACAACCTCTACAGAGCCTGAAGGACAGTAATGGAAACATGAAATATAATGAAGAGAAAATCTGTACCAGATGGAAATAATATTTTGAAAAACTACTAAACTGTGAAGAACCTGTAAAACACATTACCATGTGAAGAAATACAGACTTGAGAACCTGAAATAGAGGAACCAGACTTAGAAGAAGTCATCTACAGTATCATGTTTCTACGAAACAACAAAGCAACCGGTTCAGATGGAACTGCTGCAGAACTGATTAAGGGAAGAAGGTCTAAATCTACATGAACAGATATGTGCACTAATACAGCAAATATGGAGAGAAGAAAAACTCCCTAGTGAATGGAGAGGATCATTACTGATCCTAGTATTCAAAAAAGGCGATAAGAGCAAGTGTGAAAACTACAGAGGAATATCCTTACTACAAACAAGCTACAAAATACTATTAAACTTTTGAATAGATTAAAACCATACAGTGAGAACATGCTGGGAGACATACAGCGAGAACATACTGGGAGACTTACAGCGAGAATATACTGGGAGACTTACAGCGAGAATATACTGGGAGACATACAGTGAGAACATACTGGGAGACTATCAAGCAGGTTTTAGTAATAGATCAACCACAGACCAAATATTTTATCTACATCAAAGAGCAGAAAAGTACTGGGAATATAGAAAAGAAGTATATTATATCTTCATTGACTTCAAGAAAGCTTATGACAGCATAGATAGGAGCAACTTATGGAAAATTATGAAAGAATTTGAGATACTTAATAAATTAATCAATCTGACCAGAATATGTATGGAGGATGCACAAAATATAGTAATATATAAAGAACGAAAGTCAGAACCCTTCTATATAAGAACTGGTTTAAAACAAGGTGATGCATTATCTCATATCATATATTCAATCTAGTAATAGAAAAGGTAATCAGAAAAGCAAAACAAGAAAGCAATACAGAAGAACAAGCTAAAACACTAGGATATACTGATGACATTGACTTGGGGGGGGGGGGAATATGTAAGAAGTCATCAATATCTGCCTTCACTTGAGAGATATTGCACTGAAAGTGGGCTTGACCATTAACCAAGATAACAGAGTGTATGAAGATATCAAGAGACCAGGGGCAGATTATATAAATATTGGAGATAAGATTATTAGGAAAGCAGAAACATACAAATATCTAGGCACAACCTTCAATAAAACCAACATAGTATGTGAGGAAATAAAAGCAGAGTACAGATAGGGAATAAAATATACCTCATCTTGCAGAACCTGTTAAAATCCAAAATCCTGTCCCAAAACACCAAAATAACAATCTACAAAACTATAATAAGACCAGCTGTCATGTGTGGATCAGAAACATGGGGAACAACAAAGAAAGATGAACAACAATTGCAGGTCTTTTCGAACAAGATCCTAAGAAGAATCTTTGGGCTCATAAAGGATGCCAACAGTGGAGAATGAAGAGCTAGAAAGAACATTGAACTTAACAGCTTATTTAAATCCCAACGTCATTATAAATGTCTTGAAACTGAACAGACTATGCTGGCTGGGGCATGTAGAAAGAATGGAAGAGAACAGACAAACAAAAATTATATATGCTCAAGAGATGAGGGAAGAAAGACCAAGGGGTAGACCAAGACAGAGATGGAAAGACAACATAGAAGGAGATATAAAAGAATTGGTGTCACCAACTGGAGAGAGAAGATTAGGAATAGAGAGGAAAGGAGGCAAACTTTATCTGCCGCAATGAGGCTTAATGGTTCATATAGCTGAAGAAGAATATAATAGATACAGCAATCAAGTCATACTTTAGATTAAACTAGACTCTGACAGTACATATACCTATACTTTTCATAAAGCAAATACATACTAATGCATTTATTCACACACACACCACATATATACAAACACATCCACACATGTACATATACACACATACATTCACATGTATACATAGACATGTGCATATACACACATATATGCATGTACACATAAGATATGTGCACATACACATGTGTATGTACTATATATGAGGGGCATTCAGAAAGCAATGCACTACATTGTTTTTCTCAGGAGCTGTTTATTAAAAAAACATGAAATTTATACACAAAATACATGGATATGTCATGTAAACATCAGTATTATTCAATATAATCCCCATCAACTTGTACGGCTTTATGCCAGCGCGAAACAAGTGCATGTATTCCTAGCCCATACCAGATTTTCTCTTCATTATGTAGTCATTTCCTAGCTCTATGAATCACTTCTTTGTCATCTTCAAATCTTACCCCCTCGAAGTGCATCTTTAAGTGGACCAAACAGATGGAAATCAGAGGGTGCCAAATCGGAACCATAAGGTGGATGGGGTAGTACAGTCCAACCCAATTTGGTGATTGCTTCCTGTGTTGCCAGACTTGTGTGAGGGCACACATTGCCATGGAGAAGCAGATCTGCTGGATTCTTGTGTGGTTGAACTCTGTGAAAATGCTGACTGAGTTTTTTCAATGTCTTAATGTAAGCTTGTGAAGTGATTGTCTCTCCTCCTGGCATAATACCCACAAGAAACACACCTTCAATGTCTCAAAAGACATTGATCATGACTTTTCCAGCTGAAGGAGTTGTCTTGAATTTCTTTCTTCATGGTGATTACGGATGATGCCATTCCATTGACTGTCTTTTTGTCTCAGGTTCAAAATGATGTTCCCAGGTTTCATCACTTGTTACAATCTTAACCAAAATGTTCTATACTTCAGCACTGAAACGCTCCAACAATTCAGAAGAAATTTGCTTTACTTTGCTTTTATAGCTGCATTAGCACTACCATTGCTGACTGACAGCTTTAAGACCAAGTGTTGAGTAGTGATATGCCTATCAGTAAGATAGACAGGACGTCCACAGCATGGCCGATCATGCAACTCCTTGTCTCCATTTATTGATTCTTTAATTCTCTGAACCCGGCGACTGACTGTACTTCTGTCGACTGCAAAACTTCCATACACATCACATAGACACTTGTGAATGTTAACAACAGTTTCCTTCTCTGCAGCGAGAAATTCTATCACAATTCACTGCTTATACCGCAAGTGGTAACATGCTCCATTTCAATGGTTAGGGTAGCCATATTCTTTGGCCAGTTGCAGGGTAATTTGGTTTACACAATTGGCACATGATATACTTAATTTGTGCAAAATTTCATGCTTCTATCTTCATTATTAGCTGAAAAGAACAATGTGGTGCATTACTTTCTGAACGCCCCTCGTATATATACACACATACATACCAATATACATGTATACACATAAACACATCATCATCATCAGGTGCTGTGCTGACTGGCGTTGGCTATTATGCTTCTTCAGAGTACACGATCCTTCATGCAGGCCATCAGCTCAGTTGGTGATCTCCTCTCACACCATCCTGTCAGACTGTCCAGTATCATTTCTCTTGGTCTTCCTCTTGATCTTATTCCTTCTATATTTCCTGTTGTTATAATATGTTCAATGCTCCCTCTTCTCATTGCATGTCCTATGAAAGTACATTGTCTCTCTCTCTCTCTTATTTATTTGACAAGATTTTTTGTCTCTCCAGCTCTTCTCATACATTCTTCATTAGTTATTTTTGCTGTCAGCCGCACAGAGCTGCGCCGAGCTGCACAGCGCGGGCTGCTGCTGTTGCGCAGGCCGACCGTTCTTTTGGAGAAAAAGCGCTCTCGAGTTCCGTGTGTGGGGAGACAGGCTTTCGCTCCCTTCCCGGACGGCGAGAGTTAAGGTGTTTCGATGCAGAAGCAAGTGGTTTGTCCGTCGAGCGAAGCATGTAAACGGCTAGCCAGCCAGGTTCGTGCTAACGATGTAGTACGGTTTTGTAGACCGATGGTCTCAAAATTGGCCCATCTCTCGCAAAGAGTATCGGGTCTGCAGTATGTAACGTGTGTTGTTTGTGGGTGAACAGGCTTTCTTCTCCGCTCGTTAGAGCAGAAAGAGCCGCTCCCGCCGGTTAAAGGAAATGAAACGCCGCCGGGGTCAAAAGTGATCTGCTCTGAGCAGAGCGCTGTCTCCCTTGCCCCGCGTCGGTCTGTCGGCAGATATCCGACAAAGGTTCGGTGAAGAAAGCTATCTGGTTGATCCTGCCAGTAGTCATATTCTTGTCTCAAGTCTCTGGTCTAGAGGTCGGCCACGTCCTGAGTGCAGTCATATCGGGTGAAATGCATGAACCGGCTTGTCCCAGAGGTTAAGACACTGCTGGCGAGACTCTTCAAATGCCGCGCGTGAAGTGAAGCTCCTCCCGGTCAAGGAAGAAATGCGGAAAAGAAATAAAGGTTGCTGTGCGGCGCCGATGGGAAAAGGTGGTGGAAAGTGAAGTTTAACTGGTATGTCCAGTAGTATCGCTAAGAGAGCTATACATACCACGGCACCTCTGCTCTAGAGGCCGGCCATGTCTGAAATACACCTACACTGGTGAAATATGCCTAAACCGGCACACACCAGGGGTGGAACTTGATGGCTAGACATGTCATGCCACCTCCGCTCTAGAGGTCGGTAACGCCTGATAAACACCCATACTGGTGAATTTTGCCTAAACCGGCTCACACCAGGGGTGAATCTTGAGGGCTATGCATGTCACAGTACCTCTGCTCTAGAGGTCGGTCTCGTCCCAAACACGCCCATACTGGGATAGTGCCTAAACCGGCTCAACCCAGGGGTAGAAGTCACTAGTGGCGAGGATTCGTCCTCCTGGACAAAAGCTCCATCCTGGTCACAACTAGGAAGGGTAGCGGCCACGACTGCAAAATGCTGAAGTCGGAGACACTGGACCAGGGAAGTCTAGATAGGCAACCACCTCTCACCCGGCGGGGATGTTTGCGTATCCTAATCACGCTGAGGTTTTCCGGTGAGAAAGTCCAACTCTGGACTGGATGGGCAACCACCTCTCACCCAGCAGTGATACACGGGTATCTCAAAACACGTCGAGGTTTTCCGGTGAGGAAGTCCAACTCTGGCCTGGGTGGGCTACCGCCTCTCACCCAGCGGGGATGCACTGATATCCTAAACACGCCGAGGTCTTCCGGTGAGAAAGTCCAACCCTAGACTAAACTGGTGCAATGAAAACCACGGTGTCACGCAATCTCGCTTCCGAGACCCACCAAGAATACAGGATAAAGCCCTGTGATACTCTGAACCCCTTGTGGTCCTCTCGTGGATCTCGTGTGGTCTTTTCAGGGACCACACAGGGGACCATGGGACCTAACGAGGACCACAGGCGTGAATTCAGTAGGATCACAATGCGGTTTTTGGTGGTAGAAGCGAACGAAGAAGAAGAAGTTATTTTTGCTGTCCAGGGGATTTGCAACATTCTTCTAATAATCCACATTTCTGCTGCTTCCAGCGATTTTTGTGCAGACATACCTATTGTCCATGATTCATTTCCATATAACAAGATAGGTTCAATATAGGTTCATAAACATATGCACATATATATGCATGTGTTTATGAACCTATATAATATATCCACACACATATACATACCTACACCTATTCATACATGTATATAAAGTATGCACAAACACAAATACATATTAGGGAGGCATATATCCCATCTCAAACAGATATTGATAAATTTTGAAGTTATAAGAATGAATTTTACTTGTAAGTTTTTTTTTTAAAAGTGGGCAACTCAGTAATAGAAGCTTTTTTTTAAACCTTGGTTTTTGGAGAATACAATTGCTTAAGCTTTGACTGCGTTTTGGGTTGGGTTTGAACAATGACCAAAAATAGGGTGGAGCAGTGTGTGATAGAATTTTATGAATTAACTTGGTCTTGTTGAATAGAAAACTCTCTTGAGGGGTATAATGTCAAGATGTTCGCTCTTATTTGTAATATGTGCTAATGTTTGTTGTCCATAACCTTTACTGCTTGTTTTTGAAATGAGTACATTTTTGAAATGAGTAAAGTCTTTTCATGTTTGATATGGAGCAACCATCCCAGATTGAGGAACAGTAGTCAGCATGTTTATATTTGTGACATGTAATACATTTTCCTAGTGTCTGTGTCAAGAAAGTGTCCAATTTTGGCAAATTTGTTAACTTTTTATATGATGAGTTTGGTTAGATTGTATACATGACGATTCTAGTTTTGGTGCTGGTCAATCATGAGACCTAGAGTTTTATGTTCACTAACATTCTCTATCTGGGAAGTTCCAGCATAGAGTTGTAGTGTTGTTGTTGGTGAATTTGTCAACTTCAGTCTTTTTGTAATGAGAATGGATTTTGTTTTGCTGGTGTTTATGAAACCTGTTGTTGTTGCTTAAGTTAATTAGACTGTTTATTTCAAACTGAAGAGTTGACTCAAGATTAATACAGCCATTGTCACTAGTGTAAACAGTGCAATCATCAGCAAAGAAATCACAAGACGATTTTTTGACATGAAGTGGAAGATCACTGATGTACTACAAGTAGATGGTAAAAAGCAGAGGACCAAAAATAGACCTTTGTGGAAAACCATTAGTATCAGAAAGAGAGAACTTCAGCAAAATTTGCGCTGGTCGCAAATAGAGATAAACACCTTAGGACATATTTTAGGATCTATAGTAATAGTAAAATGTCTGTATATACTGTTAAAAAAAAAAAACGCAACACTACTGTAGTCGTAATGGACACCAAATTTAAAACTTGTATCAAAATTTTATTTTATGGAATTAATATTTCAATCTTGGCATGAAGAAACTTTAAGACTTTAACAATGAAATGATGTTTATTAAATTTTGTTTAGACTTTTATTCTTTGTGACTGAGGCCTCCATTTCATGTAACATGTATGGCCTTCTCTAGTCTGTATCAGAGAATGACATCTCCTTGACTTGGATCCGATTAGCTGTTGGATCTGTTGTTATGGGATGGCTGCCCACTCTTCCCACAGTGCCAGAGACAATTGTTGGAGATTGGTTGGTGCCACATCTCACTGGCAGACTTGTCTGTTGAGTTTATCCCATAAGTGTTCTATTGGGTTCATGTCTGATGACATGGATGGCCATGGAATGGTCTGGATGTTGTTGTCAGTGAGGAATGGTGGTGAGTTGTGCCACATGAGGTCAAGCGTTATACTGCTGAAAAATCCACCCTGGTGCAGCCAGAAGAAGGACGTGAGGATGAAGAATTTCAGTGATGTATCACTGGGCATTCAGGTATCCTTCAATTTGCACCAGGTCTCTTCTTCCTATGAAGTTGATCAACCCCTATACCCATCTATGCAGTTCTGGGTGTAGCGCTCATGGACTCTGCGCTAAACTCTTCTCAGTCTATCGTGTCATTGGAGCCGAAAGAATGATTCATTACTAAACCAAATCCTTCTCCAATCATTTGCAACGGTCCATTGATAATGCTGGTTCCGCCCACTGCAGTCGGTTCTGGCACTGCCGGTCCATAAGAACAGGACGTCTGTAGTGTCTTCTAGCCCAAAGACCAGCATCGTGCAGCTGGTTCCTGACCGTTTGATCTGAAATTCGACGAGCTGCTGTCATTGACTGGACTGTTGAGGACGCAGATGCAAATTGATTCCTGAGGTGACGCAGCCGTATGAAGCGGTCTTCGGCAGAAGTTGTGACTATGGGTCTTCCATTGCATAGACAGTCTGCAACTGAGCCAGTTTCTTGACATCGTCTCCAAAGGCAACTAATGGCCCTTCTAACCACATTAAATTGTCTGGCTACTACACTTTGTGACTGTCCAGTCTGTAAATGTCCAGTGTTGATGACTTGTTGTTCTGTGGTAAGATGAGCCACACTTGCGTATTGAATTTTAAAATAAATTGATTTGAGGAGCGTCAATCTTTTATAGGCATTCAATAACATGGTCAGTGAGTTTTGTGTTCAGTAAGTTTCACGGGATTCTCGTGAACCTGTCATGAGTTATCGTTAAAAATGCCGTTTTGACTAGTGTTGCTTTTCTGTGCTCATGAATCATCTGCCGAGTACAATTCAGGTCAGCACATGAAGTTGATGTTCAAGTGAACGTTTCAGGCAATTTGCTCTTGTCTGATCAGCAAACATCAGTTTAAATTGCAACACTGTATTTGTTGGGCTTCTTTTTTTTTAACAGTATAATTTTTTTTATTCCATACACAAAAATTTTGTAAACAAAATTGGGGGGAGTGTGTAGGGAACAGATAAGCACATAGTTACCTGAGTTGATTGGTAACCCTAGCTGAGAGTTTTTGAGGCAAACTACCTGCTGTCTGTTGGAAAGAAAAGATGTAACACATTTTGTTAAGTCTGAGTGTAGATTATAACTTTCAAGCTTTATAACTAGGATTGCATGATCAATCATGTCAAATGCTTTTTTTAAAGTCAACAAAGACAGCACCACATATTTTATCATTTATATTGGATACCTGACATTCTGTCGTTCTTGTGGCAGCAATGTCTAGGCCTAACACCTGATTTGACAGTCAACAATCAAATTATTTTCTACCATGTGTTTTTCTAGGGGTTCTGACAAAGCTGATAGATTGGAAATTTGCCTATAGATTGAGAGATTGTTTTCTGAACAAGATTTGAAAAAGGGGTATATTTTTGCAATTTTAAAAGCCTGAGGAAAATGACAATGTGCAATGCACTGATTGTAAATTTATGTTAGTGTATCTGTAATTACTGGGGCTGAGTAGCATAATATACTGTTGCTAATTTCACCAAGTTCTGCGTGTCATTGTTCTTTAAAAATAAAAGATAATTAAAGTACTTCACTAGCTGACATGAAAGGAATACTGGGCTGCCTCAGATCTGCACATTTATTACCTACGAATTTATTTACTTCGCTTAAGTCATAAGAAGGGGTCAACAGTGAAGATTTTAAGATACTGACTTCTCCAAGTGACTGCTGAACTCAGCACAAGTAGGCACATGATTATAACTCTGCAAGTCAGACTATTTTCTCTTGTTTGCAAGAATGTTACTTTCCGGACAGACTTACTGTCCGATTTGTTCTGAACTAGTTTCTCAAAGTATTTTTTCTTCTCTTGTCTAATTAAATATTGAATTCTGTTTCTAGGTAATCGATAGGTAGTGAATTCCTTATTTTTGTGACAGACAAAAGGGATGGCGACTGCAGTAAAACTGGTTTAAATAAATAAGGTAGATAGAGGTGTATGGTGCAGTTTTACAAAATGAGGGAGGAAGGAGCAAGGTGAGAAAAAAATGAATAGAAAGTATGATAATGTATAAATGAAAAACATACAACATTGGATATTTCGGCGTGAGCCTTATTCGAGGATACATACACAACGAAATACAAACACATAGAACTTATCTGAAGTGTCTTGCTCCGGGTGAGAAGCAGAAATGTGTGTGGAAGAAGGAGGAGGAAAAAAAAACCAAAACCCACGTTGCCTACAGACAAAAGATTCCCGATAGAGCCAATCATAACGAAGAAGCGGAGAGAGAGGAGGAGAACTCCCTAAGATTCACAAACCAGGCAACCCAGGAAGGCTCATAGTGTCTGCTTGTTCCTGCCCTACGGAACAAATCTCTGATTTTCTTGACAGCATCTTTCAACCTCTGGTCACTAGTCTGCCCACTTATCTCAAGAACACCAATCATGCTCTCATTACTTTTGAGACCCTTACACTCCTGCCTGGTCACACCTACTGTATCTTCACCCTTGATGTAGTATCCTTATACACATCCATCCCGCATCAGGGACTTCAGGCCGTCAAGTTCTTTCTGAACAAAAGACGCAATCCCTCTATTCCTACGTCTACTATTCTGCGCCTTACACAACTTGTCCTCCAACTCAATTCTTTTGAATTCAATGGCCTTTACTTTGACCAGATTAGTGGTGTAGCCATGGGTACCAAGATGGGCCCCAGCTACGCGTGTCTGTTCATGGGCCACTTCGAACACAAGGTTCTGAGAGCCTTTAGAGGCCCTTTTCCCGCCTTCTATAGACGCTACATAGACGATGGCATTGGGATCACATCAGTGCCAGAGGAAGACCTTAACAACTTTATCAGTTTTGTTAAGGAATACAATCCTGTCATTTCTTTCACCTCCCATATCTCTGCTACTTCCGCTAACTTTCTTGACATTGCTGTCACTATCGGCCCTTCCGGGCTTACTACTTCTATCTACTATAAACCTTCAGACTCTCACAGCTACCTCCTGTACTCTTCCTCCCATCCCAGATCGTGTAAGGACTCTATTCCTTTTTCCCAGCTTCTTAGGTTGCGACGTTTGTGTAAAAAGGATTTGGATTTCCAGGATCAAGGCCACAAATTGCTAGATTTCTTCCGTCAACTTGGCTATCCAGACCACGTTCTCTCGTCATCTTGGAACCACATTAGCCATATATCGCGGCAACAAGCCCTCACCCCTAAACCGCACTGTAGCTCGGACAGAGTGAAACTAGTACTCACGTACCACCCTCACAGCTTGGCAGTTAAAAACATACTGTTTCGCCATCTCCACCTCCTCCAGACCGAGCCTGAGACACGTGAACTTTTTGGGGAACCCCCATTGGTGGCCTACAGACTTTTTATGGTACCAGACATTGCGGACACCGTAGATGTAACACTTGTCTGTTTGTTGTCGAGGCCAGCCAGATCTCCTTCCCTAAATTCACGTTATCAGTACAGGAGGGTTTCACCTGTACCTCACGAAATGTCATTTATGTTATCATGTGCAAACGTTGCAGTTTGAAGTACATAGGGGAAACTGGCTTACGGTTAGGAGATCGATTTCTCCAGCATCTCAATGATATTTCCAAGAGGGCCTGGACACCTGTGGCTAAATATTTTTGCCTTGGTAACCACAGGGGCAAACAAGACATTTCGGTTAGTGCGATCTGCTCTTGTTCCGCAGATGTACGATCTCGGAGGGTCCTAGAACAGCGCCTTATTTTCCAGACTGGCTGTCTCCACCCAGCTGAAATTAACAATGTCTTCAGCTTTCTGTACCTTCTTTATTTTTCCACTGGCCTTTTTTATACTCTACTTTCTTTCTCTATGCTACCCCTCCCTACCACCACCCTATTTCCTTCTCTGCCAACATATTGGTCTTGTCCTATTCACCAGTTTCACATTTTTTCCCTGTAGGTGTTAAGTTCTTCATTCATTATCTCTCCGCGTCCCCTTTTCCCTACCCTCTCCCCCTCCCCCCCCCCCCGACACCTCTAGCGGCTATCATGTTTCTATTGCCTTCACCCAGCCCCTTTCTCTCACTTGTTCTCCTCCTCTCTCTCCACTTCTTCATTATGATTGGCTCTATTGGGAATCTTTTGTCTGTAGGCAGCGTGAGTTTTTTTTTTCCTCTTCCTTCTTCCACACACATTTCTGCTTCTCACCCAGAGCAAGACACTTCAGATAAGTTCTATGTGTTTGTATTTCGTTGTGTATGTATCCTCGAATAAGGCTCACGCCGAAATATCCGATGTTGTATATTTTTCATTTATACATTCTCATACTTTCTATTCGTTTTTTTCTCACCTTGCTCACTTCCTCCCTCACTTTGTAAAACTGCACCATACACCTCTATCTACCTTATTTCTGTGGGTCTGATCTCTTTCCCTCATGACTTGCATGTTATCCAGGGGAACTTCAACTGGTGTTTAACTCTCATCTTTTTAATGGGAAAATGTTTGTCAAATATATTCCAAAAGATCTTTATCCAGTATTGCAGGGTCTTATTTGGGTCAGTTAGTTGGTACACATGATCTAGAGGTGCTGCTTGTAACTCTTTCAGAAATTATTCTAAGTTGAATTTGTAGAAACTTTAAATCCATTTCATGTCCATGCGCAACAGACTGAATAGCAATCACTCAGTGATGTGTGAGGGCTTTACATTCTGTAATGTTTTCTGGATGAGCCACATATATGTGACCTATTAGTGTGGATGATGTTTCAGTTACCCTGGGTTTAGCGACAAATTGGGATAAGTTCTATGATGAAACAGTATCATTCCATGTAGCATCTATCTGTCTGTAATCAATATTGAAATCTCCAAGAACAATTATATCCTTTAACTTAAATGACAAAACATAATCCATCATACTTGTAAAGCTGATCATACCATGATGCTGTTGCATTTGGATTACAATACGGAAACCCAATTAAGATTGGACTCTGCTTTGGAAGTTTGATTTCCAACCATAAGCATTCAATATCTGGTGTGTCAAGGTCTGTTCTTAATATCTTAATCTATCTTAATGTCCTCATCAGTTATATTTTTATTTAGATGACTTTCTGAAAAGCCAAAGATATGGAAGTGACTGTGTTTGTTGCCTCAGGAAGTTTGCCTAACAGATGATAAATGTTTAGATGACAAATTCTGAGCCTATCATTCTATAGCCATTTATCAACTGTCTGGACCATTTTCTACAACTTAACAACAATCATGGTAAGATTACAGCAATAATTACATCAAGCCAATCAAGGAACCTTGAGATCTGACAAACAGGTGAAACAACCAAGTATTCAGTTCTCACACACAGACAAATATAACTTACAAACTGCAAAGATCTAAAATAAAAGTTACAAGAATTAGACAAATAAGTAAAAGAAATGGTAGCAAGAAATAAAATGCAGTGATATAATGCAATTAATTCTAAATAAGCTTAAGAAGAAATGATCAATCACTATGTCCTGCTGAATAATAATTCTTTCTTGGCATTCCAGGTAAAAGGCTTCAGTTTGTGATGGATCACCATGATACTGGTATCAGTCTATGACATCTGGTGTCTGCAAGGCATCATCCTGTGCACTGTGTACAGATAGCACATACACATGACTCAATGCTGCAGGGTTAAACTGCAACAAATACTGCAGCTCTAGATTCCTTTGAGGATGTTGCTTGTAAGTTGTGCATGTTGAAGTCTTCCAATGTTGTAGTAACAGGAAGAAGCCTGATGTTGCTGATGCTTGTATGACGGTCAGAGAGAGAGAGAGAGAGAGGGGAACAGAATTGTCTACACTGTTGTCAGAATGCAAGCCACTGCATATTTTTCTTATCTCATAGGCCTAAACATCTGTTTTAAATTCAGACCTCTGAAAGTGCTATTGTTTTGGTCTTGCCAGTTAACTGGAGGCTGGTTAAGAGAGACTTGATAGGTGCTGGAGGTTAAGAGAGACTTGATAGGTGCTGGAGGTTAAGAGAGACTTGATAGGTGCTGGAGGTTAAGAAAGACTTGATAGGTGCTGGAGGTTAAGAAAGACTTGATAGGTGCTGGAGGTTAAGAGAGACTTGATAGGTGCTGGAGGTTAAGAGAGACTTGATAGGTGCTGGAGGTTAAGAGAGACTTGATAGGTGCTGGAGGTTAAGAGAGACTTGATAGGTGTTGGAGGTTAAGAGAGACTTGATAGGTGCTGGAGGTTAAGAGAGACTTGAAAGGTGCTGGAGGTTAAGAGAGACTTTATAGCTGCTGGAATGGCACCAAATATTGAAACAATGGACATTCCCTTACCATCACTGCTAGGTGGTACAAACAACTGGGATGTGACAGCAGATCTACCAGGAAGAAAAGAATACCGAACTGTCATCAAGAACACAGAAATGTGACCGAACATTGTAGTGTACGTAGCATAACAGGAACTAATAATGATCAAGCTTATGGTTCCTTATGAAATGAGAATAGAGGAGCTGCATTTATTCAAATATTGTAGGATTAAACCTCGAAAAAAATCGTAGACAAAGCACTTTAGTGAGACATGAGAGAAAGAAAAATCACAAGAGAATTACCTGGGATTCGAACACGGACTCCGGTGGCTAGACAGCTGCTCGTCCTACCGGAGTCCGTGTTCGAATCCCAGGTAATTCTCTTGTGATTTTTCTTTCTCTCACGTCTCACTAAAGTGCTTTGTCTACGATTTTTTCGAGGTTTAATCCTACAATATTTGTTCTCTTACTTTACCGTACCAAAACCTCTTAGTTTCCTATTTATAAAAAAAAAAAAAAAAAATTGTGCATTTATTCAAAAGTGAGAAGTACAATGATTTGGTCAAGCAACTAAGTGGTAGGAGTCAAGGCAGGGGGCAGAAGTCAAGGCTTAGGGCAGGAGTCTCAAGGCAGAGGGCAGGAGTTAAGGCAAAGGTGATAGCTGTAGAAGTAGGAGAGAGAAGATCTGTAGCAACATCAACATTCAATCTATGTAAGCAACTGGGTATAAAGGGAAAAGCAATTGCAAGGGCAATGAAAAGTCTTTCAGAAACAGCAGAAAAGACCTCATGCTGGCTGTGGAGCATGCGAAACAAGAACTGAGAACTTAATTAAGGTGCAGTGCCACTTGGAAGACTACCTCAATTCTGGGACAGGACAAAATTAAAAAAAACAACTCATAGACCCCTGGGAGTAATTAATTTATAACAAGAAGGCACTGAACATGGACTGGTCATGTCCTTCCTTTGATAAGATTTCAAATCCACAGCTAAAACAGCCATGCCATGAAGTGAGGTCAAACCTAAGACAACCTGTGGGAAATCCACTGAAACAGAGATAGACAGTAAGAGCTGAGTTAGGGCACCAAACTATGGGTGCTGCAGACACAGAGAGATACAATGAGTATCCTTTACCACAGGATATGTGTAACATTATTTAAAAAATCTATGCCCTCAAACATTCATGGATGATGGAAACATCTCTTGACAAAAACTTTACTAAATGTTGCTTCTTAATCTGGGCTGTGAGATTTCAAAAGTGTCTTGGAAAGTTTTATCTTTTCATTTAAGGATTATCCATCTATTTTCTCTCTCCTTTAAACTTTCTCTACTCTACAAAAAGTTAATGCTCTCTATTTTATACTGGTTCTATTATCTTTGATATTTTGTTTTCCTCTTATCTCTGATATTCTATTTATTCTTATCTTTGATATTTGATTATATATTATTCCTATTATTTGTACATTTTATTTTATAATACTCCTTTTATCTTTTATATCCTTTTTATATTACAAGAGGGTGCTGAAATGTTACTGGCTTGACCAATAAAGGGATGACCCACAGCCATGAAATTTGCAGTTATTTCATACAATCACCCCTAAAGCTCAGAATAATGAAAGAAACAAACCCAAACCAGGTAGAACGGAACAAACTAATGTTCTCAGATGACCAGTGTGTAGCACACGAGGACCTGATTTGCTTACAAGATCATATGTCTATCTTACATCAGGGATGTAAACATTATGATATGAAAACCAACACTGCCAAAACAGAGACCATGAAAGTTAGGAAATACCAAGCCCATTGAATGTATATATTATATATTGAAGATAGCAAAATAGAACAAGTAAATGAATTCAAGTATCTTGGATGCGTGTTCATATAAGATCTTATATCTTATATCCTTCCCGTGCCGTTAGACGTCACATAGGGCTCGCAAAGTAGTTCGCCAATTTTTCCTGTCTTCGGCGAGTCTTTCAACCTCATCAAAGGATGTTACGCCTGTTAACATATAAGATGGGAAGCTTGATAAAGAAATTGATGTTAGAACACAAAAAAGCCAATGGTGTTACACACTAGCTATCCCTGCTAGTTACATACTCCAACATCCTACTTGAAACTAAGAGGAAACTAATTAACAGCATGTTCCTACCAATGTTGTGCTACCAATACCAGGCATGGGCACTTACTAAGAAACAATAGAATAAAATTACCACATGTGAGATGAGATGTCTTAGGAAAGCAGCAAACATCACCAGGTTTGACAAGCTAAGAAATGACACTATAAGACTGATGGCAGGAACTACACAATGTCTGCAATACATAGAGAAGCAAAGAATCAAGGGGTTCAGCCACTTACTGAGGATGACACATTCTCAGCCAGCTGCGAGAGCCTCTGACCAAAGAACTACAGGACGCAGATCAAGAGAAAGACCCGGAAAGAGATGGATAGATGGTATATGAGAAACAGTTGCTAATTATGGCATGAGTGTCACTGAGGCCACACATTTGGCCCAAAAATCCCACTTGCATCTTCCCTCGACACTTCATGGTACAGGAAGAAGGATAAAGTAAAGTAAGTACAAGAGGAAAGATAAAGTTAAGTAAGTAAAAAAAGAAGGATAAGTAGAAGAGGAAGGATAAAGTTAAGTAAGTACAAGAGGAAGGATAAAGTTAAGTAAGTACAAGAGGAAGGATAAAGTAAAGTAAGTGCCACAGTTCAACACACTTGGCACCTTGTTTCTCAATTTTTTAAATTCTGCCATTAAAAAAAAAAAGGTCTGATATCTGGCCACTGAATTACGGGTCTGTTGCTGCTGCCACCTCCAAATCACACAATTTCTTCCCTTTCAAAAACTTTTTAAGTTTGGAATAATCAGATGGAGCAGGGTCTGGTGAGTGGGGTGGATGATCTATTCACTCAAACCCAAATTCTTCAAAACATCCAATTTCTTGTGAGCCTTGCAAGCAAGTGCATTGTCTTGCAACAAGAGAACATCTTTCCACAGTTTTACCCAATGCATTCCCTAAATATTTGCAGTGTCTCAGCAACCTGTTTTACCCCAAATCTGTCAATCTGCCAAAATTAGGTCTTGAACATGATCAACAATTTCTGGAGCTAACACCACCGAAGGCCTTTTAGATCTTCCTGAATCTTCAGTCTCAAAGTCTTCACAATGAAAGTTAGCACACCAGTGCTTGACAGCTGAGTATAATGATGGACACTTGTCACTCAATGTTTGCTGCATACACTCAAGGATTTCTGTATTCTCCTGCAGGAACGGGAACTGCATGATGGTCTGGAGTGCACGCTGAAAATTCCACACCTTTTGTTGGCAGTCTCTCACTGATCTGAAGAAAACAAAGTAAAAAATTAGCACCATGATTTTCCAAACTGGCACTTTATATTATAAAATAACATTCTTTCTAGCTACAGTGACAAACCTGCACTCAGGTTTGAAATGTCGCTCAGGTCAATAATATTTCAGCACCCCTTTGTGCTTGTATCACATTTATTTTATTTAGATTACATATCTCATCATTCACATGCTATTTTATATTACTTCTATTATCTTTGAAATTCTATTTTATATAACAGCTCTTATCATTGATATTCTTCAGTATATTACTCCTTATATATTTCATATTCTTTCTAATTTTACTCTTCCTATATTTGGTATATTTTATATTAGCCCTCATATTTCATTATTTTATACTACTGTCTCTGTCAGTTTTGCTGATGTCAGAACACTGGCATGGAACTCTTTATCTGCAGAGCTGCTAGTGAATCTGTCTAGTTTTAACATAAAGAATCATACATTTATAATATGATCTGTAACTTTCCTCTCCTGACTGTTTCTGGTGGAAGGATTCATCATTCTAACTGGGCTGTGACAGATCAGCCAATTCACATGTGTAGGAATACTCACGCAACTAACATTTCAATAACTGCTTCGGGTACTGCTATATACATATATAATGGTGACTACGAAGAAAGATTCTGTAGAGTTTACAACGAGTCTCTGGGATGGTACAGAACAAGCCATGCTACATACATATATAATGATGACTACGAAGAAGTAGAAGATTCTGTACTCTAGAATTTACAATGAATCTCTGGAGTGGTACAGAACAAGCCATGCTACATAAACAGATATACTGAGCATACAGCATAGATAAAATACTATACAATTTGGTGTGCATGAATGAACAGCAGATAACTCAGATAACGTTTAAAGGAGTAACAATGACTGGCAAATGTCAGAGCACATCACATTAATACATTAATGAACTGGGACATCTTAAAATATAATAAATGAATGAATGTGGTTTGGCATAAAATAATTGCAAGTGCATTACAAATATTATTAATGCAAACGCAGTGTGCATGTAAATTAAATGATTGTGTGAAATGGCATAGAACAAACTGCTCATGATAAACTCATAATGCTTCTGATGATGCACCATAGTGATGCATACACAGCACAAATTGAAATGTATATGTCAGAAACAAATGTATGCCTATCACTCCACAGCTTTCTTTTATTATTTACTTGTGTGACATTCAGGATAAATTTCTATTGCTGAATAAAAAAAGAAAATCCAAACTGGCAATATTAGGTCAAAACTTTGGCCCCAGTTGTATGAAAAAAAAAACATACTGTTAATTTTTTATTTCTTCCAGCTGTTTTCACTGCCTGTCCTCAAGGTTGGTTTCAGTACATCATGAAAAAAATTCAATTTTTTGACAAAGACAAGAAAAATCACAGGCAATATAAGGAGCAATGTATTTCTGTGACTGTTAGAGTAGAGAGACTAAATCTTTGCACATGTTTCTTTTCATTTCTAGCTGGTGTTTGCTAAACTGGATGATTACAAGAAGCTGATAGCTAAATAAGCATAAAAACTGGCTTACATATAAGATACTGAAAACAGAACAAAACAAATCACCTACATAACAGATTTACACAGTGATGGTATTGTTTGTTGATCTTTTTATTTCTGACAAAACTGAACAAAATTTAACTTTTATTCTGGAAATGACAAATATTTTAGATACTAGTGATATTCTTGCCGTTCTTAGATATTTAGACAATGTAGATACAAGAAAACTCAAAAAAAGCAATAAAAAATAATCCATAATATCTGGTGTAAAAATGAAAAGTGAGTAAGTCTGTGTTACTGTCATCACTACACAATCAAATAAAACCACAACAGCTGTGGGGTGAATTGTTTGATGGTGGAGATGTTCTTTGCTATAATAATATCATTATCTCAGCCCTTTCTTCTTCTTTTGTTACATACATCTGATATAAGTGTCTTTCATAAGCTGACAGAAGAGCCAACATAATGCTTCAGCTTGTAGCAGTGGGTAACATTAAAAATCAGTCTGTAACTCTTCAAACACTAATCAAAGAAGCTCATGTGTAAAGACGTCATAAAGAATTTTTACATGAGAAAATTCACAGCCATCATATCTGACTATCAGCTTATATTTCAGTTATAAGATTTATACATTTACTATAATAAAGATGCCGGCAATATTAGCTAGCATGCGCATACACACACACACACACTTAATACTGCACAAGTAGTTATCACAGTACTATAGATTGATTATTATGCTGATATCTTGATTATATGACTGAAACTAAAACAAATACACATGTCTATGGACAAAACATCCATGCTCACATCTACAGACAAGACATTATCAATGCTCAAGTCTACACACAAAACATCCATGTTCAAATCTACAGACAGGACATCATCCATGCTGAAATCTAAAAACAAGACATTCAAGAACAAGAGCACAAGCCGCTGAGTGAAAGTGGTAAAGCATTTTGGCAAATTCCAAATTCTTAATTTAAAAAAAAAAAAAAAAAGATACATTTCTATAAAATCAGCATTGCAAACACTGGTGTGCTTTTGGCAGAACATATTGCAGGAAATAAATGTATGCAACAAAAAAATTAATAACATCACAAGTTGCAGGTGTTAAGTAGACAAACTGATAGAACAGCTAAACACACCAGTTGAGGACTTAAACTCATCAATACAAATGTGGTAATAAAAAACTCTGTTAACTTTATCTGATTCTATCATACTTGTCTGTTAGTTTGCTTGGAGATCATATATCTGGTTGAAAGATTGGGGCTCATATATCTGGCTGAAAGCTTGGGGCTCATATATCTGGCTGAATGCTTGGGGCTCACATATCTGGTTGAAAGCTTGGGGCTCATATATCTTATACAGGTATAAGAGAAGCACTGATGTAAGGGGGATTGGGGGGGGGGGTGGGTTGGGTGGATGGGTCTGTCATCCATGTCTAGTTTGCTACATGACATTTTTGATGCCAGGACACTTCACGAACACGCCTGAACTAATATTTCAATAACTTTTAACTATTTAATTACAGTCTCACACATGTATCATCTGTTAAGTTTCATAATAGAGAGCGGTCAAGACTTTTGGTACTTAATTAAAAAGAAAATTGTTTAAAATCAGTGCAACATCCAAAATAAAGCACTTTATTACACACACTCCTTTTCTTGGAAATTTACTGTCAGTTCATACAAAAAAATTATGGCTATTCATAGATAGTCCTGTTATAAAAGTTGTTCGAGTCTTATTTTAGGTTGTCATATACAGTCCTGTCATAGATGGTCCCATCATAGATTGCCCTGTTATCAAAGTTGTCAGAGTCTTATTTTAGGTTGTCATATACAATCCTGTCATAGATAGTCCCATCATAGATTGCCCTGTTATCAAAGTTGTCAGAGTCTTATTTTAGGTTGTCATATACAATCCTGTCATAGATGGTCCCATCATAGATTGCCCTGTTATCAAAGTTGTCAGAGTCTTATTTTAGGTTGTCATATACAATCCTGTCATAGATGGTCCCATCATAGATTGCCCTGTTATCAAAGTTGTCAGAGTCTTATTTTAGGTTGTCATATACAATCCTGTCATAGATGGTCCCATCATAGATTGCCCTGTTATCAAAGTTGTCAGAGTCTTATTTTAGGTTGTCATATACAATCCTGTCATAGATAGTCCCATCATAGATTGCCCTGTTATCAAAGTTGTCAGAGTCTTATTTTAGGTTGTCATATACAATCCTGTCATAGATGGTGCCATCATAGATTGCCCTGTTATCAAAGTTGTCAGAGTCTTATTTTAGGTTGTCATATACAATCCTGTCATAGATGGTCCCATCATAGATTGCCCTGTTATCAAAGTTGTCAGAGTCTTATTTTAGGTTGTCATATACAATCCTGTCATAGATGGTCCCATCATAGATTGCCCTGTTATCAAAGTTGTTCGAGTCTATTTTAGGTTGTCATAGATAGTAGTCCTGTCATAGATTGGTCTGTTATCAAAGCTGACAACAATTATCTTGATTCTTTCATCCACCAAGACATGTTTTTCTCTCTTGTATATTGGGGCTGAAAAATATACGTAGAAGGAACGGTTGTTGATGAAGTAAACCAATTTGCATACCTTGGCAGCTACATAGACCAGGATGGTGACACCAAGAAAGAAGTTAGAATCAGAATTGCAAAAGCAGCATTGTCCTTAAAAAATCTTGAGAACATATGGAATTAAAAAGTTATAAGCACAAAAACCAAGTTAAGATTATTCAATTCAAATGTGATATCCACCCTCATTTATGTATGCGAAAGCTGGAAATCAACTAAAGAAATAGACAAGAAATTAGATTCTTTTGAAAACAGATGCCTAAGAAAATACTTGGTATAAAGTGGAACGGATTCAAGAACAACACAAAGATAAGACAGATAAGCAAACAACAACCTGTCTCATGGGTGATCATAAAAAGAAGATGGACATATGTAGGCCATGTGATGAAAAGAAACAATCAGAGAATACCAAAACAAGCTATCAAGTAGAGCACAACAGGCCAATAATGTTATCAGTTCAGAAAGGTTTCACCTGTACTTCATGCAATGTTATTTATGCTATTATGTGCAAACGTTGCAGTTTGAAGTACATAGGGGAGACTGGTTTACGCTTAGGAGATCAATTTCGCCAGCATCTTAATGATATTTCTAAGAGGGCCTGGACACCTGTGGCTAAATATTTTTGCCTTAGCAACCACAGGGGAAAACAGGACATTTCTGTTAGTGCAATCCACTCTTGTTCCGCTGATGTACGATCTCAGAGGGTCCTAGAACAGCGCATTATTTTCCAGGCTGGCTGTCTCCATCCAGCTGGAATGAAAAATGTCTCCAGCTTTTTTTAACTTCTTTAGTTTTTTTTTAACTCTACTTTTTTTCTCCTAGCTACCCCTCCCTACTGCCACCCTCTTTTCTTCTCTGGCAACATATTGGTGTTTATAAGGTCTTGTCCTATTCACTGTTTCACGTTTTCTCTCTGCAGGTGTTTATGTTCTTCATTCAGTATCTCTCTGCTTCCCCCCCCCCCCCCCCCCCCACACCTTCTCCTCTAGCGGCTATCATGTTTCTATTGCCTTTCCCCCCTACCCCTTTCTACCACTTGTTCTCCTCCTCTCTCTCCACCTCTTCTTTACGATTGGCTCTATCGACGTATCCTTTGTGTGGCCCGCGTGGTTCCTATGCATCTTACTAGATACGGATTTGTTTCCTACTTCTGGAGGAGGCCATATTAAGATATTTTAGTTATTTGTTTGTCTCGTTGTGCATGTAATCCTCGAAAAAGGCTCACGCCGATATATCGGATGTTGTATGTTTTTCATTTATTTATTCTCATACTTTCTATTCGTTTTTTTCTCACTTCATTCACTCCCTCTGCCACTTTGTAAAACTACACCATACACCTCTATCTAACTTTATGTTCTCTGCAGATAACTTTGCACTGAAAACCCTCATATAGGACTTTGATTACATTCTCTATCTTATGGGGGAGGCCATGCCATCTTAGGATTTTCCACAGTGCATCTCTGTTGACAGTCAGAGGCTTTCTCAAAATCTATAAACAGTGCATATATTGTGCTATGCCACTCATTTGTCTGCTATAATATTTGTCTAAGTACAAATATGTGGTCTATGCATGATCTTCCTTTCCTAAATCCTGCCTGCTCTTGCCGAAGTTTTCGTTCAAGTGCTGGTACAATTCTGTTGATGATTATTCTGCAAAATATTTTACTGGTGAGTGCCTCTCCAGTTCCCGCAATCTCTGAGGTCACCCTTCTTTGGTAGTTTTACTATAAGCCCAGTTTTCCACTCCTCTGGAGCTTTTTCTAGATCCCAAATTTGTTGTAGTATCCAGCAGAGTAGTTTTGGTGTTTCTGTTTCTTCTGCTTTCAACATCTCAGCAGTCACCTCATCTTTACCTGGTGCCCTGTCTAATTTTAGCTTCTTTATTGCCTCCTTTACTTCACTTATTGTTATTGGTCCTGTATTGATGTTTAGTTCCATTTTTGCTTCAGGTATGTCTATTGTTTTTGCTGCTTGTGTTCTGTTTAGTAGGGTGTTAAAGTGTTCCCTCCATCTTTCAATTTTTTTCTCTTTCTCCACTAATCAGTTGTCCCTTATGTGTCCTTACTGCACTCTCACATCTTGTGCTGAAGTTAACTGTCATTTGATTTGTGATTTTGTATATGGTTTTCATGTCATTTGCATATGCTGCTTTCTCTAAGCTGTCATAGTATTGACGTTTATCTTGACGGCCTGATTCCTTCACTTCTTTGTCTTTTTGTGCATAGTTACTTAAAACTTGTTCTTTTAGCCTTTGTGATTTGGTGTTCAGTAATTTTTTCTTGATTTCCTTTCTTTGCTCTATCTTTTCTCAAGTGGTCTTGCTTATTCATTCCTTCTTTCTCCATTTCTGATATCCCAGCACCTCTTTTGTTGTTTCCTGTAGCGTTTTATTGAAATCTAGTATGGACATTTCTGCTTCATCCTATAGGACACTGAAGCAGTTCTTAAGTACTATTGAGAATTCATTCCTTGTTTGCTGGTCTTAAAGTTTTGCTGTATCAAAACGTGCCTTTTTGCATTCTCCAATTTTAGCTTTCCTTAATTTTAGTTTTGATTTTGATACCAGAAGGTTGTGATCACTTCCTACATTTGCTCCTTTCCTTGCTCTCACATCTTGTAGTAACTGTTTCCACTTGGTTGTTTATTAGTATGTGATCAATTTGGTTTTCTGTGGTTTTATCTGAGGACCTCTAAGTCACTTTATGAATGTTTTTATGTTTGAGGAAAATGACTTAGAAATGTTAAATTACTGAGAGACAAAAAAGCAATTTCAAAAGTATGTACTATCACCAAATGTGGCATAATGATAAAAAGGGGAAATTAGCGGTCGAGGAAATCAAAATGAGAGAAAAATAAAAATAATGAGATTTTCTGGCCACAAAGTAAGTGGCAAAGGTTGTGAACACATACATCAGAATGACATATTCCTACACTCTGGAGTGAGTGAGCAAGAAAAAGCAAAGCAATGTTGGAATGATCGTAGAACCAAGCACCGCTGGCAAAATCTTGGAAACTATATCAGAAAGAACGATAATCATCAAAATAAAGAAAAGGAACAGATCACAACTTATGTTCAAGTATTTTCTCCCTGCAATGCACCAGACACGAAGAAAGAATCTGAAGTTTTTTGACAACTTCCATGACACATTACACAACATAAGCAAAGAGGAAAATATAATTATGGGGACTTCAATGCAAGACTGGAAACAAGTAGAACAAAAGTAGCAGACCACCTGGGAGCCTTCAAAGATCCATGGTGTATTAGAAAAGAAAATGATAGCAGGCTTCTAGAACTGTGCAGCCAGCATGACCTTCTCAGCACAAGTACATTCTTCTATACACAGAGATACTAAATATACACTTGGTACAAATGTAATGAACTGATACGCAGAAGCCGAACTGCATTATAGTGGCAAAGAACAAGAAGAAAAGGAGAATTAGAGATGTAAGAGCAGCACACTGTCCGAGCTCATGTACTGACCATTAAGCAAAAAGCAGTTATTAGAACTTACTGGAAAAGCCAAATCTGAACTAGAATGAAGAAGACAGGAGGAATAATAAAATTAAACCAGGTCAGGGAAGAGAATAAGAAGAAAATAAGTGTAAAGTTAGAACAAATGCAGGTCACTCTGAACCGTTCATCATAAAATCTGGAGTGGGGCAAGGCTGTTTACTATTTTCCCTACTACTCATAAAATACATTGACAACATCTGTACAGAAGCTAATTTGCATAGCGAAAATTCCGTCACAAAACTACCGAACAGCTTATCTCCAGAAATAATACCATTAAACTTACCCTTCAGAAAACATACCAATTAAGTGGACCATAAATGAACTCCTTTCTGTTGACAACCATGCAATTATAGCCACACAGAGAAAGCCCTACTGTAGAATTTAGATAAATTAGCAAGGCCATGTGAAAATGGCAACATGAAAATCAGTGCTGAAAAAAACAGAAGGTCATGACCATTCCCAAAGAAGAACTTCCTGGACAATCAAATCTTTGAAACAAATGAAGCATTTCCAATGCCTAGGGAGTATAGTATCCTCTGGAGAAAAACATGATGCTGAAATTGAGAACAGATGCATTAAAGTAAATCAGATTACTGGCAAATGACACCTTTACTGAAAAACAAATACATTACAATAGAAACAAAAAGAGCACTACACAACACAGTCTTCCTTCAAACTATATGCTGCCAATATCAGATATGAACACTAATAGCTATAAAATAAAAGGAAAATAGCCACAACAGAAGTGAGATGTTTGAGTAGAATACTAAATGTAATGTATAGAAATTAAATCAGAAATGACACCATCAGAGCAAAGGTCACAGTAACATTAGTTTAAAATACACCCAGAAACAAGTCAAATGGTTTGGCCTCTTTACAAGACTCCTGCTAGACAGTATACCACAGATACAACAAGTCAAATGGTTTGGCCTCTTTACAAGATTCCTGGCAGACAGTATACCACAGATACAACAAGTCAAATGGTTTGGCCTCATTACAAGACTCCTGCTAGACAGTATACCACAGATACAACAAGTCAAATGGTTTGACCTCATTACAAGATTCCTGCCAGACAGTATACCACAGAAACAAGTCAAATGGTTTGACCTCATTACAAGATTCCTGCCAGACAGTATATCACAGAAACAAGTCAAATGGTTTGACCTCATTACAAGATTCCTGCCAGACAGTATACCACAGAAACAAGTCAAATGGTTTGACCTCATTACAAGATTCCAGCCAGACAGTATACCACAGAAACAAGTCAAATGGTTTGACCTCATTACAAGATTCCTGCCAGACAGTATATCACAGAAACAAGTCAAATGGTTTGGCCTCATTATAAGATTCCTGCAAGACAGTATATCACAGAAACAAGTCAAATTGTTTGGCCTCATTACAAGATTCCTGCCAGACAGTATACCACAGAAACATTCATGCTAAGAATTGTAGGAAATAGAGAAAGAGGCTGCCATGCAAGAGATGGAGAGAGGAACTCAACAGAAACCTTAAATATGCCATTATATGAAGAAAAGCTCTATCAAGATGTCTATTTGCACATTCAATGCTGAAAAGTACATAAGGAAGGAGACAGATTTTTCTGAACACTTTTCAGTGTTTGAACCTCCATTCTTAATTGTTATATATCATTGATGTGAATTTATATTTTTACTTCTTTTCCTAAATTTTTTTGGTCCTTTATGTTTTTGTATGATTAAGGACCAAACCAAAACATTACAAATGTGTGCTTATTAATTAATAAAATTGTTACTACTTTTGTAAATAGTTTAACATTTTGTAATCACAACTTTACCGCAGTGGTTTTGTGGGTTGTTTTATGTTTAGTTTTGTATGTGGTCATACCCAAAAGCTATTCAAATGGAAGGCTGATACATATTAAGCTTCATCTGCAATTTTCTACAGTATTTACTTATTATTATTATTATTTATTTATTTGCTCAATTTGGTGAAATTATTTGTTGGATTCTGGTCATTCAAAACTTGCTCACAGAGATTCCATATCTCTGTAATTCTCCTTGTACCATCATTTCTATCTTGTCTCCAAACATAAACATCTTCACACCAGTTTACAAATACAAGACCTTGTTCAACAGCGACCACTTCAATACTGAGGCAAGGCTGCAACACATTTTTTGTGTTTTAAGTTGTCATCAAATTTTCTCCAAATTTTTTTCTTCGGTGAAAGAAATGGCCATGTATGTGTGTAGAAATGCTTCACTAACAGGGTTGTGCTTGCTTGTTCATAGAAGATGAGCTCAGATGGAGTTGTGTCCATATCTCCTTGATGCAAGAAAACAACTAGGTAGGTTCTTCTTGCATTTTTTTTAAGGGCAGGATACAGCAATGTGAGCTGCCAAATGAGAAAAATCTGGCTAATAAAAAGTGGCACGTGATGAAAAGCTCCACTAATGAAAACAGACTCTATGTGGTGACACCAATGTTTGTCGACTCCTTTCTCAAAAAGATTTAAAATTCACTCAGAGTCATTATATCCCAAAGATGCAGCAGAAATTGTTCAGTTTGACTCGCTACACATTCATAACCTTTGGAGTTACTGAATTCTGTAAATTGGCAGGATTAGGTGTAGTAGTAGCTAACTGGATGCATTTGCTATGAAGGCCCCCTGTGTTTCCCCTTGAGCTGCAAGAACAGCATTAGTTCAAGCATTAAATATTTGTACAGGTGTTTTAACAGTGTCTTCAGCATGTTTTCATGCCATCCTAATCTTGCTCACTTCTACTGATGCTTAAAACATGACTGTGAAACCTGATATTTGTAGAAGTGGTAGGCGTCATGCCATCCTAATCTTGCTCATTTCTACTGATGCTTGAAACATGACTGTGAAACCTGATATTTGTAGAAGTGGTGGGGGCCATGCCATCCTAATCTTGCTCACTTCTACTGATGCTTGAAACATGACAGTGAAACCTGATATTTGTAGATGTGGTGGGGGCTTGAGCTGGAGTGCCATCACTCTTTCTGATTCTTCTTCTTCTTCAACTATCTGAGCCATTAAGGCTCACTGTTGCAGATAAAGTTCACCTCCATTCCTCTCTATTCCTAATCTTCTCTCTCTAGGTGGTGACATCAATTTCTTTTATATCCTCTTCTATGTTGTCTTTCCATCTGTCTTAGTTTGTTTCCTCATCTCTTGTGCATACATCATTTTCATACTCTATCTGATACATCTTCAAAATTTTCTCTCAGCATCTTTGTTGTTCTTCTCAAATGTGTACATGCAGGATAGTTTATCTTTTCCACATGTCGTTTATGTCACTTTTATCGTGAATACAAAACGAAACAGCTCAAATGTGAATGTCTTTACTAAAATAGATTAACCAAAGTCATTATGAAAACTGCTGAACATCCTTATACATGAGTAGGATACTTACAATATTTAGCTTATGCGCATGCACACATGCATGCACATACACACATATTGTATACATAGTAAATGGAGAGTTCTGACTAGCAACAAAACTCTTTTATTTTACCATTTATACCAAAACATTCATGTCATTACACACACATACATCTGTTATGTGCCACTTTACCCAAATACCTTTTTTTAAGGTCACTCTTTTATTGGTCTAACTTGTCACAAATAGCCGAATTTGCCTTTCCTTTTCTTGAACTGATATGAAATACACACGCACACCCCTTCTTAAATTACTTATCCTTATATATAAATTAATCACATTCATTCTTCTTTAGAGAAACTACTTTTACACAGTGAAACTGACCACACTGTCACACTCAAATTAGCACTAAAATTCTCACTCATTTAGTATCATTTAACCAGAGAATGACCAACTTCTTGGCTAAAACATTATTGATAACCATAAGGATAATGAAATTTAAGGTTTGAGAATCTTTTTCTTCTTCAGCTTTCCCAGCTATTAAGGCTCATTGCTGCAGATAAAGTTTGCCTTCATTCCTCTCTTTTTTTCTAATCTTCTCTCTCCAGTTGGTGACACCAATTTCTTTTATATCCTCTTCTATGTTGTCTTTTCATCTCTGTTTTGGCCTACCCCTTGGGCTTGCTAACTTCATCTATTGTAAATACATAATTTTCATTTGTCTATTCTCTTCCATTCTTTCTACATGGCCCAACCAACGTAGTCTATCCAGTTTCAAGACATTTATAATTCATTTGGATTTAAATAAGCTACTCAGATCAGCATTTTTTCTAGCTCTCTATTTTCCACTTTATGGGCCCAACAATTCTTCTTAGGATCTTGTTCTCAAAGACCTGCAATTGTTGTTCATCTTTCTTTGTTTTACTCCATGTTTCTGATTCATACATGACAGATGTGTTTTGGGACAGGAATTTGGATTTTAAGAGGTGTTGCAAGGCAATGTATAATTTATTCCCTATATGTACTCTGCTTTTAATTTCCTGGCTTACTACGTTGCTTCTGTTGTAGGTTGTGCCTAGATATTTGTATACAACAACATGCTTTCTAGCTTGAGAATATTTAACAATCTTTTTCTTTACTCGTGTCAAGAAGTGGATATCCACAAAAAGAAAAATTCTCTCAAGTATCAAAACCTGGACCTGCTGGTAGTGGACCTGTGCCTGAAATGTAATTTATAATCAAATTTCAGACTGGAAGGTATAGGCGTCTCCTCCCACCACACATACACACACACTTACAGGATAAACTAGGATAAGTTTGTTAGCAATATCTAATCTCCATGCTCATGTCAGCCTTCACATTTTGTTTTATGGCAGGACAGAGGGCAACAAGCTTAATGACTAAACCTAATCTGAATTATGTTGGTGGATGAAAGAATAGCTGAAAGGGAGATGTCTGAGAAGCAAAGAATTATTAATACAATTTTTATACAACTTCTTTTACTAAAGCAAGACTATGTTTCTAAGAACAGAAATGTGAAAAAGTGCAGATTTTAGAATTTAGAACTGAATAAATAATATTATAAATAAAACAAAAATTTTGTGAATACAAGGTCTGGCATCAAAACATCCTGAGGCCCTAAATGGCAGTATGGAAAAGTCCTGTTCTGGCGTGGTTTGGTTAAATAGAAGTAAAATGTATGAAAGTTTGGCACTTTTATATCATAAATAGCATAGTATACTATAACAACTTGGACAGTACAAAAATATCTTCTTCAGAAATGAGTTTGCTAAGCAGCGAAAAATACTAGGATAAGCTGCAGCAGAAAACACAATACACAAATCACAAGTACATAATACAAGAAAATCATAGCACAATGCTACCATTTACAAGAGTGTCAGGAGAACACGCTCCATCAAAATTCTGTCACTAATACCAGTAACACTAATAAAACATCAAACTTTTTCATAGTGCCACATTGTTTTCATATTTAATACACTTCATATTGTACGTGAGAATTATAATTAATTAAAGCAAACATTAATGCATATAAATGAGTTCAAGCACAACAATGTGGTATTTTTGTTCTAGTTTGGCAGCAGAGCTGATATCATAGCATGAGTAAATAAAACAAAAATATAAGCATACACAAATGTACAAACAATGTCAGTGTGGAGGTAGGTTCCTGAAATCTGGGACTTGGGCTTTAAAACTTGGGCCTGATAACTAACAAGATAGAGAATTTTCTCAAACTCAACAATCGCTATCAAGTCAGATTCTTGTCCAGGATGACAAGAACCTTTTTTTTGCTGTTATATCAACCTTGTATGTCATGACCTGCTGCACTACATGCTTCTGCTTGTTTTTCCTGGTGCCAATTTGTATTTTTTTTATTTTACATCTAAAAATCTAAGACTTATCACAACTCTGTAATTATTTTTCTTCCTTCATGTCTCTCTCTCTCTCTCTGAACCTTAAGAGATCAGGGCACATGGGGCTTCTGCAAGGGTTTTCCACAAATGCCTGTCCTTTGCTCTTTTATCCGTTCTAGCCCAGGAGAGTCCTCTATTGCTCAACATCCTCTCTGTTGTTCTTCTCCATATCTCTTTTGGTCTACCCTTACTTCTGTTCCCCTGTGGTGTGCACATTAGTGCTATTTTTGGTAGTGAGTCATCAGTCATTCGGAGCACATGTCCCAACCATCGCCAGTGTCTTTCCTGAATAATTGCTGTCAGTGGCTTCATCTGCATTTCTGCCAACAAGATGCTGTTTCTTACGGTGTTTGTCCAAAATATTCTAATTCATCGTAAACATTTAGTCTGGAAAGAATTCAACCTGTTTTCTATGGTTTTGGTGATTTTTCAGCACTCACTTCCATAGAGTAATAATAAACTTAGAACTTTACTCTAAAATATTCTGATTTTCATCTTCATGCTTAATTTTTTAGATTTCCATATAGTCTGCAACATTGCAAAAGTCTAGTTTGCTCTAGTAAGTCTGTTGTTGATGTCCTCTGTGCAGGCTACATCTTCTACTACTCTACTGCCAAGATACACACATTCATTGACCTCCCCCACTAATTTGCTATCTACTCTCAGTATATTTCAGTTGTTCACATTTTGCTTCATTAACTTTGTCTTTCCTACATTGATCTTTAATCCTATAATGCTAGCATTGCAAGTCAGCTTGTTTATTTTATCTCACATATCTTTGTGCCTGCTTGATAGTAGACAAATGTTGTCAGTAAAGTCAAGGTCCTCCAGCATTGTGTCGAGTGTCCATTGCAATTCTCTGCATTTATCTGATGCTGCCTCCTTCATTAACCAGTCTCCTGCTAAAATAAGGTTGATTATAGTACACACATTCCTGCTTTACTCCTGTGTGTACCCTACAGGTGTTTATGTCACATACTGTTATTTATCTTCTTGATGACTAAAACTTCTTCAGTAAATGATTTTTACATTCATTCATTCTCCTTGCGGAACTTTGTCTCCCTAACAGCACTCCTGTAGGCCTCATAGTTGTGAGCAAGATGGCCTGCTGCTGATGCATCCATTTGCAGATTATCAATGATGTCTTGCAGCCATCTTCACCCTGGCCTTCCTCTCTTTCTTTTTCTCATTATGTACCCTTCTAAGACAGTCTTCTCTAGATTATCATGACGTTTAATATGTCCAAAATATTTAAGTTTTCTCTCTTTAATCCTCTTTACTAGCCAGCCTTCTTCATACAAATAAAAAAAAGAAAATGAGAGAAAAAAATTGTGTTCAATAATATTTTTCTGCATGAAATGTTCCAAACCATGGTGTTAACACACAATGTGACATTAGTCTTCAGACATATATCTTGTTTCTGGTATCTTTTCTTTCTCAATGGGCCCTTTTCCTTTGATGTTGATGATTCTATTAATGGGAAATACCTCTAACAGTTGACCACCACAGGCATCAGTGATGTTGTCTGAGAAATGCAACATTTCCAAAAGTAATAAAAAGATGTCCTGGGACATAATCCACTAAATACAGGTGACTGAAGCAAAGAAATTTTGGACAAGTATTCATTTATTATTTATTTTGAAAAGGAGGAAACTGTTGTGACTAGATCTTTACTCTAAGAATAATACTTGAAGAACATACTGAAAAGTAAAAACCGGTAATCCTGACCTCACAGACTCTAAAAAAGCCATACACAGAGATTCATTGTGGAAAATTTTAGACTATATGGAATACCATCTTAAAACTGTCAACATCATTAAGGATCACATCCTTTAAGTCAAACCATTTTCAATATTTATATGCCACCATAGAATAACCAGTAATCTGGCAACACATGGCACACCAGCCATCAAGTTCTAAAAGGACATAGTTCTAAAAGTAACTTGTTAGATCTTGTTAGAAATTATTTTAATGAATGTAAAAGAATATATGTTACAAGGACTGTACTGAAAATGTATTTTTGTTTATGTATATGCTTGCGCATGCAGCACTATTTTGTTGGGTTAATTACCTCTTCTCTTATAGCTATGAATGTAATAGTTTAATTCTGCACTCTTTTTTATGTTTTTTCCCCCTCATGTAATTTGTATGCTTGTATTAAATTGAATGTGTGGAAAGAATGAAAGACAGAGTGAAGAAGCGCAGAACGTAAGACAGGTATGCGTACCCAATTCTTTATCCTTTAAAAAATAAAGATCATTCATTTTCTACAATGGCTATGCCTGTGCAGTCAACACAGAAGAAGGAATGAGTAAATGATGGCAGAATGAAATGGGTATGAAACAAGGACGTATACTATCTCCCTTGCTTTTTGGAACTGCCATAGACTTCATAATGAAGAAATGTTGCACAGGTAAAATGGGCATTGATTGGGTACACGGGACTCAACTTGATTTTGCAAATGATATAGTTCTTATCAGCGACAATGTGAATTCAATGCAAGAAAAAACAGAAAACATGTCTTCCTTGTTTAGTAAAATAGGACTTGAAATTAACAAGGAAAAAATGAAAAATTGAGACCTTCTATTAATCAAGAAGGAAAAATATACATAGAAGGAACAGCTGTTGAAGAATTAAACCAATGTGCATACCTCGGCAGCTGCATAGACCAGGATGGTGACACCAAAAAGTTAGAATTCAAATTGCAAAAATAGAATTAACCTTCAAGAATCTTGAGAACATATGGCATTCAAAAGTTATAAGCATAAAAACCAAGTTAAGTTTACTCAATTCAAATGTAATAACCACCCTCATTTATGCATGTGAAAGCTGGAAAACAACTAAAGATTGACAAGAAATCAGATTCTTTTGAAAACAAATGCCTAAGGAAAATGCTTTGTATAAAGTGGAACGAATTCAAGAACATTATAGAGATAAGGCAGATGAGCAAACAATAACCTGTTTCATGGGTGATCAGAAAAAGAAGATGGACATATGTCAGTCATGTGATGAGAAGAAACAATCAGAAAATCCCAAAACAAGCTATCAAGTGGAACATAACAGGGTGTAGAAAAAGGTTGACCAAGTGAAACTCTAAAGAGGACATTGTTAACAGAGGCCAGTTTAGTTTGCATAACATCCACTGATGAGGTTGAAAAGCTTGCCGAAAACAAGAAAACTTGGTGAACTACCATGCGTGCCCTATGTGACGGGTAGCCACATAGGAAGGATGTAAGATTAATTTATTTTGAACTTTTTCATTCTTGCCATTCAGTCCATGTTCATGACTGGGTATAAGTGCTCTGAACATCTTTGTTCACCGTCAGAACTGCATACTGTGTATTAACTATCATCACTTGTAAGAAATTCTCAGGGCTTCTATATAAATCTGTCTCCAAGTCATATTATAAGAAATATTTTATAATATACTAAATGCAACACAATCACAAAACACCAGTGTAGCTCATAATGTAAGATGAACACTGGAACACAATGAACACGTGTACAGTACTGATGATCCCTCCTGCCTTATAACATTGGTACTGACTTGATAAGTTCAGAATGCTGAAACTAAGTCACATTTAACTAAAAATAGGTACTGTGATTCCCCCATTATTGAACGAATATAGCACATTATAGCAGTGACTAGCAAAATGCAGAATGCGTTAATGAGTCATTAGAACTTGAGCATGGAAATCTTGGAATGTTTTAAGATATCCCTTGCAGTGATATGGCAGAACATCTAAACACATCCACAGAAGCAAAAGGGTTAAACAAAGCAGCTCTAACCATAGGAAACTTAACAAACATTACCACATATCACAAAGTTCAAGTTATACAAATATTAATAAAAACAACACAATGTTCAAGTCATAAGAAACTGAAACAAACATGTAGCATCACAAGTTCAAGTCACTAGAAATGTAATCCTTTTGCTGCTATGAATGTGTTTGGCCATTCTGCCATATCCCATCAACAGAATCATTAACATGGAAGGAAAAGGGCTTACAGAGAGAATGTGTTGTGTGAGCACAAAATCAGAAAACAAGAAATATGTCTGAAGACTAATGTCACATCAGGTGTTTGTTCTGGAACATTTCATATACAAAAACATCACTGAAAAGAATGCTGTTTTTTTTTCTCTCTTTAATTTTATATAAAAAGTGTTAACTTAAATTTTAGTAATCAAGAACATAAATATGTGACATGAATGGGGAAAAATAATCACACAAATTTGTGACAGGTTTCAGATTTTCAGATCATATACCTGGTAAAAAAATATTAAGCCCACAAGCAGAAATATGTAGTGCAGCAAGTCACAGCACACAAGGTGAATATAGCAGCAAAAAAGGTTAACAAATAAACAATGCCACATCATAAGAAACTGAAAAAAAGTGTGCAATACCACAAAGCTCAGTTTTAATAGCCTTAACAGCCTGTACCACTGATAATATAAATCTTCGTCCAGACATCAGTTCTCTCTCTCTCTTTCTCTCTCTCTTTGCAGCTGATCAAAGAAAACACGAACATTTCTTCTACAATTTAGCATGTGATAAATACAAATCTTGCATGTACCAGAGCGAATAAGATGAAAATTAGAAAATGTGAATTATACAAACTTTTATTTAGTACAGGAAAAATAACATCCCTATTGGATATCTTTATTTTCCAATAAAGTTCCCTTGCTTTGCAATGCATTAGCATTATCTGTGAATCAGCTCCTCAATACCAGCACAAAACAGATTTCTCACATTATCTGTGAATCAGCTCCTCAATACCAGTATAAAACAGATTTCTCACATTATCTGTGAATCAGCACCTCAATACCAGTATAAAACAGATTTCTCACACTATCTGTGAATCAGCACCTCAATACCAGTATAAAACAGATTTCTCACATTAGCTGTGAATCAGCTCCTCAATACCAGTATAAAACAGATTTCTCACATTATCTTTGAATCAGCATCTGAATACCAGTATAAAACAGATTTCTCACATTATCTTTGAATCAGCATCTGAATACCAGTATAAAACAGATTTCTCACATTATCTTTGAATCAGCATCTGAATACCAGTATAAAACTGATTTCTCACATTAGCTGTGAATCAGCTCCTCAATACCAGTATAAAACAGATTTCTCACATTATCTGTGAATCAGCACCTCAATACCAGTACAAAAGAAATTTCTCAGCCACCAACGAACCATGTCCTGTATCTCCTAGTTAGATGAGAGTCTTTTACCATCAAGATCTTGTTTTAGAGGGCCAAACAGATGAAAGTCACTTGGGGCTATATCCAGCGAATAAGGGTGACATGGCAATAGAGCTTTGGTCGGTTGCGACGTATGAAGATGAGCATTGTCTTGCAGTAGCAGCAATTCACTCAATACCAGTCCATGCAGTTTGGACCTTACCTAAATCTATGTCTTGTGGCATTAGCATGCAGCAGCGGTGTGAAGTGTTAGTGTCTTCACATTTCTAAGCCACTACAGCATTTGAGGCAGGGATGCCTGCATCTTTCCTCACTGCCTTTGTTTTCATAGGGAAATCCCAGCTACCCATTTTTTGAGCTTAGGCTGTCCTCAGTGCTGATCAGTCTAAAAAAATTCCACCTGAGTGTGAGACAAGGACTTTCTGACTGGCACTGACATGGCCAGCTTTAAATGTTTCAACATGTTACTGTAGGTAGAGTTGGTAGCTCCTGACTGCACGTATTCTTTGAGCATAGTTCCTCTGTTATCTCAGAAAACAGTCAACATGTCTTTCTGCCAACTGATGGTTTTGTGCACAATTTCAGTGGTGGCAGCAATGACGTCATTCTTGACTGGATCTTTCGGACTCTGATCCACGATTTGTCCATGGTGACTATCTTCTTCAGAAAACTGAAGAAAACCATTATGCCTCACTGCTGCAAATAAAGTTTTCCTCCATTCCTCTCTATTTCTAATCTTCTCTCTCCAGTTGGTGACACCAATTTTTGTTTTTAATATCCTCTTCTATGTTGTCTTTACATCTCTGTCTTGTTCTACCCCTTGGTCTCATGTCCCTCATCTCTTGTGCATACATAATTTTGGTTTGTCTTTTCTCTTCCATTCTTTCAATATGGCCTAGCCAGTGTATGTTCAGTTTCAAGACATTTATAATTCGTTTGGATTTAAATAAGCTGTTCAGTTCAGTGTTCTTTCTAGCTCTCCATTCTCCACTGTTGGTATCCTGTATCGGCCCAAAGATTCTTCTTAGGATCTTGTTCTCAAAGATCTGCAATTGTTGTTCATATCTTTCTTTGTTGTACTCCACATTTCTGATCCATACATGATAGGTGGTCTTATAGTTTTGTAGATTGTTATTTTAGTGTTTTGGGACAGGATTTTGGATTTTAACAGGTTCTGCAAGATGAGGTATATTTTATTCCCTATCTGTACTCTGCTTTTATTTCCTCACTTACTATGTTGATTTTATTGAAGGTTGTGCCTAGATATTTGTATGTTTCTGCTTTCCTAATAATTTTATCTCCAATATTTACATAATCTGGATCATTCTGCCCCTGGTCTCTTGATATCTTCATACACTCTGTTATCTTGGTTAATGGTCAAGCCCACTTTTAGTGCCACATCTCTCAGGTGTATGCAGGTATTTGATGACTTCTTGCATAGTTTCCCCCACTAGGTCAATGTCATCTGCATATCCTAGTGTTTTAGCTTGTTCTTCTGTATTGCTTTCTTCTTTCACTTTTCTGATTACCTTTTCTAGTACTAGGTTGAATAGTAATGGAGATAATGCATCACCTTGTTTTAAACCAGTTCTTATAGAGAAGGGTCTTGACTTTCTTCCTTTATATATTCCTATATTTTTTGTATCCTCCATACACATTCTGGTCAAATTGATTAATTTATTAGGCGTCTCAAATTCTTTCATAACTTTCCATAAGTTGCTCCTATCTATGCTGTCATAAAAGCTTTCTTGAAGTCAATGAAGATATTATGTACTCTTTTCATATTCCCAGTACTTTAAAATATTTAGTCTACGGTTGATCTATTCTTCCTAAAACCTGCTTGATAGTCTCTCAGTATGTTCTCGCTGTATGGTTTTAATCAATTTAAAAGTATAATAGATAGTATTTTGTAGTCTGTTTGTAGTAAGGATATTCCTCTTAGTTTTCACACTTGCTCTTATCACCTTTTTTGAATACTGGGATTAGTAACGATTTTCTCCATTCACTAGGGAGTTTTTCTTCTCTCCATATTTGCTGTATTAGTGCACATATTTGCTCATGTTGATTTAGACCTTCTTCCCTTAATCAGTTCTGCAGCAATTCCATCTGAAACAGTTGCTTTGTTGTTTCATACAAGCATGATACTGTAGATGACTTCTTCTAAGTCTGGTTCCTCTATTTCAGACTCATATCTGTACTTCTTCACATCTCTCTCTCTGAACCTTAAGTGCCCAGGGCACATGGGGCTTCCGCAAGGGTTTTCCACAAATGCCTGTCCTTCGCCTTTTTTTTTGCTCTTGCCCAGGTGAGCCCTCTATTGCTCAACATCCTTTCTGTTGTTCTTCTCCATGTCTCTTTTGGTCTACCCTTACTTCTGCTCCCCTGTGGTGTCCATCTTAGTGCTATTTTTGGTAGTGAGTTGTCAGTCATTCGGAGCACATGTCCCAACCATCGCCAGCGTCTTTCCTCAATAATTGTTGTCAGTGGTTTCATCTGCATTTCTGCCAATAAGATGTTATTTCTTATGGTGTTTGGCCAAAATATTTTTTTAATTCTACGTAAACATTTAGTCTGGAAAGAATTCAACTTGCTTTCTATGGTTTTGGTGATTTTCCAGCATTCACTTCCATAGAGTAGTACACTTAGAACATTACTCTTAAATATCCTGATTTTCATATTTATGCTTAGTTTATTTGATTTCCATATATTCTGTAGCATTGCAAAAGCCTGGTTTGCTCTAGTAAGTCTGCTGTTGATGTCCTCTGTGCTGTCTCCATTTTCTACTACTCTGCTGCCAAGGTATACAAATTCGTTGACCTCCTCCACTAACTTGTTATCTACTCTGAGTACATTTCTGTTGTTCACATTTTGCTTCATTAACTTTGTCTTTCCTACGTTGATCTTTAGTTCTATGTTGTTTGCATTCTGGGTTAACTTGTTTATTTTATCTTGCATATCTTTGTGACTGCTTGATAATAGACAAATGTCGTCCGCAAAGTCAAGGTCCTCCAGCACTGTGTCAAGGGTCCATTGTAATCCTCTGTGTTTGTCTGATGTTGCCTCCTTCATTAACCAGTCTACTGCCAAGATAAATAATGTTGGTGATAGTACACATCCCTGTTTCACTCCTGTTTGTACCCTAAAGCTGCTGGAGGTATGTTCTCCACAGATAACTTTGCACTGAAAACCCTCGTATAGGGCTTTGATTACATTAACTATTTTATGGGGGAGGCCATGCCATCTTAGGATTTTCCACAGTGCATCTCTGTTGACACTGTCAAAGGCTTTCTCAAAATCTATGAATAATGCAAATGTTGTGCTATGCCACTCATTTGCCTGTTCTAATATTTGTCTAAGTACAAACATATGGTCTATGCATGATCTTCCTTTCCTAAATCCTGCCTGCTCTTTCCGAAGTTTTTCCTCAAGTGTTGGTACAATTCTGTTGATGATTATTCTGCAAAATACTTTACTAGTGAGTGGGCAGTAGGGTAATGCCTCTCCAGTTCCCGCAATCTCTGAGGTCACCCTTCTTTGGTAGTTTTACTATAAGAACTTCTTCACATGGTAATGTGTTTACAGGTTCTTCACAGTTTAGTAGTTTTTCAAAATATTCTTTCTATTTCATACATATTTTCTCTTCATTATATTTCATGTTTCAATTACTATCCTTCAAGCTCTGTAGAGGTTGTTTATACCCTTGCTTTACTGTTCACAATTCTTTATAGAATTCCCTGTTTTTCTTATTTTGATGGCAATGTCTGCATCTCATTTACTATGTCTTTCATATATTGTTTTTGTTGACAAATAACTTTTTGAGTTTCTTTACATTATGCATATCCAAATATGTTTGGTCTCTTCAAAGCACTGCAGATTCGGTTCACATGCTGAAACATGCATGTCTTTCATTTCGGATGTCAAGCCATGTGTCACCCATCTCACAGACACTTTCTGATATGCCAGATTGTCACGAATGATAATGAACACAGAGCCATAACCAATGGACAGTTTAGCAGCAATGTCAGTGATACTGATATAATGATTACCCACATCTTGGGTGCCTGCTCAGGGCTGTCAGCATCATGTAAGCTTGGCATGCCAATCTTGTACTTTGAAAGCCTTGCCCATACACTTATCACTACATACCGCAAATATTTCATGCTGTGTATCCAAGGGTTCAGACATTTGGTAACAAGAACTGACTGAATGCACTTCTTCCTTGTAGTATGTTTGCAATGTAGTGCCATCTTGACATGTGCTATTCTTGGCTTGCTGCTTAGAAAATGGTGATGCTATCTGCTTACTGATGTCACTGACCTTGGTGCTAACAAATGGTGCTACTAAGGGATTTCTTTTTGTTGTTTTGGAAAGTTTATTTGCAGTTTCTAACTTTCATTTGATTCACTCTTGTACAACTGTGGATTGGGAATGTTATGAGCCACACAAAATCACGCTTTCATATGCAGACTAGTTTTTCATAATATTTATTCTCTCGGTTGCAAAGAAAACCCATATAATAAGTGATACAAGTCAAATTCTGAACATGTATTCACTTCTGATATGAATCCAACATATGGATTTTGCCTGTTTTGTACTGGAAATAGAAAACTGCAATGATTTTTTACACATAGTCTTTCTTGGTTACACTGTCTGTCACTTATTTGCTGCTGCAGTTTCAGAGGAGAATCAGTCAACAAATCCTAAGACCTCTACAACACGGCAACTGAAAATATCAGTCATAATATAAATGTATTACGATAAAGATGAAATGTGAAACATAAATATATCATCAAGTAAAATTAAATAATATAAATGCATCATCAACAATAATACAAAGGTGTCATGAATAAGGTCAGAACAGAATAAGATAAACTAACAGCTAAGATATGACTTGAAACCACAACAGCAAAAAAAGAGAAGCAGTTAAACATTTGCAATCTTGCCCTCAGAGTGGAAGGAAAGAAGGTGTGGAAACATGTTGGAAAAAGCACTGAAATGACAAATCTCACTCCAGCAACCTGCAAGTGCATTCTGAGGAGCTGACAAAACAACACGCAGTCAACTGTACACAAGATATGTTAGATCTATAATAGACTATAACTTCCATCTACAGGAAACAGCACCAAAGAGCTCTTGAACAAAAGTAGACAAATTCCAGTACTAGGCCCTTCATTTCTTCTGTGGGACAATGAGATCAACACCCATGGCTGCATGTGAAATCAGTGCGAATGTAACGCCACTAGATATAAGAAAAGTCAACCACTGAAGCAGCTGAAAGATAAAAACGTATGCCTTCAGACCACCCTATAAGATAGTAGCAGATAAATGGAACACTAACAACAGCCGAAACAAAAAACTCCATTACTTACAGCAGAACAACTGCATGCAAGACATCAACTTCCTCAAGAAAGAAGAATTTTTAAAAATGCCAGACATTTTATCAAACACAGACTACATATTTTCTCAAATTAACACCAGACAACATTTAAGCAGCCCTCCAACAAAACCAAAGACAACATCAATTTCCACCAGTGAGCACCAAAGGCATGTTGGAAGAATTGGACACATTATTCAAAGAAATGGATAAACAGCTGAGAGGGAAAACCTTGAGCAAAGAATGGAAGCATTTGGCAACATCATATATCTTCAGTGTCATCAAGAGTTCAGAACAAAACAGGCAAAATGAGAAAAATTAACACCAGGAATGACCAAAAGGCAGAGGAAAACTGAAGTAATAAGAAAGCAGAAGAACCATGTCTGGAAAATGTTGCTCAAGAAGGCACATGAAACAGAAAAGGAAAGATTAAGACAGGTTTGGCAACATCTAAAATCTCAGCACAATGCCTTTTGCAGAGCAGAAAAAAACATGTAAAATAAAGATGGAAAACATATATGTATGAGAGAAGTTCTACAGAGATCCCTTTGAGTTTGCCAAGCAGTTATTTGAACAGCTAAAATCAGGTACGCTGAAAGCAAGTCAGGGGATTCTCAAAGAACATCTGAGCAAGACATACTGTGATAAAAATCAGCATACACCTCTCAAGTATATGAAAGGTCTAGTGTGGCCGTATGCACCAGGCACAAATTTAAAAGCAGCCCACCAGTCTTACAAGAGGCACAGATTCATAAGAAAAGCTAAAAGCAGCCCACCAATCTTACAAGAGGCACAGATTCATAAGAAAAGCTAAAAGCAGCCCACCAGTCTTACAAGAGGCACAGATTCATAAGAAAAGCTAAAAGCAGCCCACCAATTTTACAAGAGGCACAGATTCATAAGAAAAGCTAAAAGTAAAATCAGCACTTGACCCAAATGATGCCCCTTATGTTCTGTACAAAAGATTCCCTAAGTACTAAAGAAGCTCCATAAACTCCTAAGATCAGCATCTGGTCCAAATGGCATCCCTTACAAAAGATGCCCTGAAGTACTAAAGAATGGAGAATAAAGAATGGAGCCAGTATGCTGTGACCTCACATCCCCACCACCATATGAACACTTAAACATTTTATTACACAAAACTGCAAACAGCAGTGGAAAGATCACTGGGTCAGGAACCAAAATGAAAGATCTCTAAATGCACACATGCTAAAGCCCAACCCTGTAGACCACATCAATAGCTTAAGTTGCAGAGAATAATACACAATCTTCAGGCTGATCACACTTAGCAGACACTTGCACAGAGTGACCACAGACCACGTACAGTACTACATGTCCTGTAACATACAACAAGAAGTAACTGCCAAACATCACCACTGGACTGCAGTGCAGTGAAAGATCTTTGAAAATCCCTCCATCACAGACGTCTACCATTCTGCGCCTTACACAACTTGTCCTCCAACTCAATTCTTTTGAATTCAATGGCCTTTACTTTGACCAGATTAGTGGTGTAGCCATGGGTACCAAGATGGGCCCCAGCTACGCGTGTCTGTTCATGGGCCACTTCGAACACAAGGTTCTGAGAGCCTTTAGAGGCCCTTTTCCCGCCTTCTATACACGCTACATAGACGATGGCATTGGGATCACATCAATGCCAGAGGAAGACCTTAACAACTTTATCAGTTTTGTTAAGGAATACAATCCTGTCATTTCTTTCACCTCCCATATCTCTGCTACTTCCGCTAACTTTCTTGACATTGCCGTCACTATCGGCCCTTCCGGGCTTACTACTTCTGTCCACTATAAACCTACAGACTCTCACAGCTACCTCCTGTACTCTTCCTCCCATCCCAGATAGTGTAAGGACTCTATTCCTTTTTCCCAGCTTCTTAGGTTGCGACGTTTGTGTAAGGAGGATTTGGATTTCCAGGATCAAGGCCACAAATTGCTAGATTTCTTCCGTCAACGCGGCTATCCAGACCACGTTCTCTCGTCATCTTGGAACCGCATTAGCCATATATCGCGGGAACAAGCCCTCACCCCTAAACCACACTGTAGCTTGGACAGAGTGAAACTAGTACTCACGTACCACCCTCATAGCTTGGCAGTTAAAAACATATTGTTTCGTCATCTCCACCTCCTCCAGACGGAGCCTGAGACACGTGAACTTTTTGAGGAAACCCCATTGGTGGCCTACAGACGGGACAAGAACATCAGGGACCTTTTAATTCGTAGTCATCTTAAGACAGATGACACTTTTTATGGTACCAGACGTTGTGGACGCCGTAGATGTAACACTTGTCCGTTTGTTGTCGAGGCCAGCCAGATCTCCTTCCCTAAATCCACGTTATCAGTACAGGAGGGTTTCACCTGCACTTCACGAAATTTCATTTATGTTATCATGTGCAAACGTTGTCGTTTTAAGTACATAGGGGAAACTGGCTTACGGTTAGGAGATCGATTTCGCCAGCATCTCAATGATATTTCCAAGAGGGCCTGGACACCTGTGGCTAAACATTTTTGCCTTGGTAACAATAGGGGCAAACAGGACATTTTGGTGAGTGCGATCCGCTCTTGTTCCGCAGATGTACGATCTCGGAGGGTTCTAGAACAGCGCCTTATTTTCCAGACTGGCTGTCTCCACCCAGCTGGAATTAACAATGTCTTCAGCTTTCTGTACCTTCTTTATTTTTCCACTGGCCTTTTTTATACTCTACTTTCTTTCTCTATGCTACCCCTCCCTACCACCATCCTATTTCCTTCTCTGCCAACATATTGGTCTTGTCCTATCCACCAGTTTCACATTTTCTCCCGGTAGGTGTTTAAGTTCTTCATTCATTATCTCTCCGCGTCCCCTTTTCCCTCCCCTCTCCCCCCCCCCCCCCCCCGACACCTCTAGCGGCTATCATGTTTCTATTGCCTTCCCCCCACTTGTTCTCCTCCTCTCTCTCCGCTTCTTCGTTATGATTGGCTCTATCGGGAACCTTTTGTCTGTAGGCAGCGTGGTGTTTTTTTTTTTCCCCTCCTTCTTCCACACAAATTTCTGCTTCTCACCCGGAGCAAGACGCTTCAGATAAGTTCTATGTGTTTGTATTTCGTTCTGTATGCATCCTCGAATAAGGCTCACACAGAAATATCTGATGTTGTATGTTTTTCATTTATACATTTCATACTTTCTATTCGTTTTTTTTTTCTCACCTTGCTCACTTCCTCCCTCACTTTGTACAACTGCACCATACACCTCTATCTACCTTATTTATTCAAACCAGTTTTACTGCAGTCGCCATCCCTTTTATCTCCATCACAGACATACTGTATGGAAATAACAACTGAACAAGAATTCATAAAAGAAAATGAATGAAAACTCCTTAAACTGGAAGATGAAAAAAGTTAAAGTCAAGTCTTCACATTCCACTCAGATGACAAATGCATCCATTTTCACATTAATCTCTGGTGAGAACTTAGCCATTTTCATCCTGTATTTGTTATTATACTGTGGAGCACTTTCATACACAGTCTGTGATGACAAGTCTAAACATAGTCTCTGTGGAGCACTTTCATACACAGTCTGTGATGACAATTCTAAACACAGTCTCTGTGGAGCACTTTCATACACAGTTTGTGATGACAAGTCTAAACATAGTCTCTGTGGAGCACTTTCATACACAGTTTGTGATGACAATTCTAAACACAGTCTCTGTGGAGCACTTTCATACACAGTCTGTGATGACAATTCTAAACACAGTCTCTGTGGAGCACTTTCATACACAGTCTGTGATGACAATTCTAAACACAGGTCTCTGCTGACAACTTTCATACTGTCTCTGGTAACAACTTTAACCACTATTTCTGATGATAACTAACAACAGTATGAAAACACCTAAAATATGAATTAGAACAGATATGGTATAAACTTAAAATATGAACGTAATAAAGATAGGGTACGAACCTAAAATGTGAATATAAGAAAAGAGGACACAAAAATAAGACAGAGAGGACATAAACCTAAAATGTAAGAAGAGAGGACAGAAAAATAAAAAAAGAGATGAAACAAACCTAACATCTGAATGTAATATAGAGAGGACATAAACCTAACATCTGAATGTAAGAAAAGTGGACACAACCCTAAAGAATTCAGGACACAAACCTAAAATCTGAAAGTAAGTAAAATCTTAATGTAAAAAAGAAAGAACAAAAACATAAAATATTAATGTAAGAAGAGAGGAAATAAAAATAAAGAGAGACACAAACCTAAAGTCCGAATGTGAAAACAGAGGACACAAATTTAAAACCTGAAAGTCAAAAGAGTGGATACAAACCTAAAGTCTGAACTTGAACAGAGAGGATCATTATCGAAAGTTGTACAGTGGGTTGAACTGCACCTGTTCATCATAGCATCCAGGTATATAGCTTCTCCATTTCTGGGGGAGATATGAACAATTATTTTAATTTTTTTTTTTGGGGGGGGGGGGGGGGAAGAAGGGAGAAAAAAACACGTTAACAATTACTTCACATATTTTTTTGGGGGTGGGGGTAACATATGAACATATTTCAATTATTTTTTTTGGGGGGGGGGGGGTGGGGTGGGGTGTGAAGAGGGGGGAGAACAACATATGAACAAATAATTTTAATACTGATTTCTCCATTTCTGAGAGATGGACAAGTTTATTTTAATTGTTTCTCCATACATGAACATTCCCCCATTTCTAAGAAAGGAGCGAGAGAGAACAACACATGAACAAATAATTTCAAAGATTCTTTCTCCATTGCTGGGAGACATGAATAAATCATATCATTTATGCAATAAAAGCACATTTTACACAGAATTTCCCCTCCTACTTTTGACCTTTTAACCCTAACTTATTGGCAATATAATATAAAAATAACTTCTGTGCGCACTACTTTTTTTTTCCCCTACACTAACATGAAACTCTGGGCTATTTTTTTCCCTGCCAAATTTTCCACACCCTATCCTTCTCTCATTACAAACTGTTTATCTTTCTGAGGACTTGAGCAGCTGAATTTGTCAACCCAGCCCCTGGAGTTGTCAATTTGGAAAATATGTAAAAGGACAAATGAACATACCCGCTACCAATGACAAGCATACGGTCATCCCCAGCCATGAATAGATCTGCTGTATGTTCTGGAGGGTAGCCAAGTAATCCAGTCCAAGGATAATGTCTTGTCTGTGGCCACAAGCTGAAAACAAAAGTCTCACCAGTGCCAAAGAAGGATGTATGGGGCTTATTTTTTTCATGCCGAGTTGCCCATGGACTAGAGCAGAATGCTCCAAATATCTGAGAACAGACATTATTGAATTAAAGCCTCACAGTTGATGCTGGACTTTAAGCACAAATATTTTATCTACTGTTGCAAGCACTTATCAACTGTTATAAACACATATAAACAGTTGTAAACATTTACCAACAGTTGTGAACATTTATCAACTATAAACATTTATCAACAACTGAAATAGACCTATCGTAGTTGAACAAACTAGAATTCAAACTACATTTGAAGAGTATTGTCTCGGCAGCAGACAAAATCTAATAACACTGGACTAGCATTTGATGAGTTTAGTTTCTGTACTAGACCTTTTGCATATCTCAGCAGCTATATAGACCACAATGGTGACACCAGAAAAAGAAGCTAGAATTCGAATTGCCAAAGCAGCACTGACTTTCATGAACCTTGAGAATATATGGCATTCAAAAGTTATAAGCACAAAAACCAAGTTAAGATTATTCAATTCAAATGTAATATCCACCCTCATTTATGCATGTGAATGCTGGAAAACAATTAAAGAAATAGACAAGAAATTAGACTCATTCTAAAACAAATGCCTAAGGAAAATACTTGGTATAAATTGGAATGAATTAAAAAACAACACAGAGATCAGACAGATGAACAAACAACAACCTGTCTCATGGTTGATCAGAAAAAGAAAATGGACATATGTCGGTCATGTGATGAGAAGAAACAATATGTCTGTCATGTGATGAGAAGAAACAATCAGAGAATCCCCAAACAAGCTATCAAATGGAATACAACAGGCCGAAGAAAAAGAGGTCAACCATGTAAAACTCTAAAGAGGACATTGTTAAGAGAAGCCAATTCAGTGGGCATAACATCCCTTGATGAGATTGAAAAACTTGCCAAAAACAGGACATTTTGGTGAAGTACAATGTGGGCCCTATGTGATGTTTAATGGCACAGGAAGGATGTAAGACTAGACCAGCATTTGATGAGTTTAGTTTCAGCACTAGACTACCATTTGGTTGAGTTTAGTTTCAGCACTAGATTAGCATTTGACTGAGTTTAGTTTCAGCACTAGACTAGCATTTGATGAGTTTAGTTTTAGCACTAGGCTAGCATTTGATGAGTTTAGTTTCAGCACTAGACTAGCATTTGATCGAGTTTAGTTTCAGCACTAGACTAGCATTTGATGAGTTTAGTTTTAGCACTAGGCTAGCATTTGATGAGTTTAGTTTCAGCATTAGACTAGCATTTGATCGAGTTTAGCTTCAGCACTAGACTAGTATTTGATGAGCCTATCTTCAAAACAAAAGAGTACAGTGAGAAATGGAGGCCATGGAAATGTGGTTCATAAGAAGGATGTTGAAGATACCATGGACAGCTAAGAAAACCAATGAAGAAGTCTTAGGAGAGGCTGGAGTTAAAAGGCAAATTACAGCAAAGATCAGAGGCAGACAAGCAAAATTTGTAGGACATTTTCTGAGAAGAGGAAAATTGTAAAACATTGTGGCAACTGGAAAAATTGAGAGAAGAAGAGACAGAGGAAGACAGAGAGAGAAGTTACTGGAAGGGCTGTCAGTGTGGCTAGGAAGAAAGTCAATGGCAGATCTCATAATCAAATCTAAAGACAGGGAATTGTGGAGAGAAATGATCGCCTATGCCATGTGGCACGACACTTGATTGATTAAAGTCAAAATTAGACTTGCACTGATGAGTATACCTTAATTCCATACAGTTGGATTCTAAGAAATTATTTTGCTTGAGATGACATTTGTTTATAAATGTGCATATCAATTGTAATCAATGATTTGTGGAAATCTAACTGAACACTTATGTTAAACCTGATATATGTGTATAAGCACTACTAGTAAAATAAAAACATTAACTAAAATAGAAACGCTATAAGACAACTTGCACACAAACAAAAATAGTTAGATATCAGCAGAACAAACTGAACATGGCCAGGAAGTAAGTTGTACTTTCATACAGAGTATAACAAACATTTGAAGTGTTCAGAGACCACTGATAAACTATAGAAAATAAAACTGAAGAGTTACCTCATAAATTACACAATATAAAAATGTAAAGAATATAAAAATCGCTCTAATAGTTCAGGAAACAAAAATATTGAATATAAAAATCACTTGAATAGTTCAGGAACAAAAATATAGAATATAAAAATCACTTGAATAGTTCAGGAAACAAAAATATAGAATATAAAAATCACTTGAATAGTTCAGGAAACAAAAATATAGAATATAAAAATCACTTGACTAGTTCAGGAAACAAAGATAAATTATAGAATATAAAAATCACTTGAATAGTTCAGGAAATAAAGATAAATTATAGAATATAAAAATCACTCGAATAGTTCAGGAAACGAAGATAGATTATAGAATATAAAAAATCACTTGAATAGTTCAGGAAACAAAGATAAATTATAGAATATATAAAAATCGCTCGAATAGTTCAGGAAACGAAGATAAATTATAGAATATAAAAATCACTTGAACAGTTCAGGAAACAAAAATATAGAATATAAAAATCACTTGAACAGTTCAGGAAACAAAGATAAATTATAGAATATAAAAATCACTTGAACAGTTCAGGAAACAAAGATAAATTATAGAATATAAAAATCACTTGAATAGTTCAGGAAACAAAGATAAATTATAGAATATAAAAATCACTTGAACAGTTCAGGAAACAAAGATAAATTATAGAATATATAAAAATCGCTCGAATAGTTCAGGAAACGAAGATAAATTATAGAATATAAAAATCACTTGAACAGTTCAGGAAACAAAAATATAGAATATAAAAATCACTTGAACAGTTCAGGAAACAAAGATAAATTATAGAATATAAAAATCACTTGAACAGTTCAGGAAACAAAGATAAATTATAGAATATAAAAATCACTTGAATAGTTCAGGAAACAAAGATAAATTATAGAATATAAAAATCACTTGAACAGTTCAGGAAACAAAGATAAATTATAGAATATAAAAATCACTTGAACAGTTCAGGAAACAAAGATAAATTATAGAATATAAAAATCACTTGAACAGTTCAGGAAACAAAGATAAATTATAGAATATAAAAATCACTTGAATAGTTCAGGAAACAAAAATATAGAATATAAAAATCACTTGAATAGTTCAGGAAACAAAAATATAGAATATAAAAATCACTTCAATAGTTCAGGAAACAAAAATATAGAATATAAAAATCACTTCAATAGTTCAGGAAACAAAAATACAGAATATAAAAATCATTTGAATAGTTCAGGAAACAAAGATAAATTACAGAATATAAAAATCACCTGCAGAGTTCAATAACCACTGATAAATTACTGAATAGAAAAATAACATGAATGATTAAGAAAAATTTGATACAGTATAAAATAATAAACTGAATGGCAAACACCTGTAAAGGATGTTGGTTATCATGTCACAGTTTGCAGCTATGCTTGCCTGACATATATGGCATGTTTTAATGTTCCATCAATGTTCAGCCAGGCTTTTATTTGTTAAGATATACTGTACTGGAGGCAAAACAGGATCTCAGTCAGCTATTGTTTGCTAACCTTATTGTAAGCAATCAACTATGGGATGTTGACCACTTGTATATTATGCAGCTTAAGTACTGTGTCTATATAGCAATGGAAACAGGAAAATTACAATACAACAAATACCGTAAATTATATGGGCTGCTGAGACAGGAAAAGAAAATGAGAAATAATGATCCAGGCTGAAGTTTGGTAAATAATAAAAAAATTACATACAGTATAACATAAGAAAAGACATGGGGCATGCAAGCCAGATACTAACAGAAACACCACAGGATACTCACATATGTGAAGCAAGCTGAAGTGCTGAGAGTGTTCTGATACCTGTATTCACACTAGTGTGAAGCAAGGTGAGGTGTTGAGATTGTTCTAGTATCTGTATTCATACTAGTTTGAAGCAAGCTGCGGTGGTGAGAATGTTCTGATATCTGTTTTCATACTAGTACGAAGCAAGCTGAAGTGTTTAGAGCATTCTGATACCTGTGTTCATAGTAGTGTGACGTAATTAGAGCATTCTGATACCTGTGTTCATAGTAGAGTGAAGTAAGCTGAAGTTCTGAGAGTGTTCTGATACCTGTATTCATACTAGTGTGAAGCAAGTTGAGATGCTGAGAGTGTTCTGATACCTGTGTTCATACTAGTGTGAAACAAACTGAAGTGTTTAGAGCATTCTCATACCTGTGTTCATAGTAGTGTGAAGTAAGCTGAAGTGCTGAGAGTGTTCTGATAACTGTGTTCATAATAGTGTGAAGCAAGCTGAAGTGCTGAGAGTGTTCTGATAACTGTGTTCATAATAGTGTGAAGCAAGCTGAAGTGCTGAGAGTGTTCTGATAACTGTGTTCATAATAGTGTGAAGCAAGCTGAAGTGCTGAGAGTGTTCTGATAACTGTGTTCATAATAGTGTGAAGCAAGCTGAAGTGCTGAGAGTGTTCTGATAACTGTGTTCATAATAGTGTGAAGCAAGCTGAAGTGTTTAGAGCATTCTGATAACTGTGTTCATAATAGTGTGAAGCAAGCTGAAGTGCTGAGAGTGTTCTGATACCTATGATCATAATAAAAGTCAAAGAAGATGATAAAATATGCAAGTGAGAAATTGAAAACAAAATGAAGAGTCAGAAACAAGACAATAAAACAGTAAGAGAAAATGTTTTTGAAGGGGAAATAGACAGAAATAAATATAATGTAAGAAAACAGATAACAGGCACTACACAAGCCAAAATATATTAACTCTTTCCGTGCCGCAGGAAGAAACACGGACGTGTAGTGGAGTGCCACAATAAAAGCATGGGTCTTGGTCTGTAAGTGGGTATAGTTATAAAATGGAATGGAAAACAGTATTTCCATGTACTTCTGTATACTTATTATGTTTCAAAGTATAACTAAATGAATGAAAGTTTCATAAATGCAGAGTTTTTTAGGAAAAAAGAAGTAATGTGATGTTTTTAGACAATGACTGTGCCCATCTCACCATTGGTTAGGTCTAGATATGCACTACTTACCACCTGAGATGTCTAGATCTACTTGTTGATCTCGTATTGTGATTCTGTGTTGCATTCTCGCTAAATTAATGTCTGAAATAACCTCCTAACTACTTCTCCAGTCATCTAAATATGTCTAGATCTACTTGGGATACATTTAAGAGCAGCGGGGTGGTCACACGCCATGTCCATACCCCTATATACGTCGTCAAAAACTGAAAAATTTCCATGTTTCTCGTCCTTTTTCTCGCTCGGCATCACTCATATCTAAGGACTCTTTCACCATTTTGAAAAGTGTGACCGGAAACGCGGACGAAATATGTACAATCTAAATGTTACACCGATTGTTTTATTGACGCTTGGTAAGCAACGGGGGTACCGGAAGCGTAAAAAAATTGACACCTGGCACGGAAAGAGTTAAATAAAACACACACACAAAACTAGAAAGTAACAGAAAAATATGAAACTTGTAAACACAAAAAAAAACAAAACAAAACAAACATTAGAAGAGAGAGATGAAGTTGTAGGCTGTGTACATCACCTCATCGGTTGTTGTCTTGATTGCCAATATTGTCTGTGGGGCATGTTCAGTGCGAGTGTAAAGTGTACGGATTGCTGTCCCATGTTCATCAGAAGAAAAAAGTATTTTAGGTCTCATCAGACTCAGCCTTACAGGAATCCACTGCCAGATGTTCTGAAGCTGGTCATACAGAAACATACACTGTTAACCTGACATGTGTCAGGACAATGTCACAAAACAAACTGCTTTTATATGCTTGGCATGCTAATACAATTCTCTAATTATATATCTTAGGTATCTGATTATTGTTTGTTATTCACTGGTTATTTTCCCTGGTAAAAGCTTGGCTGTGTTTATAAACTGATACATATTTGTAGCTGCACATTTTTCTTCCATTCTTCATGCCCTTCCAAACAAACACATTATTACTGAACAGTTTTATTAATGAACAAGCACACAGCTACAATGTTCCCATTTACACTTTAATCACATAAAAACATACAGGACAAAGAAATATAAAAAGAAGAGGAAATATAAATTCACATATATGACATATAACAAATAAGAATAGAAAAATATAAACTGAACAAAAGAGAGCATTTAACTTTGAAATGTAAGAATCTGTACCTCAGAGTGCACATAATGAAGCACTTACATTCTTCCCCTGCTGTTAAATGTCACACAGGGCTCACAAAGTTGTTTGCCAAGTTTTCCTGTTCTCGGCAAGTCTTTCAACTTTGTCAAGGGATGTTATGCCCACTAAATTGGCTTAGCTTAACAATGTGCTCTTTAGAGTTTCACACAGTCGACCTCTTTTTCTTTGACCTGTTGTGCTCCACCTGATAGCTTGTTTTGGTATTCTCTGATTGTTTCTTCTCATCACATGGCCTACATATGTCCATCTTCTTTTTCTGACCACCCATGAGACAGGTTGTTGTTTGTTCATTTGTCTTATCTCTGCATTGTTCTTCAATTTGTCCCACTTTATACCAAGTATTTTTTTTTAGGTATTTGTTTTCAAAAGAGTCTATTTTCTTGTCTATTTCTTTAGTTGATTTCCATCTTTCACATGCATAAATGAGGGTGGATATCACATTTGAATTGAATAATCTTAACTTGGTTTTTGTGCTTATAACTTTTGAATTCCGTGTGTTCTCAAGATTTTTGAAGGTCACTGCTGCTTTTGCAATTCTAATTCTAACCTCCCTCCTGGTGTCACCATCCTAGTTTATGTAGCTGCCAAGGTATGCAAATTGGTTTACTTTATCAACAACTGTTCCTTCTACATATATTTTTCCTTTTTGATTAATGAGAAGTTTAATTATTTTTGTTTTGTCTTTGTTAATTTCAAGACTTATTTTGCTAGCCAAGGAATACAGGGAATGTTTTTTTCCTGCATCGATTTCACAGTGTAATGATAAGAGTTATGTCATCTGCAAAATCAAGATCTGCTATTTGGGTCCCATGTACCCAAACAATGGCAGTTTTATGTGTACAGTATCTTTTCATTATAAAGTCTAATGCAATTCCAAAAAAGCAATGGAAATAATATGCATCCTTGTTTCACATCTGTTTCAATCTGAAACCATTCACTCCTTCCTTCGTCTTGACTGCATAAACATATCCATTGTAGAGATCTTAATGATGTTGATAATTTCAGACGGTATTCCCATATAATCTTAAAATTCTCCACAATGAGTCTCTGTGTATGCTATCAAATGCATACAGATGAAGCACTGCGAATGTTTAAATGAATGATCTGTTAGGTATGATACAGTTCTGACTGACAATCTGATACCAATCTGATGGCATTATTTTATGACGACACTGGTTGACAAACTCTCAGATAGTGATATGGATTCACTATGTACTAAATACAACAACAGTATTCAAAATGTGCAATCTCAGAGGATTAGCTGCACACCCATATGGTACTGTTGTCATCTAGAAAGAACACAACATAGATACATGAGTACAGGGACTGCCATGCAGAACACCATTGGCAAACTACTCAAAAAAATAGTCACTATGAAAGTAGCATATGAACTTGAAAGACAGCAAATTTTGCCTGCCACCCTTAGAAGTTATAGACTGAATACAGAAACATGGGCCAATGCTGCAGTCTTTGCATATATGTATGAAAAATTCCATGGAAGTGTTGAAACTTCCACAGCTGTTATATATCTGGAAGATGCCAACAACAGTTTCATTTTACTTTCTAATGTACCAGCTACTGGAATTCAAAATCCTTATTAACTGGATATCAGCAGGTCTCCACCAGAGAAAGCCAGTACTTAAATGTGGCCGCTGGGCATCATAACTGACAACAATCACTCCTGGCCCACCACAAGTCTCACCATTATTGCCAGCCTTCTTCAATGTGTACACAGCTCAGATAATGGGAACAGCTTGTTGGGAGGGGATGAATCATGTCTTATGTGGACAACATTCTGGATACAGACAGTGCAAAGACAGATACAGAATTGTTCAGGAGCTGCAGGAAGAACTAGACCACATATGAGCCTTGGTGCAGCACTAAGGGGGCAATGGCTAATCCTGCAGAAGCTACTGTGACATGGTTGTCCCTAAATAACCATCTTGCCAACAAACCAGTGCCCACGGTGAGCTTCTGTGGGGATGTTAATGAAAGATCTAATTCAATGAAGTATCTAGGAGGAAGATTCAATCACAGTGTAAGATTCAAAGATCATGTAGACAACATTACAACTAAAGCCAGGAAAGGATTAGATGCAATAAAAATAATGGCAACAGCAAACCTTAAACAGTGGCTGCTAGCTGTCTTATATTAGGGGGTGGTTCTCTCAGTGGCTGCTAGCTGTCTTATATCAGGGGCTGGTCCTCTCAGTGGCCGCTAGCTGTCTTATATTAGGGGGTGGTTCTCTCAGTGGCTGCTAGCTGTCTTATATTAGGGGGTGGTTCTCTCAGTGGCTGCTAGCTGTCTTATATTAGGGGGTGGTTCTCTCAGTGGCTGCTAACTGTCTTATATTAGGGGCTGGTCCTCTCAGCGGCTGCTAGCTGTCTTATATTAGGGGCTGGTCCTCTCAGCGGCTGCTACCTGTCTTATATCAGGGGCTGGTCCTCTCAGTGGCTGCTAGCTGTCTTATATCAGGGGCTGGTCCTCTCAGTGACTGCTAGCTGTCTTATATCAGGGGCTGGTCCTCTCTGTGGCTGCTAGCTATCTTATATCATGGGCTGGTCCTCTCAGCGACTGCTAGCTGTCTTATATTGGGGGTGGTTCTCTCAGTGGCTGCTAGCTGTCTTATATTAGGGGGTGGTTCTCTCAGTGGCCGCTAGCTGTCTTATATCATGGGTTGGTCCTCTCAGTGATTGAGCATACACTGGCAATTTTAGCAGCACCATACAGATAGGAAGGCTTGAGATTATAGAGAACAAGCAATGTGTATTATTCTTGGATGCATCAGAGACACATTACAAGGCTTGGATGCATCAGAGACACATTCTACAAGGCCATGAGGTATCTGCTAGACTTTCTCATGAGGCATCTGCTAGACTTTCTCATGAGGTATCTGCTAGACTTTCTTATGATGGACAACAGAATAAAATTAGCCATAACACAATCATACCTCAAAATAAGTGCAAACAAGGCACACTCACAGAGAAGTGGTACTGCAAAAGGCGGCAGGCTCAAGAGAGGAAAATTATGGATGGGCTGTGCAGAAGATGTAATCCATGTGGTGTGCCCTCCTGAGAATATAGATCCTGGACAGGAACGGGTACACACACCTCCAAACTTCAAGGTAAGAGGGGTGATTGATAAGTTCTCAGCATAAGGTACAACGGATTATTTGTGGACAACTTTTTCGGGTTATTTCTCAACATGGTCCCCATGCAAGTTTATATGCACTTAGTTCCGCGATCCTGGAGCATAAGGATTCCTTCTTTGTAAAAGTCAGCATCTTGTGCCAGTAGAAAGTGGTCTACAGCATGAATGATGTCATCATCTGAAGCAAATTTGTAAGCACTGAGCTCCTTTTTGAGTTTGGTAAACAGATAATAGTCTGAAGGGGTCAAATTTGGGGAATATGGAGGATGTTCAAGAAGCTGGAAGCTGCATTCATGAATGGCAGCCACTGCCACTGCCGACTTGTGAACTGGAGCACTGTCTTGATGAAAGATGACTCCTGAAATGATAAGGAAGCCATCACTTTGCCTGCAGACAGAACCATCCTTGCTTTCTTTGGAGATGGGGATTCATGATGTTTCCACTGCTCTGACTGTTATTTGATTTCTGGCTGAAAATGATGATCCAAGTCTCATCCATAGTCACAAACTGCTGAATAAACTTTTCAGGATCTGCAGAAAAATGGCCAAGATTGTCTCTTGACATGTTGAGACGCTGTTGTTTGTGATCAGCTCCAAGAAGTTTTGGGACCCATCGAGCAGAGACCTTTGAAGATCATTGTGAATAATGGCAAGGACACATTCCTGGGAGACGCCCAACTCAGTAGCAATGTACCACTCAGTTAGTTGTTGATCCTCCATTATCATGTTATGGATTCTGTCAGTGGTTTCATGGGTGGTTACCATTCTTGGTCTTCCTGGATGGGGATCATCTTCCAGATTCTCCCTTCCATATTTGAACTGAGCTGCCCATTTCTTCACTGTGCTGTAAGAAGGGGCACTCTCTCCTAGAGTCTCTACCATATCCTCATGGATCTCCTTCGATGATAAGCCCTTGATGCAGAAGTAGCGAATGACTGCTCGATGAGAAATTTTATCCATTTTCTCAATTTCTGCCACCCCTTATCACTTCAATAACCTGTAAAATAAAATTGGTTGCAGATAATTTCTTGAAACCTGGTGTTTAATCTTACATTAACCTGATCTAAAATGCACCTAATAGCAACTGTGCATTTCAAGTATTTGTACCTTATGCCTAGAACTTATCAATCACCCCTCGTAGCTCTGTCTGTTTACATTACATAGGACAGAAGATCCAGGGAACGTACTCCTGCTCCAGCAGATGCTGAGGTCAATACACTAATTACTGAAAACACCAAAGATGGTGACACTGTTATTTATTCAGATGGATTGGTGTTTTGGGGTAAGAGTTGCTTCTATGCCTTTACAGTCAAGTCATATAGCAGAGCAGTGAAAGAAGTCATCTGTGCTTTTGCTACAACAACAAGCCAAGGAGTCTCACAATGGAAACCATGGTTGTGACACAAACTTGGAGCTGGCTCAAGTCACAAAGCTACAAGCAAACGTGCATCTTGAGTGACTTGGTGAACACGCTAAAGAAAATTCAGGCTGGCTCTCTAAGGCAACAATAGCTTGAATCCCTACAAGTATCACAGATCTACTGACTGACATTCATTTTTGTACTAGGCCATGCAAGAAATCAGTTGACTGACTTAGGTGTTATGGAGTAAGGGGATGCAAAGAATGAATGAAGCAGACATCATCAGTGCTATAAGATATAAGCTGGTCAAACAAAAGTCTTCACTAACAAAAGTGAATCAGTGATGTTGTCAGGAACAAAGCAATTGGGGGTGAAACTTTGGGTGGCAAAAAATGAATGATTCATGAAGAGTTCCAGACAGATGGTCAATCAACAACAACAAAAATGGGCATAATCAGTTATATTACACTGAAGGAGATACTGAAGTTTAGAGCACCTACAGATGTGTCTAGACTGCACAGATGATGGTCCGCAGTAACTAACAAGAGGGTGGGGAAAGGAGAGAGGGATACAATGGTTCTCAAGCCAAGAAATGGCTGGATGAAACAGATGAATGTAGTTGGGGTAAAGGGTTTGTAATATAGTGTGGTGAAGGTCCTAGAATATCAACTATATATGAGGAAAGAGAACTCAGTAGGGAGGGATATGATTATGGACAAAGGAAATGTTAAATATAATCTGAATTTTGAGTCCAGTCTGTGTGGTTTCAGTATCCCATATTTCTGTGGCAGTTCTCAAGTACCAAGTGGCTTCTGTCATCAGAGTGACATTGTTTAATGCCCCTTAACAGGAAGTAAGACTTGCCTCTGTGGTTAGAGCCACTGAATGATTGGAGACTGGCTTAGAAGCATGATGGGAAATATCAAAATGTTGTTTCTACTTGTGGTCACCTAATCTGAGACTGGTATGTCCAATGTAATCTGTCCTACACTTTTTTGCACATAATGGTATATATTACATTGGGGGACTTGCATGTGAAATCTCTCATGGAGTGTAAGGACAGTTTTATGAAAAGTAACCGATTTCATTTCCCAGACTGCATGGTAACTGACACAGTAAAGGCAGTTGTTGTCTTCTTCTTCTTCGTTTGCTTCTACCACCAAGACTGCTCCCGTGATCCTACTAAATTTATTCCTGTGGTCTTTGACAGGACCACAAGAGATCCTGTGGTCTTCATGTGGTCCCCAAGAGGTCCACAAGAGATCCCTGAGAGGACCACAGGAGGTTCAGAGTATCGCGGGGCTTGGGCCTGTATTTTCGGTAGATCACAGAAGCAGGAATGTGTGACACTGTGGTTTTCATTGTACCAGTTCAATCTAGAGTTGGGCTTTCTCACCGGAAAACCTCGACGTGTTTTGGATATCAGTATATACCCGCTGGGTGAGAGGTGGTTGCCCATCCAGTCCAGCGTTGGAAAACCTCAGCGTGATTAGGATACACATATATCCCCGTCGGATGAGAGGTGGTTGCCTATCTAGACTGCACTGGTCCAGTGTCTCCGACTTTAGCATTTTGTGGTCGTGGCCACTACCCTTCCTAGTTGTGACCAGGATGGAGCTTTGTCCAGGAGGACGAATCCTCGCCACTAGTAAGTTTCACTCCTTGGTTAAGCCGGCTTAGGTGTATTATCCCAGTATGGGGGTATTTAGGACGTGACCGACCTCTAGAGCGGAGGTATCATGACATGAGTAGTCATCAAGTTTCACCCCCTGGGTTAAGCCGGTTTAGGCATATTGCTTCAGTATGGGTGCATATAGGACGTGGCCGGCCTCTAAAGTAGAGGTGCTGTGGTATGAGTAGCTCTCGATGTGAGACTACTGGACATACCGATTAAACTTCACTTTATCCTTTCCATCACCTTTTTCACAGTGGCGCTGCATGGCAACCCTAATCACATTTTTGCATTTTCTTCATTGGCTGGGAGGAGTTTCACCCCACGCGCGGTGGCCGAAGAATCTTGCCAGCAGTGTCTTAGATTAACCCCTGGATTAAGCCGGTTTAGGCAATCTGTCCTAGTATGGGTGTATATAGGACGTGGCTGGCCTCTAGAGCAAAGGTGCCATGATTTGAGTAGCCCTGACTTCGAGACTACTGGTTACTTCATTTAATCCTTTCCTTCACCTTTTCCATGGCAGCGCTGCATGGGAACCCTAATCGCATTTTTATTCATTGGCCAGGAGGACTTTCACCCCACACATGGCAACTGAAGAACCTCGCCAGCAGCGAAGGCAGTTGCATTTTCTAGTTTCAACAAAGGCAGGATCCCATTTAAGGTGGCTATGGACAAGGATATCATTCAGATGTGGTTTCCACTTGTAGGCTAACAGATCCTAAAATGAAAGGTTACAACTATGTATAAATAATGCTGTTTCTATTTTTCTAATAGTCTAGCACTTTGTTGGTAGATAGAGGTGTATGGTGCAGTTTTACAAGGTGGCAGAAGGAGTGAGTAAGTGAGAAAAAAATGAATAGAAAGTATGAGAGTAAGATGAAAATGTATAAATGAAAAACAACAACATCCAATATTTTGGTGTGAGCCTTTTTCAAGGATAGCATACACAAACAAGGCAAACATATAATTAAATGAAAAACTTATTTTAGTGGTCCTCTAGAAAGTAGGAAATACAAGAATGCGTATCCCATAGATGAGGCATAAAGACCAGGGGGTTGTTGCCACAAAAGAAAGCAGATGAAGCCAATCAGAAAGAAGGGGCAGAGAAAAACAGGTGGGGGGGGGGGGAAGAAAAATGGGAATGGCAATAAACACCTGTAACCTGCTAGAGAAGCAAGTATCAAAGAGGGGGAGAGGGTTGTGTGGAAGGGCAGGGAAGCAGGGAGATAATATGAAACTGGTGAATAGAATAAGACTCAGAAGGGCAAAAACACCTATTAGCTGCCAGAGAAGAAGAAAAGATGGCGGATGGAAGCTAGGAGAAATAAACAAGAAAGCAGAGTATAAACTGCAGAAAAAAGTGGAAAACTAAAGAAAGAAGTTAAAGGAAGCTGAAAACATTGTTCATTCCAGCTGGGTGGAGACAGTCTGTCTGGTTGCGATGGTTGTGTACTGAGGATATTGATTACTATGATCATTCATTCATTCATTCATTCAATTGCATGTCCCTTGCGGAACTTTGCCTCCCAAACAGCACCCCTGTAAGCCTCTCGGTTGTGAGCAAGATGGCCTGCTGTTGCGGCATCCATTTACAGATCATCAACAATGTCTTGCAGCCATCTTCGTTTTGGTCCTCCTCTTTTTCTTTTTCCCATTATGTATCCTTCCAATACGGTCTTCTCTAAATTATCATGACGTTTAATGTGTCCAAAATATTTAATTTTTGTCTCTTTGATCCTCTTTACTAGCCAGCCTTCTTCAATATTAAGCTCTTGTAATATAGATATATTTGTTATTCTTTGTGTCCACAATATTTGGAGAACTCTTCTGTAGCATTTACATTCAAAGGCATTTATGTGTTTTTCAGCTGTTTTGTTAAGTGTCCAGGTCTCACAGGCATATGTTGCGATGGGAAAGATGCATGCCCTTAAAAATCTTATTTTTGTAGTTCTGTCTGCTCCTCTCTACAGATTATTTATTTGTTTTACTTTCTGAAGAGCGATAGATGTCCTCCTTTTAATTTCCCTCATTGTATCTCCATTATTAGTTAGTAGTGATCCAAGATATTCAAAACTCTCCACTTCTTCCAATTTTTCCTCATTGATATATATTTCAGCTGCCTTGTTTGTTTTGTCAGTTGTCATCAATTTAGTTTTCTTTGCATTAAGATAGAGGTTCTGCTCTTCGCTGTTCTTACGGACTGACATAATTAGTTTTTCCATTCCTCTTTGTGTTGTGGACAGTAACACTGTGTCATCAGCATATCTAATCTCTGGTATTTCATAACCTCCAATTGTTATGGCATCGTAATATTCTTTGTCTACATCTTCTCTAACATTCTTCATTATATTTTCAGTATACAAGTTAAATAAGTAGGGTGACAATATGCACCCCTGACTGACCCCTTGTTTTATGTCAAACCAAGTTGTTGTTTCACCATTTATTCTTGCTGCCACTTGTTGGTCTAGATACAGAAGTGATGTTAGTTGTGTCAAATGTGTTGGAAATCCCATTTTTTCCATTATTTTCCAAAGTTTCTGGTGTTGTACACAATCAAATGCCTTTGAGTAGTCTATAAAGGATATAGATTCACATTAAACTCTCTGCATTTCTCTATTATTAATCTTAGATTGAATATATGATCTCTTGATCCTCTTCCTTGATCAATCTATGATTAATCCCACAAAATGCTGATTTCTTCTGCCAACGTGGCTATCCAGAACATGAACTCTCATCATACTGGAACCGCATCAACCATATATCATGGCAACAAGCCCTCACTCCCAAATCGCACTGTAGCTCGGACAGATTTAAACTGGTACTTATGCACCACCCTCATAGTTTGACAGTTAAGAAAATACTGTTTTGCCATCTCTTATCTTCTCCAGACCGATTCTGATACATGTGAATTTTTTAAACTACCCCCATAGGTGGCCTACAGATGAGACAAGAACCTCAGGGACCTTTTAGTTTGAAATCGCCTTAAAACAGATGACACTTTTTATGGTACCAGAAGTTGTGGACGTTGTAGATGCAACACTTGCCCATTTGTTGTCGAGGCTAGCCAGATCTCCTTCCCTAAGTCCACATTATTAGTTCAGTAGGGCTTCACCTGCACTTCACGCATTGTTATTGATGCTATTATGTACAAACGCTGTGATATGAAGTATATAGGGAAGACTGGTTTATGCTTAGGAGATAGTTTTTGCCAACATCTTAACGACATTTCTAAGAGGGCTTGGACGCCTGTGGCTAAACATTTTTGCCTTAGCAACCACAGGGAAAAACAGGACATTTCTCTTAGTGCGATCCGCTCTTGTTCTGCTGATGTACGATCTTAGAGGGTCCTAGAACAGCGCCTTATTTTCCAGGCTGACTGTCTCCACCCAACTGGAATTAACAATGTCTTCAGCTTCCTTTAACTTCTTTAGTTTTTCACTGCCTCTTCTTTCTGATTGGCATCATCTTCTTTCCTTTGTGACCCTCCATGGTCTCTCTGCCTCATTTATGGGACACACATTCTTGTGTTTCCTACTTCCTAGAGGATGCCACTATGATAAGTTTTTTGTTTAGTTATACGTTTTGCCTTGTTTGTGTATGTAATCCTCAAAAAAGATTCAAACCAAAATACTGGATGTTGTATGTTTTTCATTTATACATTTTCATCTTACTCTCATACTTTCTATTCATTTTTTCTTACTTACTCACTCCTTCTGCCAGCTTGTAAAACTGCACCATACATCTCTTTATTATTTGAACCATTTTTACTCCAGTTGCCATCCCTTTTATCTGTAGCAGTTTGTTGTCACAGCTTAGCTGCTGTCTGTCAAATGCTGTGCCTACTGGCGCTAGGTCAAAACTCTCAACAACTCTCTGTTTTAAATTGTCTCTAAGAGTTGTTCTGGTGTCCTCTATCCATGCCATCTTATCAATTCATCCAAGATTTTCTCTCTTGGTCTACCCTGACCTCTTTTCCCCTCTAACTTTCATGTTGTCACAATGTGTTCTAGTTTGCTTTTTCTTGTGTTCTATAAATTTAGGCTGACTTTTCCTGACTGCTGTTCTTCTTCTTCATTTGCTCCTACCACCAAGACCGCCCCGTGATCCTACTGAATTTACACCTGTGGTCCTCGACAGACCCACACAATATCCCCGAGAGGACCACAAGAGGTTCAGAGTATCGCAGGGCTTGAGCCTGTATTCTTGGTGGGTCTCGGAAGTGGGATTGCGTGACACCGTGGTTTTCGTTGCACCAGTTTAATCTAGAGTTGGACTTTCTCACCGGAAAACCTCTGCGTGTTTTGGATATCAGTATATCCCCGCTGGGTGAGAGGTGGTAGCCCATCCAGGCTAAAGTTGGACTTTCTCACTGGAAAACCTCAGCGTGATTAGGATGCACATACATCTCCACCAGGTGAGAGGTGGTTGCCTATCTAGACTGCACTGGTCCAGTGTCTCCAATTTCAGCATTTTGTGTTTGTGGTTGCTACCCTTCCTAGTTGTGACCAGGATGGAGCTTTTGTCCAGGAGGATGAATCCTCACCACTAATGACTTCCAACCCTGGGTTGAGCCAGTTTAGGCATATTATCCCAGTATGGGCGTGTTTAGGACATGACCAACCTCTAGAGCAGAGGTACCGTGACATGCGTAGCCATCAAGTTTCACCCCTGGTGTAAGCCGGTTTAGGCATATTTCACAAGTATGGGTGTATTCCGGACGTGGTTGGCCTTTAGAGCAGAGGCGCCGTGGTATGAGTAGCTCTTGCCTCGATACGACATACCGATTAAGCTTCATTTTATCATTTCCATCACCTTTTCACATCAGTGCCACATAGTAACCCTAATTGCTTTTCCACATTTTCTTCCTTGGCTGGGAGGAGCTTCACTCCATGCGCGGCATTTCGCCCGATATGAGTGCACTTAGGACTTGGCCAACCCCCAGACCAGAGATGCAATGATCTGACTACTATTTACTTTGCTTATTCCTTTCTTTCACCTCTTCCACAGTGGTGCCACATGGCAACTTCATTCACACCTTTCCTCACCGGCCGGATGGAGCCCCACTCCACACACGGCAGCTGAAGAATCTCACCAGCAGCGGCCTGACTGTTGCGATTATTTCTCTTCTTGAATTGGTCTCTCTGAAAATGTCTTCATTTGATTGTCTTGCTGTTCACGTGTTCTTTCTAAGAAACCAAATTTCCATGGCTTCCAGACATTGTTGTATATCTTTAATGACTGTCCAGGCTTCACAACTGTAGATAAGAACTGACTTTATTTAGCAGTGTCGCATCCTTTTCCTTACTCTCTGTGACAGCGATATGTTGCACAAAATATTTTTCATCTTTTGGAACATTACCTTGGGTTATTCTGTTCTTTATCTCTATTAGGCATCTTTCATCTAACATCAGGATTGTTCCTAGATACTTGACTGTGCCTATCTGCTATAACAATGTGCCACTTACTGTATTTTGCATTTATGGATCTCTCTCTTCTCAGAGATGACCACAATTTCAGTTTTATTCTTATTCAAGAAGAGTCCTTTTTTCTTCACACTCTTTTGCCACAATATCCAGTAGTTTTTTTTCTCTTCTTGATATTAAAACTATGTCATCTGCATATCGTAAATTGCTGAAATTATATTTACCTACTACTATTCCAGGTAGTTCTTTTTATGCCTCTGCTGTAGAGAGAAAATGATCCGGTGATAACATGTCAAGTTTAATTTCCTGACATTTTCAAATTTCTTGTCCAACTTACTGTTGCCAGTAGATGTTTTAAATAATTCTCAGTTACCCTGGGAACAACTGTGTTAAGAGCACACTTATCTTAATATAGTTTTTGTGAAACAGGGAACATCAGATCTCATTGTTTAAAAAATTCTGACCTACTCTTGTAGCCCAGAAACCTGTAGCAACCAACACTATTTGTTATTGTTATAAAATATAATGTCACCAGAATTTTTAGGGAGAAGAAAACTTTCTGTAAAAGAAAGAGGGAACATAGAACTGAGAAATCTGCTAGTAGCCTCTTGTTTATTATAGGAGTGTCAGATAACTCAGAAAAAAATGTTATGTATGCTAAGAAAACCCACTCGCCTTTGGGAAAAATGACAAGCACCAATACCCCTACTAGGATAGAAGGTCCTCCAGCTTTTGACATTCCACACTCATCAACAGGTGGAGCTGAGATCTTGGCCTGGGGCCACGTTGGACTGTTCAGGATGGTGGATGGATGGGGACACAGAGATCACCTGCAGGGATGGGGAAAGTCTGGTGGAAATCAACGAGTCCAGGATGTGACAAGCCTATGAGTCTCTACAAGTCTCTATGAGTCTATCAGAATGAGGCAAACAAAGCAGCCAGCAGACTATAAATGGCGGGGAATGGACATCACTGAAGTACTGTCAGATCTCTCATTCCAAAGTCGGAGTGTCTCTGTGAAACTGTCTCAAATCCATTGGACTGGCCGTTGTTGCACCTGGAGGCTGATCTCAGAAATGAAAAGGCCTCCTGGGTATGAAAGAAAGACTTAGGACAAAAACTCCAATATGAAAATGTCAGAAACAAAACAAAAACCATATGGTCCGGACATCGCTTCGTAAAAGGTCCGTGACAGGTGGTTCACTATCCTGAGCAAAAAATTAGCTACGGGGAGCACACTAAACATTCTTCAAATCAACATGTCTGGACTCATGCCAAAGGCCTCAGAATTAAGCAGATAGCTGAAAAAACTCAACATCCATACTGCCATCATACAAGAAACCCTTCTACATGGAAAAGATCACTCAGTGCCTGGATACATCATGTATAAATGTGAATGTGGTAAATGCAAGGGCATTCCCACACTCTTGAGAAATGACATCCAAAGATAAATTAAAAACAGAAAGTGCAATGAGAATGATATCCAAGAGATAACAGTATGGCATGATGGACTGTATGTTTTTTTCCCCCACATTCTAAAAGTCAAATCAACATACACAGCACAGACATGCAGAAAACTATCATTGTAGGAGAGTTTAATGCACATCTACCATCATTAGGATTAAAAACGATCAAAACCCTAAGGGAAACAACACTGAAGAGCTATGCAGCACCAGCAACATGATGATACTGCAAGACTCCTCCTCCCCACCAACACTCCTCCATAGAGCCACTGGATGCATATACAGACTTGACCTCACCATTGTCTTAGCAGACATCCACAACGATTGTACTCTGAGAGTGCTTGATGACATAGGAAGTGACTATAGCCCCATCTTACTACAAATTTCCCACACACAAAACCAAAGACCACATAAACCCCCTCGCAGGAATTATAGAAAAACAGACTGGGAAAAATTCAGAACACAAACAGATGAAAACCTATTAAAATTAAATGACAACACAAACACACTCTACACCAACATTATCCAAGCCATACTTGGAGTAGCCTACAAAACAATCCCCCGAGGATGCAGAAAGAGATATACCCCCATCTGGACAAAATCTCTGGAAGATTTAGCCAAAAAAAGAAAAGCAGCCAGGAAGAATGCAGAGAAAAACCCTACTCTAGAAAACAGAACAGAGTACAATAAACTAACAGCTAAGGTAAGAATCAAAACTAACGAAGCAAAGAAAGGGAAGTTGTTAAGCACATGCAGCAATCTCAACCTCAGAATTGAAGGAAAGAAGGCTTGGAAACTTAGATAACATGTCAGGAAGAAACAAACTAACCTTAAGCTAATGTGAATCTCTGGTCGAGTCCTCTCACGTGACTCAGACAAAGCCAGAAATTTGAACAAATTCTTTGCTGCCACCAACAAATCCTCCAACAGGAAAGTACTTGACAAGGCTCTGGGAAAAGTTCTGAGAAGTAAAGAGAAATCTAGCTTGGCAAACATTCCACTTTTTGAGGAAAACTTTACCATCCATGAACTCCAGAGTTCTATGGGTAAACTAAAGCTAAGAAAAGCACCAGGACCAGACAAAATATCAAATGAAATGATTCTTCATCTGACCCCTGTAGGAAAGTTCACACTGCTCAGCTTCATTAACAAGACCTGGCAAAGTGGAGTACTACCAACATTTTGGATGTCAACCATAAAAAAGGAACGCCAGAAGATGACATAAAAAGCTTTAGACCAATCTCACTGACTTCCAACATTGGTAAGCTAGCAGAATGAATGCTTAACAACAGGCTGTACTGGTGGTTGAAATCCTCAGGGTCCCTCAATAACTTTCAGGCAGGCTTCCATAAAGGATAAAGAACTGAAGATCTGCTGTTTCTCCTCGTTCAAAGTGTAAAAGACAGTTTTTTACACAAGAGAAACTCTGTAGCTATCTCTGTAGACTTCCAGCAGGCATATGATAGGGTCTGGCAAAAAAGCCTACTGTTAAAGATGTAAAACATGGGCATACATGGAAAAAATGTATCAATGGGTTAAAAACTACCTGAGTAACTGGACCATATAAACTCAGGTCAATAACAGACTGTCAAACAAATGCACCCTGGAGGAAGGTCTGCCACAAAGTTCTGCTCTTAGGTGCACCTTGTTCCTAATCTTTATAAATGATCTCCCCGACCTGCTGAACACCCACAAAGCCATGTTTTCCGATGACCTTGTCATATGGACTGATAGAATAGACCTGTGGCTGGCTGCTGAGAGACTTAATAGAGCCCTCCTCACCATATCAGCCCATTGCAATTTCTGGAAGTCGAAGATCAATTTTAGTAAAACTACATATACAGTCTTCACTCTTAGCAACAAACTAGCAAAGACTGAACTGAAAATAACTCTTGATGGTGCTCAAATCATGAAAGAAAAAAATCCAACATACCTTGGTGTGAAACTAGACAGAAACTTCATGGATGAACTAGCAGAAAAAGCATCCAAAAGACTAAACTTACTCAAGTGAGTTGCAAGTACATCCTGGGCTGCTGACAAAGCAGCACTCAGACAACCGTACACAGGATATATTAAAATCTATAATAGATTACAACCTCCCCCTACAGGTCACAGCATGAAAGAGCTCTCATACACAAGTAGACAAAATCCAGAACCAAGCCGTTCATTTCATGTGTGGGGTAATGAGATCAACACCCACAGCTGCATGTGAAACTGATGCAAACATAAAGCCATTAGATATAAGATGCGAAAAGTCAACCATTGAGGCAGTAGAAAGATATAAATGCATGCCCCCAGACCATCCTAACAGAACAGTGGTTGATAAATGGAAGCATAATAATAGACTGAAATTGAAAACTCCAGTGCACAAAGCAGAACAGTTAAACACAAGACACAAACTCCCTGAAGGCAGAGAAGAACTTACAAAAATACCAGATATCTCATCAAACACAAACTACACACTTCCTCAAACTAAGAACTTACAAAAATACCAGATATATCATCAAACACAAACTACACACTTCCTCAAACTAACACCAGACTCAAGAACAAATTAGTGAACATATTAGCAGCCCTGGCAGTACCAACACCAAATACAAAAACAGTGCCTCTCACCCAAAAAACCTTGTTAATTTTCTCTAACTCCCAATCTGCTCTCCAGGCCCTTGAAAACTGGATACTATCAGCTGATTGCATTACAACTGACATATTCAGTGCAATAAGCCAACTCGCCTCCTATGACATCAAGACCACCCTACAGTGGATACGAGGGCACACAGATATCGGAAGAAATGAATGTGTTGACAGACTGGCAGAGAGTGGAGCCACCATGTCACAGCCCCACATTTCCACGAACATGAGAACAGCTAAACACATTATACACAACAACTGCAAGCAGCATTGGATGGACAGTTGGGCCAGTAATCCAACTGGAAGATCCCTACATACACACCTGCCAAATCCTAACCTCAGAGACCACATCAACAGCTTATGTCATAGAGACCAATGCACAATTTTCAGATTGAGAACAGGACACATTACCCTCAATAAGCACTTACATAGAGTGACCACTGACCACACACCATATTGCATGCACTGCAACAGACAAGAAGAAGAAACTGTTAAACACCATCTGCTGGACTGCAGTGCATTGAAGGAACTTCGGAAGAACCTGATACCACCAAACTCCTCAATCACCAACATTCTGTATGGAGATGTAGAACAGCTGAAGAGGACTTGTACGTTTCATTATCTGGCACAAGGAAAAAAGAGTGAAAACTTGTAAACCCAGGGATCAGAAAGTCAAAAAATAATTCTCAGGTCTTGGCAATCTACATGTATATTTTCTAACATTTCTATGGTCTGGTTATGTCTGAATTTATCAAAAGCCTTGTAGTAATCTATGAAATAGGCAAAAATCTGTCTGAACTTCACTGCCTCTTTCTGCTAGCATCCATACTGTACATATAGAAATGGTGGTGCCCTTTCCTTCTGTACCAGTATGGTTCTGGTGCAGGGGATGTAATTAAGGTTGAACACAAAATTGTGTGGGATAGAACAGTTTGATAATCACCAAGTTAACATTCATGTGGAAGACAAGAGATTTTTCAAAACTGCATAGTCAGGCTGTAAGGTGAATGGGTGCTGTACCTAGAATTTTAAATATCATGGAAAGAAGTGTTAGGAAAATTTGGAAGCCTTTGAATTGAACTTTGTGAATTCACAGTGAAGAGCTGCAATATAAAAACAAAGGAGGGGGGAGGGAAAGACCAATACAGAAAGACAGATAGATTGAAAAATAATGAGCAGAGAGTGAAGACTGAACATGCTAGAAGTTGTGGTTAGGACTGTCATTCAGAATGTGAGGATACTTGTTTTGTTTTCAGAGGATGTGAGGACAAAGGGGGGGGGGGGTCTTGCTAGTAGTTTAGTTTAGATGCAGATAGTTTTTTTGGTCCTTGTTCTTCTCAGGATTGGCTCGCTTGTGTGATTCTGTTATTTTTCTGAGACCGAGGACTTGAAAGTATGAATTTTTAGTAACTGCACTGTTTCCAGTGGCGAGATGCTTCTCGTTGGAACAGTTGATATTATACGTACTTTCGATATTTGTATTTTCCTGTCCTTGATTTCATTCCACTCTTTATCATAATCACCTGCATCAGTTGTCATATTAAACCTAGTGGTTGTTGGGAATTGTAAATTGGCTGACTTTGTTTTCAGGAAATGAATATTTCTTTGTGCAGTGCTGTTGTATGACTGATAGTGTTCATTCACTTGTATGGCCTAAGGACATTATCTGTTTGTGAAGAGGTGTTGAGAACCTGGTGTGATTTGTTGCTTTAAGTATAGTTAAGTAACACTGTGGTCTATTCCAGTGTTGGAATAGTTTAAAAACACAAGTACATATGCCAAAGATGAATATACATGAAAAATGTAGTGCCGTATAGGCAAGATACATGTTTATTGCTGTCGTGACTTTGTTAATGGTGCACATGTAAAATGGCACACTTGTAAACTTCCACAAAAGCACACATGGAAGTTTTACCAGTGGCAAATTGTGTTATTTTGCTGCTACTGTGAGGAATGACAGACAAGATAACAGCTTTGTCATAATTTGCTGCTTGTATACTCATCTCTTCACATACATTTTCACACTGATAAACATTTACAGTTTAGATACATTTACTGAGTTCATATGACAATTCTTGGACTCACCATTTCTGGGGTGAGTACTGCTGAAAGTACATGCTGTCTCAGTCTGGGCCCATTGAATGATCTAGCAACTGAGATGTTCCCAACGCTCTGTGAAGACACCACTCTTGGTACACTGTCTTTGGCAGGTAATGATCGAAGATAGCTCTCATTTTTATCATGAAGTTTTGCTATTTCCTTTCTGCTTAGTCCTCGTATGCTGAAACCCACCTACATATAACAGATGTCTGACATTTATGAGATCATTTATGAGATTACTTACATTCCTAAATAATTTACAAAAATGTAGAAGAGCTCAAAACCTAAGAGATTATGTCAGAAAAGTAAAAAAAAAATCTCACAAGCTGTTATATTAGAAAGCACTGCAATATCTTGGAATAAATGAAAAAAGTAGTTTAGTTTCTCAAAGAAACTGCTAATATACAGCTGACATTTGAACATGGGCAAGAATTGCTTGGGTCCACTTGTATGTAATTTTTTTTTTCAATAAATATAGTGGAAAATTTTTTTTTTTGAGATCTAAGATAATTTTTTTTTAAAATGCTGACAGACAAACAACACAGCACAGAAATATTGGGGAAAAAAAAGGAAATATTTTGTTGTGTGGCCAGAAACAGGTTACTTCCCTTGACTCACCCATTCAGTCAGTTCAGCATGATGAAGCCTTACTGTTCATGATTTTCTGACTGGGCAGAGTTTACCTAACTGATGAATTAACTCGGGATTGGTGCTAATCATCTTCTCATAAGCAGTTCATTTCTCCAATAAATTGTGTATTGCAGTAAAAAAGTGATTTCTCACAATTCTTGTACATTTTTTTATTTAGTGCATACAGTAAATGTTTAATGGCACGGGAAGGATATAAGATATAAGAAGATACAGTAAACAATGAATAACACTTGAAGTGTTACCAGTGATGCTGGAAGTGGTCTTAAGAAGCAGAGAAAAGTCATGAAATTAGAAAAAAATGATGAATTGCTTGGTATGTACAATACACTGAGATCTGCAGATGTGGTTTCCAGGCATTTCAAGATAACCAAAACCAGCATAAGAACCACTGCAAGGGAAAAGAAAATGGAAATTTGTGAAGACATCACTGCTGTTACTCCAACAGGGGCAACATTTTTGTTGCAAAATGCTTTGTTTTCTCATACTGAAAATGTAGCTTTTATGTGAGTGCAGGATTGCTATAAGAAAGACATAGATTCTAATATAATTCAAGAAAATGTGAAGTTATTTATGACAACTCAAAGGAAAAAGAAGATGAAGGATCAAAAGCTGGAGAATTTAATGCCAGCAAAGGATGGTTTGATAATTTTAGAAAGAGATTTGGCTAAAAAAAAAAATGTAAGATAACAGGAGCAGCAGCTTCTGCTGAGGTTGCAGACAAGTTCCCAGACAACATTCATAAAATCATACTTGCCATAACAAGTTTTTCATGCAGATGAACCTGCTTTACTCTAGACAAAAATGCCACAAAGAACGTTTACTAGTAAGAAAAAAAAGCAAGCACCATGACTTAAGGCAGGAAGAGACAGGCTAACTCAACTGTTTCTGCAAATGCAGTCAGGTTTATGATCAGGACTGCCACCAACGCCACAGCCTCAAATGGAAAAGATAAACACTAGCTGCCAGTCTTTTGGTTGCACAACAACCTGGCTTGGACAAGGAGAAGCTTTTCTTCTAGTTAGGTTCCATCGATACTTTGTCTCTGATGTCAGGAAGCACCCTGCGGTAAGGGACTGTCTTCTGATGCTGGGCAACATCCCTGGCCACACGGAATACCGCAAGTTCAACACCAAAAGCATCAAAATGGTCTGCTTCCCCTCAAACACAACATCTCTAATTCAGCCTCTGAATCAGTTCATTATACACATTACTCTATGGAAAGGATTGTGATCACCTATCATTAGTATTCATTAATAAAACTTGTTTTGTACTTCACATCTTATCAAGTCACTACACAATGTTATCTGTAGTTTTGTCTCAGAAATGTCAGAGTATTTCATACTGTGCTGTTGTGATCTAAGCTGGAGTTGTGTGCCTTGTGCGTTTGTTTCTCTGCATATATCAAAGAAATAATTGCTTATACTATCAGATTCAACAGTCAAATAGAGTATAACTTACTCCACTTAAACTAATTAATTAGTAGCACACAATATCTGTAACCTGTCATCACTTAAAAAGTAGTAATACTACTTTAGCTGGTGTCATGACCTGCACTTTCCTTTATGGCCAACAACATACCTCTTTGCCACGGCATTCGTCTTCTTTGGCTGCACCTTCTTCTACGGTCAGCGCAATTCTTCTTTAGCTATGGCTTTATTGACAGCATAATTTAATAGTGCCTTGTTTGGCCCTTTCTATTAGTGCCAACTGCAAGCTTCTGCTAGTTGCTATTCACTGTTTGTTATACAGCGTCTTGTATTGTGCACTGTGGCCCTCTGTGATAGCTTGTACTTGTTATGTCAGCTATTGCTTGTATGTAACTGTGCAGTCAGTTACTGGATGTTTAGTTGTAGGCAGTGAAGCTCATTTTGGATAGAGTAGGCTTAGCTAGAATAGGTTCATCAGTTGTATGCAGTTAGCTTAGGAGTTGTTAGCTAGAGATTCAGTTCAATGGTTAGTCAGTTAGTGTTCGCATTTTTGGCCGGTAATTCCAGGTCAGGGTGAGAGTTGAAGGAACAAATTTTCTAGTAGGTTTAGAAGTAGTGTGCATTCATTCAGGGGTCTTGTTTAGTTGTCAACATGTCGATTAAGAGCATTCCCACCAGAAGTTTGGGGCACCTCTAGCTCCTTGGCTCCATGCAGTGCTGGTGATCCTGAACTTGTATGTTGTGAGAACTATACCTGTACCTGCAGACCGGACTTGTGAGACTGATCTTCAACCTGTATGTTGTGAGAACTATACCTGTACCTGCAGACCGGACTTGTGAGACTGATCTTCAACCTGTATGTTGTGAGAACTATACCTGTACCTGCAGACCCGACTTGTGAGACTGATCTTCAACCTGTATGTTGTGAGAACTATACCTGCACCTGCAGACCCGACTTGTGAGACTGATCTTCAGTCTGTATGTTGTGAGAACTATACCTGTACCTGCAGACCCGACTTGTGAGACTGATCTTCAGCCTGTATGCTGTGAAGAACCAGAGACACTTGCTACATCATATATCTTTACTCTCAGCGCAGACTAGGAGAGCTAGCATTATTATATACTTTCTATCCCATTTCATCTAAATTTCAGCTGCAGTACATCCAAGTTATTATTGACATTTTTGCCATGGAACATTCAAGCTGGGAACAGTATTTTATGTTTGCATAGAACAGTTGGTATCATCAGCCTGCCAGATGTCTTCCTTACTCATGCCAGTTTTGTGTTTGGACATCGAAAATTGAAGGACATTGTTAGTTCATCTGGGTGATTTAAGTTTATCACTTTACTATATAGGAGTGAACATTTTCTTTTTGAGAACTGACAGTCACTGGATGTTCTCATTGCCAGAAATTGAATTATGGACAATTAGATTTGTGCTATTCTGTGTGGACAATTAGATTAGTGCTATTCTGTGTGGACATTTGAAATATTGTGCTTGCAGATTTTTTTTTCTTGCAAGAACAGTTTAATTTCTAGTAATGTTAGTTCACATATTTTGCATTGTCTTTGATATTGCACTGCATTGTAATTTACACTGATATTACACTGCATTGTATTTTTTTACACTGCGATTGGATTGCATTGTTGCTTCATCATCATCATTAGGTGCCATGCCGACTGGCGTTGGCTATTATGCTTCTCCAGAGTACCCGATCCTTCATGCAGGCCATCAATTCAGTTGGTGATCTCCTCTCACACCATCCCATCAGACTGTCCAGTATCATTTCTCTTGGTCTTCCTCTTGATCTTCTTCCTTCTATTCTTCCAGCTGTTATAATATTTTCAATGCCCCCTCTTCTCATTGCATGTCCTATGAAAGTACATTGTCTCTCTCTTATTTTTTTGACAAGGTTTTTTTGTCTCTCCAGCTCTTCTCATACATTCTTCATTAGTTATTTTTGCTGTCCAGGGGATTCGCAACATTCTTCTAATAAACCACACTTCTGCTGCTTCCAATGATTTTTGTGCAGACTTGCCTATTGTCCATGATTCACTTCCATATAACAAGATAGGTTCAATATATAGCATTTTAGGACTTGTTTTCTATCATTCATTGATAAAGCTGTGTTAGCTAATATGTTTCTCATTCTCTGAAATGCAGTCTTTGCTTGGCCTATTCTGTTCCTAATTTCTGTTCTGCATTTCCCATCTGAAGTTATTACTGCTCCAAGGTATTTGAATTTCTCCACCTGCTTTAGAATGGTTCCGTTTAATTTAATACTGCATGCTGGTGGATTCTGTTTCTCAGATATAACCATAGTCTCTGTCTTTTTGATGTTCAAAGTAAGGCCTTTCTGTTCACTTTCTTTGGAGACTTTATCCAAGAGATTTTGCAGGTCTTGTTGGTTCTCAGCTATCAGTACTGTGTCGTTAGCATACTGAAGGTTGTTAATATTGTATCCTCCAATTTTTATGCCTGGTTCTGTGATTATTGTTCTTAGAATATTCTCGCTGTACAGAGAAAAAAGGTCTGGAGATAGTACACATCCTTGTTGCACCCCTTGTTTTATAGGTTGATATTTTCCAATTCTATTTTCAACTCGAACTGCTGCTTCTTGCTGCCAGTATAGATGTTTTACAATCCTCAAGTCTTTGCCGTCTATACTGATGTCTTCAAGCATTTTAATAATTTCATTATGTTTCACCTTGTCGAATGCCTTGGTGTAATCAATGAAGCATAAGTAGAGATCTTTCTATACTTCTAAAGCTCTTTCTGTTAGTGTTTGTAAAGCATAAATGGCATTGTGTGTTCCCTTTCCTTCAACAAATCCAAACTGTTCATCTGCTATTTCCATTTTTATCTTTTTCCTTGTTCTTCTCATAATTATTCTCAGAAGTAGCTTCGTTATGTGACATGAGAGGCTGATAGTCCGGTGGTCGTCACATTCCTTTGCACCTGGTTTCTTTGGTAGTGCTATAAACGTGGATTTAATCAGGTCACTTGGAATATAACCAATGTTGTAAATGTCATTCAGTAACTTGGTTATTATTTTTATTCCTGTCTCTAGTGCCTCTATTTCTTCTATTGCTATATTATCAGGCCCAGTCACTTTTCCTTTCTTCATGTGTTTGATGGCATCTATGATTTCATCTTCAAGTATTGTGGTCCATCATAGTTTTCATTATCTGGTGTTAATTCTGGTCTTTCTCCTCCATACAGCTCACCAATATATTCTGTCCACCTGTCCACAATGTCTTCTTTTCCCATTAACATTTTACCTTCTTTTGATTTCAGGCATCCTGTGGTATATTTTGTTTTCCTGCCTGTGAGTTCATTAATTCATTTGTGCATGTTTTTGCTGTCTTTATTATGAGAGTCCTCTATCTGTCTGCACTGTTCATTTAACCACACTTCTTTTGATTCTCCACATTTGCGTCTTATTTCTTTATTTATCTTACTATATTTTTCTTGGTTATTTTTACTCCTCCTCCTCCTCTTGTCCATCAGTGCTAAGATGTCGTCTGTCATCCATTTATTTTTAGGGGCTTTTTTTTCTGTGGTATTATCTCCTTAACAGTTTGGTGGATAGAATCTCTTAACATTGCCCATTATTCATCTATACTATTTATCTTTGCTATTGCATTGTATCTATTTGTTATAATAACTTTGTATTGTTCTCGCAGTTCTTGGTCATTTTTAAGAAGTTCTGTATTCAGTTTGATGTTTCTCACTTTTCTGCCTGCTTTCTTTAGCTTTATTCTAACTTTTCCACAGAGTGGATCATGGTCACTATTGCAGTCAGCTCCTGGCATGGTTTTTGTTGTCAGTAATGCATTGCGGAATCGTTTGTTGATTAATAAGTAGTCTATTTGGTTAAATGTCTTTTTGTCTGGGCTGCACCACGTTGCCAGTCTTCGAGGATGTTGTTTAAACCAGGTGTTTCCTACAACCATGCTGTGTATTCTTGCCCATTCAATTAATTTATAACCTCTGTCATTCCTCTCCTCCAGTCCATAGCCACCAACGATGTCCGAAGTTCTTCCTTTACCAACCTTGGCATTAAAATCTCCCATGACTATGGTAACTTCATGTGACTTTGTGTGTTTTAGTGCTGTCTCTATGTCCTTATAAAATATCTGTACATCTTCTTCAGAACTTTCAAATGTTGGAGCGTACACTTGTATAATATTTATGTTTAATGGTTGTCCTTTCAGTTGGGCTAGCAGGACTCGGTCCGAGATGTTCAAATATCCTACAATTGTCCTTGCCGTTTGTTCATCAAATATAATTCCTACTCCTCATTCATGTTTCTCACTTCCTGAATATATTATTGTATATTTATCTGAGTTTATCTTCCCTGCACCTGTCCATCTAACTTCACTCATTCCTAATATGTTGATCATCATCCTTTCCATTTCCATCTTTACATTTTCTAATTTTCCAGCCTGGAATAAAGTTCTAACATTCCATGTTGCTATTTTAAACTTGTTAGTTTTGCCACCAGTAGCTTGATGACGATCTGGCCTCACCTGTGGTTCGTGAGCTGCCCTACCGGACGAGGCTGTTCCAGAGGAACATCCATTAATGTCGTTCATGACAAATCTATTACTCTGAATGTATGGACTCTCCGCTAGCCTTTGGACTCCCTGTCCTACCCGCAAGGCAGCGGGAGCGAGAGGTTTTAAGGCGCCTCTGACCCGCCTAGTATTCCCTTCACTGAGCACCTGAGGCACTTTATAGGAGTAGTAAAGCCACCTACTACCCCACCTCGCTCTCTGAGTCTACCGCCAGTTGGTCCGCGCCTGCTTATTTGGACAACTCCTTATTCACAGGGATCCTCCATATCTGGAGGACTTTCACCATCCGCCACCTGTGACGCGCTGGGTTGGGGATGGTCGCCCCAGCTTTAACCAGCTTGTTGCTTATATCAAGTTATTTCTGGTATAGTACAAACTAGTGGTTGCTCTAGGTGAAGATGCACAATGGCTTCAGCTCCATCCACATCCGATTTGCTGGGATTACTACAGAATTCCATCATCTAAGTCAGTAATGACTTGAAGTTCAGCCAGGTCATGTCGGCTGTAGATAGGTTCGACGGGGACCCAGCAAAGTTAAAGCTGTGGCTGGAAGAGCTTAATAAGCTCATGGAGGTGAGAACTGCCGATCTGCCATAGAAAAAGAACTTGGTGTACCTGCGCATCACAGATTCTTTGGCGGAATTTGAGCTGGTTGCTCAACAGGGGATTGACAGCTCCTGTACCTCCCAGAGAAGTGGATAGGGTTGACCAACAGAGGCCCAACACAAGACCCAGGAAACCTGTACGTACACAACCACTTGACAACAGGTCATGTTATAATTGTGGTAAATATGGCCACATTTATAGAGATTGTAGGCAGAGGCCTAAAAATACTCAGTCACATTTAAACTGACATGTTGGCACACTGTGAGCTCGGGTGAAAAGAATGGGGATACACATTTTGAGAATCTGCAAGCATCGATGGAAAGGATCAGGACACTTCAATAGCGAGAATGATAATATCTTTATATACTCTGGTGGAGAATTAGTGGGAAAGAATGGAGTGGCTTTTTTACTTGGACAAATCAACATCAATAGCATTACTAGGTTACAATCCAGTAAGTGATAGAATCCTCACAATCAGATTTAAGGGCACTCCTAGAAATGTAACAATCATCCAAATATATGCGCCTACATCAGCAGCAGAAAAAGAGGAAGTAGAAGACTTTTATAACACACTGCAAACGACGACAGACCAGGTACAGAAACATGATACTGAATTAATAATGGGGAATTGTAATGCAAAGATTGATACAGACAGAGCAGAAGATGAAGGACATGCTGTTGGGAAATTTAGCATAGGACATAGAAATGAGGCAAGTGACAATCTAATGGCTTTTTGCATGGAAAATGAGCTAATGATTGCTAACACTTTTTAATCAACATCCAAGAATACTTTACACATGGACATCACCTGATAGGAAAACCAAGAATCAAACAGATTACATTTTAGTGCAAAGAAGGTGGAGGTCAAGTATAACATCAGCAAAAACTTTACCAGGTGCTGATTGTGACACGGACCATGAGTTATTAATAGCAGACATGAAGATAAAGATAAAAAAGACAGTTGCGGGATCAAGACCACTCCGCTTTGTTCTTACACAAATACCAGAACAATACAGTGTATAAGTGAAGAACTGTTTTGAAATCCTGATGGCTGTACAGGAGGAGATGACACCAGATGATTTGGTTACACAGGCCAGAGATATCTTAATAACAACAGCTAAAGACATGATTCTAGTAAAGAAAACACAAAAGAATAGATGGATTACAGCAGGCACACTAGAAATGATAAAACAATGTACAGAAATGAAGACACAATGGAAAGTGACAAACAACAAGAAAGTGGAATATAAATCTTTAACAAAAGAAGTACGAAACAACATAAGAAAATAAAAAAAACAATACATACAAAACTGTTGTGAAAGAATAGAAGGACATCAGATGTGTAGAAGAGATAGTGAAATATTTAAAGAAATGAAGACACTGGCGAGAAATGTCACAACTAAGCTAAATGTAATTTGTGACAAGATGGGAAATACCTTGACAGAGACAGAGGAAATTCTAGAAAGATGGAAGGAATACTGCAGAGAAATGTATGAAACAACTGACTGTGAAAGCAGAAATCAACAGTGTGAATTATTATTGGAGGAGAAACAACCCGAATCAACAATAGAAGAAGTTTTATGGGCAATAAAGAATCTGAAAAATGATAAATCACCAGGATGTGATGAGATAACAGCTAAACTTATTAAAGCAGGAGGAAAGGAATGTGCAACAATCTATCATGCACTATGTAAAAAGATATGGCATTCAGGTATATAGCCAAAAGAATGGAAAAGAACTATATTCATACCACTGCCAAAAAGGGTAACCTGAAATTATGCACAAACTACAGAACTGTTGCCCTGATTAGTCATGCCAGTAAAATTCTGTTAAAAATCATAATGGGTAGACTGCGTAAGAAAACAGAAGAAGAAGTCAATATGATCCAAGCTGGTCACAGGTAAGGAAGAGGATCAAGAGATCATATACTCAATAAAAAAAGAGTTTAATGTGAATCTATATTTATCCTTTATAGAATACTCAAAGGCATGTCATTGTGTACAACACCAGAAATTTTGGGAAATAATGGAAAAAATGGGATTTCCAACACATCTGATACAATTAACATCACTGCTGTATCTAGAACAACACGCAGCAGTAAGAATAAATGGTGAAACAACAACTTGGTTTGACATAAACAAGGTGTCAGTCAGGGGTGCATACTGTCACCTTACTTATTTAACTTGTATATTGAAAATATAATGAGGAATGTTAGAGAATATGTAGACAAAGAATATTATGATACCATAACAATTGGAGGTTATGAAATACCAGATTAGTTATGCTGATGACACAGTATTACTGTCCACAACACAAAAAGAAATGGAAAAACTAATTATGTCAGCATGTAAGAACAGCGAAGAGCAAAACCTCTATCTTAATGCGAAGAAAACTAAATTGATGACAACTGACAAAACAAATAAGGCAGCTGAAATATATATCAGTGAGGAAAAACTGGAAGAAGTGGAGAGTTTTGAATATCTTGAATCACTACTAATAACAGAGATACAATAAGAGAAATTAAATAGAGGACATCTATTGTGCTTCAGAAAGTAAAACAACTAAAGAATCTATGGAGAGGAACAGACAGAACCACAAAAATAAGATTTTTAAGGGCATGCATCTTTCCCATCGTAGCATTTGCCTGTGAGACCTGGATACTTAACACTTCCCGTGCTGGAGGAAGAAACACGGACGTGTCGTGGAGTGCGGGAGTAAAAACGCAAGTCTTGATATGTTAAGGGGTCTAGTTGTAAAATGGAATGGAAAACAGTATTTCCATGTACTTCCGTATACTTATTATGTTTCAAAGTATAGCTAAATGAATGAAAATTTCATAAATGCAGAGTTTTTTAGGAAAAAAGAAGTAATGTGATGTTTTTAGATACTGAGTGTGGCCAGCTCACCATCGGATAGGTCTAGATCTGCACTACTTACCATCTCAGTTTTTGAGCTTCATACTCATCATTCAATTATTATGGCAGTCATCAATCATTCTAGTAAACACACAAAGCTAAATGCAGATGCGTTTTAGGCCAACTGACTACACTCATAGTCAGTGGACTCTGTTGAGAAAGACTCTGGTACTGTAGTTTCAACAACTGAAGGTCATTCTGAGGTTATCAATTAACAGATTCAGTGCCCAGATGTGCACAAGGACATTATTTCCAGTTTGTTGGCACAGAATACGGATGTCTTTGCCTTGACTGATTCCGAGATTTCTCACACCTCAACAGTCCAGATGGAGACTGATATAGGCGATCATCTGTCAGTCTCCAGGAAACCATACTGAACTCCTTTGGCGAGTAGGGAGGCGACTGAGAAGGCCACTGAAAACATGTTACATAACAGAATTATTTCCCACATCATGTCGGAGTGGTCATCACCCGTAGTATTAGTGACCAAGAAAGATAATATGCATCGTTTCTGTTGCAACTACTGTGCACTCAATGCTGTAACCAAATTAGTGCCATATCCATTGCCATGCACTGAAAATATTCTGAGCACGATAGGTAATGCCAAGTTTTTCAACACCTTGGAAGCTCATCGTGGCTTTTCATGTATTCCCTTGTCCAATGATGCACAGCAGAAGTCCGATTTCAGCTGCCATCTTGGCGGTTTCCATTGGAATTTTATGGCCTTTGGTTTAAAAGGGGCACCATCTACCTTTCTCACTCATGGACACAGTATTGCAAGTCTTAGGAAAGTTCGCACAAGCCTACATCGATGACATACTGGTGTTCACTGATGGAACGAGTGAAGATCATGCTCGCGATTTTCAGACGGTATTCAACCAGTTGAGTGAACACAAGGTCAAGCTCAAACCATCGAAACGGCATTTAGTGGCCTCTGAGACAAAGTATCTCGGATATGTGATCAGTCAGTTGGACATATCTCCTGTTCCTGAGAAGGTCAGAACCACTGCCAAAATGCCGTCTCCTTAGAATGTGAAGGAGGTGCGCTCTTTTCTGGGAATGTGTAGTTATTATAGACATTTCATTCCCCATTTTTCAGAGATCGTGGCTCCTATTGTGGACCTCACAAAAAAATTGTCATCGATTCAAATGGTTTATAGACTGTCAGTTGGCATTCGAGTTTCTGAAGGATTGCCTTTCGAAGATACAACTTCTCTCACATCCTGATTTGCAGAAACCACTTACCATGTATACAGATACCTCCATTGTTGTGGTTGGAGCCTGTTTAGTGCAGTTAGCTTCCACTTCTGATGGTCTCTCTGTCAAAGAATCATTGTATTTTCTTTCGCAGAAGCTGTCGCGCTCTCAGACTACGTGGTCAACTTTCAAGAGAGAAATGTATGCTGTCCATTACGCCACGCAGAGGCTAAAATATTTTCTGGCAAACAGACACTTCGTTGTAAAGTCTGACCATAGACCCTTGGTGGATACATTCCTCAGTTGGCAGGAGATGTTAAACATCAAGTTGCAGGGATGATTTGCTAACCTCTGTGCCATGGACTTTGAGATGTTTCATCCGGGTGTGAAGAATCAAGCCTTAGCACTTTTCGATGGTACCACTTCTGTTCCAGTACCAGCACACATTGTTTACAGGGATGTACCTCAGCCACATGGGTCTGAGATGTGTGACGTCAGGTCAGCGAGTGTCGTTGAGGCTTATTCACAGGCAGGGCCCCCTCTTTTAGTAGACTGCTCAATTCAGACTGACCTACCACGTCTCTGTCAGTTGAAGCAAAAAGTAGATAGGGTAACAATCACCTTGTGTCCCATAGTACTCGATGTCGCCTTTAACGTGTCGTTGCCTAGTGGGACCTTCCAGCAGCAGTACATTCCAGATCGTCGTAGATCCAAGTCGCTGCGTACCACTAGGGAGAGATATTCCCTTCCATCACCTCCATTTTGTTCAAAGGGTTCTGCCATGGTTCCTGAAGGAAATCCAGCGGAGAGTGGATGATTGGGCTCACCCCTCAGACCACTATATGGAGGTAGATGCTTCTGCACCAGCAGCTCTGATGTCGGTGGATATCTCCGACACTGACACAGGTGGAAACAGAAGAAGTGAGAAGAGATCTGTCATCAGTCTCTGAAGGATCACTGTCCTCATAGTGAAGATTACTTCCTGATGAGACTTCAAATAGTGCCGATTGCAATTCGGAGACTGATCAATTGTACATCTCGGATCGTAAGCTAGCTGTGGCAATAGGACAGATCCTCGAGGGTGTGGACCTTGACCATTTTACAATGACAATGGTTCATAGGGCACTCACGGAGAAGTTCCCTAACCTCGAGCTAGATATGAAGAAGCAGTATATCAAACGTGTGGTGGTCAACATTATAGATACCATTGCTCCTCCTTCTGTATAGTTGCAAATGATTCAGTACATTTTCATAAGCAAAGTCGACACTAGATAGTGTTCTTTGGGAAAGCAGTCCATCCTTTGATCCTGTCCTATATTTCAGACTAAAGAATAGGTGTGAAGTAAAGAGCTCAGAAAGACTGCATATATATTTTTTTTATGTTAGCACCAGTGTTTTGCACACTATATTGTAAAATTTTAGTGGTTGCATATATCCCTTTGTTGCAAATATCCCTTTTGGGATGAGTATTGTGAGTATGTTTTTCATTATTGCTCATTTTTGGTGTGAAATTATTTACACTTTTGAGAGAAGATATTGTATGAGAGGATATAAAGAAGACAGAAAGAAAATATTTATATATATATATATATAATTTTTTTTCTTGGTTAGAGATTTGACAGGAAAATCTCTATCTTGGGGGAGGGGGGGGGATAAATGTAGCAGTATATTAGAATAAGCACAGAGTGATCGGAAAAATCCAATCCTCTGGTTGTTGCTAGAACGACACTAGAACTAGACAACAATATTGGAAGCAGACGACTTGACTAGCAGATGACATTAGGAGAATTAGGAGAAGGAATGGTTAGGACAGACATGATAGAAGTTTTTATCAGAGTAGAAGTTTTTATGATAGGACTGTAATCAATGTGAAACTATGTAGAACAGCTTGAAGTGATTTAGTCCGGTCAGCTTGACCAAGATGTTTGTGCTAGCTGTTATTGTAGTATTGTTGAGATTTATTCGGACCACTGGTTCTAAAAATTTGTGCGTGACCTTTGTGGAAATTCAGTGTCATTCAGTAAGTTGTACTTTTGTTATCATGTTGTTAGATTGCTGTTTGTCTGGGTATGAATCTAGATCACTCACTTCCCATATGGTAAACTTCTGTCTTGCCGGGAGTGGAGTCTAACTGTACTTATTGCTTAACATTCTTCACATCATGTAACCTATTATTAATAAAACTTCTTTTGTACTTCACATATTGTCAAGTCATTACACAATGTTATCTGTAGTTTTGTCTCGGAAATGTCAGAGGTTTTCATACTGTGCTGTTGTGATCTAAGTTGGAGTTGTGTGCCTTAGTGTGTTCGTTTCTCTGCGTATATCAAAGAAACAATTGCTTATACTATCAGATTAAACAGTCACATTGACTATAACTTACTCCACTTAAACTCATGAAGCAGTAGCACACACAATCTTGGTAATTTGCCATCACTTAAAAGTAGTAATACTATTTTATTGTATAAACTAGGAAAAATGTTGGAACATCTTTATTACTTAACAACTACAAAGTTGTGACATTTTGGTGAGAGACTTACTCATAAAAATACACACAGGATGAAGAACTTTGTGTATAGTTGAATACTTATACACTAATTATTGTGTAAATGCTATATTATGAATATGACTGTAACACTGTATGCCATAAAAATGCTATATCAATTCATTAATTATATATATGCTAAGTTACCATGAGAAACATCAAACTGAATGCAGAACTTCTTAAAAATCATCAAGAACTGCGAGATCAATACAGAGTTATTATAACAAATAGATACAATGCAACAGCAAAGATTATAGATGAACAGCAGGCAATGTTAAGAAATTCTACCCACCAAACTGTTAAGGAGATAATACCACTGAAAAAAGAAGCCCTCAAGAATAAATGGATGACAGATAACATCTTGGTACCTATGGACAAGAGAAGGAGGAATAAAAATAACCAAGAAAAATATCATTCATTCATTCATTTGCATGTCCACTGTGGAACTTTGCCTCCCAAACAGCACCCCTGTAGGCCTCTTGGTTGTGAGCAAGATGGCCTGCTGCTGCGGCGTCCATTAGCAGATCGTCAACGATGTCTTGCAGCCATCTTCGTTTTGGTCTTCCTCTTTTTCTTTTTCCCATTATGTATCCTTCCAATACGGTCTTCTCTAAATTATCATGACGTTTAATGTGTCCAAAATATTTAAGTTTTCTCTCTTTAATCCTCTTTACTAGCCAGCCTTCTTCAATATTAAGCTCTTGTAATATAGATATATTTGTTCTTTTTTGTGTCCACGATATTTGGAGAACTCTTCTGTAGCATTTACATTCAAAGGCATTTATGTGTTTCTCAGCTGTTTTGTTAAGTGTCCAGGTCTCATAGGCATATGTTGCGATGGGAAAGATGCATGCCCTTAAAAATCTTATTTTTGTAGTTCTGTCTGCTCTTCTCCACAGACTCTTTATTTGTTTTACTTTCTGAAGAGCGATAGATGTCCTCCTTTTAATTTCCCTCATTATATCTCCATTATTAGTTAGTAGTGATCCAAGATATTCAAAACTCTCCACTTCTTCCAATTTTTCCTCATTGATATATATTTCAGCTGCCTTGTTTGTTTTGTCAGTTGTCATCAATTTAGTTTTCTTTGCATTAAGATAGAGGTTCTGCTCTTCGCTGTTCTTACGGACTGACATAATTAGTTTTTCCATTCCTCTTTGTGTTGTGGACAGTAACACTGTGTCATCAGCATATCTAATCTCTGGTATTTCATAACTTCCAATTGTTATGGCATCGTAATATTCTTTGTCTACATCTTCTCTAACATTCCTCATTATATTTTCAGTATACAAGTTAAATAAGCAGGGTTACAATATGCACCCCTGACTGACCCCTTGTCTTATGTCAAACCAAGTTGTTGTTTCACCATTTATTCTTACTGCCGCTTGTTGGTCTAGATACAGCAGTGATGTTAGTTGTGTCAAATGTGTTGGAAATCCCATTTTTTCCATTATTTCCCAAAGTTTCTGGTGTTGTACATAATCAAATGCCTTTGAGTAGTCTATAAAGGATAAATATAGATTCACATTAAACTCTCTGCATTTCTCTATTATTAATCTTAGATTGAATATATGATCTCTTGATCCTCTTCCTTGCCTGAAACCAGCTTGAACCATATTGACTTCTTCTATTTTCTTACGAAGTCTTATGATTTTTAACAGAATTTTACTGGCATGACTAATCAGGGCAACAGTTCTGTAGTTTGTGCATAATTTCAGGTTACCCTTTTTTGGCAGTGGTATGAATTGCTCTTTTCCATTCTTTTGGCCAAATACCTGAATGCCATTTCTTATGTTTCTTCATACTTCTTTTGTTAAAGTTTTATATTTCTCTTTGATATTTCTCTTTGTTGTTGTTTGTCACTTTCCATTGCGTCTTCATTTCTCTACGTTGTTTTATCAGTTCTAGTGTACCTGCTGTAATCCATCCATTCTTTTGTGTTTTCTTTACTGGAACCATGTCTTTAGCTGTTGTTATTAAGATATCTTTGGCCTGCGTAGCCAATTCATCTGGTGTCATCTCCTCCTGTACAACCATCAGGATTTCGAAATGGTTCTTCACTTCTATACCGTATTGTTCTGGTATATTGGTAAGATCAAAGCGGAGTGGTCTTGATCCCGCAACTGTCTTTTTTATCTTTATCTTCATGTCTGCTATTAATAACTCATGGTCCGTGTCACAATCAGCACCTGGTAAAGTTTTTGCTGATGTTATACTTGACCTCCACCTTCTTTGCACTAAAATGTAATCTATTTGATTCCTGGTTTTACCATCAGGTGATGTCCATGTCTAAAGTCTTCTTGGATGATGTTTAAAAAGTGTGTTAGCGATCATTAGCTCATTTTCCATGCAAAATGCCATTAGATTGTCACCTGGCTCATTTCTATGTCCTATGCTAAATTTCCCTACAACATGTCCTTCATATTCTGCTCTTTCTGTAAGAAAAATATAGCAGGATAAATAAAGAAAAAGACACAAATGCAGAGAAGCAAAGGAAGCGTGGTTAAATGAATAGTGCAGACAAACAGAGGACCTCCATAATAAAGACAGCAAAAATACCCAAAAACAAATTAGTGAACTCCAGGCAGGAAAACAAAATATACCACAGGATGCCTGAAATCAAAAGAAGGTAAATGTTAATGGGAAAAGATGACATTGTGGACAGGTGGACAGAGTACATCAGTGAGCTATATGGAGGAGAAAGGCCAGGAATAACACCAGAAACTGAAAACTGTGATGGACCACCAATACTTGAAGGTGAAATTATAGATGCCATCACATATATGAAGAAAGGAAAAGCGACTGGGCCTGATAATATAACAATAGAAGAAATAGAGGCACTAGAGGAGATGGGAATAAAAATAATAACCGAGTTACTGAATGACAATTACAACGGCGGTTATATTCCAAGTGATAAGCTTAAATCCACGTTTATAGCACTACCAAAAAAAACCAGGTGCAAAGGAATATGATGACCACATAAGCCTCTCATGTCACATAACAAAGCTACTTCTGAGAATTATGAGAAGAACAAAGGAAAAGATGAAAATAGAAATAGCAGATAAACAGTTTGGATTTGTTGAAGGAAAGGGAACACACAATGCCATTTATGCTTTACGAACACTAACAGAAAGAGTTTTAGAATTACAGAAAGATCTCTACTTATGCTTCACTGATTACACCAAGGCACATGACAAGGTGAAACATTACAAAATTATTAAAATGCTTGAAGACATAATAGATGGAAAAGATCTGAGGACTGTAAAACATCTATACTGGCAGCAGGAAGCAGCAATTCAAGTTGAAAATAAAACTGGAAAATATCAACCTATAAAACAAGGAGTGCGACAGGGGTGTGTACTATCTCCAGACCTTTTTTTTTTTTTTTAACAGCGAGAATATTCTAAGAACAATCATTACAGAACCAGGCATAAAAATTGTAGGATACAATATTAATAACCTTCAGTATGCTGACGACACAGTACTGATAGCTGAGAACCAACAAGACCTGCAAAATCTCTTGGATAAAGTCGCTAAAGGAAGTGAACAGAAAGGCCTTACTTTAAACATCAAAACAACAGAGACTATGGTTATATCTAAGAAACAGAATCCACCAACATGCAGTATACAATTAAACGGAACTAATCTAAAGCAGGTGCAGAAATTCAGATACCTTGGCGCAGTAATAACTTCAGATGGGAAATGCAGAACAGAAATTAGGAACAGAATAGGCCAAGCAAAGACTGCATTTCAGAGAATGAGAAACATATTAACCAACACATCCTTATCAATGAATGTTACAAAATGAGTCCTAAAATGCTATATTGAACCTATCTTGTTATATAGAAGTGAATAATGGACAATAGGCAAGTCTGCACAAAAATCATTGGAAGCAGTAAAAATGTGGTTTATTAGAAGAATGTTGCGAATTTCCTGGACAGCAAAAATAACTAATGGAGAATGTTTGAGAAAAGCTGAAGATAAAAAAAATATTGTCAAAAAAATAAGAGAGAGACAGTGTACTTTCATAGGACACGCAATGAGAAGAGGGGGCAGTGAAAATATTATAACAACTGGAAAAATTGAGGAAGAAGAGCCAGGGGAAGACCAAGAGAAATGATACTGGACAGCCTGACAAGATGGTGTAAGAGGATATCACCAACTGAGCTAATGGCCTGCATGAAGGATCATGTACTCTGGAGAAGCATAATAGCCAATGCCAGTCGGCACGGCACCTGATGATGATGATGAAGCTACTATGAGGCAATCATTATTGATTTTGCTAGATTGTTGTAAAGTAATCATATTGCTACTTCTTAATTAAATTTGTAAATAAATATGAGTTTCTTTTCCATCGTATCTTTTCATGTTTGATGTCTAGTATTAGTACAATGCATAATATCTACACTGTTGTTTAACATATGAGACAATACTGATGAAGGCACTGATAGACAGACAATTCATACTGTAAACAGATAATGTAAACTTACGATATTGATAAGTACAGTACAGTAATATAAATGTATTTTCTAATCCTTATGATTTTCTTAATAACATTTTCTATTCTCTAGTTTATTTTACTGTAAAAAAATACAGTACATAATATATAAACATACAAAAATGTGTTAAATGACTGTTTATGTTATTGGTAAGCTTCCAGTCAACAGCTGGCTATTAACTCTTTGTATGCTTTGTGACATGCCCTGTGTGGTTTTTTACCCTCAGAACCCCATTCTCCGCACAGTGTGATGATAGTTTGTAGCTCTCTAATTTTGAAGATAATCAAAGTAAAACCAGCAGTTGGACTTCCTTCCAGAATCCATTTGTCGACATGTGGTGCGTTTCAGCTGAATACAGAGCAGTTGTATGTTAATTTAATGAGTTTTTGTCAAAGTTTATTGTCACTAGATTTTTGTTTATCAACAAATACGGCTTCCAGTAGTAGTTTATTTCGTCCAGAGCAGCATATTTCTGCATTACAAGCACAAAATTTAATTTTAAAATGTCTAGACTGCAGTGAAGAGAATGCAGTAGTAGAGATTTTGAATTTTTGGACCCATGTGGTCCTGATTCAAAGGATGAGGATGATGTTCTTTTTTAGTACGATAGCAAAACATGCTAGAAGGGTAGCTGGTGATACTAGCTTTTTGCTAGTACTAGCTGTAGTATCACAGTAAGTAATGCTGGAGATTGTGTAATTTTAAAAATTTAATGTTGTAGAATGCTTCAAATTAAAAAAAATATATATATATATAAAACACAGTGGCCTGTTTTCTGGTAAATATTAGTCACCACCCGCCCACATGTTTTCATGTAAATATTACCTACCCACTTGGTGTTTTTAGTTTACTGTAAATGCATAATTAGTGTATATTTTCATATAAATTTTGGAGGATATGTGAAGAAAAGGTGTTTGTGTACATTTTCATTCATTTCGGATATATTGGACCAACTACAGTGGATTAACTTGACGGGTAAGTGAAAAAAACATTATTCCAATTTCTTCATTTTCCATTCTTTCTTTTCAGTTCATAGCTCTTTTTTCTGTTGTATACTAATAACAATAATAATAAAATAATAATAAAAAATAAAAATAATATAATATAAAATATTAATATTAATATAATATAAAATAATATAATATAAAAATAATAATAAAATAAAACAATAATAATAACAATAAAAATACTGTTGTATACTAATGCCTAAGGAAAATACTCGGCATCAAGTGGAATGAATTCAAGAACAATGCAGAGATAAGACAGATGACTGAACAACAACCAGTCTCACTGGTGATCAGGAAAAGGAGATGGACATATGTTGGCCACTTGATGAGAAGAAATGAGCAGAGAATCCCAAAACAAGCTATCAAGTGGAACACAACAGGCCGAAGAAAAAGGGGCAGACCGCGTGAAACTCTGAAGAGAACATTATTAAGAGAGGCCAAGTTAACAGGCATAAAATCCTTTGATGAGGTTGAAAGACTCGCCGAAGACAGGAAAAATTGGCGAACTACTTTGCGAGCCCTATGTGACGTCTAACGGCACGGGAAGGATATAAGATATATATAAGATACTAATAACATACTAACAATTTTATTTGAAAAAAAAAATACATTTTTTCTTGTTTAAACTAATGTATAATATAGCATCTACAAATCAGATTATGCCTTTGTCATTCTTTTATATGTGACAACCATCCAATTCCACATTGTGAAATTTATCCCCCTTGGTCTTTTGAGGGAAAAACCCCCAGTATACAACGAGTTAAGAAATAAGTTTCTGGGGAGATCTGACTGCACCTCTAACCTCACTGTTCATGGGGCAGCTGTACCACCAAGCAAAAATCACAACAGCTGATAACCATCACTACATCCTTGGCAAGTCCTCATGAGCTCTGATCTTCTCCTTTATATATCCCCTATCGCATGACAACTGATGACACCAGTTCTCTGCAGATTTACAGTTCCTTTCATACCTCTACCAAGGTGCTCATATCTGACATGACAGCTCCTTCATGCCAGAATGTTGTTGCAAGGCTGTTTAAATCTTCTGCTGCACCTGATTAGATCAGTCTGTTAACAAATGGTGCTGCTGTACATGCAGATTCTCAACCAATCAGCAGGCTCTTTCAATTCTGACCAATCCATAAACATCAAAGCCTTCTTATCCTTGGACTCTTCATACATAAAGCTTCTTAACAGGATGGCTTTATAACTTACAAGTCCTATCAAATACAATGATAACAGTGAAGTTGATCTGTATGCATTCCTCACTAGGTTCAGCATAATCATGAGAGCAATCTTGCTGAGCTGTATAATCATCATGGCTCACCCAACATCTTCCTTCTAAACTTATTAATCTTTGTTACAAGTTTCTCATGCTGTAAATGTGCTATATCTGTGCTTTTTTCTTAGATGTCGACATGTTCTAGATATCATGAATAATGTTATCCATAATGGGAAAATCATAAAAAACATGGATTACAAGGTTTTGTTCCAGTGAATTCAACAATAATGCAAACATTTCATTTTGCACGCCCACTCTATGTGTCAGTCTACAGATGACAGCATGAACTATCACTATCACAGACAGAACAAACCTTGCTGCTTAGAGGACAAGTCACAGATAATCCCCTTCTGCTTATTTGAAGCTTACACTATTGTCAAGTTTTATGTCCAGGTCTTTTGTCACATCTGTTCTTTTAATGGTGTTCTCACACAATACAACAGCAGGTGGGGGTTCCTGGTGTTCTCACACAATATCACAGGAGGTGTGACTTAATGGTATTCTTGCAACAGCCATGGGTCTTTAAATGGAAAACTATACAATTACTGATATGGTCAGACACCTAAGTGGCAAAGTGGTTAGGCCACTTATCTGTCATGGTGAAGATTTGAATCCAGCAAGAGGTTCCCCAGTCACAAACTGTAGACATGGGTATCTGGCTTCTTCTGGAGCTGGGGAAGGAAAGGTGGCCAGGTGTGATGCTAACCACACCTCCCTCTGGTGTGGTGGGGAGGGAAGGAAAGGTGGCCAGATGTGATGCTAACCACATCTCCCTCTGGTGTGGTGGGGAGGGAAGGAAAGGTGGCCAGGTGTGATGCTAACCACATCTCCCTCTGGTGTGGTGGGGAGGGAAGGAAAGGTGGCCAGATGTGATGCTAACCACACCTCCCTCTGGTGTGGTGGGGAGGGAAGGAAAGGTGGCCAGATGTGATGCTAACCATGCCACCCTCTGGTGTGGTGGGGAGGGAAGGAAAGGTGGCCAGATGTGATGCTAACCATGCCACCCTCTGGTGTGGTGGGGAGGGAAGGAAAGGTGGCCAGATGTGATGCTAACCATGCCACCCTCTGGTGTGGTGGGGAGGGAAGGAAAGGTGGCCAGATGTGATGCTAACCATGCCACCCTCTGGTGTGGTGGGGAGGGAAGGAAAGGTGGCCAGATGTGATGCTAACCATGCCACCCTCTGGTGTGGTGGGGAGGGAAGGAAAGGTGGCCAGATGTGATGCTAACCATGCCACCCTCTGGTGTGGTGGGGGGGAAGGAAAGGTGGCCAGATGTGATGCTAACCATGCCACCCTCTGGTGTGGTGGGGAGGGAAGGAAAGGTGGCCAGATGTGATGCTAACCATGCCACCCTCTGGTGTGGTGGGGAGGGAAGGAAAGGTGGCCAGATGTGATGCTAACCATGCCACCCTCTGGTGTGGTGGGGAGGGAAGGAAAGGTGGCCAGATGTGATGCTAACCATGCCACCCTCTGGTGTGGTGGGGAGGGAAGGAAAGGTGGCCAGATGTGATGCTAACCATGCCACCCTCTGGTGTGGTGGGGAGGGAAGGAAAGGTGGCCAGATGTGATGCTAACCATGCCACCCTCTGGTGTGGTGGGGAGGGAAGGAAAGGTGGCCAGATGTGATGCTAACCATGCCACCCTCTGGTGTGGTGGGGAGGGAAGGAAAGGTGGCCAGATGTGATGCTAACCATGCCACCCTCTGGTGTGGTGGGGAGGTAAGGAAAGGTGGCCAGATGTGATGCTAACCACACCACCCTCTGGCGTGGCCAATAGGTCAAAGAAAATAAAGATAGTAACACATCCTGTAGGTGCCTGCATGCCATGACAGGGCTACCTGTACTTTCAGACATGGCAATGTCAACTAACAAAAACAGACACAAACCTGAGTAGATAAAAAAAATACAAGTTATCACAACAAAACATACCATCTCACCTTGATTAATCTCTTTGGGTCAATAGTCATGGTTTTGCAAAATCTAGAAATGGCAGCACTAATGTTGTGTACAGGTGAGTTGCGACTTCCATGTTGACCTGTTCAGAAAAAAAGGCCTAAGTAGTCCCACATTATGTTTTGTGACACATCTTTCTGATCATTTTCAAATGTTATCTCTTTATTTCAGGACATCCTCTCTTAAAATTTCTGGCAGTAACATACAACATATGAAACCCTGAGAGAAGATGTAATATTTCAAAGTCCACTCAGAAACTGGTGCCAGTAAATGAAAGCAGAAATATGACTTTTACTGGCAGTTACTTGCTTGTTATAAGAAAATATCTTCAAACTCATTGAAAGTAATTTAGCCGCTTACTATTAAAAGTTCTGAAGAAATGGGACAAAGTCTGAGATAATTTGTTCATATTTCCTTTCATTGTTTAAAGAGACTACACCATTTTATGCCGTGGTGGTGTAGTAGCTAGTGCACTCACCTGGTGATCAGACCTCTTGTTTGTTTTTGTACTCAGCTTGAGTTTTCTTGAACTGACCAGTGTCAGGGTCAACCTAGACTGCAAAATAAATTGGGCTTTCACTAGGAAAACAAAGGCAGGAAGGGCAGGTGCTGGCATCCCTTCCTCAAATGCTGTAGTGCCACAAAAATGTGAAGGCACTAAAGCTTCACATCCCTACAATATTCAAATGTCACATGAGGTAGATTACACATCAGAAAATATTTAACTGATGGTAGCACAGATCTTCCACAAGATATAATCAAAGCATTTTTAACAATATAAACAAGAGTAAACTTGAGAAAGCCTAGCAAATCAGTCAGGAAGAAATAAATATCAGCCAAATCTTTGGAGAAATATACAAAAACATCTCAAACAAGAAAAACAATAATAACATGAAAAATATTTAGGAGAGTCTTTAGCAACAAATGAGACAGATCAGATCAGATTGTGCCATGCTTATAGGTGTAGGCAGTCATTTCTCTCCATCTAAGATCAGATAGTGCCACGCCTATAGGTGTAGGTGATCATTTCTCTCCATCTCTAAGATCAGATAGTGCCACGCTTATAGGTGTAGGTTATCATTTCTCTCCATCTCTAAAATCAGATAGTGCCATGCTTATAGGTGTAGGTTATCATTTCTCTCCATCTCTAAAATCAGATAGTGCCACACTTATAGGTGTAGGTTATCATTTCTCTCCATCTCTAAGATCAGATAGTGCCATGCCCATAGGTGTAGGCGATCATTTCTCTCCGTCTAAGATCAGATAGTGCCACGCTTATAGGTGTAGGTGATCATTTCTCTCCATCTCTAAAATCAGATAGTGCCACACTTATAGGTGTAGGTGATCATTTCTCTCCGTCTAAGATCAGATAGTGCCATGCTTATAGGTGTAGGTGATCATTTCTCTCAGTGCCATGCCCATAGGTGTAGGCGATCATTTCTCTCCATCTCTAAAATCAGATAGTGCCACGCCTATAGGTGTAGGTGATCATTTCTCTCCATCTCTAAAATCAGATAGTGCCACGCTTATAGGTGTGGGTTGTCATTTCTCTCCATCTCTAAAATCAGATAGTGCCACGCTTATAGGTGTAGGTGATCATTTCTCTCCGTCTAAGATCAGATAGTGCCACGCTTATAGGTGTAGGTGATCATTTCTCTCCATCTCTAAAATCAGATAGTGCCACACTTATAGGTGTAGGTGATCATTTCTCTCCGTCTAAGATCAGATAGTGCCATGCTTATAGGTGTAGGTGATCATTTCTCTCAGTGCCATGCCCATAGGTGTAGGCGATCATTTCTCTCCATCTCTAAAATCAGATAGTGCCACGCCTATAGGTGTAGGTGATCATTTCTCTCCATCTCTAAAATCAGATAGTGCCACGCTTATAGGTGTGGGTTGTCATTTCTCTCCATCTCTAAAATCAGATAGTGCCACGCTTATAGGTGTAGGTGATCATTTCTCTCTATCTCTAAAATCAGATAGTGCAACACTTATAGGTGTAGGTGATCATTTCTCTCCATCTCTAAAATCAGATAGTGCCACGCTTATAGGTGTAGGTTGTCATTTCTCTCCATCTCTAAAATCAGATAGTGCCACGCCTATAGGTGTAGGTGATCATTTCTCTCCATCTCTAAAATCAGATAGTGCCACGCTTATAGGTGTGGGTTGTCATTTCTCTCCATCTCTAAAATCAGATAGTGCCACGCTTATAGGTGCAGGTGATCATTTCTCTCCATCTCTAAAATCAGACAGTGCCACGCTTATAGGTGTGGGTTGTCATTTCTCTCTATCTCTAAGATCAGACAGTGCCACGCCTATAGGTGTAGGTGATCATTTCTCTCCATTTCTAAGATCAGACAGTGCCACGCCTATAGGTGTAGGTGATCATTTCTCTCCATCTCTAAGATCAGATAGTGCCATGCCCATAGGTGTAGGTGATCATTTCTCTCCATCTCTAAGATCAGATAATGCCATGCTTATAGGTGTAGGTGATCATTTCTCTCCATCTCTAAGATCAGATAGTGCCATGCCCATAGGTGTAGGTGATCATTTCTCTCCATCTCTAAGATCAGATAATGCCACGCCTATAGGTGTAGGTGATCATTTCTCTCCATCTCTAAGATCAGATAATGCCATGCCCATAGATGTAGATGGTCATTTCTCTCCATCTCACTCAACCCTCCATGTCTCAAATCAAGTCAGTTGCTGATTTTCTGTCAAACCTTGCAGTCAGGCCATGCAGGTATTTGTGTCTTTTCCACCCTCTCTGTCTTTTGCCGGTTATCTCTCCAGTCATGACAAATTTTTCAAGACTTTCACTCCTGCTGATGTGTCCAAGAAAATTTTATTGTCTTTTTCTATGTATAGCACTAGTTTGAGATATTCTGTATATAGTTCTGAACATTCATTCATTCATTTGCATGTCCCTTGCGGAACTTTGCATCCCTAACAGCATTCCTTAGGCCTCTCGGTTGTGAACAAGATATCCTGCTGCTGATGCATCCATTTGCAGATCATCAATGACATCTTGCAGCCATCTTCACCTTGGTCTTTTTCCACTTTCTTTTTCCCATTATGTACCCTTCCAAGACAGTTTTCTCTAGATTATCATGACATTTAATGTGTCCAAAATATTTCAGTTTTCTCTCTTTAATCCTCTTTACTAGCCAGCCTTCTTCAATATTAAGTTCTTGTAGTATGGATATATTTGTTCTTTTTTTGTGTCCATGATATTTGAAGAACTCTTCTATAGCATTTACATTCAAAGGCATTTATGTGTTTCTCGGCGGCTTTGTTAACACTTCCTGGGCCAAAGACAGGGAAATCCGTTTTTCCGGTTTCCGTGCGTTGTTGGCCGAAAGGCGGATTTGCCGTTTTCGATGGTCGTCTTATTTAAACTGTTTCTAGTGTGTTATTTAAAATAATTTTTGGTTGTCTGTATTTTTACTGCAAAGTTAATATAATAAAATATTGTTTTTAATCTTCGTAACTTTAAAAAAAGTAGAAATCTAGCGGTATTAGTTATCCGAAACACGTGTTTACGAGATCTCGCCAAGTCGACATTTTGTGCAAATGGCGGAGCACGTTACACTTGAAAATACTGCAATTGTACAATGAAATTTGCCCTGAATTTTTTGTCAGACTACCCTAGTGATGAATAAAAATCACTGTTTAATGATTCTAGTAATGAAATTGATGTGTTTCAAAGTGATTTCTGTGACGGTGATCGGATTAAAAATATGATAACTAGGCACAGTGTTGTTGTGTCAGAAGTGAAAATTCAAGTGACAGTGTTATTGTGATTCAATGTCAGGATATGATGCTTCAACAGAAGTATTTCACATTTTTTATGTGAGATAGTTAGCAGTGATATAGGTGTGTGGAGTAACATTGATTCTACACCAGTTCTTGAAGAATTTATAGGAAATTCTGGTGTTTCAGTGAATGTAAACAAACCAGACAGCATGGAGGAAATTTTCAGTATTTGGCAATGATTTTTTTTAAACTGTTACCTCATCATGAAAATGTACACTGTGCACAGACACAACATATGAACAAACTACTGCCTTTTTGTCTGAAAATATAACACATTCAGACATGAACAAATTCTTTGGATTGATCATTTTGATGGGCCAGACTAGGAAACTACACTGGAAAGATTACTGGACAACAGACCCTCTTCTGGAAACACCAATATTTTCGAAAACAATGAGCAGAGCTAAATTTGAGCATCTTGTGACACTTCTGCATTTCTCTGACAACTCTCAGACATTTCCAGAAACAAACAGAATTAGCAAAATAAAACCTCTGCTGGATTATTTTTTGCCTAAATTTCAAGAGTTGTATAAACCGAAGCAGCAGCTTTCGACCGATGAAGGAAAGACGAAAGACTTGTTCGCATGATATCAACAATGCACAACAGTGACTGTCTGGAATAGTAAAGAATCATGTTCTGGTGAATACTGAGGATCAAGGCACTAAAAAAGCATCATCTAGGAAGTGCAGAGTGTGCTTGGTCAATGAGAAAAAGAGTGAAACAAATTTTTTTTGTCAAAGTTGTCAAGTTCCATTGAATTCAAATAATTGTTTCACATGATATCACACACTCAAGAAGTACTAGAGGGTCTTGGGAGTCTGTCTACCAACCTGGATTAATTTATCTCAATGGTGAGTAGGGATATGCATGTTTTTCTAAGTCCACTCAAAAAAGTTCATTTTTCAGAAAAATGGCTGGGAACTGGGGGTTTTTCAGGGTAAATAACTGTGGTCCACAAAGTGTTAAGTATCCAGGTCTCACAGGCATATGTTGATTGGGATAGATGCATGCCTTTAAAATCTTATTTTTGTGGTTCTGTCTGCTCCTCTCCACAGATTCTTTGTTTTATTTTCTGAAGAGCAATAGGTGTCCTCCTTTTAATTTCCCTCATTGTATCTCCATTATATCCAAGATATTCATAACTCTCCACTTCTTCCAGTGAACATACTTTGTTAGAAATTATTTAATGAATGTTAAGGAATGTGATGTTAGAAGAACTGCTTTAAAAATGTATGTCTGTGTGCTATCTTGTTAGATTAATTTTCTCTCATGTAGTTCATTCTCTTATATTTGTGAATGTAACAATTTAATTTTGCACTCTTTGATGTTTTTTCAGAATGTAAGACGGACCTGCATGCTCAGTTCTTCAGTCAGTCAGTCATTTGTATGTCCCTTCTGGAACTTTTCCTCCCTAACAGCTCTCCTGTAGGCCTCTCAGTTATAAGCAAGATGTCTTGCTGCTGACGCATCCATTTCCAGATTATCAATGATGTCTTGCAGCCGTCTTTGCCTTAGTCTTCCTCTCTTTCTTTTTCCCATTATGCATCCTTCCATGACAGTCTTCTCTAAATTATCATGATGTTTAATGTGTCCATTTAATCTTCTTTTCTCACACACAGCATAAAACATGCACCAGTTTCTTTATAGACTTTGTTGCATATTTTACTGTCAATCTCACACACAGCATAAAACATGCACCAATTTCTTTATAGACTTTGTTGCATATTTTACTGTCAATCTCACACACTGCATAAAACATGCATCAATTTCTTTATAGACTTTGTTGCATATTTTATTGTCAATCTCATACACAACATAAAATATCCACCAATTTCTTCAGTTTCTATGTTTTACTTGTCATATGTACATCTCATAATAACTCCCAGACAACAAACTATACATTTTTTCCTCAAGTTTGTGCTTCATCTTTGTTGGACAGCTTTACACTGCACCAACAGAAAGAAAGTAAACTATACAAGATTGTATATGCACAGTTTAAGGTACAGCTGCTTCATTCATATGGTTGTCTACTGGTGAAAGTTGATATATATACTGTCTAAAATAAGGAACGCATAACTTATATAAGCTTCATTTTTTATATGTTATGATAAACATTTTTTTTCTAGATATCTCAAACCAAACCAAAAATTGTCACCAAGATATCAGGTCCATGATTTAGCATGAATGTTGCTATTCTCGTGTATAGCCAGAACGCCCTTGCTTGCAAGCAGTCAAAAGTCAAAGTCAGGTTGCCATCCATTTAAACGTGCAGCAGAGTACCATCAGCTGACTTTGGCATCGTTTCCAAGCCACTGGCTCAGCTAAAGACCGGTACCGCAGTAGACAACCCAGAGTGACAACAGCAGCTGATAATCGCTTTATTCTGGTTCATCACCTCAGAAACAGGTTTACAACAGCTTCCTCAAGTGCCCAGTCACTGATTGCAGGATGTCGTGTGTCTGATCAAACCGTCCGCATGAAGCTGGACTGATGGCAGGACAACCTCACTGAAATCTGAAATCCTGTCTTAATGAGACACCATCACCAAAATCAACTTGTCTGGGCAAACCAGCATCGGCCCTGGACAACTGACAATCAATGGAGATGTATTTGGTTTAGTGGCGAATATTCCTTTTTGTAGCACTGCCATGATATGCGGAGAAGGGTCTACTGTAGGCCAAATGAACATTTTGCCCAAAATTGCATTGATGAAGCTCTGCCGCATGGTGGTGGAGGTGTAATGGTAATGGGAATGATCAATTTCATTGGAAGGAGTCCATTGGTGCAGATTTAAGGAGGTTTGAATGAGCAATGATACATCAATGAAATTCTTCAACCCCAAGTCCCTCCACTATTGGCTGTGCAAAGATCTGTGTTTCAACAGGACAATGGCAGACCCCATTCTGCACAGTTCACCACACAGTTCCTGACTGCCAACAACATTCTCACCCTCCCCTCTTTTGAAATAAAGATCAATCAATCAATCCTTGTCTCCAGACATGAATCCAATCGAGCACCTATGGGATGAGCTGCAAAGACGTGTTTGTCGCCAAAATGTTTCTCCAGCCAATCGTTGTGATCAGTGGCAAACACTCCAGGAAGAGTGGGGAGCCATCCCACAGGCACACATCAGACATATGATTGCGTCTATGCCCAGGAGATGCCAGTCGCTGATCAGTGCAAGCAGAGGCCACACACCATACTAACTTGAGAACCCCTGGGACTAACAAACTCTGGTCATACAGATGCAAGAAACTGTCAAATGAGGTATTATTGTGTGCAATTTGAAAATTTTATTCATTCAATTTAAAAAGCTATAGAATATCAAAGTTATGGCTAAAAATACGTCATCAGTAGTTATGTTTCTTTTTTTTGGACAGTAAACATATATATATATATAATTCATATGGTTGTCTACTTTTGAAAGTTTATATATATATATATATATATATATCTGAACCTTAAGTGCCCAGGGCACATGGGGCTTCCGCAAGGGTTTTCCACAAATGCCTGTCCTTCGCCTTTTTTTCTGCTCTTGCCCAGGTGAGCCCTCTATACAACCTTCATGGGCTCAGTTTCCTGATACGCATTTCTCCTTATACCTGCATTTGTTTTTTCCCTTGCTTCTGTTTCTGTAGCAGTCTGATAGTTTTTTTACCAGATAGGGTTGCTGGCCCTATGCTTAACCCTCCTTAGTCGCCTTTTACGATCATGCGTGGTAGGGTACAGTGGTCCTATTCTTTGCAGATCCCGGGTACCACACAGGGGATATATATATATATATATATATCAAGGGGTCTATCAGGGGTACATATTGTCGCCTTACTTATTTAACTTGTATGCTGAAAACATAATGAGGAATGCTAGAGAAGATGTAAACAAAGAATATTACGATGCCATAACAATTGGAGGCTATGAAATACCAGAGATTAGATATGTTGATGGTACGGTATTGCTATCCACAACACAAAAAAGAATGGAAAAACTAATTATGTCAGTCTGCAAGAATAGTGAAGACCAAAATCTCTATCTTAATGCAAAGAAAACTAAATTGATGACAGCTGACAAAACAAATAAGGCAGCTGAAATATGCATCAATGAGGAAAAATTGGAAGAGGTGGGGAAAGTTTTGAATATCTTGGATCATTACTAACTAATAATGGAGATACAATGAGGGAAATTAAAAGGAGGACATCTATTGCTCTTCAGAAGGTAAAACAACTAAAGAAGCTGTGGAGAGGAACAGACAGAACTATAAAAATAAGATTTTTAAGGGCCTACATCTTTCCCATCGCAACATATGCCTGTGAGACAAGGACACTTAACAAAACAGCTGAGAAACACATAAATGCCTTTGAATGTAAATGCTATAGAAGAGTTCTTCAAATATCATGGACATAGAAAATAACAAATTATCCATACTACAAGAACTTAATATTGAAGAAGGCTGGCTAGTAAAGAGGATTAAACAGAGAAAACTTAAGTATTTTGGACACATTGAACGTCATGATAATTTAGAGAAGACTGTCTTAGAAGAGTACATAATGAGAAAAAGAAAGAGAGGAAGACCAAGGCAAAGATGGCTGCAAGACATCGTTGATAATCTGCAAATGGATGCATCAGCAGCAGGGCAACTTGCTTACAACCGAGAGACCTACTGGAGAGATCTTAGGGAGGCAAAGTTTCGCAATGGACATGCAAATGACTGACTGATTGATATATGTTTAATTCATAAGGTTGTCTACTGGTGAAAGTTGATACATATATAATGTCTAATTCATAAGGTTGTCTACTGGTGAAAGTTTATGTACATCTTATATCTTATATCCTTCCCGTGCCGTTAGACGTCACATAGGGCTCGCAAAGTAGTTCGCCAATTTTTCCTGTCTTCGGCGAGTCTTTCAACCTCATCAAAGGATTTTATGCCTGTTAACTTGGCCTCTCTTAATAATGTTCTCTTCAGAGTTTCACGCGGTCTGCCCCTTTTTCTTCGGCCTGTTGTGTTCCACTTGATAGCTTGTTTTGGGATTCTCTAATCATTTCTTCTCATCAAGTGGCCAACATATGTCCATCTCCTTTTCCTGATCACCCATGAGACTGGTTGTTGTTCAGTCATCTGTCTTATCTCTGCATTGTTCTTGAATTCATTCCACTTGATGCCGAGTATTTTCCTTAGGCATTTGTTTTCAAAAGAGTCTAATTTCTTTTCTATTTCTTTAGTTGTTTTCCAGCTTTCGCATGCATAAATGAGGGTGGATATTACATTTGAATTGAATAGTCTTAACTTGGTTTTTGTGCTTATAACTTTTGAATTCCATATGTTCTCAAGATTCTTGAAGATTGATGCTGCTTTTGCAATTCTGATCCTAACTTCCTTTCTAGTGTCACCATCCTGGTCTATGTAGCTGCCAAGGTATGCAAATTGATTGACTTCTTCAATATCTGTCCCTTCTATGTGTATTTTTCCATTTTGATTGATGGGAATTTTCATTATTTTTGTTTTGTCCTTGTTAATTTCAAGTCCTATTTTGCTAGCCAGTGAAGATAGGCTATCTGTTTTTTCTTGCATGGAATTCACATTATTACTGATAAGAGTTATGTCATCAGCAAAATCAAGATCTTCTAGTTGGGTCCCATGTACCCAGTCAATACCTGTGTTACCTGTGCAGCATTTTTTCATTATGAAGTCTATTGTAATCCCAAAAAGTAAAGGAGACAGTATACATCCTTGTTTCACGCCTGTTTCAATCTGGAACCATTCACTCATCCCTTCTTCTGTCTTGACTGCACAACCATATCCATTGTATAAGTCCTTAATGATGTTGACAATTTTAGATGGTATTCCATATAGACATAAAATTCTCCATAATGAATCTCTGTGTATGCTATCAAATGCCTTCTTAAAATCTATGAAATTCAGTATTAACGGTTTCTGCTTTTCAATATGTTCTTCAAGTATTATTCTGAGAGTAAAGATCTGGTCGAGACAGCTTCTCCCTTTTCGAAATCCTGCTTGTTCTTCTCTCATTTACATATTATGTACATATATATGTTTAATTTATATGGTTGTCTACTGGTGAAAATTGATGTACATATATATGTTTAATGTATATGGTTGTCTACTGGTGAAAGTTGATGTACATATATATGTTTAATGTATATGGTTGTCTACTGGCGAAAGTTGATATATATATGATGGTTGAAAAATTCTCATGACATTCAATCACTTACTAGATTCCTTGGCAAAAAGGATGACAACAGCAAGAGAAACTCTGTACAAAACTTTGTAGCCTTCCAATAAATAACTGTCTATTATTCGAACCTGTCCAAATAAAAGTAATGAACAAACATAAAGTTTGCTAAATAAAAAGAATATAAATAACATAGACAATACATAAAACTTATCTCATCCAACATAAATACCATACATGGGGTTGCTGAGCATAATTTTGCCACTGTAGCAGCTGGAATGAGTGTTATTTTATAAAGTGCCAGTATGCAGGATCATAACAATAATTTTTGACCAATTAAAGGATGAATTGAAATTAAAAAAACACCGTAGGAAGTGCAGAAAGGTGTTCTCTTTTTGCAGGGCAATGTGCCTGCTCAAATGATGCTGGATATTTTGAAGAATTTGGGATTTGAGAGCATAGATCATACATCATGTTCCCCAGATCATGCTCCATCTATTTCCTGCTTCCCAACCTTAAAAATTGAAAGGGAAGAAATTTTCCAATGATTGGAGGTGGTAGCAGCAATAGAGCAGTATTTCTCTGATCAGAAATTGGATATTCCTTTTGTTTTTTTAAGGATTAAAGAAACTTTATAAATGATGTACCAAGTGTGTTGAACTTAGAAGTGAATATGTGGAAAAATATATGAGTTTTGTGGCTCTAGGTCACTCCTGGTCAGGAAAAAAACTTTTCAGCAACCCCTCATATTTCTGACATAAATGTTATCCACCAGATGCACTTTATCTTCACTAAAATATTCTTACTCTTGATGTTCTTCTGTAAGTAAGACAGTTGATGGTGTATGCTGCAGTTTTACACAAAAATAAATAAATCAATAAAAAGGTAAGAAGGAATGACAAAACAAGCAATGATAAGACCACAGAAATGTAAAACAAACAGTAACAAACCAATTTTTTGGTGAAATGACTTTATCAAGGATGATAAAAATAATGAAACAACAAACAAACACAGAAACAGGAGTTAGCTAACAGAGATCCTTTTTATTTAAAAAATGAAAATACCAAATGAGCAAAGTGTATAATTTTTCATGTTTTTAACTGTTGTTTTTCTATGTGATTCTTGAAAAGGAGTTACCAAAATATTGACCTGCTGTACATTTTTCATTTATACATGCTCTGGTTGCTACACACTTTCCTCATTCTTGATTTTTTTGTGAAACTGAATCATTCACCTCTACCTGTGTCTACGAGAAACAGTTTTGCTTCAGTCATCAATTCACCTATCATGTATTATATTCTACATGTAATCAGTTTCACCAAATATATTTTATCAATTTTCATTATTTTGCTCTGCTACTTACACATTATAAATGCTGGCATCTCTTTTATAAATAATATCATCATTATTTACATAATCTGATAACATCTCTTCATATTATTTATTGGAACTGTATGTTCTAAGGGCATAAGGCTAACAACCTTATCCTGGGACCTATCTAGAGGCAACTCCAGATGGGAAAAAAAGATATCGTTATGGAAACTCGCAGAGAAACCAACCGAGCATCAGGATGACAACTCCGAATGATCAGAGAATCCCAAAACAAGGTATCAAGTGGAACACAACAGGCCGAAGAAAAAGAGGCAGAACGCGTGAAACTCTGAAGAGGACATTATTAAGAGAGGCCAAATTAACAGGCATAAAATCCTTTGATGAGGTTGAAAGACTAGCCGAAGACAGGAAAAACTGGCGAACTACTTTGCGAGCCTTATGTGACGTTTAACGGCACGGAAAGGATATAAGATATAAGAAGATATGTTATATATATATATATATATATATATATACTGAGAACTTAAATAATTTCTAATGATGATCAGAAAGAGGTGTGTTGTTGTTCCGCTCTCTACAATAGAGAATTTCCTATATGTATATATGTTTATATATCTTATCTTATATCCTTCCCGTGTCGTTAAATGTCACATAGGGCTCACAAGGTGGTTCGCCAATTTTTCCTGTTTTCGGCGAGCTTTTCAACCTCATCAAGGGATTTTATGCCTATTAATTTGGCCTCTCTTAACAACGTCCTCTTCATAGTTTCACATGGTCTGCCTCTTTTTCTTCGGCATGTTGTGTTCCACTTGATAGCTTGTTTTGGGATTCTCTAATTGTTTCTTTTCATCACATGACAAACATATGTCCATCTCATTTTCCTGATCACCCATGAGACTGGTTGTTGTTCAGTCATCTGTCTTATCTCCGCATTGTTCTTGAATTTATTCCATTTGATGCAGAGTATTTTCCTTAGGCATTTGTTTTCAAATTTCTTGTCTATTTCTTTAGTTGTTTTGCAGCTTTCGCATACATAAATGAGGGTGGATATTATATTTTAATTGAGCAGTCTTAACTTGGTTTTTGTGCTTATAACTTTTGAATTCCATATGTTCTCAAGATTCTTGAAGACTGATGCTGCTTTTACAATTCTATCTTCCTTTCTGGTGTCACAATCCTGGTCTATGTAGCTGCAAAGGTATGCAAATTGATTGACTTCTTCAACATCTGTCCCTTCTACGTGTATTTTTCCATTTTGGTTAATGGGAAGTTTCATTATTTTTGTGTTGTCCTTGTTAATTTCAAGTCCTATTTTGCTAGCCAGTGAAGACATGATATCTGTTTTTTCTTGCATGGAATTCACATTGTTACTGATAAGAGTTATGTCATCTGCAAAATCAAGATCTTCTAGTTGGGTCCTATGTACCCAGTCAATACCTGTGTTACTTGTGCAGCATTTTTTCATTATGAAGTCTATTGCAATGATACATCAATGAAATTCTTCAACCCCATGTCCCTCCATTATTGGCTGTGCAAAAAGTCGTGACCTTAGACTATGAAAACAAAACTTACACATTTTGAAACAGATTATGCAAACAAAAGTGTTGCTGCATTATGATACTGTCTCCAAGGTACTGGAACATACATATATATATATATATATATATATATATATATATATATATATATATATATATATATATAATATATATATATATACATACATATATATACATATACATATATATATATATATATATAATATATATATATATATATATATATATATATATATATATATATAATATATATATACTGTATGTGTATGCAACACATACCTCTCACATCTCCACATATTACATCAAATATTCAAGCTCTTAATTCTATCAACACCACATTCTCTGATGTATTTCTGTTTCCGCTTTATGTTTTAGATTTTGTTTCACAACTTTTACTCTGACAAAGACTAATGCTACAGCCAAGATCAAAACAGCATACAGAATACACATAAAATGACTCTCATGAAAACATTGCAACAAAAATAATGTCAAAACAAAACAAACCAGATACTGGAAGGGCAAGTCTCTGAAAATCCACCACATCCAATTGTCAAAGACAGTCTCTACACTCTTTGCACTGCGAACCATTAAAACATAAGCTTGTTTCTGCAAGAAGAAACCACTTGATCAAATATGTGTGCAAAATAATTATGTATCAAACTATACTGCGACATATCAGGCAAACTATACTGTGACATACCAGGCAAACAACATGGACAGTCAGATTATTCTGAGACAAGAAAACATCAAATGTGTTAAGTTACTTTATTATGAACATGGATTTGTCAAATTAATCTGCCTATTGACTATACGACTATTTTAAAACATTCTGCTGCCATGATAGATTACAGTATGAATGACTGAAACTATTCTGTGAAGATAAAAATGTATAAAATTATTTTACAACAAACATGAATGTGTCAAAATTACTCTGTGGCAAGGATAACAAGTCTAATTACTGTGTGACAAAATGAAATGTACCAAAGTGTGACTGATAAGCAAGGATGTGCAAATTACTCTATGACATGCAAAAATATGTCAAATTATTTTGTGACAATCATGATTACAACAAAGTGTGACAAACAGGTAGAGATGCATTTAAATGCTTCATGACAGTCTCGAGTAACTTCCTTTAATTCTTAGATCAAGTCTTGCAAGCAGCTTCAAGTTGAGTCTTGAGTCAAGTCTATGAGTTAAAATGCAGAGTGGCAGCTGACTGTGCTATCCAGATCAGCAATGATTTATTACACCATACACAGTGAGTTGTAATTTGTAAAAGTGAAGAAAGTAAACTAAGAGAAATAAAACTGATACTATATATACTACATTCTTCACCTGATCAAGTATCTCAGCACTAACTGGCTCATGTTTGATTGAACATGGTAATCTTCCTCTTCTTCTTCTTCGTTCGCATTGTCTGTCTATATCTGCAGTCCTGTCTCTTGGATAAATTTCACTGTTTTTTGTAACTCATGTATGGAACCGTAGAGCTTATCTTCTTTAGTGGTTTCACTGGGCCAGTAATTATTTCTCAGTGTCTCGTAGTTGATGCAGTTCTGGAGGATATGTTCCACAGTTTGGGGCACCTGGGCACATGTACATAGATTAGTAGTACCAACCTTAAACTTTGTATACATATGACTTCGGAGTCAGCTGTGTCCTGTTGGGAGACGGAAGATGGTGACTTGTTCCTTTCTGTTTAGCATGTGATAGTCATCATGTGGTGGTGTTTGTGGCTTCCTGTAGGTTTTTATCATGTTTTTCTTCTGATTATAGGTGATTGGTATGTCTGGTTGCTCCATTTCAGTGCCCTCTTTGGCCAGATGGTCAGCTTTCTCACTGCCTGGTATCCCACAGTGGGAGGGAATCCATTGCAAAGTGACTCCATGTTGTAAGCCAATTTTTGACAAGGCATATTTAAGGTCTGGTAGTCTGTTGCACTGAAGAGCTTCCAGTACTGATCTTGCATCTGTGAGAATTACTACAGGACATGTATCAATTCTGGAGTCTGATAGTTTTTCAACTGCAGCAATAATTGCCCTAACTTCTGTATCAAAGTTGTTGCAGTATTTACCAGTGGGTATGGAAATCTTGTCAATGGTGTTGTTTGGATATTCAATATATGCTCCTGCCCCTCCATTCTTTATGGCATTATGTGCAGATCCATCTGTATACACACGTATCCAGGTGTCACATGGATATTTGTCATCTAGAACACTAAGTGTGGCTGTTGATCTTACAAGACTGCTCTGCATCTCACCATTCTGCACACCTTTCACTTCAGTCTGAATAGTTATTTGTGTATAATCTGCTTCTTTCCATGGTGTATGCTCTGGTACAGATGATAATGGAGCGACTACAGTTGGAAGGTCAGGTATCAGCTTACGCATACGCTTGGCCTGATGAATGAAGCTGCTTCTTTTAAGCCGTCCTAATGCCAAGTTATTGAATCGAAAATGGTAATAAAACCTATCAGGTATACAGTATTAGTCTTTGGTATACCATCAGCATTCATGAGACTTGATTTTAGCTTGTTTTTTGTTTTTGTCAGGTAGACAGAGGTATATGGTGCAGTTTTACTGCAGTCACCATTCCTTTTTTTGTTTTTGTCAGTTACTTCCTTCACCTTGAACTTGAAGAATGGCCATGCTCTGCTGCTGGCCTAGAGATGGGCCTCCCTGCACTCAGGATAGTGCTTCCTCCATCTGCATGGCTTCCTTATATGGTTTTGACGGTGTGGTTGTGGACTTAAATTTCCAGCACTGGCTATGCTGTTAATCCAACTGTTCCCTTGAATTGGTGTTAGAGTAGAGTTTTGGTGTTGTAAGACTTTTTGGAAGATTATATACCTTCACCCAGAGGACATCAACAGCAGACTTACTAGAGCAAACCAGGTTTTTGCAATGCTGCAGACTATATGGAAATCAAAAAAACTAAGCATAAATATGAAAATCAGGATATTTAAGAGTAATGTTCTAAGTGTATTACTCTATGGAAGTGAATGCTGGAAAATCATAGAAAACAAGTTGAATTCTTTCCAGACTAAATGTTTACGAAGAATTAGAAAAATATTTTGGGCAAACACCATAAGAAATAACATCTTATTGGCAGAAATGCAGATGAAGCCACTGACAACAATTATTGAGGAAAGACGCTGGCGATGGTTGGGACATGTGTTCCGAATGACTGACAACTCACTACCAAAAATAGCACTAAGATGGACACCACAGGGGAACAGAAGTAAGGGTAGACCAAAAGTGACATGGAAAAGAACAACAGAAAGGATGTTGAGCAATACAGGGATCACCTGGGCAAGAGCAGATAAAAAGGCGAAGGACAGATGAACCCATCAAACAATTTTTTTCTCAATCTTACGGAGCATGCTCTGTGAATCCATCACAATGATGCCATAAATAACATCATGGGCAACTAACCATTCCATTGTCGCTGATACAGCCTCAATTTATATTCACATGCTTCATGTAGTGACATATATATTTCTATTTCAGTAAGGATCATGTGCAACAGGATAGGATTAGGAAATAAAGTTAGATATATATATATATATATATATAATAGAGGTAGTAGTCTCCCTTGCAGAGAGCTAAGTTTGGATTTGTAGGCAAGCAGTGGGAAAATCCATTGTAAAGTCACATGCATTTGTACTTGTAATGAATATATTGGTAGAAGCAGACGATATTTGAAGGAGACGACATGTAGAAAAGTAATGGTTAGAATGGGCAAAAGTGAGAACCCTTTAAAAAATGTACATTCAGAGAAGTTTTCCTTGATAGTTAGTAGTTAGCTGGGCTCTCGTAATGATTGTAAGTAAACTGTAGTCTGTCCTTATAGAAACATTTAGTGGTTTTCAAGATTTGTCCTTTTTAGGACAGTTTCTCAGATTTATTAGCTTTGAGTGTAGGATATCTGTAACAAGCAATGTCCTTCATCATCTTGTTTAGTAGAGGTCGTCCCACGGTGACGAAAACTCGCCCAGACACCATATCATATTGTAAAACTTCATCAGCCCTTTCACATACTCCTATTCTGGCAACATTCACAACAAATGGCTTTCATTGATAAATTTGATTTCTCCTGTAGTACCCAGAGTTAGTTGGTCACTGATTTATGTTGTAGCGCAACTGTGAGGTGACTTGTGTAGTTGATTTCTCTAAACAATTCACAGTCATGTATGATCTCTAGCTTAATTATTGCTGGGTTATGTAATGTTACACAGAAAATATCAATATAATGGAAATGAGGTTGCCAGATCAATCACAGAGACCAAAGTCTTTAACAGGTCAACAATTATAGTCATCAGCACAGAAGAAGAAAACAATCAAGAACACATCATTAGAGGTACAATGATTCGCCTCTAGAAAGAACCAACACATGAAGAAACAAAAAAAATGCTACTTTACATGAAGAGGGTAACAGCCAAGTGTGGAGGTGGGTGGGGGGGTTGCTGATGGTGTGGGTTTATCCCACAAGGTCACTATGGTAGTCATGAAGGCCAACTCTGATCACCCTGAAAATGATTTTCAAAAGGAGTTCTGGTGTAAATGTGACAGGCCTAGCAGGCCAATGGTGGATTTTCTCTTGCTTCAAATTCAAGAAAGCAGATAAAACAGACTGACTTAAACAGAAAACGGATCACCACTCCCAAAACACAATCACAGCCAGTCACAAAAGCCTTCAAGAATGCAGACCAAGAGGAAGACCCAAGGATAGACGGCATCAGAGAAACACTCGCTAATTATGGCATGACCATCACTGAAGCCACCCATTTGGCCCAAAAGCTCCAAATGCATCTCCCTTTGACACTCCAAAGTACACAGGGAAGGATAAAGTAAAGATCATGACACAAGTCAGCATTTTTACCAGATCAATGCTCCCTCTAAACTTTTTTTTTTTTTTTGGTCATTCATTCATTCATTCATTTGCATGTCCATTGCGGAACCTTGCCTCCCAAACAGCACACCTGTAGGCCTCTTGGTTGTGAGCAAGATGGCCTGCTGCTGATGCATCCATTTGCAGATCCTCAACGATGTCTTGCAACCATCTTCTTCCTCTCTTTCTTTTTCCCATTATGTACCCTTCCAATATGGTCTTCTCTAGATTATCATGATGTTTAATGTGTCCAAAATATTTCAGTTTTCTCTCTTTAAGAGAGAAAGTAGCATTTACATTCGAAGGCATTTGTGTGTTTCTTAGCTGTTTTGTTAAGTGTCCAGGTCTCACAGGTATATGTTGCCATGGAAAAGATGCATGCCCTTAAAAATCTTATTTTTGTGGTTCTGTCTGCTCCTCTCCACAGATTCTTTAGTTGTTTTACTTTCTGATGAGCGACAGATCTCCTCCTTTTAATTTCCCACATTGTATCTCCATTATTAGTTAGTAGTGATCCAAGATATTCAAAACGCCACTTCCAATTTTTCCTCATTGATACATATTTCAGCTGCCTTGTTTGTTCTGTCAGTTGTCATCAATTTAGTTTTCTTTGCATTAAGATAAGAGGTTTTGCTCTTCGCTGTTGTTTCACCATTTATTCTTACTGCTGCTTGTTTGTCTAGCTACAGCAGTGATGTTAATTGTATCAAATGTGTTGGAAATCCCATTTTTTCCATTATTTCCCAAAGTTTCTGGTGTTGTACACAATCAAATGCCTTTTAGTAGTCTATAAAGGATACATATAGATTCTCATTAAACTCTGCATTTCTCTATTATTAATCTTATACTGAATATATGACCTCTTGATCCTCTTCCTTGACTGAAACTTTTTCACTACTGCTCATAAATTTTTCATATTGCTCAGTTCATTTTCATTATTTTTTTCGGTTACTCTGCTCATAAATTTTTCATATTGCTCGGTTCATTTATATTATTCTTTAGGTTAATCTGCTCATAAATTGTCATCATCTTCATCATCATCAGATGCCATGCCGACTAGCATTGGCTATTATGCTTCTCCAAAGTACACGATATTTCATACAGGCCATCAGCTCAGTTGGTGATCTCCTCTTACACCATCCCATCAGACTGTCCAGTATCATTTCTCTTGGTATTCCTCTTGATCTTCTTCCTTCTATTTTTCCTGTTGTTATAATATTTTCAATGCCCCCTCTTCTCATTGCACGTCCTATGAAAGTACATTGTCACTCTCTTATTTTTTTGACAAGGTTTTTTGTCTCTCCGGCTCTTCTCATACATTCTTCATTAGTTATTTTTGCTGTCCAGGGGATTCATAACATTCTTCTAATAAACCACATTTCTGCTGTTTCCAATGATCTTTATGCAGACCTGCCTATTGTCCATGATTCACCTCCATATAACAAGATAGGTTCAATATAGCATTTTAGGACTCGTTTTCTAACATTCATTGGTAAGGATGTGTTGGATAATATGTTTCTCATTTCTGAAATTTTTTGCTCCAAGGTATTTAAAATTCTGCACTTGCTTTAGAATGGTTCCATTTGATTTTATGCTGCATGTTGGTAGATTCTGTTTCTTAGATATAACCATAGTCTCTGCCTTTTTGATGTTCAAAGTAAGGCCTTTCAGTTCACTTCCTTTAGCGACTAAATCCAAGAGATTTTGCAGGTCTTGTTGGTTCTCAGCTATCAGTACTGTGTCATCAGCATACTGAAGGTTGTTAATATTGTATTCTCCAATTTTTATGCCTGGTTCTGTGATGATCGTTCTTAGAATATTCTCGTTGTACAGAGAAAAAAAAGGTCTGGAGATATTACACATCCTTGTCACACCCCCTGTTTTATAAGTTGGTATTTTCCAGTTCTATTTTCAACTTGAATTGCTGCTTCTTGCTGCCAGTATAGATGTTTTACAATCCTCAGGTCTTTGCCGTCCATACTGATGTCTTCAAGCATTTTAATAATTTCATTATGTTTCACCTTGTCGAATGCCTTGGTGTAATCAATGAAGCATAAGTAGAGATCTTTCTATACTTCTAAAGCTCTTTCTGTTAGTGTTTGTAAAGCATAAATGGCATTGTGTGTTCCCTTTCCTTCAACAAATCCAAACTGTTCATCTGCTATTTCCATTTTCATCTTTTTCCTTGTTCTTCTCATAATTATTCTCAGAAGTAGCTTCGTTATGTGACATGAGAGGCTGATAGTCTGGTGGCCATCACATTCCTTTGCACCTGGTTTCTTTGGTAGTGCTATAAACGTGGATTTAAGCAAGTCACTGGGAATATAACCACTGTTGTAAATGTCACTCAGTAACTTGGTTATTATTTTTATTCCTATCTCTTCTAGTACCTCTATTTCTTCTACTGTTATATTATCAGGCCCAGTTGCTTTTCCTTTCTTCATGTCTTTGATGGCATCTATGATTTCATCTTCAAGTATTGGTGGTCCATCACAGTTTCTGCTGTTAATTCTGGTCTTTCTCCTCCATATAGTTAACCGATGTACTCTGTCCACCTGTTCATAATGTCTTTTTTTTCTCATTAATATTTTACCTTCTTTTGATTTCAGGCATCCTGTGGTATATTTTGTCTTCCTGCCTGTGAGTTCACTGATTCATTTGTGGATGTTTTTGCTGTCTTTATTATGGGAGTCCTCTATTTGTCTGCACTGTTCATTTAACCACACTTCCTTTGCTTCACTGCATTTGCGTCTTATTTCTTTATTTATCTTGCTATATTTTTCTTGGTTATTTTTACTCCTCCTCCTCCTCTTGTCCATCAGTCCTAAGATGTCGTCTGTCATCCATTTATTTTTAGGGGCTTATTTTTTCAGTGGTAATATCTCCTTAACAGTTTGGTGGATAGAATCTCTTAACATTGCCCATTGTTCATCTATACTATTTATCTTTGCTATTGCATTGTATCTATTTGTTATATTAACTCTGTACTGTTCTCGCAATTCTTGGTCATTTTTAAGGAGTTCTATACTCAGTTTGATGTTTTTCACTTTTCTGCATGCCTTCTTCAGCTGTACTCTAATTTTTCCACAGAGTGGGTCGTGATCACTATTGAAGTCAGCTTCTGGCATGGTTTTTGTTGTCACTAATGCATTCTGGAATCGTTTGTTGATTAATACGTAATCTATCATGTTAAAAGTCTTTTTGTCTGGGCTGCACCATGTTGCCAGTCTTCGGGGATGTTGTTTAAACCAGGTGTTTCCTACAACCATGCTATGTATTCTTGCCCACTCAATTAATTTACTACCTCTGTCATTCCTCTCCCCCACTCCATAGTCACCAACGATGTCTGAAGTTCTTCCTTTACCAACTTTGGCATTAAAATCTCCCATCACTATAGTAACTTCATGTGACTTTGTGAGTTTTAGGACTGTCTTTATGTCATTATAAAATAGCTGTACATCTGCTTCAGAACTTTCATAAATCGTCAGTTTACATAAATTATCACTCATACAAAATTATTTTTGCCAATGTCAAATCATTCCTTTGAGGGAACACTGCTCCAGATCTCCTAGATTCACATGAACCTGGCTAGCTTTATTAAAGTGAAAATGTTAATTAATTCAGACTGTACTGATGTACAAGTAATATTTATTATTCATAATTCATAAGTGTATGATAATCACACTCATTCATTATATATATATATATATAATTCCACAGGAAGCATCATATGCAGAAACCAAACTCACATCAAATCAACCACAAAAGTAAGAAATGAAGGAGAAATATGAAAAATAAACCTATGACGTACCCACATGATGATTAATGGAAACAGGTAAGACGCATGCAGACTAAATTTTGTCCTGCTTTCAGAACCTGACTATTTCAATGTAGTTTTTCCAGCTGATAGTGTTAGAACTCTTTATGGACATTTTACATCCTTCCCATGCCATAAAATGTCACATAGGTCTCATGGTAGTTTGCCATGTTTTCCTGTTTTCGGTGAGTTTTTCAACCTCATCAAGCGATTTTATGCCCACTATACTGGCCTCTCTTTACAATGTCCTCTTTAGAGTTTCACGTAGTCGATCTCTTTTTCTTCTACCTGTTGTGTTCCACTTGATAGTTTGTTTTGGGATTCTCTGTTTCTTCTCATCTCCTTTTTCTGACCACCCATGAGACATTGTCATTACAAATGTAATATGTCTGTGTGGTAAAGTGTGAATCAAATTTATTGAATTATGCTTGAATTAAAAATCAGGAGACTGATGAATTTTTTTCTAAACTGTTTTACTCAATCTCTTATTGTCTTTACTTTTCTATGCTATAAAATAGAGCTTTTTAAATTAAATCATGAACCATGTTACCAAAATCCTGCTTAGTATTGTCATGAGAAGAGTCGGGAGCAAAATAAAACCAGAAATCGGTGAAGAACAGTGTGGCTTCATCGAAGGAAAAGGCACAAGTAATGCCGTATATACATTGAGAACATTGATGGAAAGATCAATAGAAGTAAAGACGGACCTATACTTATGTTTCACAGACTACTGTAAAGCATTCAATAAAGTGATACACACAGAAATTATAAGAATGCTGGAAGACATCAACATAGATGGGAAAGATCTGAAACTCGTCAAAACCATATACTGGCAGCAATCAGCAGCAACGAAGGTTGAGAACCAAATAGGAACACTCCAAGACATAAAACTGGGAGTGAGACAAGGATGTGTTTTATCTCCTGACCTCTTTTCCTTGTACAGCGAAAACATAATGAGAAATACAGAGAGTTTGTCAAGAATATCAATCGGCGGGTACAACCTTAACAACTTAAGATATGCAGAAGACACAGTTCTCACTGCTAAAGGTGAAGGGGAGCTACAGGCTCTTCTGGACATCGTGGTTCGTGAAAGTAAACGTAAAGGTCTCAGCCTGAACAAAAATAAGACTGAAGTGATGGTCATCTCAAAGAAAAGAATACCACCAAAACACAGCAATACCATCGATGACACAGAACTGAAATAAGTTGATAGATTCAAGTACTTAGGAACAATTATAACAGCTGATGGGAAATATGGCAACGAAATAAAAAGTAGATGTGCTCAGGCCAAGTCAGCATTCCAGAAAATGAGAAATATCTTGTGCAACAGATCCATATCAATGGAAACAAGATTCTGAGTACTTAAATGTTAAATCGAGCTAATTTTATTTTATGGATGTGAAGCATGGTCCATGAATAAGAGAGTACAGCGAGAAATGGAGGTCATGGAAATGTGGTTCATAAGAAGGACGCTGAAGGTAGCACAGACAGCTAAGAAAACCAACGAAGAAGTCTTAAGAGAGGCTAGAGTTAAAAGGCAAATTACAGCAAAGATCAGAGGCAGAGATTTGTAGGACATTTTCTGAGAAGAGGAAAATTGGAACACATTGTGGCAACTGGAAAAACTGAGGGAAGAAGAGACAGAGGAAGACAGGGACAGAAGAAGACAGAGACAGAAGTTACTGGATAGGCTGTCAATGTGACTAGGAAGAAAGTACTGGTGGATCTCATAATCAAGTCTAAAGACAGGGAATTGTGGAGAGAAATGATCACCTATGCCACGTGGCATGGCACTTGATTGACTAGAAAATATATATACAGTCAAACTCACTTAATATCATATCACTTTATGTCACAGCGCGGATAATGTCACAGATATTTGTTCAAAGTTCAAAATTCAGACTCTGGCATCACTGCATTTGGGACAGCCACATGCCACAGCATCCAATGAAGAGTATGTTTGCTAATAGTTCCCATCAAATGTTGGTTGTTCATGATGCATTTTCTGCCACACAGTTCAGATTTCCTACCAACACCTTTAATTTGTCCTAGCTCCAGCAGTTTTTTCACAACTGCATTGTTCTTCCATTCCCACTCTTTTTTCTCCTGGAGTGTCCAGTACAGCCTTAGCAATGTTCCCCTTGTCCACTGTCAGTCTGCCATTTATTTTTGCCTGTCCAGCAAGTCTGTCTGCCACACCACTGCTGAATATTCCTGTATGTCCTTGACACAGTTTTGTCACAGCTGACTGGCTTAACAGATAAACCCATTATTTTCGAAGCAAATTCTTCTCAATCTTATGGAGCATACTCTGTGAATTCATCACAATGACATCATTAACCACATCATGAGCAACTAACCATTCCATTGCCTCAGACATAGCCTCAATTTCCATTCACATGCTTGAAGCGGTGATTTCAAAGGGTCCCAAACCCTGTGCCACTACTCTTCCATTTTGGTAGACAACAAAACCCCAACCACTTCTGCTGTTCCCAGTCACTGAGCCATATGTATATCTTACCGTGTTGAAGACCCACAGTGATGCTGGATGAGATCTTGAACCCAAAGTTCAACCGCTCCTTGTGCCCAGTCTCGACATTCATGACCCTTCTGTATAATAACCTTTATTAGCTGAGGTCGGTATTGTACCCGTAACCAGTCATCACCTTTAGGCACCTCATCTAGACTGCAAATTGACTTTATTGTATCCTCCGCCTCAGCTATCAGACTTCCGGTTCTAACATGGGAGAAGGGTGAATGATCGTTGATGATTGTGCCTCCATTTGCCTTTCTCTATGCTTTTTCTGTACCAGTTTCATTGTGTTGTGGGTTGGGAGTCAGGTCTGGCGCCCTAACTACTGAGTTAAGTGCTCAGATCATCATTGTCAGCTGTGACTTCCTATGGTGCATGGATTTTCCCGCTAGTGATTGGTCATTGATAAACATGGCTGATGCACTCTGATGTGTAACTTGGAAGGTTGGCATGCCATATAGCTGTTTAAAGCCACCTGTAAGTGCCTCCCTACTGAAGACATTTGCGGAGATGTATGCATTCATCATGCACAGATCACTTTTCATCATTGCGGGACAGTTTTTGCGCATTCCAGGTGATGTCTCTACTTATGCTTCATTGATTACACCAAGGCATTTGACAAGGTGAAACATAATGAAATTATTAAAATGCTTGAAGACATCAATATAGATAACAAAGACCTGAGGATTGTAAAACATCTATACTGGCAGCAAGAAGCAGCAATTCAAGTTGAAAATAGAACTGGAAAATATCAACTTATAAAACAAGGGGTGCGACAAGGATGTGTACTATCTCCAGACCTTTTTTCTCTGTACAGCAAGAATATTCTAAGAATGATCATCACAGAACCAGGCATAAAAATTGGAGGATTCAATGTTAACAACCTGCATGTATGCTGACAACACAGTACTGATAGCTGAGAACCAACAAGACCTGCAAAATCTCTTGGATAAAGTGGCCAAAGAAAGTAAACAGAAAGGCCTTACTTTGAACATCAAAAAGACAGAGACTATGGTTATATCTAAGAAATGGAATCCACCAGAATGCAGTATAAAATTAAATGGAATTACTCTAAAGCAAGTGCAGAAATTCAAATACCTTGGAGCAGTAATAACTTCAGATGGGAAATGCACAACAGAAATTAGGAACAGAATAGGCCAAACAAAGACTGCATTTTAGAGAATGAGACAACATACTATACAACACATCCTTATCAATGAATGTTAGAAAACGAGTCCTAAAATGCTATATTGAACCTATCTTGTTATATGGAAGTGAATCAGGGACAATAGGCAGGTCTGCACAAAAATCACTGGAAGCAGCAGAAATGTGGTTTATCAGAAGAATGTTGTGAATCCCCTGGACAGCAAAAATAACTCATGAAGAATGTATGAGAAGAGCCGGAGAGACAAAAAACCTTGTCAAAAAGATAAGAGAGAGCAATGTACTTTCATAGGACAAGTAATGAGAAGAGGGGGCATTGAAAATATTATAACAACTGGAAAAATAGAAGGAAGAAGACTAAGAGGAAGACCAAGAGAAATGATACTGGACAGTCTGATGGGATGGTGTGAGAGGAGATCACCAACAGAGCTGATGGCCTGTATGAAGGATCGTGTACTCTGGAGAAGCATAATAACCAACACCAGTCGACACGGCACCTGATGATGATGATGATGATGATGAGGTGATGTCACTAGCACAGGCAGCAGAGCATTTATGGGATATTTTTGTTTGGTGTGATGCTGAAACTGTACTGAACCTGAACCCAAGTCCAAAGTGTTCTTGGCATGCTGAGGGACTGAATGGCTGTAGGGAATGCAGTTCTTAACATTGGGGTGCTCTGATGTGAGTGGGGCAGCATCAGAAGGGTATAGTTAAGCCTCTTCTCTGGTATAAGGGCTCTGCCAGTGTGACCGTTTAGTTCCCTTCCTGTAGTACAGATATTTGTATCCCCAGCCAACTCCCATAAGTAATTAATGAGCTTTACACTTATGTTAATATGAGCCCCATTATTGGCACAAATCAGTTAATGTCAACATATTTTTGCACACAGAGTTAAAGACCTCATTTTATATCACAAACTGGATGAGTCCAAGCTATAAACATCACACAAAGCATTAACAGCCTTGTGATTCATCAAAGAAGGAACCAGTTGTTTGATCACTGAGCACATACTGCATAAATCTTTTGAACATGTGGGCATCAAATCTGAGCTGGAGTGAGTGAAAGGCTTACAGTGCCCGCCCTTTCAAAAGATCATGAATAAAAACTCTTTTTTTTTTTTTGGGGGGGGGGGGGTTTGGCAACACAAGTTGACAGTTGCTCATTCTAGGGCAGTGAATTGTACAGCCGGAAACCTGGTTCTCCCTGCAATAGATAATGGTTACTAAATACAAACATGTCAACCTGGCTTTAAGTGCTAAAATGGACATTCTGAAGTAAGCTGATGAAAAATAAGAACTGACGTTTCGTATTGAAACTTGTTAACAACTGATTGAGACTTCCATTTGTCATTAGTTAAGTCAAACTGTAAGTGAAGGTGTGCAAGTTACTTGGATGAGTGCCAGGAATATTTGTGACGTTCCCCTGGACCTGATCACAGATGAAGAGTGGGCAGCAATTTCTTACAGAAGTGTTATGTTTGATTAGTTCGTTTCTGCTGATGATGGCTTCCTGGCAAAGGAAATGCAATCATTTGAAGAGACTGTCACTAGTTGCAGTAAATGCAAGGTAGACAGCCATGCTGAGGACAGTACTGATGGATGATGTCAATGTATCCGTCATGGATGATGTCAATGTATCTGTCATGGATGATGTCAATGTATCCGTCATGGATGATGTCAATGTATCCATCATGGACCAGATGCCCCACAAACCTGTTTCTTATGCTCTAGTCTATGAACATGTTTGAGACTGTATGCTGATTCATTAACAGTATGCCCAACATGATGAAGATGTTTTTTAATCCTGTAGTGTGCCTTAAATTACTTTTTGGTTAATAGACAGGTTATCATTACAAAATGCAAAACCACATATTTTTTGTTCTTTACTGCTTCTCCTAAAAAGTCAGATGCTGCTTGATGTTGGTGTTACCTACAGTGTCATTTAATGACTAAGATTTACTGTATTTTATGATGAATACATTTTGTGTTTGAAAACAATAGCTTTAGCTGTTTTGTTATGTGTTTAATGTAGAAAATGAGACTGATCCTTTAGCTTGGGAACTCAGAGTGGAAGGGGGAGTGACAAAGAGCTGGATACAGGGCATGTTCTAATCTGTCACTGTAAGACACCAGCACCAGCAGGCATAAGTTCAAATATGAGATGTACACCTACGCTCAGTCAGAAAACAGAACAGTGCAAACAGAATGAGCTAATATAAAGTTTCTTGTGAAGCTGAAGAAATCTGTGGCAGAAACTTTTCAATTACGGACAGAGGCTTACAGTGATGAGCGGTTGTCTCGTGCATGCATTTCTGAATGGTGCAAATAATTTTTTAAAGGAAGAGAAAGCATGAAAGATTATGTCTTTCAGTTGGATTTTGCACCAAGACAATGCCCCAGCCACAGCAGCACTTTGTCTGTGAAGAAGTTTTTAGCAAATCACAACATCACTGTTATCAAGCGTCCACCATATTCATCACACCTGGCTCCCTGTGACTTCTGCCTACTCCAAAAGATCAAGTTGATGCTCAAAGGAACCCATTTTTTTTTTTCCATAGAAGATGTGAAAGCAAAAATGACGGAGGTCCTCATCAGCCTTCAAAAAATGATCTGTAGAACTACAATGAACATTGGCAGCACAGTTTGTAGCTTTGTGTCAACTCAAATGGAAACTATTCTGAAGGGGATCAAATTTGATTTTCTCAACTTGCTCAGTAAAATGAGATGCAGGTATAGTCTCTTTTTTTTTTTTTTGTTGCACCTCATATATTGGTGCAGTTAAAGCCCTTGTACTGGACCCCACTAACACTTCTCAGGCCAAAGACAAGAAAATCCGTTTTCTGGTTTCCATGCACTGTTGGCCGAAGAACACCAGAAGTGTGGAAGAGATAGTGAAATGTTTAAAGAAATGAAGATACTGACGAGAAATGTCACACCTAAGCTAAATGTACTTTGTGATGAGATGAGGAATACCTTGACAGAGACAGAGGAAATTCTAGAAAGATGGAAGGAATATTGCAAAGGAATGTATGAAACAACTGACTGTGGAAACAGAAATCAACAGTGTGAATTATTATTGAAGGAGAAAGAACCCGAACCAACAATAGAAGAAGTTTTATGGGCATTAAAGAATCTGAAAAAAGGTAAATCACCAGGATGTGATGAGATAACAGCTGAATTTATTAAAGCAGGAAGAAAGGAATGTGCAACAATCTATCATGCACTGTGCAAAAAAATATGGCATTCAGGTATTTGGCCAAAAGAATGGAAAAGAACTGTATTCATACCACTGCCAAAAAAGGGTAACCTGAAATTATGCACAAACTATAGAACTGTTGCCCTGATTAGTCATGCCAGTAAAATTTTGTTAAAAATCATAAAGGGTAGACTTCGACAGAAAATAGAAGAAGTCAATATGGTCCAAGCTGGTTTCAGGCAAGGAAGAGGATCAAGAGATCATATATTCAATCTAAGAGTAATAATAGAGAAATGCAGAGAGTTTAATGTGAATCTATATTTATCCTTTATAGACTACTAAAAGGCATCTGATTGTGTACAACACCAGAAACTGTGGGAAATAATGGAAAAAATGGGATTTTCAACACATTTGACACAACTAACATCACTGCTGTATGTAGACCAACAAGTGGCAATAAGAATAAATGGTGAAACAACAACTTCGTTTGACATAAAACAAGGGGTCCGTCAGGGGTGCATATTGTCACCCTACTTATTTAACTTGTATACTGAAAATATAATGAGGAATGTCAGAGAAGATGTAGACAAAGAATATTACGATGCCATAACAATTGGAGGTTATGAAATACCAGAGATTAGATATGCTGATGACACAGTGTTACTGTCCACAACACAAAGAGGAATGGAAAAACTAATTATGTCAGTCTGTAAGAATAGCGAAGAGCAGAACCTCTATCTTAATGCAAAGAAAACTAAATTGATGACAACTGACAAAACAAACAAGGCAGCTGAAATATATATCAATGAGGAAAAATTGGAAGAAGTGGAGAGTTTTGAATATCTTGGATCACTACTAACTTCTTCTTCTTCTTCTTCTTCGTTCGCAATACTACTAACTAATAATGGAGACACAATGAGGGAAATTAAAAGGAGGACATCTATCGCTCTTCAGAAAGTAAAACAAATAAAGAATCTGTGGGGAGGAGCAGACAGAACCACATAAATAAGATTTTTAAGGGCATGCATCTTTCCCATCGCAACATATGCCCGTGAGACCTGGACACTTAACAAAACAGCTGAGAAACACATAAATGCCTTTGAATGTAAATGCTACAGAAGAGTTCTCTAAATATCGTGGACACAAAAAAAAGAACAAATATATCTATACTACAAGAGCTTAATACTGAAGAAGGCTGGCTAGTAAAGAGGATTAAAGAGAGAAAACTGAAATATTTTGGACACATTAAACGTCATGATAATTTAGAGAAGACCATCTTGGAAGGATACATAATGGGAAAAAGAAAAATAGGAAGACCAAAATGAAGATGGCTGCAAGACATTGTTGATGATCTGTAAATGGATGCCGCAGCAGCAGGCCATCTTGCTCACAACCGAGAGGCCTACAGGAGTGCTGTTTGGGAGGCAAAGTTCCGCAAGGGACGTGCAAATGAATGAATGAATGAATGACTGTTGGCCGAAAGGTGGATTTGCCGTTTTCGATGGTCATCTTATTCAAACTGTTTCTAGCTTGTTATTTAAAGCAATTTTTGGTTGTCTGTATTTTTACTGCAAAGCTAATATAATAAAATACTGTTTTCAATCTTCATAACCTTTTAAAAAATCGTATTCTCATGTTATTAGATGTCGGGAACATATATTTTGCAAAATTTCGTATGCTGACATTTTTTTTAAATGGCAGAGCACATGTTTCATGATGACACTGCTGTTGCTGTTGAATTATGCTATGATTTGTTGTCAGACTGCCCTAGTGATGATGAAAAATCACTGTTTAAAGATTCTTGTAATGAAAATGATGTGTTTCAAAGTGATTCCTGTGACAGCGATTGGATAAGACCTACGATAACTAGGCACAGGGTCGTTGCGTCAGATAGTGAAAGTTCTAGCAACAGTGATTATGATTTAATGTCAGGATATAATGCTCCAGCAGCAGGTATTTTATTTTTTTCATGTGACATAGTTGGCAGTAATATAGATGTGTGGATTGTCACTGATTCTACACCAGTTCTTGAAAAATTTATGGGAAATCCTGGTGTTTCAGTGAATGTAAAGACAGCATAAAGGAAATCTGTAGTATAATGTATAATGTTTGGGAATTATTTTTTGGAACTATTAGCTCATCATGAAAATTTATACTGTTCACAGACCCAACATATGCACAAACCTGCTGCCTTTTTGTCTGAAAATATAACACCTGAGACATTAAAAAATTCTTTGGATTAATAATTTTGATGGGTCAGACTAGGAAGCCACACTGGAAAGAGTACTGGACAACAGACCCTCTTCTGGAAACATCAATAAAACAATGAGCAGAGCTAAATTTGAGCATCTTCTGACATTTCTGCATTTCTCTGTCAACTTTCAGACACTTCCAGAAACAGGCAGAATTAGCAAAATAAAACCTCTGCTGGATTATTTTTTGCCAAAGTTTCAGGAGTTGTATAAACCAAAACAGCAGCTTTTACTTGATGAAAGAATGATTCCTTGGAGAGGATGACTGAAATTTAGGGCATATAATTCTTCAAAGTTAACAAAGTATAGGATCCTTGTGAGACTGGTGTGTGAGAATGACACAGGGTACATACTAAACATGGAAAAAATACACAGGAGAAAGAAAGAAGCTAGAAGAAACAGTCCTGCCAGTTCTGAGCCCCTATCTTGGAATGTGGCATCATGTATATCAAGACAACTATTACAACAGTGTGTCAGTGGCTAAGTTCTGAGCCCCTATCTTGGAATGTGGCATCATGTATATCAAGACAACTATTACAACAGTGTGTCAGTGGCTGAAGTTCTGAGCCCCTATCTTGGAATGTGGCATCATGTATATCAAGACAACTATTACAACAGTGTGTCAGTGGCTGAAGTTCTGAGCCCCTATCTTGGAATGTGGCATCATGTATATCAAGACAACTATTACAACAGTGTGTCAGTGGCTGAAGTTCTGAGCCCCTATCTTGGAATGTGGCACCATGTATATCAAGACAACTATTACAACAGTGTGTCAATGGCTGAAGTTCTGAGCCCCTATCTTGGAATGTGGCACCATGTATATCAAGACAACTATTACAACAGTGTGTCAATGGCTGAAGTTCTAATGCAAAACAAAACCTGTGGAGTCTGTGGAACAATTAGGGAAAACAGAGGACTGCCAAAAAGTCTGAAAGCTGCTGCCAAAGGAATAAAGAAAAATGAAAGCACATTTTGTTGGAAAGATCAAACACTTCTTCAGGTCTGAAAAGACAAAAGAGTTGTCCGCAATGCACAAATCAAGAATAGTTGCTACTGGGAAGACTGATAGAAAATCTGGACAGCCAAAAATGAAACCAATTTGCATTGTTGATTACAACAAGCACATGAAGGGAGCAGATAGGGCTAATCAGTATCTTTCATACTACAACATCTTGAAGAAGATAGTGAAATGGAACAAAAAAAAAGTAGGATACTATCTCATCAACTGTGCATTACTTAACTTATACATAATCTACAGAGCCTTAAATAGGAACAAGAAGACCAATACGCAGTATTTGGTTGAAGTGACAAGATTTTGGCTCTCTGAAACCAATTCTACTGTTCAAGAAATCTTGGAAGCAGGTGATGAGAATGAAACCCCTGCCAAACAGCTCGAAAGGGCTCCAAAATATGATCCTCCAGGAAGATTATTTGGAATAGTAAAAGATCATGTCCTGATGAAGCTTGAGGGTGAAAGCACTAAAAAAGCACTATCTAAGAAGTGCAGAGTGTGCTTGGTCAATGGGAGAAGAAGTGAAACAAGATTTACTTGTAAAAGTTTCCAAGTACCACCCGCATCCAGATAATTGTTCCACAAGATATCACACACTCAAGAAGTACTAGAGAGTCCTGGGAGTCTTAGTCTACCAAGTTGGATTACATTCCCTAAAGGGAACTCATTTTTCAGAAATATGGCTGGAAACTGGGGGTTTTTCAATGTAAATAACTGTGGTCCACAAAGTATTAATGTCAACTCCACTTAATGTCATCATATTTTGATGGTCCCATCATTGTGATATTAAGCAAGTTCGACTGTATTTATACTCATTTTAATGTACAACAGTATGAACTTGATCTGAGATAAACATCATAAATATTTATTTCCACAACATCACTGGTGTAACACACTGAAGACACCATTTTTATCTGGATGAAAGTTTTTTTTTCCTGGTTCCTGTTTGGTAGGTTACAAGTCAAAATTCTCTGTTACACATTTACTACATATCTTATCTTATAATCTTATATCCTTCCCGTGCCATTAAATGTCACATAGGGCTCGCAAAGTAGTTCGCCAACTTTTCCTGTCCTCAGCGAGTCTTTCAACCTCATCAAAGGATCTTATGCCTGTTAATTTGGCCTCTCTTAACAATATCATATTCAGAGTTCCACGCAGTCTGCCTCTTTTTCTTTGGCCTGTTGTGTTCCACTTGATAGCTTGTTGTGGAATTCTCTGATCATTTCTTCTCATCAAGTGACCAACATATGTCCATTTCCTTTTCCTGATCACCCATGAGACTGGTTGTTGTTCAGTCATCTGTCTTATCTCTGCATTATTCTTGAATTCGTTCCACTTGATGCCAAGTATTTTCTTTAGGCATTTGTTTTCAAAAGAGTCTAATTTCTTTTATATTTCTTTAGTTGTTTTCCAGCTTTCACATGCATAAATGAGGGTGGATATTACATTTGAATTGAATAGTCTTAACTTGGTTTTTGTGCTTATAACTTTTGAATTCCATATGTTCTCAAGATTCTTGAAGATCGATAGTGATTTTGCAATTCTGATTCTAACTTCCTTTCTAGTTCACCATCCTGGTCTATGTAGCAGCCAAGGTATGCAAATTGATTTGACTTCTTCAATATCTGTCCTTTCTATGTGTATTTTTCCATTTTGATTAACGGGAATTTTCATTATTTTTGTTTTGTCCTTGTTAATTTCAAGTCCTATTTTGCTAGCCACTGAAGACAGGCTATCTGTTTTTTCTTGCATGGAATTCACATTATTACTGATAAGAGTTATGTCATCAGCAAAATCAAGATCTTCAAGTGGGTCCCATGTACCCAGTCAATACCTGTGTTACCTGTGCAGCAGTTTTTCTTTATGAAGTCTATTGTAATCCCAAAAAGTAAATAATACATATACTCCATGCATAACTACCATGCAGAGACGTGACTGTCCTAGTTTCAGCACTGTAATAAAAGAGCACTCGTACTTGGGTCAACAAATGAAGAAATAAAATAGAATAAACCAAAATATAAAATATCAACTGTGTAATGATAACAATGGCAACAAAGCAACATAACACATTTATAAGCCAGTAATTACTCACTGCATATTTTTTAGCCAAATCTCTGAGCACAAACTTGGAAGCTTCAGTTTTAATTTTTGTCTGGGTGAAGTAATAGGGGCTTGCACTTGCCAGGAGAGCCTGCATGCAGTTGTAACAGGCTTCAGGTGGCATGTAGTGAAGGAACAAGCATGACATTGAGTACAGCATTGGGCAGTAGATAATGTCAGGATGGACACTGCTAATCACACTGACCACAGTCTTAGCATGATGAATGCCATGGTTAGTGAGAAAGTAAGAGTGGAGGTGGTCAAGGTCAGCAAATGCAGGCAACATCAAGTCCTCTTCCACTGAAAGTCAAAGTTGGACAAGTGTCAAATTCAAAAAACTGTCTACATCAATACCTACATCAATACATGACATATAAACCAACAATTCTATCTACATCAATACATGATATATAATTAACATTACTGCCTGCAACAATATCTAATATTAAAGCTGACTATACTAATTAACATTATTGCCTGCATCAATATCTAATATTAAAGCTGACTATATTAATTAACATTACTACCTGCATCAATATCTAATATTAAAGCTGATTATACTTATAGTTTTCTATGATACAGTGACATGGTCCAAACTAATCTGGATATAGCTCAACTTAAAAACAAAATTCCTGCTTGACAAAAAGATTGAAAAATACCAAAAGTGACCAATATATCTGTGAGTGTGTGAGTGAATAATTACTTTCTGGGCATGAAGTATCCTAAAAAAGTGGGTTTTTTTTCACTTGTACTGATGGAAGTGCATGAACACTTGGGAAAATCAAAGTTTTTAGGGTTAGGTCCCTTATTTTGACACAAAAGAATTACTACACCAATTCAATATCATGATAATCAATAATGTAGATGGAAGACTTTGTAAGCTACATAATCATGATCTTTTCATCACAAATACTGCACACATGTCTGTGTCAAACAACTAAGGAGTGTTACATACAGATGACTCTGCAACAGTCTAAGTGTTATTTAACCCCAACACTAAACCAATTACAGTGACTCACTATTTCTTTTACTGGGACACACTGAGGGCAAAAAATGTAGATGGAGGTAGGTTAGAATATGAATTATCAACATACCATAATAAATTACTTGAAACAGTAATAGTGAAATCAAAGATGTTTGAGAGATTATGATTCACTGGAGACAAAAAATATATAAAATATTGATGAATATTGAAATAAAAATTATTTTCAAGGGTAAAGATTTTGTGGTGGATGAAAGAAGATATTTTTTAAGAAAATCACAATAACTGTCAGATTTATAAAAGCTAATTTCTGATGTATAAGGTTAACAGATCTTTACTCTAAGAAAAATACTTGAAAAACATACTGAAATAAGCAGGTGCGGACCAACTGGCAGTAGACTCAAGGAGCGAGGTGGGGTAGTACTCCTATAAAGTGCCTCAGGTGCTCAGTGAAGGGAATACCAGGCGGGTCAGAAGCGCCTTAAAACCTCTTGCTCCCGCTGCCTTGCAGGCAGGACAGGGAGTACAAAGGCTAGCAGAGAGTCCGTACACAAAGCGACAAAAGGTAATGGGAAACCACTGTTGTAGTTCCCAAGAACAATTATGCTTATTCAGAGTAATAGATTTGTCATGAACGACGTTAATGGATGTTCCTCTGGAACAGCCTCATCCGATAGGGCAGCTCACGAGCCACAGGTGAGGCCAGATCGCCATCAAGCTACTGGTGGCAAAACTAACAAATTCAAAATAGTAACATGGAATGTTAGAACTTTACTCCAGGCTGGAAAATTAGAAAATGTAAAGAAGGAAATGGAAAGGATGAAGATCAACATATTAGGAATGAGTGAAGTTAGATGGACAGGTGAAGGGATGATAAACTTTGATAAATATACAATAACATATTCAAGAAGTGAGAAACATGAACGTGGAGTGGAATAATATTTGATGAACAAACAGCGAGGACAATTGTAGGATATTTGAACATCTTGGACCGAGTCCTGCTAGCCCAACTGAAAGGATGATCAATAAACATAAATATTATACAAGTGTACGCTCCAACATATGAAAGTTTTTAAGAAGATGTACAGCTATTTCATACTGACATAGAGACAGCCCTAAAACACACAAAGTCACATGGGAGATTTTAATGCTAAAGTTGGTAAAAACTTCAGACATCGTTGGCAACTAAGGACAGGGGGAGAGGAATGACAGAGGCAGTAAATTAATTGAATGGGCAAGAATACACAGCATTGTTGTAGGAAACACCTGGTTTAAACAACATCCCCGAAGACTAGCAAAATGGTGCCGCCCAGACAAAAAGACTTTTAACCAGATAGACTATTTATTAATCAACAAACAAATCCGCAATGCATTACTGACAACAAAAACCATGCCAGGAGCTGACTGCAATAGTGACCATGACTCACTCTGTGGAAAAATTAGAATAAAGCTAAAGAAAGCAGGCAGGAAAGTGAGAAACATCAAACTGAATACAGAACTCCTTAAAAATGACCAAGAACTGCGAGAACAATACAAAGTTATTATAACAAATAGATACAATGCAATAGCAAAGATAAATAGTATAGATGAATAATGGGAAATGTTAAGAGATTCTATCCACCAAACTGTTAAGGAAATATTACCACTGAAAAAATAAGCCCCTAAAAATAAATGGATGACAGACGACATCTTAGGACTGATGGACAAGAGGAGGAGGAGGAGTAAAAATAACCAAGAAAAATATAGCAAGATAAATAAAGAAATAAGACGCAAATGCAGTGAAGCAAAGGAAGTGTGGTTAAATGAACAGTGCAGACAAATAGAGGACTCTCATAATAAAGACAGCAAAAACATGCACAAACGAATTAGTGAACTCACAGGCAGGAAAACAAAATATACCACAGGATGCTTGAAATCAAAAGAAGGTAAATGTTAATAAGAAAGAAAGACATTGTGGACAGGTGGACAGAGTACAACGGTTAGCTATATAGAGGAGAAGGACCAGAATTAACAGCAGAAACTGTGATGGACCACCAATACTTGAAGATGAAATCATAGATGCCATCAAAGACATGACTAAAAGAAAAGCAACTGGGCCTGATAATATAACAATAGAAGAAATAGAGGCACTAGAGGAGATAGGAATAAAAATAATAACCACATTACTGAATGACAATTAGAGCAGTGGTTATATTCCCAGTGACTTGCTTAAATCCACGTTTATAGCACTACCAAAGAAACCAGGTGCAAAGGAATGTGATGGCCACCAGACTATCAGCCTTTCATGTCACATAACTAAGCTACTTCTGAGAATCATTATGAGAAAAACAAGGAAAAGTATAAAAATGGAAATAGCAGATGAACAGTTTGGATCTGTTGAAGGAAAGGGAATACACAATGCCATTTATGCTTTATGAACACTAATAGAAAGAGCTTTAGAAGTATAGAAAGATCTCTACTTATGCTTCACTGATTACACCAAGGCATTTGACAAGGTGAAACATAATGAAACTATTAAAATGCTTGAAGACATCAATATAGATGACAAAGACCTGAGGATTGTAAAACATCTATACTGGCAGCAAGAAGCAGCAATTCAAGTTGAAAATCGTATATATCTTATATCCTTCCCGTGCCGTTAAACATCACATAGGGATCGTAAAGTAGTTCGTCAATTTTTCCTGTCTTCGGCGAGTCTTTCAACCTCATCAAAGGATTTTATGTCTGTTAACTTGGCCTCTCTTAATAATGTCCTCTTCAGAGTTTCACGTGGTCTGCCTCTTTTTCTTTGGCCTGTTGTGTTCCACTTGATAGCTTGTTTTGGGATTCTCTAATCATTTCTTCTCATCAAGTGACCAACATATGTCCATCTCCTTTTCCTGATCACCCATGAGACTGGTTGTTGTTCAGTCATCTGTCTTATCTCTGCATTGTTCTTGAATTCATTCCACTTGATGCCAAGTATTTTCCTTAGGCATTTGTTTTCAAAAGAGTCTAATTTCTTTTATATTTCTTTAGTTGTTTTCCAGCTTTCGCATGCATAAATGAGGGTGGATATTACATTTGAACTGAATAGTCTTAACTTGGTTTTTGTGCTTATAACTTTTGAATTCCATATGTTCTCAAGATTCTTGAAGATTGATGCTGCTTTTGCAATTCTGATCCTAACTTCCTTTCTAGTGTCACCATCCTGGTCTATGTAGCTGCCAAGGTATGCAAATTGATTGACTTCTTCAATATCTGTCCCTTCTATGTGTATTTTTCCATTTTGATTGATGGAAATTTTCATTATTTTTGTTTTGTCCTTGTTAATTTCAAGTCCTATTTTGCTAGCCAGTGAGGACAGGCTATCTGTTTTTTCTTGCATGGAATTCACATTATTACTGATAAGAGCTATGTCATCAGCAAAATCAAGATCCTCTAGTTGGGTCCCATGTACCCAGTCAATACCTGTGTTACCTGTGCAGCATTTTTTCATTATGAAGTCTATTGTAATCCCAAAAAGTAAAGGAGACAGTATACATCCTTGTTTCACGCCTGTTTCGATCTGGAACCATTCACTCATCCCTTCTTCTGTCTTGACTGCACAACCATATCCATTGTATAAGTCCTTAATGATGTTGACAATTTTAGATGGTATTCCATATAGACAAAATTCTCCATAATGAATCTCTGTGTATGCTATCAAACTCCTTTTTAAAATCTATGAAGTTCAGCATTAATGGTTTCTGCTTTTCAATATGTTCTTCAAGTATTATTCTGAGAGTAAAGATCTGGTCGAGACAGCTTCTCCCTTTTCAAAATCCTGCTTGTTCTTCTCTCATTGTCGTATCCACTATATCTTTGAGTCTATTCAAAATGACCTTGCAAAATACTTTTGACACAACTGATATTAAGGTTACTCCTCTCCAGTTGTTACAGTCACTAAGGTTGCCCTTTTTTGGTATTTTAACAATGATTCCTTTCTTCCAATTAGAAGGGACCTTTTCTTCTTTCCAAATCTTGTTAAACATTCTCTGTAGTTGTCTCATGTTGTCACTATTGATAGCTTTTAGCATCTCGGCTGTTATTTCATCTTCACCTGCAGCTTTGTTGTTAGCCATTAAATTCACTGCTGTTTCAATTTCATGCAATTTAATTTCATCTAGGTTGACATTTAGTTGTGGGGCTGGTAAGTCAGTTTCAAGGTTTAACAATTATTTTGGGTGTGGTTGATTGAGTATTTCTTGGAAGTGTTCAGCCCATCTTTGCTTTTGGTCTTTATTTGATGTTAATAGTGTTCCAGTTTTGCTAAGGATTGGTCTTTCTTTAGATGTAATAGTACCTGTTAGCCTCTTTTGTATGTTATATAAAGTTTTGCTGTCTCCTATTTTTGCTGCTTTTTCTGCCTCTTTTGCCATATTAAAATAGTTGAAAATAGAACTGGAAAATATCAACTTATAAAACAAGGGGTGCGACAAGGATGTGTACTATCTCCAGACCTTTTTTCTCTGTACAGCGAGAATATTCTAGGAACGATCATCACAGAACCAGGCATAAAAATTGGAGAATACAATAATAACAACCTTCGGTATGCTGATGACACAGTACTGATAGCTGAGAACCAACAAGACCTGCAAAATCTCTTGGATAAAGTGGCCAAAGAAAATGAATAGAAAGGCCTTACTTTGAACATCAAAAAGACAGAGACTATGGTTATATCTAAGAAACAGAATCCACCAACATGCAGTATAAAATCAAATGGAACCATTCTAAAGCAAGTGCAGTAATAGCTTCAGATGGGAAATGCAGAACAGAAATTAGGAACAGAATAGGCCAAACAAAGACTGCATTTCAGAGAATGAGACAACATACTATGCAACACATCCTTATCAATGAATGTTAGAAAAATGAGTCCTAAAATGCTATATTGAACCTATCTTGTTATATGGAAGTGAATCAGGGACAATAGGCAGGTCTGCACAAAAATCATTGGAAGCAGCAGAAATGTGGTTTATTAGAAGAATGTGAATCCCCTGGGCAGCAAAAATAACTAATGAAGAATGTATGAGAAGAGCTGGAGAGACAAAAAAAATCTTGTCAAAAAAATAAGAGAGAATCAATGTACTTTCATAGGACATGCAATGAGAAGAGGGGGCATTGAAAATGTTATAACAACAGGAAAAATAGAAGGAAGAAGATCAAGAGGAAGACCAAGAGAAATGATACTGGACAGTCTGACAGGATGGTGTGAGAGGAGATCATCAACAGAGCTGATGGCCTGCATGAAGGATCGTGTATTCTGGAGAAGCGTAACAGCCAATACCAGTCGGCATGGCACCTGATGATGATGATGATGATGATAATTCTTATCAGTGACAATGTGAAATCGATGCAGGAAAAAAACAGATAAAAGGGATGGTGACTGCAGTAAAACTGGTTTAAATAATAAAGGTAGATAGAGGTGCATGGTGCAGTTTTACAAAGTAAGGGAGGCAGTGAGTAAAATGAGAAAAAACAAATAGAAAGTATGAGAATGTATAAATGAAAAACATACAACATACAATATTTCGGCGTGAGCCTTTTTCAAGGATTACATGCACAACGAGACAGGAAAACTTAGGAAACAACTATATGAGCCCTATGTGATGTTTAACGGCACAGGAAGGATGTAAGAGGTAAGAAGGTTAACTTAACTTGCCAAAAAATCTTTGATCTTCTTCTTTAATCTCCCTGTAATTTTTTTTTTCCTTTTTGTGAGTTGTAAAGTTAGAAATACCCAATCAACAAATACCTTGTTAAAATGTTTGATGTGTAATGTTAGTATCTTACAACAAAGATTTTTGATGGGTACAGTTAGCATATTTTGTCAATTTTTTTAAGGATAAAATTGGTACATCTTACCAAAATGATTTTGATGTTTATAGTTAACACATCTTGCCAAAAATTAACACGAACATGAAAAAAAACTAACTGTTAGCAATGAAATGGAATGACTGCAAAAATTTATAAATTTAGCATACTTCAGTTACAAAAGATACCACATTTCACTAGTATACAAGATATGATAAACACCTTCTACAGTATTTGAGACAACAAGAACATTTCAAAGAAATTATCATATTTCCCACCATATAAGACACACATATAATTTTTCAAGGAATATATTGGGGGAAAAAACTAAAAACCTCATATTTTCTATGAACTTGATAGCCCTCCAATCATTTATTAACTAGCTCACAAACTGCAAAAATGTCAAAGTGGTTACAGGCCTATAAATGTATTATTACCTGAGTATGGTTTATGCCAGTACTTGAATAATCCAGTGTGCTGTTTTTTAGTGTTATGTCCCATGACTAGGCAGTTTAAAACCAGCTAATGCCACTTCCTAAGTACAAATTATGGCTGGTTTGTGCCTTCAGAATAAAACTGTATTCATCACCTTAACAAATTTACCATGGATTTTATTTTTTAAAAAAACAATAACTGTTGTAACTTTGCTTCAACTATTTTAGAAAAGGTTTATTAACATTACTGTTTATGACTGAAGATTCATATACCTGGTAAGTGTGGATGACAATGACACACATTTTTTTCTGTGTAAGATATTAGCACAAAACTAACAATCGTCATCTCATATTTACAGCATCAAGGTACTGCCATAATTTTACAGATTTTACTTTGCTTTTTGGTTTCAACACTCAACTGATGATTCATCTATACCCAGATGTAAAGAAGAAAATGTTATGGTAGATAAATATGGTATGTAACAAGTGTCTGGAAACAAAGTATGAATGAATGAATGAATGAATGATCTTTATTTTCAAAGGGTGAAGAATTTGCAAACCCATCTTATATTCTGCCCTTCATCACTCCATCTTTCCTTCTTCCCACACTCTTGATATAATACAAGTATACAAATTACATGGGAAAAAAAAATATCTAAAAATGCAAAATGAAACTATTGCGTTCACAAATACAGGATAATGAACTACATAAGAGGTAATCTAGCAAAATAGTGTGCATAGCCCCCCCCCCCCACCCATGTATGCACACGCACATGCACGCATGCATGCACACATTCATTCAATGACATTCTTCTAACATCACACTCTTACACATTCATTAAGATAATATCTAAGATTAACAAGTTATGTTTAGAACTATGTTATTTTAGAACAGAACTCACTTACTGGTGAGTCCTGGTATGAGAGGCTATTAGATATTCTATGGAGGCATATAGCCACAAGTCAGTAAATATTGAAAAAGGCTTGAGTTAAAGGATGAAGTATTATTAAAGGATTTTAGATGGAAGGAGAGGGAGTTCCAGAGGTGTACCACAAAAAATGCTAAGCTATTCAGTGATGTGCTGCTGGGTATTGTTTTATTTATTTTTTTATTTATATTTTAATGTCATATTCTTTGCAGTCCTAAATTAATCATTTATCTAATATATAAAACCAAGATCATGAAAGTTTTATCAAACTAAACAGCCCTATTACTTGATTAAATTTCATGGAAAAAGGGCTACTATATTCTGGCCCAGAATAGACTTTAGTTATGCTCTTAAATAATTTATGCAGCATTTTACTTATAAAATTGCATAATTTATTATATTATGTAAACCTTCTGATACCTCTGTCTCAAGGTTTTATTAACAGTTTATAAGTTCACTAACAGTGAATGTCGAAACAAACTTCATTTGTCATATAACCAATATCATATTTTATGTGGCCTTGCGGTGGAGGGTGGGAAGTTTTTTCTTATCATGCGCATCACCAACACCAACAACATGGGCAACCAATGGTTTGTGCTGGGATTATTTTTTTTTACTTGACCTTTTCATTTTTTTTCTTTATTGTGACTAGATTTAAAGATTTCATTTAATGCAATTTGAAGGACTTTCCTGGTCCACATGAAACAAAAAACAGAAACTGAAAGTCCCATGCTTTCAGACAGAGTCAGGGTTGCCGGAATTCTGTACATGAAAATCCAGGACATTTTTCTCTGACTGAAAAAAGAAAAGCTGTTCGATTTCCATCAATAATCTATATATATATATATATATAAATCAATGTATGTGTATGTATGTTCCAGCATACCTCTGGAATGCCTGGAGCAATTTGAACCAAACTTGGTACACATATGACTTACAATCTGGAAAAAAAAATACTGCGAGGGTATGACACCTAGAGCACCCCTAAGAATAGGGGTGGGAAAGGGGTGACATGTAAAAATAATCGACAGTGACCGATATTAGTGTCAAGTCCATAGTTTTTGGGGTCGCTGAGATGAGTAGTGACAATCCCGATGCCGTTTATGTCCAAATTCAACCCCATCAGTATGGGAGGTTGGGGGGGGGGGGGTGAAAATTAGGGTGGGATCTCCAATTATTTTACTAAGGAACCTCGACCCACCAAAACTTTGCAACTGCACAAGGCAGTGTGTAAAGAGGATGCTGGGCAATATAGTTGAAGCGACTATCTTAACAGGACAGGGAGAGGGTGAAGCAGATTTTATCCAACGGATACCACTCACTTCGACAGATCTCCCTTTTAACTTTAAAAGATTGCAATTTCCAGTGACACATGCATTCTCAGTCATGATCAACAAGTCACAGGGCAGCCTACATAATATAAAGTATTTTACAAATTCACTATAATATTAATTTAACTCAAAACTTGATTATACACAACATTTTTAGTTTCACCTCCAGGAGCAAGAATAAATAATTTCTTGAGTGAATCCACCCTTGAGCAAGCAACATAAAGCTGTCCATGGGAGTAACATGGCAATCTCAAATCCACTCTGCAGTATTAATAATTAATAAATTCCTGAGCAATGCCAGATAATCAGCTAGTTCCTAATAAAGAATAGTAGATATGTTCTAAGATCTAAGAATTTTGTTTTCAAACTGCATGTCCAAGGAAAGAATATATGTTATACAATGCTAATGACATTGTTCAGCTCAGAAGAGCAGAAATTATTAGTATTTCATATATGTATAATACCTAGTTTTAATGTTTCATGCTTTGCATGCATTTTTAAATTAAATTAGTTCAGGATTAATTCATGCGAATTAGAACATTTTTTTAACTGATTAAAAATTTATTTTACTTCTAGATATTTACCTTCAAGATCCTGCTTCATCCTGCTGTCCTACAATCCGAACCTAGTATTTATCCGACTTCAAAGTTCTATTAAGAAAATCTTGCCACTGACTGCCGTAATCATGGAATTTTGAGCAGCTCATTTGATAAATAAAAGGACATTTAATTACTGCTTCAAATACTGAGGCAATTTCAGTCCTCTGTCCACTGCATATTCATGATGGAAAATACCCTTTCCATGCTGGCATTATGACCAGGAACATCAAAGATAAATTTACACAGTTTTAGTAACTCTCAGTACTGCTTCACATATTCAGACTATCTGAAGAAATAGGTCCACTTCTCCTGAGTGAATTTGCTATTCCAATTGTCTTTCTCTTTTGTGAGTACTGCTTCAGTACAGTGCTTCAAATACAAGGTCCATCAATTAAGTAATGAGACTAATTACATTAAAAAATAAAATAAACAACAGTTAAAGATATAACCTGTATTTTATTCAAAGTAAGCTCCTTGTGAACTGATACAGCGAGTGGCATGATCTAACAAACACTTGAACCATATCTGCAGTTCTTCTGTTGGTATGGCCCTTTAACTCGATGTTACAGCCCTTTGGATGTCATCAGTATTGTCAAAGAAGCATCCTTTAAATGGTAACTTTAATTTTGGGGATAGAAAATAATCGCAGGGAGACAAATCTTGGGAACAGGATGGATGGCTGAGAACACACACTTGTTTTGCGGGCAAAAATTACTGTACAACTACCACCCAGTGAGCTGGTGCATTATCATGAAGAAGGAAAAAACTGTCAGGTGGTGAGAATCCTTTTCAACAGGCATTTCAAAATAATTAAATAAACTTTGACAGTGACAGTCTGTCCCTCTGGAATAAATTCTTTGTGAATAACTCCTCTGCTGTCATAGAAGCACACCAACATTGTCTTCACTTCTGACTTTTGAAAACGAAATTTTCTGCCTTTTGGTGATGATGATGACTTCCACTGAGCACTTTGGTGTTCAGTTATGGAATCATAGCGGAAAATCCATGTTTCATCCTCTGTAACAATCAAATTTAAGAAATGTTTATTTCTTCGACACGTTTTGATGATTCCTTTTGTGTACTCAACACACTAATGTTTTTGGTCATCAGACAACAAATGTAGTAGAAACCGACAAGCAACCTTTATCTTGCCTAAATATTCCACTAAAATTTTACAAATGGTCTCTCGTTTAACACCAAATCCATCTACCATCATCCTCAAAGACAAACAATGATCTTCTTGTATCCACTCTCTTGACTTTTGCAATGAGTTTCTCATTATGAACAGAAATTGGGCATCCATGTCTAGTTGCATTTGTAGTCATTTCCACACCACTTTTTAATCATGAATACCACCTGAATATCTTCTTATATCTTATATCCTTCTCGTGCCGTTAAACGTCACATAGGGCTCACAAGGTAGTTCGCAAATTTTTCCTGTCTTTGGCGAGTCTTTCAACCTCATCAAGGGATTTTATGCCTATTTATTTAGCATCTCTTAACAATGTCCTCTTCAGAGTTTCACGCGGTCTGCCTCTTTTTCTTTGGCCATTTGTGTTCCATTTTATAGCTTGTTTTGGAATTCTCTGACTGTTTCCTCTCATCACGTGACCAACATATGTCCATTTCCTTTTCCTGATCACCCATGAGACTGGTTGTTGTTCAGTCATCTGTCTTATCTCTGCTTTGTTCTTGAATTCGTTCCACTTGATGCCAAGTATTTTCCTTAGGCATTTGTTTTCAAAAGAGTCTAATTTCTTTTATATTTGTTTTCCAGCTTTCACATGCATAAATGAGGGTGGATATTACATTTGAATTGAATAGTCTTAACTTGGTTTTTGTGCTTATAACTTCTGAATGCCATATGTTCTCAAGATTCTTGAAGATCAATGTTGCTTTTGCAATTCTGATTCTAACTTCCTTTCTGGTGTCACCATCCTGGTCTATGTAGCTGCCAAGGTATGCAAATTGATTGACTTCTTCAATATCTGTCCCTTCTATGTGAATTTTTCCATTTTGATTAATGGGAATTTTCATTATTTTTGTTTTGTCCTTGTTAATTTCAAGTCTTATTTTGCTAGCCATTGAAGACAGTCTATCTGTTTTTTCTTGCATGGAATTCACATTGTTATTGATAAGAGTTATGTCATCAGCAAAATCAAGATCTTCTAGTTGAGTCCCAAGTACCCAGTCAATACCTGTGTTACCTGTGCAGCATTTTTTCATTATGAAGTCTACTGTAATCTCAAAAAGCAATGGAGACAGTATGCATCCTTGTTTCACACTTGTTTCAATCTGGAACCATTCACTCATCCCTTCTTCTGTTTTGACTGCACAAACATATCCATTGTAGAAGTCCTTAATGATGTTGACAATTTTAGATGGTATTTCATACAGACTTAAAATTCTCCACAATGAATCTCTGTGTATGCTATTAAATGCCTTTTGCTTTTCAATAAGTTCTTCAAGTATTATTCTTAGAGTAAAGATCTGATTGAGATAGCTTCTCCCTTTTCGAAATCCTGCCTGCTCTTCTCTCACTGCTATATCCACTATATCTATTCAAAATGACCTTGCAAAATACTTTTGGCACAACTGATATTATCTGTTCACGAGATAAACAATTATCCCCATAAACTTGTTGCATCAATTCAACTGTCTCATGGCACATCTTCCGAGTTTTAAACAGAATTTAATGGTAGCTTTTTGCTCCATGCTCATTATGTGACAATGCACCTCTAACTAGGTCAACAAAATGGCGGGTTGTTTGTTGTCTGCTTATCGGACGGCGATGAAAAGTTATAAGACCATAATGAAGGCTGCCTCTTTGGATTCCATGCTTTGCTTCATAGATAGCATTTTTATCTTGGCCATAATAAAATCAGACTCATCACCTAATTGTCAGACCTTGTATGTGAATTGATCAAATAACAGTGAAACATCAACTGACTGCCCCTTGTTTTGCAGAAACTTTAGTCTCTTCCACTTCAGACCATGCTGGTATGAAGCCTAACAACATCCACTTACAGATGGAAAATTCATTCAAAGGTGTCTTCCACCTCTGTACATAAGCATGACATTTTCATAAAACTCTTGCATCTCAACATAAAATTTATGTCTACAGCTGACAGACCTACGTAATCTTCTGTTTGTTTCACAATAGATTTCACTTTTATGGGAAGAAATCTTTCTTCTTTCCACTATCTGTGTATGGGTATCCTCTATAATTACACCTACTTCTAAGATGCTACTATCTGCCTTCTCAAGTTTAAGTACTTTATTAAATACATTTATCTGGCTTTGGACAAACCTAAGATAGAGTTTGCTTAGGGCATTTTCAAAATGGGTAATCTAGATTTTTGGTGTTTTTTCGTCAGTGAGAAAAAAAATGACTTTAGCGCTTCATAAAGTTGTACTATTGCTTCCATTGCAGGAAGCAAAGATAACCACCTTGTTTTTGTATGTGACAACAATTTGTGATATTCTTCATCTAGAAATTTGCAAAATTCTGTCAGGCCCTCCAGGTGTATGGTTTATATTGAGAAATAATTGAACAGTTTAATTATTACAGTTTCCACATCTACAGTTCGAACACCAGCTGCCGCTTTAACTGCATTATGAAGTATGTGCCCAGGGCATCCAACACCGAGAAGGTTTTATTTAGTTTACTCTTAACTTTTGTGAACACACTGTTCGTACCAGTTTGTTGTACTCTACCAAAATTCCTATTTGCATTGAAACTGTAACTGTAATCAGACTATTGTCCCAACACTCTGGGCATTCCCAGATGTGCCTGGTTTCCGTTCAATCACCCAATGAAGTGTGCACCTGCTGATGGAGCCAGTCATGAACTGGATGTAGGTACGTGCGCTAAACCACTTCCGTTGGAAAAATGTCCACTTTACCTCTTTTTCCCCAATCTGATCACCCTCCTGGTGTGATTGTTGTCATTCAACCCAATGCTGTCCTCCAAATACAGTCTATCCAAGGTGACTCTTGCAATCACCTCCTTGTCCATTCTTAGGGTTCCCTGAAGTGATGCCATGCTAGCCAACTTGTCTGCTTTCTCTTTGTCTTTTACTCCTGCATCATCTGGGCAGTTTATCCATGTTAAACTGGATAACCGAGAGCCTTCTAGAAGCTGGACCCACTACCAGCCGAAGAAATGTCTCTCAATTCTCCATAACATGCTTTAGGAGCCTGTTACAATGACCCAATGTGAGTTGTCCTGCTCCACCAACCAGGAAATTGCTTCTGATGCTGCCTGCACCCCCATTCTCATGCTCAAAGTGGTAGTTGCATAGGCTCCTGATTTACTCACAACTGGTTTGCCATTACGGTAGATAATACAGGCCCATCCACTTTTCAGGCCTTGAGTCACTGACCTATCTGTGAAGATCAAAAGGTCATGTGGTTTAGAGTGATGCTGTATCTGTTCCTGCGCCTGGGCTTCTGTTTTACTCTGAGCACAGTCTCTGCATTCACAGCCAAGCTGGATCATGACCTTCATTAGATACGGGATATTTGGCACTTCAGTACAATCCGGTTCAAGGGGAATCTGCTCTGGGTCGCAGACTGCTGATAATATCTCTTCTGCCTCCATCATCCACGATCTCCCTAGCTCGATACGCTTTCCTTTTGCTGAGCTCTGGTAGGAGGGGTGGTTTGTCATGCTGGTAATCGTGAGGTATGTCTTCACTTGCACATACTTATGCCTTACTTTCATGCTGGGCATATCCAACAATTAGGGCATAGCTATGATTGGAGTATCCTTTGTGCACCCTAGAACTGCTGTCATGGCCTCATTTTAAATTCTTTCAAGCTTGATCATCTGAGTCGAGGATAAAATCAGAAGGCTGAGGCCATGCTCAACCACCTACATCACCAACTCCCACATAACAGGAAGAGGATATATTGCACTAGTCCAGCACCTACCATGACCTTCACTGCAGAGACCTTTCTTTGCTTTCTGAATAACTATGTCCACTTGGTGGTGAAAGATAGTGTTCTGTCAAACACAATCCCAAGGTATTTAAAAAATTGTTCCTTTTCAGTATATTCACTGCTGCACTTCACTCCGGAAAGGTGGGTAAATATTTGCATTGCTGCCCATTGCCCAGAACACAAAGCATTTACAATTATCAGTATTGTTTTCTTCTAATGCATTAACACACAGCAACTGCTTATTTCAGAAACAGTTTCACTTTTTAATAAATCCAGTTTAAGCATTTTTATAGTCATACCATTTATAGGACTAAAGTACTGAACAATCAATGGGAAAATTTTATCTGCAATGTAGTTGCCAGAGTGGGTCAGATAACTGTCTGGTAGTGTCAGGAGCTAAAATGGATTTTACTATTGCTGTTGCTCTAGTTCTCCCCAATGCCACATCTTTTGCCATTTTGGAATCATTAAAATTTCAGAGCTTAACTTGGTAGTGCAGTACAATAAACTGAATGTTATCTAATGTTTAACTGTGTGATAGCACATTCAATTCCACCATTTATACTGATTTTTCCTGTTCAGAAGATTTAGGCACAAAATAAATGTCCAGTCTTTTAGAAATGCTTACACAATACATGCTTGATTTATGCATTTTGCTTGATATGTGGTCTTTTACATCTGCTCTTCCACTATGCACAATGGCAATATAGCACTTGCACATTTTACATTCTGCTTCATGGCCATTTCTTTCTCGTTTTATAAAAGGCCATTCCTGAATATTTTCTCATAGGCATTTTAGAAACAATTCATGCAATTATTTAGACAGACAGACAGGCAGGCAGGCAGGCAGACAGACAAAAAGGGTTTCTCTCAGCACTGAAAACAGTGAAAAAGAATGTATTTTTCTTTCTTTCACTAGTCATAAATCTCAGAGACAACATCAAGAAATATGTTACTGATTTTCAGAAACATTTTTTTTTTCACCAAAGCTTGTAAAACTTGAAACCAGTGAAGTCTCCAATAAACTATAATGCACTTGGCACACGGTAACTGAAGAAATTCCTTGATTACCATTTTCTTTTGGTGTGGAGCCATGAAGAAGACATAGCATCACAAACAGAAAATGCCTCTCTCACAACAACACCAAATGAAAAATAAAATTATAGGAAACTGCACTAAATGTGAACTGTTCCAACTCAGACATAAGAATAACAAAGTAAGTTTCCGCTGTATTGTTGCTTTAAAATGTGTATAACAGTTCTGCCAACGTCAAATCAGGAGGGGAGAGAATTAACTGAACGCAAAATTCTTTCATTTGAAAGTAAAAACAAAAACCAGGAAAAACAGGTGTTCTGAAGGCATTATTCAAGACAGTGAACTTTTTTTAAAAAAACTGGGACTGTCTCTAAAAACAGGGATGTATGGTAACCCTAGACAGAGGGACAATAATTAGTGTATAAGTATATAACTATACACGAAGCCACTGCAGTAAAGCTGTGATACCAAAATGTATAAACTAGGAAAAAAGTAGCAACAGTTTAATTACTTAACGAGTACAAAGTTATGACATTTCAGCATGAGCCTTAATCATATAAAAACACACAGGATGAAGAAATAGAGGAGATAAAGCATAAATTCACATGAATGCTATGTAAAAAAAAAAAAAAGAAAAAAAAATGAAATAAAATGAATAGAGCACTTAGCTGTAACTTGTAAGAAGCTGTGGCTTGTCCAACGCTGTGTTCAGAAACGCGCATGGTGGAATGTAGAGAATATTTAAATGGAGACTTGTGATGTGTGATAGGTGGTTCATAACTGAGTGTTGTGGGTGGGGAAACCATAGAGGGGAGTGAGATACAATGCTAACCTAGCCAAGAGAATGTGAAATAGGTGATTATATTAGGGGAAGAGGGGTTGTAATGTGATGCTGTGAGGAGGTTCTGAACTATATGTAACAAGTGAGAATGGAGTGGAACTTAGTGGGAGGGATTATGATTACATAGCTCAGAACCTCCTCACAGCATCACATTACAACCCCTCTACCCCTACTATAATCGCCTATTTCACTTTCTCTCGGCTAGGTTACCAATGTATCTCTCTCCCTTCTACAGTTTCCCCACCCACCATCCTCAGTTACGACCCACCTATCACACATCACAAGTCTCCATTTAAATACCCTCTACACTCCACCATGCGCATTTCTGAACACAGCATTGAACAAGCCAGAGCTTTTTACATGTTACAGTTAAGTGCTCTATTCATTTTCTTTCATTTTTTTTTCTTTCTTTTTTTTTTTACACAGCATTCAAGTGAATTTATTCTTCATCTCATTTATTTCACTGTCCTGTGTTTTTGTATAATTAAGGCTCATGCTGAAACTTCACAACTGTGTACTCATTAAGTAATAAAGCTGTTCCTACTTTTTTTCCTAGTTTATACATTCTAGACAGATAGAAAGTGAATGATTCACATGAATTTTTGTGACTGATTTTGCTTCATTCACAGGAGTACTTTTTTTTTCATTCTAAATTGTGAATCAGATTTTACTGCTTGAAAATGGAGAATTGAAGTGCTTTAAAATCTAAAGTATCTTCTACATTTAAGCTGTTTACTCAGTATTGAAATTATAACTGAATGGACTTAAAATGGAAGATGGTCATGAGAAAATCATACACAAGACAGAAGTAGTCAGCAGCATATAATTTTTTTACTGTAAATCAGAAGTGCTACCTTTTAATCTCACTTTTTTTTAAAATTGTGAATATAATAAGCTTTCTTGGCATTTATTTTGCTCACTTAGTAATCTGAATCAGAAATATTTTTCATGGAATTTCATTCCACTAGAAAAATTAGATGCTCTTCTACAAAAACTTATGGTGTCACAGAGAAGTACTTCACATCGTCTGCTTAGGTACAAATAAACAAAATATTAAATTGGAATATTTAAGAATTTTATTAGATGCAGAACACCAAAACATTAAAATGTCTAATTGTATGAAATATCATTTTCTTAATATTGAAGAAGACTGGCTAGTAAAGAAGATTATACAAAGAAAACTTAAATATTCTGGACACATTAAAGGTCATGATAATCTAGAGAAGACTGTCTTGGAAGGGTACATAATGGGAAAAAGAAAGAGAGGAAGACCAAGGTGAAGATGACTGCAAGATGACTGCAAGACATCATTGATGATCTGCAAATCAGCAGCAGGGCATCTTGCTCACAACCGAGAGGCCTACAGGAGTTCTGTTAGGGAGGCAAAGTTCCGCAAGGGACATGCAAATGAATGAATGAATGAAATATCACTGAAAATACTGAGACAAAGACTTGAATGAATGCAAATGTCATGAGAAAATCACACAAAATGACAGAAATAATAGGCAGCACATTATAAGATAAATGTAAATTCTTCATATTTAGCAAAGACTTTAAGAAGTACAAATGAACATTCAGGATATAATTCTTTGCATTGAATTTGCTCCCTTATTATCGTGGCTTGAATATGGTTCTCTGCATTTCTTGTCTTATCTTAGTATGGCAAATCAGGTGCAAAAATTAGTTCACTGGCATAAAAGTGTGAGTATTTTCATTTAAAAAATTTCTGGTTCATGGATTTTAAATTATAGAGTTTATTCACTTTAATAAAAAAAATGTTTGTATGAAATGTGTACAATTTACGCAATTAGCTAATAATATTTCTTACATGGTGATAGGTACTTTCTTGTGGCTTATTTACTCATGCAGCATCAGGTATAATCAGTATAAGATTAATAATAGAGAAATGCAGAGTTTAATGAGAATCTATATGTATCCTTTATAGGCTACTAAAAGGCATTTGATTGTGTACAACACCAGAAACTTTGGGAAATAATGGAAAAAAAATGGGATTTCCAACACATTTGATACAATTCACATCAATGCTGTATCTAGACCAACAAGCAGCAGTTAGAATAAATGGTGAAACAACAACTTGGTCTGACATAAAACAAGGGGTCCATCACGGGTGTATATTGTCGCCCTACTTATTTAACTTGTATACTGAAAATATAATGAGGACTGTTAGAGAAGATGTAGACAAAGAATATTGCGATGCCATAACAATTGGAGGTTATGAAATACCAGAGATTAGATAGGCTGATGACACAGTATTACTGTCCACAACACAAAAAGGAATGGAAAAGCTAATTATGTCAGTCCATAAGAACTGCAAAGAGCAAAACCTCTATCTTAATGCAAGGAAAACTAAATTGATGACAAGTGACAAAACAAACAAGACAGCTAATATATGTATCAATGAGGAAAAACTGGAAGAAGTGGAGAGTTTTGAATATCTTGGATCACTACTAACTAATAATGAAGATACAATGAGGGAAATTAAAAGGAGATCTATCGCTCTTCAGAAAGTAAAACAACTAAAGAATCTGTGGAGAGGAACAGACTGAATTACAAAAATAAGATTTTTAAAGGCATGCATCTTTCCAATCACTACATATGCCTGTGAGACCTGGACAAAACAGCTGAAAAACACATAAATGCCTTTGAATGTAAATGCTACAGAAGAGTTCTTCAAATATAATGGACACAAAAAAATCCATACTACAAGAACTTAATATTGAAGAAGGCTGGCTAGTAAAGAGAATTAAACAAAGAAAACTTAATATTCTGGACATTAAACGTCATGATAATTTAGAGAAGACTGTCTTGGAAGGGTACATATTGGGAAAAAAAAGAGAGGAAGACCAAGGCAAAGATGGCTACAAGGCATCATTGATGATCTGCAAATGATAACATCAGCACCAGACCATCTTGCTCACAACTGAGAGGCCTACAGGAGTGCTGTTAGAGAGGCAAAGTTCCACAAGGGACATGCAAATGAATGAATGAGCATCAGGTACTCCTGCTAGTAACATAATGAATCTGTCATTGTCAGGAGACTAGTGTATTTTAACATGAGTGTTTAGATATTACTCTAGTACCAGTAACCCCTACCCTAAGGACTACCCAAACTCAACCACTTGGGTATAGGATGCAGGGTGATTTCTGAATGAGCTACTCTGGGAAAAAAGTGAATCTAATGTGGTGGAAAATGCAGTTGTTTCAAGATAAATTGGCTAGGTTGTTCAGAAACTACTTTTACTCCTTCTCTATTGAGGGAAAAATAAAACATGTCATGAACTAGACTTTCTAGGAACAAAATCAACTAGATTTTCTAGGAACAAAATCAATAAACTGACTATTTTGAAGTTTATATACAATCTCAAAACACTGTATTCACAATCTCTGGGATAACCTACTCAATGTCCTACTTATGTGAATCAATCTCCAAACTTCCAAAAAAAAAAAAAGAAAAAAATCTAAACAAAAACTGACTAGCAAATCTTAAAGACATCCTATAAACACAAATGGGTTTCAAACCCTGAAGATATCTATATAGGCAAATAAATGGTCAGGCAAACCTTCAAAACAATTTATGTAGACAGAGAAACAGACAAGCAAATCTTCCTATATGTTAGTCTTTACTTTAAGTGCACTGTGTTACTATACCAAGAGCAGACTTCACATTATTTCTGAAATGTGCAATGTTGTACCACTGAGCATAAAAAAACTGGTCTGCTAGCATATCATGAAAAAAAAATGCTTACTTCCTCTGGGAAACATATCATCCACAAGTTCCTGATATAAATGTTCCTCAGCTTTAAGCAAATGGTTGCAGAGATTCTCCCACAAATGTCTCCTAGCATCACTTTCTGCTGGACATTGTGAGTTACGTAGGTAAGATTTCAGAGCTTTTTTTGATCCTCCTCTCAGCAAAATCAGTAGATGCTCTTCAGATCTGCCTCCAAAACCATCCTCTGAAACAAGTCATGAGATTTCATGGTAAAAATACCATTTTGCTGCATGTAATAACTAGTCAGTAGTACAGGACAGATATAAATAAGGACAATGAAACAAAAGACTGTAGGGACCAATATAAGAGAGGATGTGATTAACCATACAAAATATGCAATAAAAAGAAAACAATCAGGTTATATCTCTCTCTGAACCTTAAGTGCCCAGGGCACATGGGGCTTCCGCAAGGGTTTTCCACAAATGCCTGTCTTTCGCCTTTTTTTCTGCTCTTGCCCAGGTGAGCCCTCTATTGCTCAACATCCTTTCTGTTGTTCTTCTCCATGTCTCTTTTGGTCTACCCTTACTTCTGCTCCCCTGTGGTGTCCATCTTAGTGCTATTTTTGGTAGTGAGTTGTCAGTCATTCGGAGCACATGTCCCAACCATCGCCAGCGTCTTTCCTCAATAATTGTTGTCAGTGGTTTCATCTGCATTTCTGCAGGTTATATAAGTTGGTCAAAAGTGTGTCTGAATATTTTCACTGCCTCAGGGCACCTGTAGTTAACATATTAAACAAAAAACATAAAAAATAAAGACCAACAGGGTGACATAAAGAGGGAGAGAAAGAAAGAAAACAAATAACAATATTTATTTTTGAAGGCTGACAGAAAAAAATGAAAAACAAAAAAACAAAACAAAACAAAACAAACAGAAAAAAAAGAAAATTCAGATATCATAAACAAAGGACTCATAAAATAAAATAAAATCAACATAATAAAATGCAGAAATAGTAAACACATACCAGAAGGTATCTATTAATACTTGACCAGATAAAAACAAAAGTGAGAAAATTAACTAAGAATTAATAAATATAGAAAAAGGCAACTAATTAAGAATTGATCAATGTGACACCTTGTCTTGTCTCCTTCCACACATACCTTTCAGTGTTTAGGAGACAAACAGACAACCTTATAAGGTCCAGCAATTTGCTTCACATAATGGGATATTTAATATTTCTGCAATTCAGATAACCACCATATCCCTCCCTCAATCTTTTCCACTTTCCCCACCCCCTCTTTACTACCAACTAATCACACATACCAAAATTTTCATTTAAGCATTCATAGTATTCTACCTAACTAGCACAAACCATCAAGGAAATGCACAGATACAAACTAGACATACTAGGAATACAAGAAGCAAGATGGACAGGACAAGGCAGAAGGAAATTAACAACAAAGCACACAGAAGATACAATAATATGGTCAGGGAAAGAAGATCTTCATGAAGGAGAAGTAGCATTGATTATAACAAAAGAAGCATCAAGAGCATTGCTGAAATGGACCCCAATAAATGAGAGATTATTATATGCACGGTTCAACTCAAGATTCATGAAGCTGTCTATTATAGTTTGTTATGTACCAACAAAAGCAGCTGAAGAGGAATTAAAAGAAGATTTTTACAACAGCCTCCAAGCAACAGTAGAAACAATACCCAAGCATGATATGCTACTCATCTTGGGCGACTTCAATGCAAAAGTAGGTGAAGGAAATGAAGATAGAAGAAGAATCATGGGAAGAGAAGGAATCGGAGAAATAAATGAAAATGGAGAAAGACTGTGCAGTTTCTGTGAAGAAAACATGATGACCATCGGAAGGACAATTTTCCAACACAAAAACATCCATAAGGTGACTTGGAGGTCATCAGATAAAACCACAGAAAACCAAATCGATCACATACTAATAAACAACAAGTGGAAACGGTCACTACAAGATGTGCGAGCAAGGAAAGGAGCAGATGCAGGAAGTGATCACAACCTTCTGGTAGCAAAAATAAAACTAAAATTAAGGAAAGCCAAAATCGGAGAACACAGAAAAATACATTTTGATACAAGACAACTAATAGACCAGCAAACAAGAAATGAATTCTCAACAGTACTTAAGAACCGCTTCAGTGTCCTACAAGACGAAGCAGAAATGTCCATATTAGAGTTCAATAAAACACTACAGGAAACAGCAAAAGAGGTGCTGGGATATCGGAAAAGGAGAAAAGAGGAATGGATAAGCGAGACCACATGGGAAAAGATAGAGCAAAGAAAAGAAATCAAGAAAAAATTACTGAACACCAAATCACAATGGCTTAAAGAACGAGTTTTAAGTAATTATGCACAAAAAGACAAAGAAGTGAAGGAATCATGCCGTCAAGATAAACGTCAATATTATGACAACTTAGCAGAAACAGCAGAGAAAGCAGCATATACAAATGACATGAAAACCATATATAAAATCACAAAGCAGATGACAGGTAACTTCAACACAAGATGTGAAAGTGCAGTAAGAACACAAAATGGACAACTGGTCAGTGGAGAAAGAGAAAAAATTGAAAGATGGAGGGAACACTTTAACACCCTACTAAACAGAACACAAGCAGCACAAACAATAGACTTACCTGAAGCAAAAACGGAACTAAACATCAATACAGGACCAATAACAATAAATGAAGTAAAGGAGGCGATAAAGAAGCTAAAATCAGACAGGGCACCAGGTGAAGATGAAGTGACTGCTGAGATGTTGAAAGCAGAAGAAACGGAAACACCAAAACAACTTTGCCGGATATTACAACAAATTTGGGATCTAGAAAAAGCCCCAGAGGAGTGGAAAACTGGGCTTATGGTAAAACTACCAAAGAAGGGTGACCTCAGAGATTGCGGGAACTGGAGAGGCATTACCCTACTGCCACTCACCAGTAAAGTATTTTGCAGAATAATCATCAACAGAATTGTACCAACACTTGAGGAAAAACTTCGGAAAGAGCAGGCAGGATTTAGGAAAGGAAGATCATGCATAGACCACATATTTGTACTTAGACAAATATTAGAACAGGCAAATGAGCGGCATAGCACAACATATTCATAGATTTTGAGAAAGCCTTTGACAGTGTCAACAGAGATGCACTGTGGAAAATCCTAAGATGGCATGGCCTCCCCCATAAAATAGTTAATGTAATCAAAGCCCTATACGAGGGTTTTCAGTGCAAAGTTATCTGTGGAGAACATACCTCCAGCAGCTTTAGGGTACAAACAGGAGTGAAACAGGGATGTGTACTATCACCAACATTATTTATCTTGGCAGTAGACTGGTTAATGAAGGAGGCAACATCAGACAAACGCAGAGGATTATAATGGACCCTTGACACAGTGCTGGAGGACCTCGACTTTGCAGACGACATTTGTCTATTATCAAGCAGTCACAAAGATATGAAAGATAAAATAAACAAGCTAACTCAGAATGCAAACAACATAGGACTAAAGATCAATGTAGGAAAGACAAAGTTAATGAAGCAAAATGTGAACAACAGAAATGTACTCAGAGTAGATAACAAGTTAGTGGAGGAGGTCAACGAATTTGTATACCTTGGCAGCAGAGTAGTAGAAAATGGAGACAGCACAAAGGACATCAACAGCAGACTTACTAGAACAAACCAGGCTTTTGCAATGCTGCAGACTATATGGAAATCAAAAAAACTAAGCATAAATATGAAAATCAGGATATTTAAGAGTAATGTTCTAAGTGTACTACTCTATGGAAGTGAATGCTGGAAAATCACCAAAACCATAGAAAACAAGTTGAATTCTTTCCAGACTAAATGTTTACGAAGAATTAGAAAAATATTTTGGCCAAACACCATAAGAAATAACATCTTATTAGCACAAATGCAGATGAAACCACTGACAACAATTATTGAGGAAAGACGCTGGCGATGGTTGGGACATGTGCTCTGAATGACTGACAACTCACTACCAAAAATAGCACTAAGATGGACACCACAGGGGAACAGAAGTAAGGGTAGACCAAAAGAGACATGGAGAAGAACAACAGAAAGGATGTTGAGCAATAGAGGGCTCACATGGGCAAGAGTAGAAAAAAAACGCGAAGGACAGGCATTTGTGGAAAACCCTTGCGGAAGCCCCATGTGCCCTGGGCACTTAAGGTTCAGAGAGAGAGAGTATTCTACCTGCGTCAGCGGCAGGGCATCTTGCTTCCAACCGAGAGGCCTAAAGAAGGGCTGTTAGAGAGGCAAAGTTCCGTAAGGGACATGTAAGACTGAATTTCCTCCTCCATCTCTTTCACTGACAACCTCTTCTGCTGTTTCCTATAATTCTTAGTATAAATGTTTTCAGTGGTGATAATACTGTACTTCCTAAGTACATGAAGTGCTTTACTTGTTTCAAAGTCAGACTGTCCAGGACGATCTTTGTTGGTATTTCTTTTATAGCAATGGTCTGGACTTTTTTTTTTCAGCACTGACTTTTATGTTGTAGTTTTTACATCCCTTGTGAAGTTATCCATCTGCTATAGGCTTTTTTATGACGTGGCTATAAGTGGTTAGTTGTCAGCATAAAAGAAGTTCATTTATGGTTCACCTATTGCATTTGTTTTCTGAAGGGTGTTTATAATGACATTATTTCTATTGCACCCCTGTGGTGGAATTTTTATTATGCACGTTCGCTTCTTTGCAGATGTTCTCAATGTTATGAGATATGCACTACTTAATGTTGTAAAAGCTCCTCCAATTTATATTTGTCTGCTACTGAATGAAGATGGCAGATGTATGACAATGGGTAAAATATCTGCATATTGTTTTTTTCAAGAGAGCAGATTTTCTGACATGGATAAGACCTACTTTGTGCCTTCTTGTGTCTATTTACACAGATATGTAGCACTTTTTTTCCTGTGATCTGCTATGAGGATGACATTAGTAGTGGGAATTGTATTTTTCCATGTCAGCAACCCTATGGCCACATTCTGCTATGAAGTCCATATGAGACTTTGGCCAGCGTGGCGGAGTATGTGCTGAATGGTTGATACAGACTCCAACACCAGAAAGAAGCACAAGGACAACTATTAACTCTTCTTGTGCCATAGCCAATTAGAGGACTGCATCTTGTTTGCCATATTAGTGCCGTGGCCATTATAGTGGCCTTTGGTTCATTTCAATGTAAAACCAGTTCAACTTTTGATTATATACATTTTATCTGCACTTCTTGTGATCCTTCGTAGTTCAATCCAAAGCGTGGCTAACAACCGAGTGATATCAATGTTTTAATCGATAAATTTCAATGTTTACTGTGATTTTGGAGGCATACGGATATGTCCTATGACCAGACCACTGTTCTTGAATGTACCCCAAGTAGATCTAGACCTATTAAATGGACTGGAGAAGTAGTTATAAGGTTATTTCAGACACTGTTTAAGGGACCATGCCACATATCATCACACGAAGAGATCGGACGAAATTTACAAGTAGATCTAGACATCACCAATGGTAAATAGTGTACATCTAGACCTAGCCAATGGTAAGTAGTACACAATTATTAGCTAAAATCATCAAGCTACATCTTTTTTCTTCATTTATGACATCTTCTTACATTTACAGCTATTTTGATGTATAATACGTATACTTTAGCATGGAAATACTTTGTTACATTCACTTTTACAACTATACCCCTTATACGTATCAAGACCCTTGTTTTTACTCTGGCCACAAGTTAACGTCCATTTTTTTAGCCTGCAGCACAGGAAGAGTTAAACATAAACTGACGTACAAATGTCCACAGGGTGAGCATTTGTGATGTTGGTGGTTGAGTATGGCCTCGGCTTTGTGACTTATCCATGACTCAGATAATAAAGCTTGAAAAGAATTCAAATGGGTTAGTGTAAGCACAGCAACGCAGATATAAACCTGAACAAGACCTGTGGTGCTCATTAGATAACAGATCTGCAATACTCATCAATATTAGCACTATCTCATAATTTATTTTTAGCCCCACTTTTTCTGTGGTCTCTTACAAAGTTTCTCCTACAATATCTATATCATCTGCATATCTTAATATTCTCGTTCTGTCATTAATGATGTGTTCTTTATTTATTGGTCTTATATTTTTTCTAGGACCAGACTGAACAGCACTGGGGACAAGTCATCACCTTGCTTCAGGCTTGTTCTTATTTGGAATGGGTTTGATTTCTTTGCTTTAAAGAAAAAAAATAGGAATGGCAAAAACTACATTCAACAACATGAAGACAGTGCTTCTTTTATCAAGGAATCTATCCACAAAAACAAAACTGAGATTTTCAAAATCCTATATCTATTCTGTTTTACTCTATGGACCACAAACTTGGACTCTAAGCAAAAGGTTGGAGAGAAGGATTAATGCAACAGAAATGTGGTTATACAGAGAATTAGGTCATATATCATTAAGAATGAAAATAAATGCACAAATTTTAGAACAGAATAATTAGTGTATAAGTATACAACTATACACGAAGCTACTGCAGTAAAGCTGTGATACCAGAATGTATAAAATAAGAAAAAAGTAGGAGCAGCTTTATTACTTAACGATTACAAAGTTGTGACTTGTCCGGCGGCGTATGTCAGGAATGGATTTAGTAGGACATGAAGACTGTTTAAATAGAGACCTGTGACATGTGGTCAGTGGGTTGTAACTGGGGGTGGTGGATGGGGAACCGGGGAGGGGAGAGAGAATGATGCAATATTGACCTAGCTAGGAGAAATTGAAATAGATGACTGGGGAAGAGGGGCTGCAGAGTGATGCTGTGAGGAAGTTTGAAAAGTAAGAAGGGGTGGATTTAGTGGAGAGGTACTATAATGATTGAAGAAGATGATGTTACGTGTAACTAAACAGTGAGTTTAACCCATGTGGTTCCAGCGTCCCATAATTTTGAATGCAGCAGTTCTCAAGTGCCAGGCGGCTTGTGTCATCTGCGTGACATTGTTTAATGGCTGTTACCAGAAAATCAGATTTGCCTCTGTGGTTGGGGCCATTGAAGTGATTTGGGGCTGGTTTCGAAGCATGCTGGGCGATGTCGTACAGATGTTTTTGCATGTGGTCCCCTAATCTGAGGCCAGTCTCACCGATATATGTTATCCTGCATCTTTTGCAAACGATGACATATACCACATTTCAGGACTCGCATGTGAATCCCTCATGAAGACTGAGGATAGTTTTGGGAAAGGTGATTGTTTTTGTTTCCCAAACTACGGGGCAGGTAACGCAGCGGGGGCGGTTACATTTTCTGGTGCCAACATATGTAAGGCTCTGCTTCAAGTGGCTGTGGACGAGGATGTCCATAAGATTTGGCTCACGTTTGTATGCCAATAGGGGTGGATCACAGAAAATGTCACGAGTGTCGGAATCGAGTTGGATTATCGGCAGATGATGATAAAGAATTTTCTTAACCATCTCACAGTGCAGGTGGAAAGGCAGTACTAACTTAACTCTGTCAGATGGAGTAACAGACTTCTTCCTGAATACTTCTTTGCGGCTCACTAGAAAAGGTCCTTCGTAAAGCCTTCAACCGTATCCAACTAGTGAGGGATTCACTTTGATAAAGTATGGAAAAAAGTCTGCTGTGGAAGCAATGTGAATGGAAGACTGTACAACTGGATAAGGTCCTATTTACACAAAAGAAGAGCTAGAATAGTAATGGATGGACACAAAAGCCAGAAAGTACTGCTGCGACACGGTGTACCACAAGGAGGAGTCTTTTCACCTACACTATTCCTTGTATTCATTAATGGCCTAGTCAAGGAACTTCCCTATGGAATCAAAGCTCCACTGTATGCAGATGATCTGGTCATGTGGTGTACAGATGAATATGCGACAGTTGCTACACAGAGATTTCAAAGAGCAGCAGACATCCTGACATCATGGACAAACAAATGGTGTGTAAGTATAAACACTGAGAAATCAAGTACCACTCTGTTCACTCTCTCATCTAAACAGAAAGCAGGTAAGATCTTTGTAAATAAAATATCCTTAAGGATGGACAACCAACCCACTTACTTAGGAGTGACTTTGTAAATAAAATATCCTTAAGGATGGACAACCAACCCACTTACTTAGGAGTGACTCTTGACTCAAAACTGACCTGGAAGCAACACATCAACAGTGCCAAAGCAAAAGCCAGAAGAAAACTAGCCATATTAAGAAAATTGAGTGGAACCACATGGGGTGCCAGTGAAAGAATCCTCAAGAATGTATATCAGCAAAGTATTCTACCACATTTAGAATATGGCTCAACATCTTGGTGCACAGCATCAAACACTACGCTGCATAATCTAAACAAGGTACAAAATCAGTCACTACGGATTATCACAGGTGCCATGAGGTCCACATCAATAATAGAAATGGAGAAAATAGTTGGTGTTCATGCGCTAAAAGAACGTAGAGACACAATTCCTCAGCTCTGTAAGCCATCCCCTGAAGGAGATATTCAATAATTTGGCACTAAGACAGCTTAAAAGAAGCAGCTTCATTCATCAGGCCAAGCGTATGTGTAAGCTGATACCTGACCTTCCAACTGTAGTCGCTCCATTATCATCTGTACCAGAGCATACACCATGGAAAGAAGCAGATTATACACAAATAACTATTCAGACTGAAGTGAAAGGTGTGCAGAATGGTGAGATGCAGAGCAGTCTTGTAAGATCAACACTTAGTGTTCTAGATGATAAATATTCATGTGACACCTGGATACATGTGTATACAGATGGATCTGCACACAATGCCATAAAGAATGGAGGGGCAGGAGCACATATTGAATATCCAAACAACACCACTGACAAGACTTCCATACCAACTGGAAAATACTGCAACAACTCTGATGCAGAAGTTAGGGTAATTATTGCTGCAGTTGAAAAACTATCAGACTCCAGAATTGATACATGCCCCGTAGGAATTCTCACAGATGCAAGATCAGTATCGGAAGCTCTTCAGTGCAACAAACTACCAGACTTTAAGGATGCCTTGTCAAAAATTGGCTTACAACACAGAGTCACCTTGCAGTGGGATACAAGGCAATGAGAAAACTGACCATCTGGCCACAGAGGACACTGAAATGGAGCAGCCAGACATACCAGTCACCTATAATCAAGAAAAGCATGATAAAAACCTACAGGAAGCCACATACACCACCACATGATGACTATCACATGCTAAACAAAAAGGAACAAGTCACCATTTTCCGTCTCCAAACAGGACACAGTTGACTTCGAAGTCATAAAGTTTAAGGTTGGTACTACCACTCTTTGTACACGTGCCCAGGTGGCCCAAACTGTGGAACATATCCTCCAAAACTGCACCATCTACGAGACATTGAGAAGTAATTACTGGCCCAGTGAAACCACTAAAGAAGATAAGCTCTATGATTCCATACCTGAATTACAAAAAAACAGTGAAATTTGTCCAAGAGATAGGACTGCACATATAGAAAGACAACACAAACGAAGAAGAAGACTCATATCTGTGGTCAAGCTTACTTATTGTACACTATTTGTGTTATATGTGATGCAGCCATCCATGTCAAAAGTTATTCCATATTTTTATTATCAATAAATCAAATGAGCTGTCTGCTTGATATTAAGCTAGATATGCTCAAACAAACCAATTACTGCTTTGCTGTCTTGTCCTCTTTCAGCGCTGACAGGACAAAGAGATGTCTTGATATGACTCCAAGATTTGCTACATGTAAAGGGAATTTAAGGTTTCTGCAAATTTCCTCCCTCCATTTGTTGCGCAAGTGGTCTTTCCCTCTTTTTTCCTGCATTTCTTAGAATGAATGTTTTCTGTACTGTCTGGTCTAGTAATGTGGCCAAACCACTTTACTTGTTGCTTCTGGACGTAGTCTGGTGCTGGTGTTACTCCAATCCTGGCCCTGACTGTGTCATTTCTGATTTGGCCTCTTAATTTTATATTTAGTATTCTCCTCAGATATCTTATTTCTGTTGTGATGATTTTCCTTTTATTTTTACTTTTTAGCATTCATGCCTGACACTGACAGTGCAGAGTTGGGAGGAAAACTGTGCTGTATAGTGCTCTTTTTGTTTCAACTGTAATGTATTTGTTTTTCGGTAAAGCTGTCATTTGTCCAATGAACTGATTTGCTCTACTGCATCTGTTCTTAATCTCAGCATCAATTTTTACTGAGGACAGTACCTGGGTATTTGAAATGCTTCCTTATTTCAAAGGCTGATTACCCAGGAAGATCTTTGATGAGATTTTTCTTCTGGTTGTGGTCATGACTTCCACTTTTTCAGCAGATTTTCATGCTGTGGTTTTTGCATGCCCTTGATAAGTTATCCATGTTCTGCTGTGGGTCTTTTTCTGATGTAGCTATGAGTGCTTGGTTGTCAGCTAAAAAAAGAGTTTATTTATGGTCCTCTTATTGGGCATGTTTTCTGAAGGGCATTAGGATTTATTGACATTACTTCTGGAGCTGGGTTGTCAAGCAGTTTCATGGTAGAATTTTTACCATGCAGGTTAGTTTCTTTGCTGATAGTAAATGTTCACCACTTGACCTTATAAGCTCCAACACAAACCAAACCCCTTGTTCATCAGCTTAATACATTTAAATACATCAGTGACTGCCTTGTTGTGAGTGTGGGATGTGAAAATTACCTGTATGGGGGTTCTTTTTTCCTAGCGAAGCTCTGAAAGCATCAACATCTACAAACTCTGTGAAAGCCACACCCAGTTCTAGAGAATGCTCGAAAATCACCCTCTCTCTGAAAGGTTCAATCTTGTCTCTGTCCTCATCTTCTGCAGTTACTGTTGCTGACTTGACTGGTGAAGAAAGTGAGGAACCATCTTCTGACAGCTGAGAGTATTTGCTACACACACCAGCACCATCTGAAAAATGTCATGTTGAAAACTTGCTGTATGTTATGAGCAAGTGAAAACTCAATTAAAAAGCAACAGCTATATCCATCATTTTTTTTCTGTTTGGTATGAACACTTGCTGTTTCACTTTGTGTATGCAGGTTCCCTGAAAAACAAAGGCAGGGAAGACAAGCACTGGCTTCTCTATATCACGATGTTGTGTTCTAGAAATGTGAAGGCATGAAAAAAGACGAGTAGAATACTGGTAAATGTTGAGTTTATTACAAAGAAGACTTTTAATATATTTAAGAAACAAGATCATGCAACTTAACATCACTCTGATTATATAAGAAACAAAATCATGTAACTTGACATCATATTAGATGATAATAAGATTAAAAATGTGTGGCAAGGAATACAGTGATTCCATAGTCTCCCATGTAGTGACAGCAGTTTAAGCACTTATTTACTATGTACATATGCTGCAATAAATGCATCTATAGAAACCAAGCTTTGAATTTGGTAATAAGTAGATGCCACTATTAAAAAAAAAAAAAAAGAATCTGAATTTTTCAGTTAAGTATGGAATCAATAGAATAGACAGTATCTATGTAAATCAGATATTAAATTTTGCAATAGGTTGAAAATCTGTGGAAAAGTTACAGTATGTGTAAAAATCAGAATCTGAATTTGTTCAATAAATAGGTAACTTGAAAAAAATACTTCATGTGTAGAAATCAAATTTTGAATTTTGCAGTAAGTACAAATGCTACTGAAAAATCATGGCCGTGTTTTTTTCCCTGTGTTTTTCTTTTGGTAAAATTGTACTTCCTTGATTCCACCTTGTTTTCTACAGAATTATGTGTTTATTTCTTCACATTTCTTCAACAGAATTATGTTTTCCTGTTTCCTCTGTGTTTTTCTTTTGGTAAAATTGTACTTCCTTGATTCCACCTTGTTTTCTATAGAATTACGTGCTTATTTCTTTACATTTCTTCAACAGAATTATGCTTTCCTGATTCCTCTGTTTTTTTTTCTGTACAGCTACTTCCTAAATTCCTCACTGTTTTCAGTAAAGCTATTTTCTAAACTCCTCACTGTTTTCTGTACAGATATTTCCCAAATCCCTCACTGTTTTCTAGGCATCTATTGGGCAGATCCTTGGAAGGGTTACAAAAAAAATCTCAGCTGCAAATACCCCTGGTAAAAAGATTAATGAGTGCTGCAGAAAATCGATGAGCACTGGGTTACTGCTCATGTCAACATGCTAGCAATTGAAACATGGATCAAAGTAATGCAACAGTTAACTGAAGTTCAAATAACTGCAAACATTTAAGACAGGATTATGCTCATAAAATAAACTTACCGTCAGAAATAATACTTGGTGACAGAACGTTATCTGCATCTTCTGAAGTATTGGTAAAAGGTGAATCCTCTTCTGACGATTCCTCTAGTTCTGATTTCAAATCTCTTTGATTGCTTTCACCCCCATCATCATTACAGGCTGCCCTCAGGATAGCTGAATCAATGGAATTTACTGGACTGGACCGGCTTGATGCTTTTCCCAACAGAGGTGATCTCTCAGTTTTGTTCTCAGAACAACCATTTCTCTTCCGAAGTGGTGAACTCAGTTTGCCTTTAATAAAAGAGCGATTAAGAGACTCGGACTTGCCTGGAGAGAATAACCCTGAACTATCTTGTTTCTCCTGTTCTGATTTTGTTGTTGTGTCTCGGACTTTGCTTGGAACCTCGAATGTGACAGCATAGTGCTCCATATCTGCAGTATGAGTTATGTCAATATTCTCAATGTTATCATCATCATCACTGTCATCATCAGGCAGTATCTTAAAATTGTGATCTGAGCTACTTGTTCCAAGACCAAACTTTGTTGCCTTTTGTGGCACAAATTCAAAGCTCTTTGGTTGAGGTATATCCTCAAAAGTAACATGATCACTTTTTCGTGAAAACTTCTTTCCAGTTTTAGTAGGAGACTTAGGCATGTGAAGACTTTCTGAACTTGGCTCTTCATCATCTGTCTCTGATAACCTTTTGCCTTTAGTTGGTTGGCGAATATTAAAAAGCGTGGTCTTTCCTTTGCCATTAGCTGTGCTGACCTGGGTAACATCAAAACTTGTTCTCAAAAGCTGCTCTCTGTCACTGTCTGAAACTGGAGCTCCAGAAACTTGGCCATCATGAGCAAATCCATCAACTTTATCTTGTGAGTCACCCTCAACATTTGTTTCAGTTGCATCTTCCATGATGTCTGTGATAATTTTATAATACCTTAGTTTCTTTCTGTCTGAAAGATGTGTAAAAGAGCTAGAACATCAAACAAATGCTATGACAATTCATTTAAGCCTGTTGTGTGCAGTAAGACAAGCAAATGATTCTACAGTAAGATTTTTGCCAACTTGTCACATCATACTGTTTGGTAGCCCAAAAAGACCTGTGAATGGAAATGAAAACAATATTTAAGAAATTATATTAGTTTAAGTGTAATACTGTGTGTGTGAACAGAAGGACAAAATCATGAGAAAATGTTTTACAGGATCATTAGACTACAAACTTGTAACTAGCAAATATTTTATTTAGCTAACTAGCACCTAGCAAAACAAATTCATAACTCATAACTAACTATAAAGACATACCCCAGCAAACCTAAAAAAAAACATTCTTAACTAGAAAAGTAATTTCGGAGCTAGCTAACAGTCATGTCTGCAGCAAGCTGCAATAGTGAGGAGTGTGGAAGAACAAAGTCTGTATGATTAGCCTCAGAAATTAACAACCGCTTCTGAATCTACCAGAAACAAAAAAAATTGTAAAATGGTTACTGGTAGCACAACCCAGAACTCCAGTAGGATGAGCAACTGCTTAGTCATGAGAAGATAAAGTACTAACCACTAAGCCACATATGTGATGCTGAATGTTGTTCACACTGGAAAAAAATGTTCTGAGATGAAAGGCAGAATGTAATTTGTGCTTAACACAGAATTAATTACCCTTTGAAATTTCATTTATTCATTCATTCTCTGGCAAACTACCAAACCATTGCCAGCTATAAAACCAAATGACAGAATATAGAAAGATAAAACTAATAATAATTCACACTAAAATATTTAACACATTTATTATTGGAGTGTTAGAAAAAAATATAGTATTCTCCAAGTGTTCACATCACTTGAAGTAAAAATATGACAAACATATAACAATTAGCAACAACTCACAAGTCACAAGCAGGTTATTCCTTCATAACTTTCACACACAAAAATTTCTGGCATAGACAAAATGTCAGTCTATAATAACCAAATTTTATTATCACTTCCAGGTTTTTATTTTCTCTGTCTAACCTGATTATTTTTAAAAAAAAAATGTAACTTGCAGCAAAGCACAATGAAGCACAGCAAAGCACAATGAAGCAAATGAAAAAATGTAATAGAGAATATTCTCAGCCCTTGTAAAACCATGAAAATAATTTGCTGTGTCATTATAAAGTGCTGGGACCTTCACTGCCTGCCAAATACATCTCTCACATTTCAACATAAGTAACACCAGGGTTTTCAAATAAAAAGAAAAGCAAACACTGAATACATAATCACAATAAAGAAAAATATTTCAATTATCCACAGCTGATATACAAGGCAAACATATCAAACTATGTGCATCCACGTCAGGCCAGTGTTATAATGAGCACTTTCCTGCTCACATCTCAGTAAACCATCATCTCCGCAGCAAAAATCTTATACTTCAAGTACTGCAGTCACAACAATAAACAGACATACAAACACAGTCACAACAATAAACAGACATACAAACAGTCACAACAATAAACACAATATACAAACAGTCACAACAATAAACAAACATACAAACATGGTCACAACAATAAACAGACATACACACAGTCACAACAATAAACAAGCATACAAACATGGTCACAACAATAAACAAATATACAAACACAGTCACAACAATAAACAGACATACACACAGTCACAACAATAAACAAGCATACAAACATGGTCACAACAATAAACAAATATACAAACACAGTCACAACAATAAACAAACATACAAACAGTCACAACAATAAACAAGCATACACACAATCACAACAATAAACAAATATACAAACACAGTCACAACAATAAACAAACATACACACAGTCACAACAATAAATGGACATATACACAGTCACAACAATAAACAAACATACACACTCTGTCACAATAATGAACAAACTTGTTATTTGTCCACTGTTCTATACTACTGGCTAAATGTTCTGCAATCAACAATTCCTCCTCCTCCCCCTCCCCACACAAACAAAAATGATAAAGTTTGCTATATTTAAAAAAAAAAAAAGTCTAAATAAGTTATATGCAGCTTGTGTCTTGCAATACACAGCATTCAGCATCTGATCTGTGAAAATACAAAACAAACACACATTTAATATACTACCGCCAAGAAAGCAACTTGTCTGCACTACAGACTGCTGTGACAATGTGCACCTGCATGTGGCTTTTATTAAGTTTATCTTACTAAAGGAAAAAAACAAACTTAGAAAGCAGAGTCAGGTAAATGCTTCATACACATAATATAATTAGCATTTAACAATATTTGTAGTCTGTACTAAAACTTATTACTAACTAATAATGGAGATACACTGAGGGAAATTAAAAGGAGGACATATATCATGCTTCAGAAAGTAAAACAACTAAAGAATCTGGAGAGGAACAGACAGAACCACAAAAATAAGATTTTTAAGGGCATGCATCTTTCCAATCACTACATATGCCTGTGATACCTGGACACTTAAAACAGCTAAGAAACACATAAATGCCTTTGAATGTAAATGCTGCAGAAAAGTCCTTCAAATATCATGGACACAAAAAAGAATATATCCGTACTACAAGAACTTAATATTGAAGAAGGCTGGCTAGTGAAGAGAATTAAACAAAGAAAACTTAAATATTTTGGACACATTAAACGTCATGATAATTTAGAGAAGACCATCTTGGAAGGGTACATAATGGGAAAAAGAAAGAGAAGAAGACCAAGGCGAAGTTGGCTGCAAGACATCGTTGATGCAAATGGATGCATCAGCAGCAAACCATCTTGCTTACAGCCGAGAGGCCTACAGGAGAGTTGTTAGGGAGCAAAGTTCCACAAGAGACATGCAAATGACTGACTGACCGACTGACTGACTAAAACTTTAGCAATTGTTACAGTGGATTAAAAAAGATAAAGGTAATCCTATCATGCCTTAGAGGCACATAGGGATATGGTGTTAGTGCCCATATTTTCCTTGACCTGTCAAGCACACTAGAGGGTAATTTGGTCAGTATCATGCCTGGCTGCCTTTCCTTCCCCAACTCTAGAAGAAGTCAGGTACTCATTTCTACAGAGTGGATTAGGGTAAAGTTATTAACAGTGTTAATACAATTATCACAGTAGATTATGCTAAAGTTCTTTTTCAATCATTCTCAGACGTTGACTTCTTTACTTTAGAAATAATTGGTGGTCAGCTGGAGTTTGTATACATAATCATATAGCTTCTCTGAACCTTGTATGTTGGGCACTTTTGCAGAATACGTTCTCCTATCATCTACTGGTGCCATTATGTACATGTCAGTCAGGACAATCTTGAGTCTGTTGAAAAAGTAGTAGTTCAGTTTGTTGTGACCAGCGTGAAGCCAAAAAATGATCACTTGCTACTCTCTGCCAATTTGACAGTAAGCACTATTTTTCTGGTGGCCAGGGCAGTATAATTTTGCCCTTTTATTCTTGAATGTCATTTTTAAGTACAGATTTAGCTTCCTCATATGTCAAGCTTGTTACTGTTTGTGGTAATCTGCACCTTCTTTTGTTGGGATGTCTGCTGTTTTGTTACCAGGTATACCACAATGAGGTGGAATCCACTGTACTAGTACCCATGAGAAAAGCTGACATATCTGGTACACTGCTGTTTGCAGGTCACTGATGGTTTCATCTCTGTGACTCTTTATACTGACACCGCATCAGTCAGGAATACTTCATTTTCTTTAACTCTATTTTTCTGATATTAGAGCCACTGCCTCTGCTCTGCAGTTGCTGGAAAATATCCCCAAAATATCCTCATTGTTCAGTATGAAGAAGACTCCCCTTCCACAATTTTCCACTGCAAAGACTGTAGATCCATCAGTAAAGGCATGTACACAGCTGCTACCTGGGACGTTTTCCTTTCTGAACTTGATAGCCAGAGATTTCTTTTGTGCATCTGTCTAGTTGTTCTTGCTTGTTTCCTTGTGATGTTCTCAATCAGCTGCGGGAGTTTATGGTTCACTCATACTTGGACTTGGCATATACTAGAGGAGCTCAATAATCTGAAGATAACTTCACTACATGTTTGGTGTTCTCTCATCATTGCTATAGCTATCTCTACAAGGGCAGTCTGTTTATGTCTGCCTCTTTCTATCACCTTCATTCTCTTGTGCACTGAGTGACTTTCCAATCTCATAAATTTTTCTGCCTGCTTCTGTGCTCTGCTGTCCTTTATATCTTCCACTGCTCGCAGGCCACTCATCATTTCCAATTCTTGTATTCACACAGTCCTCACTGCTTCTGTAATGATTCCCACGACCTGATTTTGTAGCAACTCGACTCTGAGAAAGTTGGATTGTGCTGCAATTGTCCATGCTGTGAAGATCTTTCCATGTCATGTGATGGTCAAAGATGACACCCAAGAAGATAGGAGTTTTTTCATGGTGCAAAGCAGGTACATTCAGCATCAGGTTGAGTTCTAGGGTCTTTCACTGACTCTGACTAACCATAAGTTTGATCCAGTGTTGTGAGGGCTTGCTGCTGTGGTGGTGTATTCCTCAGAGGTGCACTGTTTGTCAGCATACAGGGCATGATAAACTCTCCTAGGCCTGCTCTCTGTGATGTCATTAATGAAAGTCAGTGGGCATGATAATGAAAGGATTCCTCCCTGTGGGACTTCTAGCTCTAGAGTCATATTTCTACTTGCATTTTCTTTGGCTTTGAAGTTCTAATCTCAAGACATTGGCAGAAACATCTGTACATTCTTCTGCATACAGCATGGTTTGACTTTCAGTCAAGTTTCCCAGACTTTGCCAAAGACCTTCTCCAAGTCCACCCACACTGCAAGGGTATTATTCTTCTTTTGAAAAGCATCTATTTCCTGAGCTATGTAGATCTGTGTTGCCTGAACCCAGCTTGCTAGGGGAGTATTAAGCAGTTTTCTTCAAGATGCCACATCGGTCTAGTATTAACCATGTGCTCACGCAGCTTTTCTGTGCAGTTCAATAGACTGATTGGTCTGTAGTTGTCTGAGTCTGTTGGTGCTTTGTCTACCTTTAATATCAGGATTGCTTCCTTCTAACTCTTAGGTATGATACCTTTTTTCCAGTTACAGTTGAGTATTTCCAGCAGTCTTTTTTTTTTTTTAACCTTCTCCTCAATCCCATTAGTTTTTCAGTGGTTATTCCATCAGTATCTGGTTGAAGAAGTGAATGAACTAACTCTTCTGTTTCATGCATGGTTAATTTTGAAAGTCATATGGTTTTCAGGGGCTCCCTGCATGGAGTCATAAGCCATAAACCTTTATGTCCCTTTCCCTTTCTTCATGCACATTCAATATGATTTGCTTGTGATAAATGCTCCGCAAGAGCAATGACAGCTTACCTTCCTATGAGAATATCTTTCTTTTGTTTATTGATATTTGCTGTTGTTTTACCTGTTTTCTTGATTTAGTGCCCTTGCAAGTTTCCACAGTTCGTTTCAATCTCTGTCTAGGTTCAGACTAGGTTTTTGGTGGTTGTGTTTTCTTTCCAAGCTGTTTTTTTCATTGTGATTTAATGTTCTCTTATATTTAGTGGAGATGGTTCAGTTTGATGTTGGCTTCAGTTGTGTTTTTGGGGGGGTTTTTTGTATCTTCTGCATTCCACTGCAAGATGCTGAGCTCTTGATTTTGGCCAGTAATGTTTGATCCTTCCCTCTGTATCTGGGCTTCACACAAGGAGTCTGAAGTGGACCATTGGAGGCAACATAGGGCCAGCACTCTTGCCACCTGGCAGGTCTCCATGTGATGAGCACCAGACTTCTTCCATATAGTCCATGAAATCTTCATGAAATGGGTTGCATTTCACCAAGTGTGCCTGACTTCTATGGCACGTCTATTGAGTTGCCCTCCTTAGCCTTTGGCTATTCCCAGTTGACCTACAAGGCTGTAGGTTGCAGTCCTCCTTAGTCTGAACTCTTACTTTCAACTTTTCTGTCTTGTGAGACCCAGTCTGTAGCTATGTTACTGCCAGCTACTGAGATCGTTGGGATAACCAAACTTCCCCCCTCACCCAATAACAAAGTAGGGACTCCAGAGGATGGGGGGAATGTGTGAGTGATAGTTAAAGTTGTTAATAACATTAATGCATGTCAGAGCAGATTATGCTAAAGCTATCAATGGTGTTAAACCAATTGTCACCTGAGCAACAGTAAGACAAGTTATGTTTTTGTCACAAGGTCAAGTCTAACTGTATTTTTCTCTTTTATCTTCCCCTATCATCAAGCAGATATTTCATATTGCCTTTTACTCCAAGTATACTATCCATTTACTCCAAGTATACTGCCCATTTACTCCAAGTTTAGTCTCACTGAGCAGATGATTTACTCCAAGTATACTCTCACTGAGCAGATGATCTACTCCAATTATACTCTCACTGAGCAGATTTTCATATACCCATTTAATCCAAGTATATATACTCTTACTTAGCAGATATTTTACACAGCCATCTACTCCAAGTATACTCTCAATGAGCAGATGATTTACTCCAAATATACTCTTACTTAGCAGATATTTCACTTACCCATTTACTCAAAGTATACTCTTACTTACCAGATATTTTAAATAGCCATTTGCTCCGAGTATACTCTCAATGAGCAGATGACTTACTCCAAGTATACTCTTACTTAGAAGATATTTCACTTACCCATTTACTCAATGTATATTCTCACTTGGCAGATGATTTACTCCAAGTATAATCTCACTGTGGTTAGCGGGGTAGGGGTATCCTCTATCAAACGAGAAGTAAGACGTCTTCTTACCTTCGTCAGTCTACAGCACACCCTTATAATGTTGGTTATGGTCACCATTCTATGATGGTAAGCAGATGATCTCAACGTAGGGACAATGGCTACGATCACTGACTAGTACAGTCACTGCCAGGAAGGAAACCAATCTTAAACTATCTTCTGGAAATATACCAAGAAACACAAACAGCACCATGGAAAGTCAGATAGGAAAAAGATCTGGTGGTGAGGCACCCAGGCCAGATAGATCTAATTTTAACACTGGGGAAGAGTGTGAGATAGAGGTCAGTACTAGTAAATGTGATGACAGACAAAATCCTTACAGTGTTACTAAGGAAAATCCCTGCATCAAACTAAAAAGAAAAATAAGAGTAGGAACATGGAATTTAAGAAGTATGTATGTGGGAAAGTATCAAATAATAAGTGACAAGATGAAAAGAATGGGGATACAAATTTTGGGAATCTGCAAACATCGATGGAAAGGATCAGGACACTTCAATAGCAAGAATGATAATATCGTTATATACTCTGGTGGAGAAGTAGGAGGAAAGAGGAAAGAATGGAGTGGGTTTTTACTTGGACAAATCAACATCAAAAGCATTACTAGGTTACAATCCAGTAAGTGACAGTATCCTCACAATCAGACTTAAAGGCACTCCTAGAAATGTAACAATCATTCAGATATATGCACCTACATCAGCAGCAGTAGAAGAGGAAGTAGAAGACTTTTATAACACACTGCAAATGACGATAGACCAGGTACAGAAAAATGATATTGTATTAATAATGGGGAATTTTAATGCAAAGATTTGTACAGAAAGAGCTAAAGATGAAAGACATGTTGTGTGGAAATTTAGCACAGGACACAGAAATCTAATGGTGTTTAGCATGGAAAATGAGCTAATGATCGTTAACACACTTTTTAAACACCATCCAAGAAGACTTTACACATGGACATCACCTGATGGGAAAACCAAGAATCAAATAGATTACATTTTAGTGCAAAGAAGGTGGAGATCAAGTATAACATCAGCAAAAACTTTACCAGGTGCTGATTGTGACATAGACCATGAGTTATTAATAGCAGGCATGAAGATAAAGATAAAATAGACAGTTACAGGATCAAGACCACTCCGCTGTGATCTTACAAAAATACCAGGACAATATAGTATATAAGTGAAGAACCATTTTGAAATCCTGATGGCTGTACAGGAGGAGATGACACCAGATGAATTGGCTACTCAGACCAGAGATATCTTAATAACAACAGCTAAAGACATGGTTTCAGTAAAGAAAACAAAAAAAAAGAATGGATGGAATACAACAGGCACACTAGAGCTGATAAAACAACGTAGAGATATGAAGACGCAATGGAAAGTGACAAACAACAACAAAGAGGAATATAAATCTTTAACAAAAGAAGTAAGGAATATAAATCTTTAACAAAAGAAGTAAGAAGAAACATAAGAAAAGACAAAAAAACAATACATACAAGATTGTTGTGAAAGAATAGGACATCAGAAGTGTGGAAGAGATAGTGAAATGTTTAAAGAAATGAAGACATTGGCGAGAAATGTCACACCTAAGCTAAATATAATTTGTGATGAGATGGGGAATACCCTGACAGAGACAGAAGAAATTCTAGAAAGATGGAAGGAATATTGCAAAGGAATGTATGAAACAACCGACTGTGAAAGCAGAAATCAACAGTGTGAATTATTATTGGAGGAGAAAGAACCCAAACTGACAATAGAAGTTTTATGGGCAATAAAGAATCTGAAAAATGGTAAATCACCGGGATATGATGAGATAACAGCTGAACTTATTAAAGCAAGATGAAAGAATTGTGCAACAATCTATCATGCACTATGTAAAAAGATATGACATTCAGGTATCTGGCCAAAAGAATGGAAAAGAGCTATATTCATACCACTGCCAAAAAAGGGTAACCTGAAATTATGCACATACTACAGTACTGTTGCCCTGATCCTGATTTGTCATGAGAGTTGAATTCTTTTAAAAATCATAATGGGTAGTCTTCGTTAGAAATTAGAAGAAGCCAATATGGTCCTGCTGGTTTCAGGCAAGGAAGAAGATCAAGAGATCATATATTCAATATAAGATTAATAATAGAGAAATGCAGAGAGTTTAATGTGAATCTATATTTATCCTTTATAGACTACTAAAAGGCATTTGATTGTGTACAACACCAGAAACTTTGGGAAATAATATAAAAAATGGGATTTCCAACACATCTGATACAATTAACATCACTGCTGTATCTAAACCAACAGGCAGTAATAGGAATAAATGGTGAAACAGCAACTTGGTTTGACTTAAAACAAGAGGTCTGTCAGGGGTGCATATTGTCACCTTACTTATTTAACTTGTATACTGAAAATATACTCGGAGTAAATGGGTAAGTGAAATATCTGCTAAGTAAGAGTATACTTGGAGTAAATGGGTAAGTGAAATAACTGGTAAGTAAGAGTATACTTGGAGTAAATGGGTAAGTTAAAATCTGCTAAGTAAGAGTATACTTGGAGTAAATGGGTAAGTGAAATATCTGCTATGTAAGAGTATACTTGGAGTAAATGGGTAAGTGAAATATCTGCTATGTAAGAGTATACTTGGAGTAAATGGGTAAGTGAAATATCTGCTAAGTAAGAATATACTCAGAGTAAATCATATGCTCATTGAGAATATACTTGGAGTGAATGGGTAAGTGAAATATCTGCTAAGTAAGAGTATACTTGGAGTAAATGGGTAAGTTAAATGTCTGCTAAATAAGAGTATATAACAAGATTTGGAAAGAAGGAAAGGTTACTTCTGAATGGAAAAAAGAAATCATTGTTAAAATACCAAAAAAAGGCAACCTTAGAGACTGTAACAATTGGAGAAGAGTAACCTTAATATCAGTTGTGTCAAAAGTATTTCGCAAGGTCATTTTGAACAGACTTAAAGATATAGTGGATACTGCAATGAGAGAAGAACAAGCAGGATTTAAAAAAGGGAGAAGCTATCTCGACCACATCTTTACTCTAAGAATAATACTTGAAGAACATATTGAAAAGCAGAAACCATTAATAATGAATTTCATAGACTTTAAAAAGGAGTTTGATACCATACACAGAGATTCATTATGGAGAATTTTAAGTCTATATGGAATACCATCTAAAACTGTCAACATTGTTAAGGACTTCTACAATGGATATGTTTCTGCAGTCAAGACAGAAGAACGGATGAGTGAATGGTTCCAGATTGAAACAGGTGTGAAATAAGGATATATACTGTCTCCTTTACTTTTTGGAATTACAATTAGACTTCATAATGGAAAAATGCTGCACAGGTAACACAGGTACTGACTGGGTACATGGGACCCAACTAGAGGATCTTGATTTTGATGATGACATAACCCTTATCAGTAATAATGTGAATTCCATGCAAGAAAAAACAGATAGCCTGTCTGCACTTGCTAGTGAAATAGGACTTGAAATTAACAAGGACAAAACAAAAATAATGAAAATTCCCATTAATTGAAATGGAAAAATACACACAGAAGGGACAGATATTGAAGAAGTCAATCAATTTGCATACCTTGGCAGCTACATAGACCAGGATGGTGACACTAAAAAGGAAGTTAGAATCAGAACTGCAAAAGCAGCATTGATCTTCAAGAATCTTGAGAACATATGGAATTCAAAAGTTATAAGCACAAAAACCAAGTTAAGACTATTCAATTCAAATGTAATATCCACCCTCATTTATGCATGTGAAAGCTGAAAAACAAGTAAAGAAATATAAAAGAAATTAGACTCTTTTGAAAACAAATGCCTAAGGAAAATACTTGGCATCAAGTGGAACGAATTCAAGAACAATGCAGAGATAAGACAGATGACTGAACAACAACCAGTCTAATAGGTCATCAGGAAAAGGAGATGGACATATGTTAGTTATTTGATGAGAAGAAATGATCAGAGAATCCCACAACAAGCTATCAAGTGAAACACAACAAGCCAAAGAAAAAAGAGGCAGACCGTGTGAAACTCTAAAGAGGACAATGTTAAGAGAGGCCAAATTAACAGGCATAAAATCCCTTGATGAGGCTGAAAGACTCGCCAAAGACAGGAAAAATTGGCGAACTACTTTGCGAGCCCTATGTGACGTTTAACGGCATGGGAAGGATATAAGATATAAGAAGAGTATACTTTGAGTAAATGGGTAAGTGAAATATCTGCTAAGTAAGAGTATACTTGGAGTAAATAGGTAAGTGGGTAAATTATCTGCTCATTGAAGGTATACTTGCAGTAAATGGCTATGTGAAATATCTGCTCAGTGAGATCATCATCATCATCATCAGGTGCCGTGCCGACTGGCGTTGGCTATTATGCTTCTCCAGAGTACCCGATCCTTCATGCAGGCCATCAGTTCAGTTGGTGATCTCCTCTCACACCATCCCGTCAGACTGTCCAGTATCATTTCTCTTGGTCTTCCTCTTGATCTTCTTCCTTCTATTTTTCCTGTTGTTATAATATTTTCAATGCCCCCTCTTCTCATTGCATGTCCTATGAAAGTACATTGTCTCTCTCTTATCTTTCTGACAAGGTTTTTTGTCTGTCCAGCTCTTCTCATACATTCTTCATTGCTCAGTGAGATAAATATATATAATATATATATACATATATAGATATGTGGATGTACAAGGTGTGTCTCAAAAGTTCGGTGAATGGTCCAATATCTTAGCAGCAACATGATCCAGGTGCGTGGCCATGCACATGGCTATACACAGAGACATGGAGAAGCGGCATCTAGCGTGGAATACACGTGACCTACAGGGTAAACCCGCTTCGGGCAGTCGAATGTAGACAGTGTGTGAGATAAGGTCACAGTAATATGGAGCAATGCATGAACATCAAGTTCTGCTACAAACTGGGGAGAACGGAGACGCACGAAATGGTGCAAGAGTACGGGAAGAAAGCCGTGAACAGAAAACGTGTTTATAACTAGTTCAAATGATTTCACGGCAAGAAGGAAACGACTGAGAATAAGACACGTTGGGGTCGGCCGTCGACAAGCAGAAAAATAGACATGATCCATGCGCGACAATTCTTGGCTCAGCGTGGGGCTAACTATCCTCGATCATCCACCGTACTCCTCTGATCCAGCTTCTGTTTGCCCGCCTGAAAAGCGTCATTAAAGGCGTAGGTTTTGCGGGCGTGACGGCAGTCCAGGAACGTGTGATGGCGGTTCTGCGATCTTTTCCTAAAAAGGCCTTTTCTGGCAGTTTCCATAAGCTTTATTAACGTTGCCAAAAGTGTGCTGTGAAGGATGGCGATTATTTTGAAGGCCAATAAAAGTAATTTGTATTATGTTTTGTTTGTTTTCCGATACCATTCACCCAACTTTTTAGACACATCACATACATGTGTTTATATATATATATATATATATATATATATATATGTTTATGTGCACATATGTGACAGCATGTTTATGTGTATATGCGTATACATAGATATGTGCGTATATATGTGCATGTTTGTATATATGCTGTATGTACTTGCATTTGTGTGTGAATATATGTATCTGCATGTACTTGTGTATATGAAAAATGTATGTGTATGTGTGTGCATATATATACATATGTACGTCTATAAATATGTGTATGTTTATATTATACAAGGTCAGACAATTAAGTAATGAGACTAATTACACAATAAATAAAATAAAAACAGTTGAAGATATAACCTGTATTTTATTCAAAGTACCCCCCCCCCTCTTGTGCATTGATACAGCGAGTGGCACGATCTAACAAACACTGGAACGACCTCTGCAGTTCTTATGCTGGTATGGCCCTTAAGCTCGATGTTACGGCACTTTGGATGTCATCAGTATCGTCAAAGAAGCCTCCTTTCAATGGTAACTTTAATTTTGGAAACAGAAAATAATCGCTGGGAGACAAATCTGGGATACAGGGTGGATGATTGAGAACATACACTTGTTTTTTTGGGGTAAAAAATTCCTGTACAACTACCGCCCGGTGAGCTGGTGCATTATCGTGAAGAAGAAAAAAACTAACAGGTCTTGAATTCTTGGTTCGGACTCAGAGAATCCTTTTCAATAGGCGTTTCAAAATAGTTAAATAAACTTTGGCGGTGACAGTCTGTCCCTCTGGAATAAATTCTTTGTGAATAACTCCTTTGCTGTCGTAGAAGCACACAAACACTATCTTCACTTTCGACTTTTGAAGTAGAATTTTTTGCCTTTTGGTGATGATGATGACTTCCACTGAGCACTTTGGCATTTAGCTGTGGGATCATAGCGGAAAATCCATGTCTCATCCTCTGCAACAATCAAAGTTAAGAAATGTTTATTTCTTCCACACGTTTTGATGATGTCATTTGCGTACTTAACATCCGGTGTTTTTTAGTCATCAGACAGCGAATGTGGTACAAACCGGCAGGCAACTTTTTTTCTTGCCCAAACTTCTATTAAAATGTTATGAATGGTCTCTCGGTCAACACCAAATTCATCTGCAATCATCTTCACAGTCAAACAACGATCTTCTTGTATCTGTTCTCTGACTTTTGCAATGTTCCTCATTACGAACATAAACTGGGCATCCATGTCTAGTTGCATTTATAATTGTTTACACACCACTTTTGAATTGTGAATACCACCTGAATATATGTGCACGAGATAAAAAATTATCCCCATAAACATGTTGCATCAATTAAACTGTCTCGAGGGCACTTTCTCCCAGTTTTAAACAGAGTTTAACGTTAGTTTTTCTTCAGGGAATTACAAAACAACGCACATCTAACTAGGTCAACAAAATGGCGGCTTGTTTGTCATCTGGTTACCAGGAGGCGATGAAAAGTTGCCACATCACAGATGAAGGTTGCCTCTTTGAATTCCATGCTTTGCTTCATGTGTGTGTGTGTGCGTGTGCGTGTGCGTGCGTGCGTGCGTGCGTGCGTGCGTGCGTGTGTGTGTGTGTGTGTGTGTGTGCATATTATACTGTCTAAGTCTAAAGTATGGCTTGATTGTTGTATTTTTTTATACTGCTTTTCTATAAACTTGTTAGTTTAGAATGAATGTGAGAATGTAATTAAGTTGCTGTAATCATGCTGCTGTATAAATCAGAATATGGAGTGTATGGACAAGAGATAGTTTATTATTTACTTATGTATTCATTTGATATAATGGAGACACAATGAGGGAAATTAAAAGGAGGAAATCTATCGGTCTTCGGAAAGTAAAACAACTAAAGAATCTGTGGAGAGGAACAGACAGAACCATCAAAATAAGATTTTTAAGGGCATGCATCTTTCCCATTGCAACATATGCCTGTGAGACCTGGACACTTAACAAAACAGCTGAGAAACATATAAATGCCTTCGAATGTAAATGCTACAGAAGAGTTCTTCAAATATCATGGACACAAAAAAAGAACAAATACATCCATACTACAAGAACTTAATATTGAAGAAGGCTGGCTAGTAAAGAGGATTAAACAGAGAAAACTGTATAATAATATAGTAATATTTTGGACACATTAAACGTCACGATAATCTAGAGAAGACCGTCTTGGAAGGGGAAAGAAAGAGAGGAAGACCAAGGCAAAGATGGCTGCAGGACATTGTTGTTGATCTGCAAATGGATGCATCAGCAGCAGGCCATCTTGCTCACAACCGAAAGGCCTACAGGAGTGCTGTTAGGGAGGCAAGGTTCCACAATGGACATGCAAATGAATGAATGAATGAATTCATTCATTTGATTGCTTCTTCATGCTTTTTATTATTTATTTATGAATTCATTTGATTGCTTCTTCATGCTTATTATGCTCATTAACAAATGCTGAATGACTCTGACTGAGTGAAACTTGTATGACGAAGGGCAGAATGTTAGACTGGCCTGCGTGCCAATTCTTAACCCTTTGAAAATATGTTCATTGATTCATTCACAACTGTGTTCTCATTAATTTCCTTTTTTCCTAGTTTATACATTTTGTTATCATATATTAATGGGAAATAAAGGGAAGAAGAACCTGGGGAAGATGAAGAGAAATGATACTGAAGAGTCTGACAAGATGGTGTGAGAAGAGATCACCAAATGAGCTAATGGCCTGCATGAAGAATCATGTACTCTGGAGAAACATAATAGCCAATGCCAGTCGGCACGCACCTGATGATGATGATAGTAACTCATTAATTTCAGCTTCCACTGTGAATGGAGTCTGCTCTCTACATCTATCATTAAGTGTGATATGTACAGAAATATTCACTCCAGATTCAGTGGCATCAACATCTATTTATGTCCCGGTGGTATACATCATGTAAAACAAATCTGTTGAATCTCTTGGCTCGACTTAACCAAGACCTGCCTCTCTTATTAAGTCTGTCACTTTTATGTTTAAATTTAGGGGATATTCTTTCTTCTCACCTTGTTCTAAAGCATTTGATAGGGTAAGACATGAAGTTTTTAAAATGCTACAGATAATAAGCAGTATATGGTGGCAACAAATGGCAGAAGTAATAGTGGACACTACCATCAGTGAGTTCCAGCAAATAAAAAGATGTGAGACAGGGATGTGTTCTGTCTCCAGACCCCTTCTCTTTATACAGTGAAATAGTAATGAGAAAAATCAAGAAAATAGATGGAGTAAAGATTAGAAGAAAGAAAGTAAACAACATCAGATATGCAGATGGCACAGTGCTGATAGCAGAGAGTAGGAAAACCTTACAAAAATCCCAAGACAAAGTCACAGGATAATGCACAAAAAAAGAGTTAAACACCAATAAAACAGAACTGATAGTGACATCCAAGGAAAATAAAAACCAGAATACAGAATTATAGCACAGGGGAAGATATTAAGACAGATCAATAGATAGAAATATTTAGCTACAGTCAGAACATCTGAGGGCAGGTGCACTGAAGAAATCAGAACCAGGATTGCACTAACAAGGACAGCTTTTGGAAAAAATGAGGAACATATTAACAAATCAAAAACTGCCATTGGCAATAAGAGAGTTCTAAGCTGATCTATAGAACCTATTCTACTTTATGCAAGTGAAACAAAGACCATGAATAAACAATTAGAATAAAGAATAAAGGCTGCTACTGAAATGTGCTTCTTAAAAAGGATGCTTCCCGTTCCATGGAGAGCCAGAAAAGTAAATGAAGAAGTATTACACCCAGCAAATGAATATCTCAAACTAATGCCATCTATCTATCTGTTGCCCTGCCAACCAATGGCTATCATGCTTTTCCACAACTCCCTACTCCAAATGCTGATTAAAAGCTGTGCTAGTGTTCTTTGTTTATCTTATCTTATATCTTATATCCTTCCCGTGCCGTTAGACGTCACATAGGGCTCGCAAAGTAGTTCGCCAATTTTTCCTGTCTTCGGCGAGTCTTTCAACCTCATCAAAGGATTTTATGCCTGTTAACTTGGCCTCTCTTAATAATGTTCTCTTCAGAGTTTCACGCGGTCTGCCCCTTTTTCTTCGGCCTGTTGTGTTCCACTTGATAGCTTGTTTTGGGATTCTCTGATCATTTCTTCTCATCAAGTGGCCAACATATGTCCATCTCCTTTTCCTGATCACCCGTGAGACTGGTTGTTGTTCAGTCATCTGTCTTATCTCTGCATTGTTCTTGAATTCATTCCACTTGATGCCGAGTATTTTCCTTAGGCATTTGTTTTCAAAAGAGTCTAATTTCTTTTCTATTTCTTTAGTTGTTTTCCAGCTTTCACATGCATAAATGAGGGTGGATATTACATTTGAATTGAATAGTCTTAACTTGGTTTTTGTGCTTATAACTTTTGAATTCCATATGTTCTCAAGATTCTTGAAGATTGATGCTGCTTTTGCCATTCTGATCCTAACTTCCTTTCTAGTGTCACCATCCTGGTCTATGTAGCTGCCAAGGTATGCAAATTGATTGACTTCTTCAATATCTTCAATATCTTTGTTTATACCATCTAGTTAATCCATACCGCATTTTCTCTCTCTGTCCACCTCAGTCTCTCTTGCCTTCTATCTTTCCTGTTGTCACAATGTATTCTATCTTGCCTCACTGTAAAACATGTCCTAAGAATCTGGATTGTCTTATTCTGACTTTTGTTATTGTCTCATCTCTCCAGCCTCTCTCACAACTTCCTCACTTGATTTCTTTGCTGTCCATGGTATTCATAGCATTTTAAGGAATCACATTTCAGTGGCTTCCAGTTTGCGTTGTACTTCATTAGTGACTGAACATGCCTCACATCTATAAAATAAAATTGGCTCAATGTTGCACTGGAGAACTCTTTTTCCTCACTTCCAATGACAGTGATTTATTACACAGAATGTTCTTCATTTTCTGAAACATCATTTTGGCTCGCATTATTCTTCTCTTTATCTCAGTTAGGCATCTTCTATATGAGGTCAGTAGCGTCCCCAAATATCTAAACTTGTCCACCTGTTTCAGCATTGTGCTGTTTACTGCTATTTTACATTCAGGAATCACCTTTTTTCTTTAAGATGACCAGAACTTCTGTTTTAAGGCCCCTGTTTTCACTTTCTTTTACTACTATGTTCAGCAATTCTTGTAATTCTTTTTCACTCTTTGCTATTAATACATATCATCTGCATAAATCAAGTTGTTCAAGTTGTATCCACTCAATGATATTTCAGGTAGTTCCTCTATATGACACATGATAGGGAAAATAAATCAGATGATAACACACATCTTTGCCACACTCCAATTTTAATTTTTGTTTATATTTGCCAATTTCTTGCTCTACCTTTATTGCTACTGATAGATGCTAACAGATGTTTTTAATAATTCTCAGGTCCTTTCTGTCTACGTTTAATTTCTCTAACATTTCTATTACTAGGTTGTGTCCTATTTTGTCAAAAGCTTCACAGTAATCTATAAAGCACAAATGTAGATCAGTTTTAACTTCTGTGGCTCTTTCTGCAAGCATTCTTAACATATAGTGCATTATTTGTGCCCTTCCCTTTGATAAATCCACATCATTCTGCAATCTCTGGTTTTATTTTAGCTCATACTCATTGTATTAAAGAGATGATCTTTGATGATCTGCAAATGGATGCAATCAGCAGCAGCCCATTTTGCTCACAACCAAGATGCCTACAGGAGAGATGTTAGGGAGGCAAAGTTCCCCAAGGGACATGCAAATGAATGAATCATTGTATGATTATGCGGAGCAGAATTTTGGTGATGTGATTCATAAGGCTGATCATTCTGTGATCTTCACATTCTACTGCACCTGAGTTCTTTGGTACAGTGATAAATACTGATTTCGTTAGATCATTTGGTATATATCCAGTATTGTGAATGTCACTCAAAAGTTTAGTTATTATTTCTACCTCATATTTCTTAAGTGATTCCAACTCTTCTTTGGTTATATTGTCTGGACTTGGTGCTTTATTATTCTTCATTTGGTGGATGGCTTCTGTGACATCTGCAGCTATTACAGGAGGTCCCTCATTGTTATTTTCAGGGTTTGGATAAGTTCTTTCATCACTGTATAGGTCTTTCATGTATTCAATCAACTTATCTATTATTTCTCTTCCCATTATAATTTTTTCCTCCTTTGATTTAAGACATCCTGTTTTGTGATGTGTCCTTCTGTCTGTTAATTCATCTATGTTTTTGTACACTTCTCTTGTATTACTTTGGTGGTGGTGTTCTATTTCTTTCCATTTTGCGTTTAGCCACTCTTCTTTTGCTTTGTGACAGATAAAAGGGATGGCGACTGCAGTAAAACTGGTTTAAATAATAAAGTTAGACAGAGGTGTATGGTGTAGTTTTACAAAATGGCAAAGGGAGTGAGTAAAGTGAGAACTTTTTAGGGATGCCCATTGGTGGCATACAGACGGGACAAGAACCTCAGGGACCTTTTAATTCGTAGTCACCTTAAGACAGATGACACTTTTTATGGTACCAGACGTTGTCGACACCGAAGATGCAACACTTTCTGTTTGTTGTCGAGGCTAGCCAGGTTTCCTTCCATACGTATTTCAGAAGAGTTCCACCTGTACTTCACGCAATGATATTTATGCTGTTATGTGCAAACGTTGCGGTTTGAAATACACAGGGGAGAATGGTTTATGCTTAGGAGATCGATTTTGCCAGCATCTTAATGATATTTCTAAGACGACCTGGACACCTGTGGCTAAACATTTTTGCCTTAACAACCACAGAGGAAAACAGGACATTTCTGTTAGTGCGATCTGCTCTTGTTCTGCTGATGTATGATCTCGGAGAGTCCTAGAACAGCACCTTTCCAGGCTGGCTGTCTCCACCTATCTAGAACTAACAATGTCTTTAGCTTTCTGTAACTTCTTTAGTTTTCCATGCCCCCCCCTTTTTTTTTTAACTCTACTTTCTTTCTCCTAGCTACCCCTCCCTATCACCACCCTCTTTTCTTCTCTGGCAACATATTGGTGTTTATAGGGTCTTGTCCTATTCACCAGTTTCACATTTTCTCCCTGCAAGTGTTTATGTTCTTCATTCATTATCTCTCCACTCCCCCCCCCCCCGACACCTTCTCCTCTAGCAGCTATCATATTTCTATTGCCTTTCCCCCCACCCCTTTCTACCACTTGTTTTCTTCCTCTCTCCACTTCTTCTTTAAGACTGGCTCTATTGGCGTATCCTTTGTGTGGACCACGTGGTCCCTATGCATCTTCTAAGACACGCATTTCTGTTTCCTACTTCTGGAGGAGGCCATATTAAGATAAGTTCTTCATTTAGTTATTTGTTTTTTGTCTCGTTGTGCACGTAATCCTCGAAAAAGGCTCACACCAAAATATCGGATGTTGTATGTTTTTCATTTAAACATTCTCATACTTTCTATTCAGTTTTTCTCACTCCTTCTGTTGCTTTGTAAAACTACACCATACACCTCTATCTAACTGTATTATTCTTTTGCTTTGCTGCATCTATTCTTTATCTCCTGGTTTAATTCTTTATATTTTTCTTTGTTATATTTCCCTGTGTGTTTGTGTTATCACTAATCTTCTTGTTCTTTTGTAGTCTCCGTTGATTCATTAAGTTTACAATTTCATACATCATCCATTTCTTTTTGGCTAGTCTTTTTAAATCAGGTATAACCTCTTTTGATATTTGTTGGACAGTCTCTTAACATTTCCTACTGATTGTCGATTACATCGATTTTGCTATTGCATTGTATCCATTTTTTACAGTACTGTTGCATTTTTCTCTCAAACTGTTATCTTTTTTCAGCAGTGCTAAGTTCAGTTTTATATTGCCTTTCACTTTCTTGATCTTCTTTAGGTTCTCATTTTTCCAATTACTGGAACCTGGTCGCTGTCACAATCTGCCCATGACCTGGTCTTACTGACAAAAGAGCATTTCTAAATCTTGTATCTGTTAGTGTGTAGTCTGATTTTTTTCTGTGATGTTATCTGGACTTTTCCAGGTCCACAGACATCTTATGTGTTTCTTGAGCCAGGTGCTGCCAACTATCATGTCATGGATCCCCACTCTCTCTCTCATTTATTTCTCCGTGACCGTACCCTCCAATTACATTGCTGTCTTTCAGTCTACCAACTTTTGCATTAAAGTCTCCTATTATTACTGTGCAGTCATGATTTTTGCACTCTTTGACTGCTTCATCTAGGTCACTGTAAAATGCTTTGATGTCCCCCTCCATACTTGCTGACGTTGGAACATAGATTTGGATGAAGTTTATGTCTACTGGATTTCCTTGCAACTTGATCATCAAAATCTGATCCAATATTGCCCAGTATCCCTTTAGGACTTTGCTTTTGACATTATCCAGGTTTATACCTACTCCTCTTTCATGAGTGCTTCCTCTTGAGTATAAGATTTTACATTTTTCTGATAGGATTGATCCCGCTCCTGTCCACCAGACTTCACTTAATCCTAACAGACTAACTTCCATACGTTCCATTTCTCTCTTGATGTTTTCCTTTCTGCATAAATGTTCTTACATTCCACGTTTAGAATTTGAATTTGTGATCTGTTTTGCCCACAGCAGTCTGATGATGATCTGGTTTCACCTGTGACACATGACTGTCCCTACCAGATGAGGCTGATTGACTGAACCCTGCCTTCATGTCATTCACTTTTTTTATGAGATTATGTATTAGCATGATCGCTGCCAGGTTGTGTACGATTTGCTCTGATAATCCTTGGTTCAAAAAAAATCTTTTTTTTTTTTTTGAGGGGGGGGGTTAATGCACCCCTAACTCACACATGACCCTGTCATTGAGTTCCCGAGATATTTTATATAGTTAGCTGCCCTATGCAACTAACAACTAACTTGCCTCACCCTCAAAGGTCACCACCTGTTTTGGTCCACAATTGGTTATTCTATATATTTGCAGCTAACCTCCATATTTAGAGGTCATTCCACCATCCACCATCCAGTGAACGCATCCAGTAGTAGGACAGGCTCCTAGACACACAATAATTAGTGTATAAGTATACAACTATACACAAGCTACTGCAGTAAAGCTGTGATACCAACATGTATAAACCAGAAAAAAGTAGGATCAACTTTATTACTTAACGATTACAAAGTTGTGACGTTTCAGCGTGAGCCTTAATCATACAAAAACATACAGGATGAAGAAATAGAGAGAAGAGATAAAGTATAGATTCACATGAATCTATATTTTAAAAAAATTAATAATGAATAGAGCACTGTTAAGTAATAAAGCTGCTCCTACTTTTTTCCTTGGCTCCTAGACAGTGTCATACACAAGAAAAAGACAATCAAAGTTTCTCAGACACATTAGTGAATGTGAAGGTCTCAAAAAATTGGTCATGACTAGAAAGACAAATGGCAAAAGACAAAAAAGGTGGGGAAGACAGAAATGTACCTGCATGGACTGACAGCAAGATTTTGTAGGAAAACAGCAACTGACTTGATTCAAGACAATTAGGATTAAGTATGACGGGGAGAAATGACCACCTACACCTACTGACATAGCACTATTGATCTGATTTGAAAGTCTGACACCGTTAATTCATGTTCCTATGTCTATAACACTGCTTTCTCATGTTCCTTTTTCTGTTTCTATAAAACAGTTTCATCATGCTTCCACATTTATAATGCTGCTTGCTCATGTTCCTTTTTCTGTTTCTATAAAACAGTTTCATCATGCTTCCACATTTATAATGCTGCTTGCTCATGTTCCTTTTTCTGTTTCTATAAAACAGTTTCATCATGCTTCCACATTTATAATGCTGCTTGCCCATGTTCCTTTTTCTGTTTCTATAAAACAGTTTCATCATGCTTCCACATTTATAATGCTGCTTGCTCATGTTCCTTTTTCTGTTTCTATAAAACAGTTTCATCATGCTTCCACATTTATAATGCTGCTTGCTCATGTTCCTTTTTCTGTTTCTATAAAACAGTTTCATCATGCTTCCACATTTATAATGCTGCTTGCTCATGTTCCTTTTTCTGTTTCTATAAAACAGTTTCCTCATGCTTCCACATTTATAATGCTGCTTGCTCATGTTCCTTTTTCTGTTTCTATAAAACAGTTTCATCATGCTTCCACATTTATAATGCTGCTTGCTCATGTTCCTTTTTCTGTTTCTATAAAACAGTTTCATCATGCTTCCACATTTATAATGCTGCTTGCTCATGTTCCTTTTTCTGTTTCTATAAAACAGTTTCATCATACTTCCACATTTATAATGCTGCTTGCTCATGTTCCTTTTTCTGTTTCTATAAAACAGTTTCCTCATGCTTCCACATTTATAATGCTGCTTGCTCATGTTGTGAGTTTATAAAACTACTTGCCTGTGTTTCCATTTGCATAACAGGGTCTATGAAGATGCAGCCTGTTTTGGGAATCACCAATGTACAGCTAACATGCTAGCATCAGGGTTGGCTAACCATAGCTAACCAAGACCCTATCCCACCTCTCTACTGGTACTCCCAGTAACAGGCCTAGTCTGATTACTGGGGCGGGGATTGCCAGTCATCAGGAACTGAAAATATGGTTGCTATAACCTGCTCCCAGGCTAACATGATGGTGTGCCTCAACATCTTAACTGCATTGGCAGCAAAGAATGTCTGCTTGTAGTTCCAGTGATACTGAATAAGTAGAAAAAGATTTGTGTAACACTGTTTTCTCATGTTGTAATGTCTATAAAATTGTTTGCTCAAGTTCTCATATCATGATATTAATCTCACGTCTGTAAACTTCAGTGAATTGGCTAAGATATTTTTAAAACTAGACAACTGTACCTGTCTTTCAACTTTCATGAAATGATTTCTGAAACACCCGTTTTGCCAATACAACATTCAACATCTTATACTTAAACTTTTCTCTGCTGTATTTTTTGTGTTTATTCTTTTTAATGTAAAATTTACATACAGCATCAGGAATTAAATGTTTATGTGATTTGTTGTTAGCTTATCTGCTGCCTGATTTAATGTTTACAAAGTGCTAGAATATGGTTCAAAGTCAAAACTGACTCATTCTCCTTTATGCAAATTGAGCATCATCAGCTTACTGGCTCTAGTATCCTTGAATTGGTTTTGCTGGTTGCTTTTTACTAGGTTTTTAATAATATAAACCAGTTTTAGTAATCATCAACCTCCAAAAATTTTAGTTTTTGTCTTTTTTTTTTTTTACCAGCAATTTACCAGTAATTGCATGCTAACATGATTACTGAACTTGTTTTCTCATGTTCTTATATCACATTATTAATCTCATGTTTTCATGTCTATAAAAATTGTTTGCTGATTTTCTCATGTTTATAAAACTGTTTTCTCATGATCTCCTATCATCTTCTTATCTTATATCCTTCCTGTGCCGTTAAACGTCACATAGGGCTCGCAAGGTAGATCGCCAATATTTCCTGTCTTCAGCGAGTCTTTCAACCTCCTCAAGGGATTTTATGCCTGTTAATTTGGCCTCTCTTAACAATGTCCTCTTTAGAGTTTCACACGGTCTGCCTCTTTTTCTCTGGCCTGTTGTGTTCCACTTGACAGCTTGTTTTTGGATTCTCTGATCGTTTCTTCTCATCACGTGACCAACATACGTCCATCATTTTCCTGATCACCCATGAGACTGGTTGTTGTTCAATCATCTATCTTATCTCTGCATTGTTCTTGAATTCAGTCCATTTGATGCTGATTATTTTCCTTAGGCATTTGTTTTCAAAAGAGTCTAATTTCTTGTTTATTTCTATATCATCTTACTAATCTCATATTCTCAAGTTTTTATACAACTGTTTTCTAATATTCTCATCTCTATTGTTTTCTCATGTTCTCATGTCTATAAAACTGATTACTCATGTTATCATATCTATAATTTGGTTTGTTCACGTTTATTAGAAACTATTTCTCATATTCATAAAACTCTTTCTCATGTGTAACCATTTATAAAACTGTTTCTCATTTGTATGCATCTATAACACTGTTTCTCCTGTTTCTATGTCTATAAAAATGCTTGCACATATTTCTTTCTCCATAATACTGGTTGTCATATTCATATGTTAATGAAGCTTTTCTGCCATATTTTTTTTTTTATAAAACTCTTAGATAATGTTCTGAACTTTATAAAACTCATATTTCAATTGTCATAAAATGCATTTTTCACCATGTGACTTGTCCTTTCCAGGTCCTTCTCACTGCCTCCCTGAATGCAGTGCAGTCTTGATCAAGTTGATCAACATCTTGTAATGACATATTCTGACTTTCTGTGCTGTTCTGAGTCCACCCGTGATGACTTACATCTCTTTTACCTTTTAGTATGCACTATGCTTTCTGCTATCAACCTCTCCCCAGCTATATGCCACCAAAGTACCTCAGCTTTCTAACTTTGATGGTGTTTATAAGCCACTTTTCTACAACACCTAATCCTATCAATATCATAAAACATGTTACTTTGTTTATAAAATTAATGTTCAAACTGTCGTAAGACATGTTACCTTGTTCATAAAAGTCATATTCCAGCTATCGTAAGACATGTTACCTTGTTCATAAAAGTCATATTCCAGCTATCATAAAACATGCTACCTGTTTATAAAAGTCATATTCCAGCAGTCATAAAATGTGTCATCTTGTTTATAAAAGGCATATTCCAGCAGTCATAAAATGTGTTACCTTGTCTATAAAAGTCATATTCCAGCAGTCATAAAATGTATCATCTTGTTTATAAAAGTCATACTGCAGCAGTCATAAAATGTGTCATCTTGTTTATAAAAGGCATATTCCAGCAGTCATAAAATGTGTCATCTTGTTTATAAAAGTCATATTGCCGCAGTCATAAAATGTGTCATCTTGTTTATAACAGTCATATTGCCGCAGTCATAAAATGTGTCATCTTGTTTATAAAAGTCATATTGCCGCAGTCATAAAATGTGTCATCTTGTTTATAACAGTCATATTGCCGCAGTCATAAAATGTGTCATCTTGTTTATAAAAGTCATATTGCCGCAGTCATAAAATGTGTCATCTTGTTTATAACAGTCATATTGCCGCAGTCATAAAATGTGTCATCTTGTTTATAAAAGTCATATTGCCGCAGTCATAAAATGTGTCATCTTGTTTATAACAGTCATATTGCCGCAGTCATAAAATGTGTCATCTTGTTTATAAAAGTCATACTGCAGCATTCATAAAATGTGTCATCTTGTTTATAACAGTCATACTGCAGCATTCATAAAATGTGTCATCTTGTTTATAAAAGTCATACTGCAGCATTCATAAAATGTGTCATCTTGTTTATAACAGTCATATTGCCGCAGTCATAAAATGTGTCATCTTGTTTATAAAAGTCATACTGCAGCATTCATAAAATGTGTCATCTTGTTTATAACAGTCATATTGCCGCAGTCATAAAATGTGTCATCTTGTTTATAAAAGTCATACTGCAGCATTCATAAAATGTGTCATCTTGTTTATAACAGTCATATTGCAGCATTCATAAAATGTGTCATCTTGTTTATAAAAGTCATACTGCAGCAGTCATAAAATGTGTCATCTTGTTTATAAAAGTCATATTCCAGCTATTATAAGACGTGAATAATAGTTTATTCCCATAATTCTAAGTTTCAACAAAATTCATAATTTCTGAGCTACGACACACACAGGTCCTCAAACAATCACATAATAATATTTCATTTACCTACCATCTTAGTCCTAAACAGGATGAATCCTTTACAATTAAGACCGATGTATCCATTTGATATCCACATAATGTGAGGGAAAAAAAAAAAAAAAACTTGTACGACATGAACAAGATGATGCCGTCCTTGTACTAGTGCAGACGTCGCCACTTGTTGGGTGTAGGCTGGTCTCAGCAGTCAAAAATGGCGGCATGCCAGGATTTTTCTACAACCAATATGAATATGGTCTTGTTCTTATCTGTCATTCAGTCTTCACATTCTGTTAGTGTGAAGAACAACAATTTCATGAATTAATTTTACGTGTGATACATTTCTATATCTCTAATTCCACTTTAATGTTCAATTCTACGTTTTCTGTCTGAATTCTTGTTAGTGTTATATTTCTTTTGATACAGTAAAATTTAACAGATTTTCTGTCAATATTCTTTATTATTAAAATAACTCCTACTTTTACATGTTTAAAATGAGGACTGTGCTTGTATTTAATGATTTACATGAACAAACGTACACAGAGACATATAAAGTGTAGCTTGGCATACGAATGTCCCTGAATGTGAAGGACAAACATGAACTCATTAATTATCTTGTTCACCTCTTTCTCTTCCTGCTCTGAACATTTTAAATTCATGGTTTCTCTAATACTGGTCATTTCTGAAAAGAAAAAAAATGTTCGTTCACGTTGTTGGTATCACTATTCCTTCTTTTTCACCTGTTTTTTTTTTCATCTTTTTTAATACAGCGCATGGTGCTGCTAGATAACTGTGGCACCTTGATGGTGCTGCTAGATAACTGTGGCACGGTGATGTGGTGAGGGTTTTTAGAAATCTTATCCTGGACGGAAGGACCACTTTGTTGATCGTGCTACCTTTCACCGTTTCTTTCTCAGACTCGATGAGTGGTTTGTCGGGACCCTGCTCTGTGCAACTTTGAAAAGTCATAAGAGTGATGTTTGTCGCTGCATCATGTGACATGTGTGTGTGTGTGTGTTTTAATTTATTTGTGTTTTTTGTGCGTTGTGTGTGTATGTGTGTTGTTTGTTTGTTTGTTAATTTCCCTTCTAAATAAAAAAAAACATAACAGTTGGTATTATTTCCCTTCCTACCTCAAAAATAGTACTTTCTTACAGCACTTCCTCTCTCTCTCTCTCTCTCTCTCTCTCTCTCTAACTCTCTCAAGTGCTCTCTTTTTCTTCCTCTCCCATACTTCCTTTCACTCTGGAAATGTACATGAAATTGTTTTGGCATTGCTTTCTCTTTCTCTCCGTGGATGTACATGAAAACTTGTTATTTTCTATTAAACTGTCCTGTCCTGCCTTGTCCCGTCCCGTCCCGTTCGTCCCCCCGTCCGTCTATCTGTCTGTCTGTCTGTCTGTCTGTCTGTCTGTCCATGATTTTACTTATTCTTTGTTGAAACAGTCCTAAGAAAGTGGCCTAACTAAATGTGCAGAAATTGAAACGAGCTCTATTTCTGCACGTCCACACCAAAATGCCTAAACTCTGCCAGCAGGCCCAGTAGCTTTCACCGTTTCATTTCATTTCCCCGAGCCAGCAGCCATTTGAATGTGTGTACTTCGGCTGGAAAACGATAGCAAAGTATCTGCAGCTCTTCTATAATTGCACTGTTTGTTTAAAATGTGTTTTCGATGTTCGGATGTTCAGGCATGTATTCGTGTTGTAAGTAATTGAGTGCTGGAGATTCTAGGAAATGGTGTGTGATTGTTTCTTGGTTATTATCACATAATGGACACTTGAGCGCTTTTCATCGTCAAATTTCATTTCTCGCCTACAAAAATAAGATGCTGTTCCATAGTCGCGTTTCACAAGCTAGTTTAACGATGGTGAACTGTTCATGACACTGTTTCACGTTGTAGTTCATTAATTTTTGGGGAACAAACCGGAATCACAGGAGAAATCATGAGAGAGTCGAGGGTATAGGCCGACAATGATGATTTAAAGATATAATTTGGGCCATCTCACGAAACTCAAGCCACGCGTGGTGACATCGCTGTTTCTTATCGAGTGTCAAAAGTAGAGGGATAAACTTTGCAGCATCGCAATGCATGTTCAGGTTTCCCAGGACATACTCCATAACTAATTCCAGTCATGTGTGACACAGCTGACAGATTATTCAGTGACGGTCCTCTTGGACGAATTTATGATTTTTTTTTTTTTTCATATTTTTAGGCGTTTTGTTGGTGACTGATCGTCGTGAACACTCGTCATCTTGAATAAGACACTCGACCGTCACTGAAATGTGTGTGTCTTGAAAAACGTGTTCGACCTAAAGAACTTTCACCAAAAGTCTGAAGAAACATTTCCAGAATTTCCCTAGCGATTTGCCGTGTTCACATCAAATTTGATGCAGGCACTTCTCATGAATTTGTCTGGTATCACAACGAAAGCAGAGCGATTCTAATACAAGATCACAAAACCGTGCGTACAAACTGAACATGTGTAGACAGTACGACACCAAGTGGCACACTGGCTCAGCAGACTTGGGAATAGTGTAAAGGAGTATGCCTCGTGTGAATGTACACAGAGACAGAGAATTGGACTTTTTGTTGTCTTTAACTGTATTAGAAATGACTTACATGCTGTGGTTGCCTGTAAGAGTTGTGTGACCTCGGAGGCAAACATATCCCCCTACGCGTAGACCACTGTTCGTGAATGTACCCCAAGTAGATCTAGACTGTTAGTTGGACTGGAGAAGTAGTTCGAAGGTTATTTCAGACATTATGTATGCCACATATCATCACACGACGAGTTAGGATACGTCGACAAGTCAGTCTAGACGTCGCCGATGGTAAATAGTGTAAAAAATGTAGATCTAGACATCGCCGGGACAGTAGTACACAACTATCAGCTAAAATCATCAAACTGCAAATTTTTTCCTAAAAAATTCTTCTTTTATGAAATCTTACATTTACAGCTATTTAGTTGCATAATGCATGTACTTTTAACGTGGAAATAATTTGTTATGTTCACTTTTACAATTATCCTCTATACATATCAAGACTCGCGCTTTTTGTGTGGCACAGATGGAAATGTCCAGGATTTTTTTCTGCGGCACGGGAAGAGTTAAGTTGAAACTGAAGCGTTTCGACACTATAAATGTAAGCATAATCCTGGACGTTATTGGATGCCTTCAGGAAATGAACTCTTACAGTGCTTCTGAGTCAAGGAAGATTGATTGATTCATCTTTATTTCCAAAGGGTTAAGAATTGGGCACGCATGCCTGTCTGACATGCTGCCCTTGGTCATACAATTTTCACTCTGTCCCAGACATTCTACACATATGATGCACGTATAACAAACATCTCTCATAGATGTAAAGGCTTATAGGGGTGCAGATGTCAACAGTGATCACAACCTGTGCATAGGGAAAATAAAACTAAAATTGAAAAGCCAACACAAGAAATCAGTACACAGAAAGATAAACAGTCACAACCTACAAGAAGAAAATACTAACATTAATTTCAATCAGGAACTTGCCAATCATTCCAAAACACCCAGTGAAGTTGAGGAGATAGATATAGATGTATTATGGAATTCTTACAGCACATCCATAATCACAGCAGCAAAAGCAAGCGCTGGACTGAAAAAACCAAATAGAAAAGCATGGATATCAGATAAAACATGGAAGTGTATACATGAAAGACGAGCAGTCAAATTAGTCATGTTGAATGCAAAAACAGATCTTGAAAAAGATCTGGCGAAAGCAACATATAAAGAAATAGACCTTAAAGTAAAAAGTTCAGCTAGGAGGGATAAAAGAGAATACACAGATAATAAGGCGAAAGAGGCAGAAAAAGCAGCAAAAACAGGAGACAGCAAAACTTTATATAACATACAAAAGAGGTTAACGGGTAATATTACATCTAAAGAAAGACCAATCCTTAGCAAAACAGGAACCCTATTAGTTTAACAAGATTTGGAAAGAAGAGAAGGTTCCTTCTAACTGGAAAAAAGGAATCATTATTAAATACCAAAATAAGGCAACCTTAGTGACTGTAACAACTGGAGAGGAGTAACCTTAATATCAATTGTGTCAAAAGTATTTTGCAAGGTCATTTTGAATAGACATAAAGATGTAGTGGATACTGCAATGAGAGAAGAACAAGCAGGATTTCGAAAAGGGAGAAGCTGTCCTTTTTAGGACGAAAGGTATGTTAGATTTGTTGGGGGACGTATGTGAGGATGGTTGATTTCTTAGTGAAGTTTTTGGTTGCTTGTCCTTATTAGGACAAAAACGTGTGTTAGAGTGGCTTTGTAGTTTATTAGTCCCTGTGGACAAGGAATGGACTCGTGTAGAAGTTATGTTGGAATTTTTTAGAATATGAAGTAGTGTGATTTGATGTTGTATGTTAGTGTGAATGTCCCATGGCGCTGTTAATCGCATGGACAGCTTTTCTTGTTCTCATTGTAAATTTGCCATCAGTTTACACGCCAGATCTATTTACAACACTCATTACATGAGATTTCATCAGTAAACCTTTGTTGACTTTTGGCAACTGCTGGATCCTGTGCTTTTGGATTCATGTTGAGTGTCCCCACTGTGGTGTTGAGTTGAGTTATACTTATGTAACTGGTCATGTTCGTGTACGGATTTGTAGTGGTTGTTTTCCTGGGTGTTATTGTTACATGGTATATAACAGTGTACGGTCTGTTGTGTCACTGGTGTAGCAGTCCAGTCAAAATCTTCGCTGTAGTTAGTGACGTATGTGACACAGTGAATGAAGTATATTCAGTTCAGTACTTCAAGTCAGTTAATAAAGGTAAATATAGGTGTATGGTGCAGTTTTAGAAAGCTGCAGAGGGATTGAGTAAAATGAGGAGAAAACGAATACAAAGTATGAGAGTATAATGAGAATGTATAAATGAAACATATACAACATCCGATATTTCAGCATGAGCCTTTTTCGAGGATTACATGCACAAACAAAGCGACATATAACTTATCTTAGTAGCGTCCTCCTGAATAGGAAACAACACAAGAATGCGTGTCCCTTTTGACTAGGCATAGAGACCACAGGGGGCCACAAAGGAAACCAGAAGAAGCCAATAGGAAATAGGAGGCGGGGAAAAGGAGAGACGGAAGGACAATAGACACCTATAACGCAGGTGTCGGGAGTGGGAGGAGGAGAAGGGGAAGCGGAGAGATAATGAAAGACGGAACTAGAAACGAACAGAATGTGCCATAAACACACGTAGCACACTAGAGATTCAATTCGTAGTGGGGCGAGGGAAGTAGGGAGATAATAAAACTGGTGAATAGGACCAGACCCGGAGGGACAAAAACACCTATAAGCTGCCAGAGGTGGCGATGGGAAGCTATGAGAAAGAAACAAGAAAGTAGAGCGTAAATTGCAGAGAAAAAGTGGAAAACTAAAGAAGTTAAAGGAAGCTGAAGACATTGTTAATTCCAGCTGGGTGGAGACAGCCAGTCTGGAAAATAAGGCGCTCTTCCAGGATTCCAGGAACCCTCCGAGATCGTACATCAACAGAACAAGAGCGGATCGCACTGACCGAAATGTCTTGCTTTCTCCTGTGGTTGCTAAGGCAAAAAATGTTTAGCCACAGGTGTCCAGGCCCTCTTAGAAATGTCGTTAAGATGTTGGCGAAAACGATCTCCTAAGCGTAAATCTATCTCTCCTATATACTTCATATCACAATGTTTGAATATACTGGCATAAATAACATTGCGTGAAGTGGGGGAGACGCTCTCCTGAACTGATAACGTGGACTTATGGAAGGAAACCTGGCTAGCCTCGACAACAAACGGGCAAGTGTTGCATCTACGACGTCCGCAACGTCTAGTACCGTAAAAAGTGTTATCTGTCTTAAGGTCCCTGAGGTTCTTGTTCCGTCAGTAGGCACAAATGGGGGTTCCTGAAAGAGTTCACATGTATCAGGCTCGGTCTGGAGGAGGTGGAGATGGCGAAACAGTATGTTCTTAACTGCCAAAATATGAAGGTGGTGCGTAAGAACCAGTTTAAATCAGTCCGAGCTACAGCGCGGTTTAAGAGTGAGGGCTTGCTGCCGCGATATATGGTCGATGCGGTTCCAAGATGACGAAAGAACATGTTCTGGATAACCGCATTGGCTAAAGAAATCTAGCATTTTGTGGGGTTGATCATGGAAGTCAGCATCCTCAGTACACAAACGTCTCAACCTAAGAAGTTGGGAAAAAGGAATATAGTCCTTACACGATCTGGGATTGGAGGAAGAGTACAAGAGATAGCTATGAGAGTCTGTAGGTTTATAGTGGACAGAAGTAGTAAGCCCGGTAGGGCCGATAGTAACAGCAATGTCGAGAAAGTTAGCAGAAGTAGTAGAGACATGGGAGGTGAAAGAAATGACAGGACTGAACTCCTTAACAAAACTTATGAAGTTGTCTAGGTCTTCCTCTGGCATTGATGTGACCCCAATGCCGTCATCTGTGTAGCTTCTATAGAAGGCCGGAAAAGGGCCTCTATAGGCGCTCAGAACCTTGTGTTCGAAGTGGCCCATGAACAGACATGCGTAGCTAGGGCCCATTTTGGTACCCATGGCCACACTACTAATCTGGTCGAAGTAAAAGCCATTGAATTAAAAAAAATTGAGCTGGAGGACAAGTCGTGTATAGCGCAGAATAGTAGATGTAGTTTTGGAGGGATGGCGTTTTTTGTTCAGAAAGAGTTTGACGGCCTGAAGTCTCTGATCATGCGGGATGGATGTTGTATAAGGACACTAGATCAAGAGTGAAGAAAATGTAGGTGTGACCAGACAGGAGTGTAAGGGTCTCAAAAGTAATGAGAGCATGATTCGTGTCCTTAAAATAAGTGGACAGGCTAGTGACAAGAGGTTGAAAAACGCTTTCAAGAAAGTCAGAGATTTGTTCAGTAGGGCAGGAACAAGCAGACACTATGGACCTTCCTGGGTTGCCTGGTTTGTGTATCTTAGGGAGTAGATAAAAGGATGGCATCCCTAAGCAGCTGTCGCGGATGTGTAGATGTGTAACAGAGGGAGAAAGACTAGTCTTGTGGATGATGAGTTCGGTGATTGTGTAACGAACACGTCAAGTTCAAGTCAGCTGCTCGCCTGCGCCGTACGCACATACACATACGCACGCACGCACGCACGCACGCACGCACACACACACACATATATATATATATATATACTAGCACAGTCAGCACAGTGTGTGGACAAAATACGTGTTTAGTGTTAGTAGTAGTGCACAAAATACGTGTTTAGTGTTAGTAGTAGTGCACTAAATACGTGTTTAGTGTTAGTAGTAGTGCACTAAATACGTGTTTAGTGTTAGTAGTAGTGCACTAAATACGTGTTTAGTGTTAGTAGTAGTGCACAAAATACGTGTTTAGTGTTAGTAGTAGTGCACTAAATACGTGTTTAGTGTTAGTAGTAGTGCACTAAATACGTGTTTAGTGTTAGTAGTAGTGCACTAAATACGGTTCCAGGATGATAACATTTAAATAAGGTAAGTCTGTACATTTTTTAGGAGTAGTCCAGGACCTTTCCAATACAATTCTCGTAAAAGGCAATTCCTTGAAGCTGGTATGTTAGTCTTGTGGTGTGGAACTTTAATAAAATAGGCTTTTGTTTAACCACGGAAAATGTGATTAACTTCACTGATGATTGCATGTTCTGTTCTTATTCTCAGTAAGAGAAAAAAAAACAAAGAGACAGAAGATTTCCCTCAACCTTCAAATTGAACTTTCCCACGTTCTGGAACAAATGGAATCGAAGTAATCTTTTTATTTTTACATAATCGATCCGGCAGTATTCGTTCAGCCAGGGCGATATGTATGTATGTGTGTGTGTGTATGTGTGTGTGTGTTTTTTTTTTTTCTCTATACCCGTGATACATGAAATTGTGATATCTCAGATCTATCTATCTATCTATCTATCTATCTATCTATCTATCTATCTATCTATCTGTCTGTCTGTCTGACTGAGTCCGCCATGTGTTCGTCCGTCCGTCTGTCTGTCTGCCCGTCTGTGTGTCTGCCTGCCCGCCTGTGTGTCTGTCTGTCTATCTGTTATTAAGTGATAAAGCTAAAAAGTAATGTTCATATTTGCCGTGTACACAAAATCATGTCAAAATGTCGGCGCAGATGATTGTGACCTGACGATTCCATATATTTACAAATCCTTGTGCCCATTTTATCTCATTAGTTCTCCCTTCACATTTTCTTTCTCCTCGGTACACGATTGAGTCTACGGTGTCATCGGCCAGTCAAGGTCATTGTTTTCTTAAAGCTCTAACAATCTTTATTTAAATAAGTCAAGGTCATAGTTTTCTTAAAGCTTTGGCAATCTTTATTTAAACAAGTCAAGGTCATAGTTTTCTTAAAGCTTTGGCAATCTTTATTTAAATAAGTCAAGGTCATTGTTTTCTTAAAGCTCTGGCAATCTTTATTTAAATAAGTCAAGGTCATAGTTTTCTTAAAGCTCTGGCAATCTTTATTTAAATAAGTCAAGGTCATAGTTTTCTTAAAGCTCTGGCAATCTTTATTTAAATAACAGATGAATGATGCGATACGACGAACCATAACATTCTCCAAAGTTTTCTCCTCTGTTCTCTCATTTCTATCCCTCAGCTATTTTGGAATTTGGATTTTGTTTGTCCATGTCTTTGTTCCTCTGACAACTGATCGAAGACGATGATCTCCACTTTTCATATCCACTTGTCCTTGAGAGCGGTCCCACGCTCTCTCTCTCTCTCTTTTTTTCCTTGAATATTTTCGTGGCAATACACATTATTGTGAAATATCGGGAAATTGTGAAATGTTTTCCTTTTATCCATCGTTCTCTAGCTTTCTGTAAATTGGATTTGAATGTTTAACACAAAAATGAATATATGGACATAAATGTGTTTGTTTGTATGTTCTTTCTTTCTTTCTTTCTTTCTTTACTTATGCTTGCATGTCTTTTTAGTACTATGTGTTCATATTAAAAAAAAACAAACAAGGGGAACGCTTTCCAGTAGCCACAGTTGTGTTATAGGTCTAAAACTGGCTTTCTTATCTCCTGCAATCAATCATAAAGATAAAAAAATACATAGAAAACTCAGTGTATCACAAAGATGAAAAGCGTTTGACTAGAACGTGATTGGGTAGTCAAAAGTTATATGTTATGTATGAAGTTGGCCCCTCCTTTGACATAGATACATACGAGAGAGGTCATCTTGAGTGTCAACTTCAGAAAGGTCACCTTGATTGTGCTTGTAGGAACCACTCTCAGATGAGACTCCCATTTTCTTTTTAATCGAACTTTGCTCTTTGTTAGAAAATTTCTGATCCAGATTGCACTGGTCTGTGTGAGCTGACGTGATGTCGTGATGTTGTGATGTCGTGATGCAGCATCCACGAGTCTTTTCTTTCTGGTGTCAGATTTAACGGATTTTTGTGCCTGCTTGAAAATCTGGGCCGAAGATGTTTTTTTTTAAAATTTGAGTTGTTAATAGCAATTCGTAATGAACAATGCATGGACAACAGAACAATGCCTGGACAACAGAACAATGCCTGGATAACAGAACAATGCCTGGACAACAGAACAATACCTGGCCAACAGAACAGTGCATGGACAACAGCACAATGCCTGGACAACAGAACATTGCCTGGATAACAGAACAGTGCCTGAACAACAGAACAATGCTTGGACAACAGAACAATGCCTGGACAATAGAATAGTTCCTGGACAACAAAACAGTGCCTGATCAACAGAACATTGCCTGTACAACAGAACAGTGCCAGGACAACAGAACAGTGCCTGGATAACAGAACAATGCCTGGATAATAGAACAATGCCTGGACAACAGAACAATGCCTGGACAACAGAACAATACCTGGATAACAGAACAGTGCCTGGATAACAGAACAATACATGGACAACAGAACAGTGCCTGGACAACAGAACAATACCTGGATAACAGAACAGTGCCTGGACAACAGAACAATGCCTGGATAACAGAACAATGCCTGGACAACAGAACAGAGCCTGGACAACAGAACAATGCCTGGATAACAGAACAATGCCTGGACAACAGAACAATGCCTGGACAACAGAACAGTGCCTGGACAACAGAACATTGCCTGGACAACAGAACAGTGCCTGGACAACAGAACAGTGCCCGGACAACAGAACATTGCCTGGACAATAGAACAATGCCTGGACAACAGAACATTGCATGGACAACAGAACAATGCCTGGACAACAGAACAATATGATAATCATGGCTTTTATATGCAACAGTAAAATTTGCTGAATTTTGTTAGACACTGGGAAATGTGACTTTTCTCTATTTCACTGACATGTTTGTTTCCATTTCATAATTGTAAAAACATCTTCCATAATCTTTTGTGATGTTTATCTAAAATATTTGAGCTGCTCTGTCATTGTGGACAGCTCTTCCACAACACAATTCATTCTTCAAATATTGCTATGATGTCTTGACATCTTAGTGACATTCTTATTTCCTATACAACCTCTACAACCGTTGTAATAATCAGTCCTTTACTGGGGTGGATAAAATATGTTAGTTCTGTCATTGTGAGGTAGGTCAGACAGTATCACAGATCCATCAGTGTAAGGTAGGGCAGACAATATTATAGACTATTAGTCTGAGGTAGGTCAGACAATATCGTAGATCTCTCAGCGTATGGTAGGTCAGACAATATCACAGATCTACAGATCTATCAGTGTGAGGTAGATCAGAGAATATCAATCAGTGTGAGGTAAGTCAGACAATATCACAGATCTACAGTTCTATCAATGTGAGGAAGTCAAACAATATCAGATCAGATCAGCTGGTATAGTGCCAATAGGCGTAGGCTGTCATCTCTCTCGATCCTTCGTATATGGAATCAAGTAGATTGTTGCTTTCCTGCCAAATCATGCACTCACTCCAACCAGGTATGTCTGTCTTCTTATAATCGTAATTTTTTATATATAATTGTATTAGTATTCGACATCGTCGTTCTTCTTTCTTCTTGGTGCCTGTGCAGTCCATAACAGGCTAATCTTTTGGGGCACAAACCTTGCTGGGTATATGACACTCGTTAGCTGGCCGCGTCGACATAAGTCGTGCTGATTCACACGATACGCACGTGGATACCAAGGTCGACTTCCATCTTCCTTCTTTGAGAGTTGAGGTTACTAGACTAGTTACACACATAATTTCCAGCTCTCTCTCTCACCTTCTGGATTAGTTACACACTGTTCCAGACATACTGCTCATCCAGGCTCTTTTAAACCTCACGTTGACGACAGCCGGTACAGATAGTCAAGTAATTCCTGGGTAACGGTGACTTGGAACATTTACTGATGGCAATGATGATAATGCTGATAAAAATAACATTACATTCGACTGCCGGCTGGTTATCCCTGCCATGTGGCCAGTCCATTCATACGTACAACCAAAACGTTCATCTGTTCCACGAAGACATCACACAGCTCGACAAAAACATGTCCACACAGTTCCACGTTCACACCAAGACTCTTTCACGACGTGCTTTCCACACGGACACCTCGACGTGCTTTGCACACGGACTTTTCTAACGACGTGCTTTGCACACGGACTTTCCTAACGACATGCTTTGCACACTGACGTGAGTTGTGGTCTACGAGAACACAACTACTAGCAATACACAAATACTCTCTGTACAGAATTGCTATTCTGTTACAGAATATCTCCCCACCCCCTAAAGGTAGATATTTGGCCATCAAATATCTTCAAACAAAAAAAAATGTCGAACTTTTGCAGAAAAACCCTCACTAAATGTGAGCTATAACCATGAAGATAAAACTGCTTATTCAGCTACAAAAAACTTCATGCACGCACAATGTGTACAAAATAAGTACATGAAACCGTTGTGGTGCAACCAGAATATACATATACGTACAACTTTGAAGAGAATGAGTTCTAGGAACGACACCAGCTATTTCTACCTGATGACATCCTTCACAAACAATAGGACGTCAGACCAATTAAAAAATATAATACATGACATACAGCTGCAAATAACACACTATCAAAACAGCAAGATATACTACATCATAAATCATATGACACAACACCAGATATCTGACACATCAGCAATTATCTGACACAATCATCAAAGATATGCCACATCAACAAATATCTAACACATCATCAAATATCTGACGCAATCATCAAAGATATGCCACATGATCAAATATATGACACATCATCAAATATCTGACGCAATCATCAAAGATATGCCACATCATCAAATATATGACACATCATCAAATATCTGACGCAATCATCAAAGATATGCCACATCATCAAATATATAACACATCATCAAGACATTAATTGTCATAACATACAAGGTCAAGACAAACAGACAAAACGGAACTCATCTCTGACTAACCGCTCGAAAAGCAACCTACCAAAAAAAAAACAGCTCGGCGGGCAAACAGCATATAGATAGTATGAACACTGCACAGCTTAGCTATACGCAGGTTATGCAGGTCAATAGTACCATAGTGCTCCAACCAAAACACAACATGATCTGACAACAGTTATGCATAAACTGAAGACGACATATAAAGCAACACACAAACAGGTGTGTTTTATATGCATAGTGAAATACAATCACGTTGGTGAAAAAAAATGCATGATGAAATAGCAATCATTGGCAAAAACAAAATGTGATACAAAGACCATTAACAATCTCAGTACCGCACAAATAAAAACAAAGGCGGTCAAGAGGTCAACTCTGACGGTGAATATAGCAGGCCCACACACGCATACCGTGAAAACGTTGTTCACAGTCATATACACATCAACTAGCAGGCTTCCACGTGAAACACAACCCAACCACATGGGTGCACCCAAAACAGAACAAACACGAAGGCACGGGCGACGACACGGGCCATAACCTCCAACCACTCACGGAAAAATATGAAGTCTCGAGTACTAGCCACAGACCAACGCAAAAATAAATGCGCCAGTACTCGAAGCACAAGTAAAATACAAGAAAAACCCAAAAATCAACCAGGCCAAATATATCAAAACAAAAAGCCATGTTACATAACAAGAATAAAGTTACACAAAATGTGTTGACATAGATGGCGTAGGGAGGAAAAAACACGCCAACTCCCTGACTATAAGTATCGTACACACATAAACAGTGCGGAATAAAAAAAATGCAGCGTATACCATTCACACGCAACGCTCAACAAAAGCGAGCATACCAGTGTGCTCAAATATTACATAATAACAATCGCCCAGTGAAAAAAAACATATAAACGACCGAAAAGATTTGACACAAGCATGGCAATGGCACAGCAAGCAAACGCAGTGCATAACCTAATGTAACCTCATTATTGTCCCATAAGTAAGGGAAGATGAACCAAACCAATCCGAAACTGTCACTACGAGCCACCACAAGACCTGATGAATTCCATCAAAAGAAAAGGAAATTAGTCCAAAGGTTCTAGAAAGTACCTACTCCTGGAACGAAAGAGAAAACGAAATAAGTTCCAATCTCTTACTCCGACAGGCTGCAGCTGGCTCCCCGCCAGTCATGATAAGGACAGGCAGAGTCCGTGCACATTCTTCCCAGCTGTGGAGAGCCAGGGTTGGCCCCCGCCGTATGTACAGCAGACTAGAGTGCCGGATCATCTCCCCATTCGCCTTCAGGAGAACTTGGAAAGGCTAGTACGATTATCCCGCACAGTGACAGCATACACGAACAGATTCCTCTCACGTACGGACAGCATAGGACAATCAGGCTCATACAAACAACGATGAATGAAAGCACAGCCCATGCCGCTCACAATTCTTGCTGGCGAAATCGAAAGAGAAGAACAGCGACGACACAGCCGCAGGAGTGCGCCGTACCTTAGGGCCAGGACTTTACCTTCTGTACCAAGTGTGTGTGTCGCCCCACTGCGACACTTCCATCGATCGTAGTTTTACGTCGCCAAGGTGGGTCTCCCCGACGGCACCAATTATAATAGTGTTTTGAGCCGTGGTGCATCTTGAAATAACAGGGTAATCTTTTGGGGCACAAACCTTGCTGGGTATATGACACTGGTTAGCTGGCCGCGTCGACATAAGTCGTGCTGATTCACGATACGCACGTGGATACCAAGGTCGACTTCCATCTTCCTTCTTTGAGAGTTGAGGTTACTAGACTAGTTACACACATAAATTCCAGCTCTCTCTCTCTCACCTTCTGGATTAGTTACACACTGTTCCAGACATACTGCTCATAGAGGCTCTTTTAAACCTCACGTTGACGACAGCCGGTACAGATAGTCAAGTAATTCCTGGGTAACGGTGACTTGGAACATTTATTGATGGCAATGATGATAATGCTGATAAAAATAACATTACATTCGACTGCCGGCTGGTTATCCCTGCCATGTGGCCAGTCTATTCATACGTACAATCAAAACGTTCATCTGTTCCACGAAGACATCACAGAGCTCGACAAAAACATGTCCACACAGTTCCACGTTCACACCAAGACTCTTTCACGACGTGCTTTCCACACGGACACCTCGACGTGCTTTGCACACGGACTTTTCTAACGACGTGCTTTGCACACGGACTTTCCTAACGACATGCTTTGCACACTGACGTGAGTTGTGGTCTACGAGAACACAACTACTAGCAATACACAAATACTCTCTGTACAGAATTGCTATTCTGTTACATTCTCCGTCTTCTCTGTCTTTTGCCATTTATATTTTCAATTATGACCAATATTTAGAGACCTTCATGACTGGTGATGTGTCCGAGAAACTCTGTCTTTTTCTTATGTGTGGCACCAGCTTGAGATATTTCTTTGTCTACACTGCTTCGTTTCTCTTTCTGGCTGTCCTTGGTATGCAAGGATCCTTCCTAAGAATCGCAATACTCCACGCTTTGCTCTTCGTTCTAGTTCTCTATTCATGGTCCACGTTTCACTTGTATAAAGCAGAATTGGTTTCATAGAGCATCTTAAAACTCTCTGATTGCCAGTGGCAGTTTTTGATTTGTTAATATGTTCCTCATTTTTCCAAAAGCTGTTTTTGTTATTGCTATCCTGGTGGTTCTGATTTCTTAAGTACAGCTGCCGTCATAAGTTATGACTGTAGCTAAAAATTTGTATCTATTGATCTGTCTTAATGTTTTCACCTAAAAAGAAAATACCAGAATGCAAAATTATAATTCTGCATTCTGGTATTTTCTTTTTCTTGAATATTACCACTACTTCTGTTTTATTGGTATTCAACTCATAAATCCCTTTTTTTATGCTTTCTTCTATGACTTTTACTTACATTTCGGATCATATTAAACGTTCGTTCATTTTTTGTGTGTGCACACGTGATAAAACTTGATATAACTTCGTAAATGACGTCACTGTTTGGCCGATGAAGTCGAGTGGAAGTCAGTGAAAAATGTCAAAAGAAAAAAAAACAACACTGCTAATGTGGCGACGACGTAAAGAAAGTTGGGCCTCTAAACTCTTTTTTTTTTCCCGAGGCATCATATGCTTACTTTTTAAAACTATTTGTTAGAAGTAGGTTTTGTTAGAAGTAGGTTTTGTTAGAAGTAGTATTTTAGAGGTAGGTTTTGTTAGAAGTAGTATTTTAGAGGTAGGTTTTGTTAGAAGTAGGTTTTGTTAGAAGTAGTATTTTAGAGGTAGGTTTTGTTAGAAGTAGATTTTGTTAGAAGTAACGTTTTGTTAGAAGTAGTGTTTTGTTAGAAGTAGGTTTTGCTAGAAGCAGGTTTTGTTAGAAGTAATGTTTTGTTAGAAGAAGGTTTTGTTGGAAGTGGGTTTTGATAGAAGTAGGTTTTTTTAGAAGTAGTATTTTGTTAGAAGTAGTGTTTTGTTAGAAATAGGTTTTGTTAAAAGTAGTGTTTTGTTAGAAGTGGGTTTTGTTAGAAGTAGTGTTTTGTTAGAAGTAGTGTTTTGTTAGAAGTATGTTTTGTTAGAAGTAGTGTTTTTTTAGAAGTAGTGTTTTTTTAGAAGTAGTGTTTTGTTAGAAGTAGTGTTTTGTTAGAACTACTGTTTTGTTAGAAGTAAAAATTTGCTAGAAGTTGTGTTTTGTTAGAAGTAGTGTTGTGTTAGAAGTAGGTTTTGTTAGAAGCAGTGGTTTGTTAGAAGTAGTGTTTTGTTAGAAGTATGCTTTGTTAGAAGTAGTGTTTTGTTAGAAGTATGCTTTGTTAGAAGTAGTGTTTTGTTAGAAGTATATTTTGTTAGAAGTAGTGTTTTTTTAGAAGTAGTGTTTTGTTAGAAGTAGTGTTTTGTTAGAAGTAGTGTTTTGTTAGAAGTATGTTTTGTTAGAAGTAGTGTTTTGTTATAAGTAGTGTTTCGTTAGAAGTATGTTGTGTTAGAAGTAGTGTTTTATTAGAAGTAGGTTTTTTTAGAAGTAATGTTTTGTTAGAAGTAGTGTTTTGTTAGAAGCATGTTTTTTAGAAGTAGTGTTTTGTTAGAAGTAGGTTTTTTAGAAGTAGTGTTTTGTTAGAAGTAGGTTTTGTTAGAAGTAGTGTTTTGTTAGAAATAATTTTACCCAAAAAGTGAGAAAAGAGAGTGGCAGAAAAGGAAATGAGTACCTATAAATGAAAAATATAGATACTCATATTGTTTTTTTAGTTTATCTTGTGTAAAACACAACCAGAAAACTATTTTCACCTTTATTCCTTCAATGTCTCACCTTCCCCCCCCCCCCCCCCCCCAGGAGTCATTTTTCTTCTATTTCTTCTCATGTTCTCACCTATTTCCATTCTTTTCGCGATTCCTTCCATATATTTTTGATCTGACAGTTAATTCTAACATTTAATAAAGTTTATGCATGACAGTTCTCTTCAGTAAAGAAAGTTATCTTTCCCACACTGGTAGTTCTCTCCCACACAATGATAGTTCTCTCCCCCAATGATAGTTTTCCCTCCACAATGATAGTTCTTTCTCCCACAATGATAGTTTCTCTACCACAATCATAGTTCTCTCTCACACAATGATAGTTCTCTCTACCACAATAATAGTTCTCTCTACCACAATGATAGTTCTTCACCACAATGATAGGTCTCTCCTACACAATGATAGTTCTCTTTAAAACAAAAATTCTCTCTTCCACAATAATAGTTCACTTAACGACAAAAAAATTCTCTCTTCCACAATGATAATTCTCTCTTTCACAAAGACATTTCTCTCTCTCTCTCTCTCTCTCTCTCTCTCACTCTCCCCCCCACCCCCAAACAGAGATAGATCTCTCTCTCTTACAGAGACACTTTTCCCTACCCATTTCTTTCCCCCACAGAGACAATTCTCTCTCCTACAAAGACAATTCCTTCTCCCAGAAAGACAGTTCTCTCTACCACAAAGATAGTTCTCTCTACCACGAAGACAGTTCTCTCTACCACAAAGACAGTTCTCTCTACCACAAAGATAGTTCTCTCTACCACAAAATTAGTTCTCTCTACCACAAAGATAGTTCTCTCTACCACAAAGACAGTTCTCTCTACCACGAAGACAGTTCTCTCTACCACAAAGACAGTTCTCTCTACCACAAAGACAGTTCTCTCTACCACAAAGATAGTTCTCTCTACCACAAAGATAGTTCTCTCTACCACAAAGATAGTTCTCTCTACCACAAAGATAGTTCTCTCTACCACGAAGACAGTTCTCTCTACCACAAAGACAGTTCTTTCTACCACAAAGACAGTTCTCTCTACCACAAAGACAGTTCTCTCTACCACGAAGACAGTTCTCTCTACCACAAAGACAGTTCTCTCTACCACAAAGACAGTTCTCTCTACCACAAAGACAGTTCTCTCTACCACAAAGATAGTTCTCTCTACCACAAAGACAGTTCTCTCTACCACGAAGACAGTTCTCTCTACCACGAAGACAGTTCTCTCTACCACAAAGACAGTTCTCTCTACCACAAAGATAGTTCTCTCTACCACAAAGACAGTTCTCTCTACCACAAATGCAGTTCTCTCCTTCACAAAGATAGTTCTCTACCACGACGACAGTTCACTTCCTAACAAATATAGTTCTCTTCTTCACAATAACATTTATCTACCTCACAGTCATAGTTATCTCTTCCACAATGATAGATCTCCCCCTTACAATGACAGTTCTGTCTACTACAACGATACTTCTCTCCCTCATAATGATAGTTCTCTCCACCGCATTGTTAGTTCTCTCCCTCACAGTAATAGTTGTCTCCCTCACAATGACAATTATCTCTACCACAATGATAGTTCTCTCTACAACATAACTGATTCTTTGTTTTACATGGGCCAAGTTTTCCAGTAAAGTTCCCAAGATCTACAGACGCGATCGATGTACCGCCTTGACTGACTTGTTCTGGATAAAGAATGGTTCTCTTGCGCCGGCTGGGGCTTGAGAATCACGGACTCGTGTCTTTAATTTCCTGTAACAAGTTCTTTTGTCTCACTTCCGTGCTTCTATGTCCAGGTCGCATTTCCCTGCTTCTATGTCCGGGTCTCACTTCCCTGCTTCTATGTCCGGGTCTCACTTCCCTGCTTCTATGTCCAGGTCTCACTTCCCTGCTTCTATGTCCAGGTCTCACTTCCCTGCTTCTATGTCCGGGTCTCACTTCCCTGCTTCTATGTCCGGGTCTCACTTCCCTGCTTCTATGTCCGGGTCTCACTTCCCTGCTTCTATGTCCGGGTCTCACTTCCCTGCTTCTATGTCCGGGTCTCACTTCCCTGCTTCTATGTCCGGGTCTCACTTCCCTGCTTCTATATCCGGCCCAGAGTGCTCAGTGGCGCCAGACCTGACCAAAAGTTTTTTTCTTAGAGGAAAGTTGTTTCTCAAGAATTGCTCGTCACTTTTGTCGTTTCTATTTTTATTCTTTGTTGACGAAGTCTGTAATGTTTTCAGATATTGAATAACATCCCACAATCCGTGCTAGTCTAGTTTCTGTCTTATTTTATGAAAACTAGACGTGTAGGTTTTGTTAGTTTGACATCTCAGTCGGTAAAGGTTGGCTTGAGTCGGGTTACTTTACATCAATCTTTATGTCTGAGCAAGTCAATAGAAGAAAAAAAATTACCTGATTTTGTTTGTAACCAGCGTGAGCCACTCTTTGTTTATGTTGTCCCTCACTCAGAGACAGCTTAGTGTAGCCACAGTCAAACTGTTACAGTGCCGTCCTATAAACAACATTGATTTAAGATTATTTTACTGACATGAACGCCTGTAAGGTAAATTAACGCTGTTACTTCACACTTGGCAGATTCCGTAAACTGTCTGCTTTTTTAAGCTTGTGCTATTGTTCATTATGTTAGTTGTTTACTTCAGTACTGTACACTAGTGTATTGTGACTGGCTCGTGTGGTTTTCTGGACTGTCATAAACCGCTTACTGTCTCTAGACATTCTCCAACCTCTGATTTACACATCTGTATATACAACATGAGGTAACATGACATCGTTTTACGTACTTCTGTGTAGTTATGTTCCCCTGAATTGGTAAAAGGTGTATTCTAAAATTCTCTGTTATCCACCTCCCCCTTCCACTCCCCACATCATGATGCTGTCCCCACCAAAGTTCGAAGCCTCTTGGATGCAGCTATGAGCATATCATTCATGTGGACATCTGTATACCCTTTCACTCATGAACCTGGACTCATCTGTGGACATAACAGTCTGCTACTGTCTCCGCTGCCATCTAACGTGCACATTTGCCAGTTGAAATTCTAAAGGCATCGGGCAAGCTCGTGTGGGCTGTTTGTTCCACCCAGACGGCTGTAAAAAAGTGTTCAGCTAAAAGTCTATGTTATTCTATAAAGCATTTATGATGTCAGTTGTCCTTTGACCGGGCTGGAAATGGTTCCGTAAATGAACAGTGTGAACAAAATTGTCCCGTCTTTGCATGGTCACCTATGGTCTTCCTGGCCCTACACAGTCTATGGTGACCCCTGTTAGCCGAGAAAAGTTGTTGCAGTTGATAGACTGTTAGTCGGGAGATATTAAACATCCGCGCAACAGTTGTAATTCTTATCTTGGCAATAAGATATGGGATAATCTAATTTCTTTCTGATTCTGTGAGACGCGGCAAAGATGAACAGAAAAAAAAGCAATTAATCCAGATCTAACGATGACGAATTTAGCGCGATGATCTAATCTTTGCAATGAGTGCTAAATATTGCATTTCAAAAGTATTTATAGTTCAGAGATGAGCAAAACATGCATTTTACGTGATTTCGAACTGTGAGCATTTTGTTGTTGTTGTTGTTATTGTTGTTGTTGTTGTTGTTGTTGTGATAATGAGAAGTGAGTACTGTTCACGCATTTACAACTTTCAGGGATTAAGTTTTCAAGATGCATGCTTTATGATAACTTTCTCTTGCACGACAGTGTATGTATATACATATATATGCATACATACACACACATATATATATATATATACATACATATATATATGGCAGTCTCGGAATCATCATCATCATCATCATGTGCCGTGCTGACTGGCGTTGGCTATTATGCTTCTCCAGAGTATCCGATCCTTCATGCATGCCATCAGTTCAGTTGGTGATCTCCTCTCACACCATCCCGTCAGACTGTCCAGTATCATTTCTCTTGGTCTTCCTCTTGATCTTCTTATTTCTATTTTTCCAGTTTTTATAATATTTTCAATGCCCCCTCTTCTCATTGCATGTCCTATGAAAGTACATTGTCTCTTTCTTACCTTTTTGACAAGGATTTTTGTCTGTCCAGCTCTTCTCATACGTTCTTCATAAGTTATTTTTGCTGTCCAGGGGATTCGCAACATTCTTCTAATAAACCACATTTCTGCTGCTTCCAATGATTTTTGTGCAGACTTGCCTATTGTCCATGATTCACTTCCATATAACAAGATAGGTTCAATATAGCATTTTAGGACTCGTTTTCTAACATTCATTGATAAAGATGTGTTAGCTAATATGTTTCTCATTCTCTGAACTGCAGTCTTTGCTTGGCCTATTCTGTTCTTAATTTCTGTTCTGCATTTCCCATCTGAAGTTATTACTGCTCCAAGGTATTTGAATTTCTGCACCTGCTTTAGAATAGTTCCGTTTAATTTAATACTGCATGTTGGTGGATTCTGTTTCTTAGATATAACCATAGTCTCTGTCTTTTTGATGTTCAAAGTAAGGCATTTCTGTTCACGTTCTTTGGCGACTTTATCCAAGAGATTTTGCAGGTCTTGTTGGTTCTCAGCTATCAGTACTGTGTCGTCAGCATACCGAAGGTTGTTAATATTGTATCCTCCAATTTTGATGCCTGGTTCTGTGATGAATGTTCTTAGAATATTCTCGCTATACAGAGAAAAAAGGTATGGAGATAGTACACATCCTTGTCGCACCCCTTGTTTTATAGGTTGATATTTTCTAGTTCTATTTTCAACTCGAACTGCTGCTTCTTGCTGCCAGTATAGATGTTTTATAATCCTCAGATCTTTGCTGTCTATATTGATGTCTTCCAGCATTTTAATAATTTCATTATGTTTCACCTTGTCAAATGCCTTGGTGTAATCAATGAAGCATAAGTAGAGATCTTTCTGTACTTCTAAAGCTCTTTCTGTTAGTGTTCGTAAAGCATAAATGGCATTGTGTGTTCCCTTTCCTTCAACAAATCCAAACTGTTCATCTGCTATATCCATTTTTATCTTTTTCCTTGTTCTTCTCATAATTATTCTCAGAAGTAGCTTCGTTATGTGACATGAGAGGCTGATAGTCCGGTGGTCGTCACATTCCTTTGCACCCGGTTTCTTTAGTAGTGCTATAAAAGTGGATTTAATCAGGTCACTAGGAATATAACCACTGTTGTAAATGTCATTCAGTAACTTGGTTATTATTTTTATTCCTGTCTCCTCTAGTGCCTCTATTTCTTCTATTGTTATATTATCAGGCCCAGTCGCTTTTCCTTTCTTCATGTGTTTGATGGCATCTATGATTTCATCTTCAAGTATTGGTGGTCCCTCACAGTTTTCAGTATTTGGTGTTAATTCTGGTCTTTCTCCACCATATAGCTCACCTATATACTATGTCCACCTGTCCGCAATGTCTTCTTTTCCCATTAACATTTTACCTTCTTTCGATTTCAGGCATCCTGTGGTATATTTTGTTTTCCTGCCTGTGAGTTCATTAATTCGTTTATGCATGTTTTTGCTGTCTTTAATATGAGAGTCCTCTATCTGTCTGCACTGCTCATTTAACCACACTTCTTTTGTTTCTCTGCATTTGCGTCTTACTTCTTTATTTATCTTGTTATATTTTTCCTTGTTATTTTTACTCCTCCTTCTCTTGTCCATCAGTCCTAAGATGTCGTCTGTCATCCATTTCTTTTTAGGGGCTTCTTTTTTTGTTGGTATTATCTCCTTAACAGTTTGGTGGATAGAATCTCTTAACATTTCCCATTGTTCATCTATACTATTTATCTTTGCTATTGCATTGTATCTATTTGTTATAATAACTTTGTATTGTTCTCGCTGTTCTTGGTCATTTTTAAGAAGTTCTGTATTCAGTTTGATGTTTCTCACTTTTCTGCCTGCTTTCTTTAGTTTTATTCTAACTTTTCCACAGAGTGGATCATGGTCACTATTGCAGTCAGCTCCTGGCATGGTTTTTGTTGTCAGTAATGCATTGCGGAATCGTTGGAATCGTTTGCTGATTAATATGTAGTCTATCTGGTTAAAAGTCTTTTTGTCTGGACTGCACCACGTTGCCAGTCTTCGAGGATGTTGTTTAAACCAGGTGTTTCATACAACCATGCTGTGTATTCTTGCCCATTCAATTAATTTATAACCTCTGTCATTCCTCTCCCCCAGTCCATAGTCACCAACGATGTCTGAAGTTCTTCCTTTACCAACTTTGGCATTAAAATCTCCCATGACTATGGTAACTTCATGTAACTTTGTGTGTGTTTTTGTGCTGTCTCTATGCCATTATAAAATAGCTGTAAATCTTCTTCAGAGCTTTCAGATGTTGGAGCGTACACTTGTATAATATTTATGTTTATTGGTTGTCCTTTCAGTTGGGCTAGCAGGACTCGGTCCGAGATGTTCAAATATCCTACAATTGTCCTTGCCATTTGTTCATCAAATATAATTCCTACTCCTCGTTCATGTTTCTCACTTCCTGAATATATTATTGTATATTTATCTGAGTTTATCTTCCCTGCACCTGTCCATCTAACTTCACTCATTCCTAATATGTTGATCATCATCCTTTCCATTTCCATCTTTACATTTTCTAATTTTCCAGCCTGGAATAAAGTTCTAACATTCCATGTTGCTATTTTGAACTTGTTAGTTTTGCCACCAGTAGCTTGATGACGATCTGGCCTCCCCTGTGGCTCATGAGCTGCCCTACCGGACGAGGCTGTTTCAGAGGAACTTCCATTAACGTCGTTCATGATGAATTGATTATTCTGTTCAAGCATAACTATTCTTGGGAACTACAACAGTGGTTTCCCGTTGCCTTCTGTCGGTTTGTGTACGGACTCTCCGCTAGCCTTTGGACTCCCTGTCCTGCCCGCAAGGCAGCAGGAGCGAGAGGTTTTAAGGCGCCTCTGACCCGCCTGGTATTCCTTTCACTGAGCACCTGAGGCACTTTATTGGAGTAGTAGAGCCACCTACTACCCCACCTGGCTCACTGAGTCTACCGCCAGTTGGTCCGCGCCTGCTTATAACTGTGAAGCGCTGGGTTGGGGATGGTCGCCCCAGCTTTACCCAGTCTCGGAATGCCACAAGTTAACAAATACGAAATTCTCATCTAATTGGTCGAAGTAGAGTAAGTACAAAAAGAACAAATATATCTATACTACAAGAGCTTAATATTGAAGAAGGCTGGCTAGTAAAGAGGATTAAAGAGAGAAAACTTAAATATTTTGGCCACATTAAACGTCATGATACTTTAGAGAAGACCGTATTGGAAGGATACATAATGGGAAAAAGAAAAAGAGGAAGACCGAAACGAAGATGGCTGCAAGACATCGTTGATGATCTGGAAATGGATGCAGCAGCAGCAGGCCATCTTGCTCACAACCGAGAGGCCTACAGGAGTGCTGTTTGGGAGGCAAAGTTCCGCAAGGGACAAGCAAAGGAATGAATGAATGAATGAGAGTAAGTACGGAAAAGACCAAATTAAGACTCGAATGGACGTGACGTCACTTCGGCGAGAGACGTGAGGACGTGATATTACCCACGAGAGAGAGAGAAGATTCACATTCGTTCGATTAGCGGCGGCGGAAAGGAGAAGGTCGGAGTGAACTGGACTAAGGCCAGCCTGGATACCCGGGCTTCACACATGAGGGGCTACTCTACTAGTATAACGTGAATGAAAACTTCATATACGATGTTTTTACCTAGCTTGTGTGTCTAGAATATTTTGGTGTGATTATGCTTTTTATTATTTTTTGTTTGTGTGTTTGTTGTTGCTATTTTAATGTAAGATCCAATATCTTTTATAAAAATAGTTTTACAGTATTAATTTGAGGTTGAATTAAGTTACGCCATTTGGTAGTCTGGGGTATCTAAATTTTTATGCAGTTTCAGTCTATATTTCCTATTTCATTCTAAAGTAGACATTATATAGTGATTTATATGAGTTTGTAGCACATGGCATTTTGATATTTTTATTTATCAGATATGGAGAAATAAACTGGGATAAAGTCCACGTGTTGTCGAGATTAGGTGATTTTCTAGTATGCTTCAGGTATTTGCATCTTTTGTCTCAGTTATCACATGTAAACGCTTTCCAGTTTAGAAGAGCACTGTGGTATTATGTTGTAAGGTGATTGTTCTAAAGTAGTTGTTTATTTGTTTCCAACTTTCAGGACATGCTCTGCTTTAGGTAGCTCTCAAATTATATGTCCTGGGTGTCTTAGGTAAGAGGAGAAGATGACTATGTTTTTGCTATGGGAAGAGATCAGGTTTCGTCAAGTAGATAACGTTTGGCTTTATGAGGAAATCGTGTTTTTTTTTTTGTGAGGAGAAAACTGTTTATAAGCAGAAGATAACTCACGTTTTTGAGGGAGATAGCCATGTTTATGAAGGGATTTTTCGACAAATGCTTTAAGAATTGTTAGGAGCTGTCATTGGAGACTAATACATAATTATGAACAGTATTCTGTGTATTTATCAAGAGATCTGGCTAAAATGGGTGCAGGTCTGTATAAAGTCACAATAAAGCCTGTTACTAATGTCAGCGACCCATTCATTTTATTCCATATTTGTGTGTTCTTTATTATTTTTGTGGTGGAAGGAGCGCTTTTTAGAATGGAATCTGCTAAGGGGTTTTGGCACGGGTAGGAACAGAAAGGTTACACGCCCGAGTTCCCCTTGTTAGGGTTAGGCTGCGGACATAACAATAGATCAAATTCCTCAGTTTCTAGAAGCCACAAGTCCTTGTCTTGCTATCCGTCCTGTCTATCTACAGGTCCTTGTCCTGACGTCTGCCCTGTCTATTTACAAGTCCTTGTCCTGCTGTCCATCCTGTCTATCTACAAGTCCTTGTCCTTCTATCCTTCCTGTCTATCTACAAGTCCTTGTCCTGTCATCCGTCCTGCCTATCTACAAGTCCTTGTCCTGTCATCCGTCCTGTCTATCTATAAGTCCTTGTCCTGCTATCCGTCCTGTCTATTTACGAGTCCTTGTCCTGCTGTCCGTCCTGTCTATCTACAAGTCCTTGTCCTGTCATCCGTCCTGTCTATCTACAAGTCCTTGTCCTGTCATCCGTCCTGTCTATCTACAAGTCCTTGTCCTGTCATCCGTCCTGTCTATCTACAAATCCTTGTCCTGCTGTCCGTCCTGTCTATTTACAAGTCCTTGTCCTGTCATCCGTCCTGTCTATCCACAAGTCCTTGTCCTGTCATCCGTCCTGTCTATCTATAAGTCATTGTCCTGTTATTCGTCCTGTCTGTCTACAGGTCCCCACAGACAAAGACGCCACTCATAGGTCACAGAACAACGACAACCACGTGCTGCTCTGTAGCAAATATCATCATCATCATCATCATCATTATCATCATCATCATCATCATCATTATCATCATCATCATCCCCCTACGTGCGCATCCACACATGCCACACACACACACGTATAGAGTGAGAGAGAAGTGTGAAAAGAGGTATTGTGAAATGAAGAATAGATTGAATTTTAAAATAGTGTGAAATGGAGAATAACTTGAAATTTGAAATAGTGTGAAATTAAGAACAAATTGAAATTTGAAATAGTCTAACACGGTGACAAGGAGGCTCAAACCGCAAAGTCTGTCTATTTAATTGTCTGGCATTTAGTTGTGTCTGTTTGTCTTTCTGCCATCGTGATTGAATAATATATTTGTGTCTGTCTGTTTGATTTACTGTCACTGATTTTGTGCTTGTCAGAATGTCTGCCTATCTGTCTGTCTGACTGACTGATTGAAGGCATGTCCCATTTAAATACGCTTCACTCCTGTCTGATGGACTGTTTGTATTTATCTCCTACAGACTTTTCATGGATATATAATGTGTTAGCCTTTCTGTGACATATGATATGCAAATGTTTCTGTGACAAATGATGTGCTTGTGTTTTGTGACATTTGTTATTCTCCATTTCACACTATTTTAAAATTCAATCTATTCTTCATTTCACAATACCTCTTTTCACACTTCTCTCTCACTCTATACGTGTGTGTGTGTGGCATGTGTGGATGCGCACGTAGGGGGATGATGATGATGATAATGATGATGATGATGATGATGATAATGATGATGATGATGATGATGATATTTGCTACAGAGCAGCACGTGGTTGTCGTTGTTCTGTGACCTATGAGTGGCGTCTTTGTCTGTGGGGACCTGTAGACAGACAGGACGAATAACAGGACAATGACTTATAGATAGACAGGACGGATGACAGGACAAGGACTTGTGGATAGACAGGACGGATGACAGGACAAGGACTTGTAAATAGACAGGACGGACAGCAGGACAAGGATTTGTAGATAGACAGGACGGATGACAGGACAAGGACTTGTAGATAGACAGGACGGATGACAGGACAAGGACTTGTAGATAGACAGGACGGATGACAGGACAAGGACTTGTAGATAGACAGGACGGACAGCAGGACAAGGACTCGTAAATAGACAAGTTTGTCAGTGACATCTCATGTGTTAGTGTTTCTGTGACATATGGTGTCTTGGTGTTTCTATGACATATGGTGTTAGTGTTTTGTGATATATAATGTATTGGTGTTTCTTTATCATCTCATGTTCTAACCTTTCTGTGAATATGATGTGAAAATGTTTCTGTGACATATTAGGTGCTATTGCTTTTGTGACATATGATGTGCTAGTGTTTCTGTGACACCTCATGTGCTAGTATTTCTGTGAAACATAATGTCTTACTGTTTCTGTTACATATGTGTTAATGTCCCAGACATATGAAATGCTAATGTTTCTGTGACATATGATGTACTAATATTTATGTGATATGTGACGTTGTAATTTTTCTGTGACACATGATATGCTAACATTTCTGTGACCTGTGATGTGATAGTATTTACGCGACATATTATGTACTGTACTAGTAGTGTTTCTGTGAAACATAATGTACTACTGTACTGCTAATGTCCCAGATATATGCTGTAATAATTTTCTGTGATATATGATGGAATAATGTGTCTGTGACATATGATGTTGCAATATTTCTGTGTCAAACGATATATGTGATATTGTTTCTGTGACATACGATTCGATGTTTTTATGACATAAGATGTGCTAATATTTCTGTGATATATAGTGGAATAATGTTTCTGTGACATATGATGTTGGAATATTTCTGTGTCAAACGACGTGATAATGTTTCTATGACGTATGATGTGATAATGTTTCTGTGACGTGTAATGTGATAATGTTTTTGTGACATTCATTCATTCATTCCTTTGCATGTCCCTTGCGGAACTTTGCCTCCCAAACAGCACTCCTGTAGGCCTCTCGGTTGTGAGCAAGATGGCCTGCTGCTGCTGCATCCATTTCCAGATCATCAACGATGTCTTGCAGCCATCTTCGTTTCGGTCTTCCTCTTTTTCTTTTTCCCATTATGTATCCTTCCAATATGGTCTTCTCTAAATTATCATGACGTTTAATGTGGCCAAAATATTTAAGTTTTCTCTCTTTAATCCTCTTTACTAGCCAGCCTTCTTCAATATTAAGCTCTTGTAGTATAGATATATTTGTTCTTTTTTGTGTCCACGATATTTGGAGAACTCTTCTATAGCATTTACATTCAAAGGCATTTATGTGCTTCTCAGCTGTTTTGTTAAGTGTCCAGGTCTCACAGGCATATGTTGCGATGGGAAAGATGCATGCCCTTAAAAATCTTATTTTTGTGGTTCTGTCTGCTCCTCTCCACAGATTCTTTATTTGTTTTACTTTCTGAAGAGCAATAGATGTCCTCCTTTTAATTTCCCTCATTGTATCTCCATTATTAGTTAGTAGTGATCCAAGATATTCAAAACTCTCCACTTCTTCCAGTTTTTCCTCATTGATACATATTTCAGTTGCCTTGTTTGTTTTGTCAGTTGTCATCACTTTAGTTTTCTTTGCATTAAGATAGAGGTTCTGCTCTTCGCTGTTCTTGCGGACTGACATAATTAGTTTTTCCATTCCTTCTTGTGTTGTGGACAGCAATACTGTGTCATCAGCATATCTAATCTCTGGTATTTCATAACCTCCAACTGTTTTCTTTGTCTACATCTTCTCTAACATTCCTCATTATATTTTCAGTATACAAGTTAAATAAGTAGGGTGACAATATGCACCCCTGACGGACCCCTTGTTTTATGTCAAACCAACTTGTTGTTTCACCATTTATTCTTACTGCTGCTTGTTGGTCTAAATACAGCAGTGATGTTAATTGTATCAAATGTGTTGGAAATCCCATTTTTTCCATTATTTCCCAAAGTTTCTGGTGTTGTACACAATCAAATGCCTTTGAGTAGTCTATAAAGGATAAATATAGATTCACATTAAACTCCCTGCATTTCTCTATTATTAATCTTAGATTGAATATATGATCTCTTGATCCTCTTCCTTGCCTGAAGCCAGCTTGGACCATATTGACTTCTTCTTCTATTTTCTTTCGAAGTCTACCCATTATGATTTTTAACAGAATTTTACTGGCATGACTAATCAGGGCAACAGTTCTGTAGTTGGTGCATAATTTCAGGTTACCCTTTTTTGGCAGTGGTATGAATACAGTTATTTTCCATTCTTTTGGCCAAATACCTGAATGCCATATCTTTTTACATAGTGCATGATAGATTGTTGCACACTCCTTTCCTCCTGCTTTAATAAATTCAGCGGTTATCTCATCACATCCTGGTGATTTACCATTTTTCAGACTCTTTATTGCCCATAAAACTTCTTCCATTGTCGGCTCGGGTTCTTTCTCCTCCAATAATAATTCACACTGTTGATTTCTGCTTTCACAGTCGGTTGTTTCATACATTCTTTTGCAATATTCCTTCCATCTTTCCAGAATTTCCTCTGTCTCTGTCAGGGTATTCCCCATCTCATCACAAATTACATTTAGCTTAGGTGTGACATTTCTCGTCAATGTCTTCATTTCTTTAAACATTTCACTATCTCTTCCACACCTCTGATGTTCTTCTATTCTTTCACAACAATCTTGTATGTATTGTTTTTTGTCTTTTCTTATGTTTCTTCGTACTTCTTTTGTTAAAGTTTTATATTTATCTTTGTTGTTGTTTGTCACTCTCCATTGCGTCTTCATTTCTCTACATTGTTTTATCAGTTCTAGTGTACCTGCTGTGATCCATCTATTCTTTTGTGTTTTCTTTACTGGAACCATGTCTTTAGCTGTTGTTACTAAGATATCTTTGGCCTTTTGTGACATATGATATTATAATATTTATGTGATATATTATATGTTAATATTTCTGGGACATATGATGATATGATGTTTCCATGATATATTATGTGTTAATATTTCTGGGATATATGATGATTCAATATTTTTGTGGTATATTATGTGTTAAAATAAACAAGTTAACCCAGAATGCAAACAACATAGGACTAAAGATCAACGTAGGAAAGACAAAGTTAATGAAGCAAAATGTGAACAACAGAAATGTACTCAGAGTAGATAACAAGTTAGTGGAGGAGGTCAACGAATTTGTATACCTTGGCAGCAGAGTAGTAGAAAATGGAGACAGCACAGAGGACATCAACAGCAGACTTACTAGAGCAAACCAGGCTTTTGCAATGCTACAGAATATATGGAAATCAAACAAACTAAGCATAAATATGAAAATCAGGATATTTAAGAGTAATGTTCTAAGTGTACTACTCTATGGAAGTGAATGCTGGAAAATCACCAAAACCATAGAAAACAAGTTGAATTCTTTCCAGACTAAATGTTTACGTAGAATTAAAAAAATATTTTGGCCAAACACCATAAGAAATAACATCTTATTGGCAGAAATGCAGATGAAACCACTGACAACAATTATTGAGGAAAGACGCTGGCGATGGTTGGGACATGTGCTCCGAATGACTGACAACTCACTACCAAAAATAGCACTAAGATGGACACCACAGGGGAGCAGAAGTAAGGGTAGACCAAAAGAGACATGGAGAAGAACAACAGAAAGGATGTTGAGCAATAGAGGGCTCACCTGGGCAAGAGCAGAAAAAAAGGCGAAAGACAGGCATTTGTGGAAAACCCTTGCGGAAGCCCCATGTGCCCTGGGCACTTAAGGTTCAGAGAGAGAGAGAGAGATATATTATGTGTTAATATTTCTGGAACATATGATGATGCAACGTTTCTGTGATATATTATGTGTTAATATTTCTGGGACACATGATGATGTAATGTTTCTGTGATATGTTATGTGTTAATATTTCTGGGACACATGATGATACTATGTCTCTGTGAAATATGGTATGATACTTTTTCTGTCAAATTTGATATACAGTATTAGTGTTTGTATGATGTATTGTGGGATAATGTTTGTATTATATATTGTGGACTAGTGTTTGTGTGATATATGGTGGACGAGAGTTTGTGTGAAATAAGGTTGGCTAGTGTTCGTATATCTTGTGACCTAGAGTTTGTGTGAAAAATGGTCGACTAGAGTTTGAATGATATATTATGAACTAGAGTTTGTGTGAAATAAGGTGAGCTAGTGTTTGTATGGTATATTATGGGCTAGAGTTTGTACGATATATTGTAGACCTGAGTTTGTGTGATGCAGATGGGCTAGAGTTTCACATTTCTTTGGTAGGTCTGTTCAAAGAGTTTTAGGTTTCTTTGGCAGGTCTGTTCAAAGAGTTTTAGGTTTATTTGATAGGTCTGTTCAGAGAGTTTTAGGTTTCTTTGATAGGTCTGTTCAAAGAGTTTCAGATGTATCAACATTTTCAAGCGCAGACAGCAGAGTGTTAAGTGGTGTGCACCCATGTTCTGTTAGTAATACGTACCAGTATTCTATAAGTGATGTACTCTCATGTTCTGTTAGTAATATTTATCAGTATTCTGTAAGTGATGTACTCTCATGTTCTGTTAGTAATATTTATCAGTATTCTGTAAGTGATGTACTCTCATGTTCTGTTAGTAATATTTATCAGTATTCTGTAAGTGATGTACTCTCATGTTCTGTTAGTAATACGTACCAGTATTCTGTAAGTGATGTACTCTCATGTTCTGTTAGTAATACGTACCAGTATTCTGTAAGTGATCTACTCTCATGTTCTGTTAGTAATACGTACCAGTATTCTGTAAGTGATGTACTCTGATGTTCTGTTAGTAATATTTACCAGCATTCTGTAAGTGATGTACTCTCATGTTCTGTTAGTAATACGTACCAGTATTCTGTAAGTGATGTACTCTCATGTTCTGTTAGTAATATTTATCAGTATTCTGTAAGTGATGTACTCTCATGTTCTGTTAGTAATACGTACCAGTATTCTGTAAGTGATGTACTCTCATGTTCTGTTAGTAATATTTACCAGTATTCTGTAAGTGATGTACTCTCATGTTCTGTTAGTAATATTTACCAGTATTCTGTAAGTGATGTACTCTCATGTTCTATTAGTAATACGTACCAGTATTCTATAAGTGATGTACTCTCATGTTCTGTTAGTAATACGTACCAGTATTCTGTAAGTGATGTACTCTCATGTTCTGTTAGTAATACGTACCAGTGTTCTGTAAGTGATGTGCTCTCATGTTCTGTTAGTAATACGTACCAGTATTCTGTAAATGATGTACTCTCATGTTCTGTTAGTAATACGTACCAGTATTCTGTAAGTGATGTACTCTCATGTTCTGTTAGTAATACGTACCAGTATTCTGTAAGTGATCTACTCTCATGTTCTGTTAGTAATACGTACCAGTATTCTGTAAGTGATGTACTCTCATGTTCTGTTAGTAATACGTACCAGTATTCTGTAAGTGATGTACTCTCATGTTCTGTTAGTAATACGTACCAGTGTTCTGTAAATGATGTACTCTCATGTTCTGTTAGTAATACGTACCAATGTTCTGTAAGTGATGTACACCTATGAACGGGCAAGGTCTGGTTGTCGTGACGCGGCCGGGTGCCATGACAAACTTCGGTAGTTCTCGGGTGGATGCAAAACGTGGATGAGCAGGTGACAGCCAGACAGGTAACCGCGAATGTGTTAGATGTTTTTGCTTAGGAGTTGGTGTCTCATCTAGACGTATGGGCAGCACCATTTTGTATACTCATGGTGCTTTGTCCGTTGCACTGAAATGATAAATGTTATGATCGAGATGTGGGGGTCGTAAGTATGACTGTCTTGTCAGCGATGATCTCAGAGTGCTGTTCGAGCCGCATCGTTTGTGTAAGTTGTTATCTGTCCGTGATTGTAAGTGTCAGGTAATGTTGTAACGCCCCCGTGTGGTACCTGGGATCTGCATAGAATAGGATCACTGTACCCTACCACGCATGATCGTAAAAAGCGACTAAGGAGGGTTCGGCATAGGGCCAGCAACCCTATCTGGTAAAAAAAACAAACTATCAGACTGCTACAGAAACAGAAGCAAGGAAAAAAAACAAATGCAGGCGGAAGGAGAAATCCTTATCAGGAAACTGAGCCCATGAAGATTGTGGATGAAAGCCAGCCACTGGAAGTCCCCAGCCCGACTGCAGACCTCCTGGAGCCTAAAAAGAAGATGCAAATAGCAGCTGGAATGTAAGAACACATAATCAGACTGGAAAACTAGCACAAACCATCAAGGAAATGCACAGATACAAACTAGACATACTAGGAATACAAGAAGCAAGATGGACAGGACAACGCAGAAGGAAATTAACAACACAGCACAAAGAAGATACAATAATATGGTCAGGTAAAGAAGATCTTCATGAAGGAGGAGTAGCATTGATTATAACAAAAGAAGCATCAAGAGCATTGCTGAAATGGACCCCAATAAATGAGAGATTATTATATGCACGCTTCAACTCAAGACTCACGAAGCTGTCTATTATAGTTTGTTATGCACCAACAGAAGCAGCTGAAGAGGAAGTAAAAGAAGATTTTTACAACAGCCACCAAGCCACAGTAGAAACAATACCCAAGCATGATATGCTACTCATCTTCGGGCGACTTCAGTGCAAAAGTAGGTGAGGGAAATGAAGATAGAAGAAGAATCATAGGAAAAGAAGGAATCGGAGAAATAAATGAAAATGGAGAAAGACTGTGCAGTTTCTATGAAGAAAACATGATGACCATCGGAGGGACAATTTTCCAACATAAAAACATTCATAAAGTGACTTGGAGGTCCCCAGATAAAACTACAGAAAACCAAATCGATCACATACTAATAAACAAGTGGAAATGGTCACTACAAGATGTGAGAGCAAGGAAAGGAGCAGATGTAGCAAAAATAAAACTAAAATTAAGGAAAGCCAAAATCGGAGAACACAGAAAGACACGCAAAAGACCAGCAAACAAGGAATGAATTGTCAGTAGTACTTAAGAACCGTTTCAGTGTCCTACAAGACGAAGCAGAGGTCCATACTAAAGTTCAATAAAACACTACAGGAAACAGCAAAAGAGGTGCTGGGATATCGGAAACAGAGAAAAGAGGAATGGATAAGCAAAACCACATGGGAAAGATAGAGCAAAGAAAGGAAATAAAAAAAATTACTGAACACCAAATCACAAAGGCTAAAAGAACAAGTTTTTAGTAATTATACACAAAAAGACAAAGAAGTGAAGGAATCATGCCGTCAAGATAAACGTCAATATTATGACAACTTAGCAGAAACAGCAGAGAAAGCAGCATATACAAATGACATGAAAGCCATATATAAAATCACAAAGCAGATGACAGGTAACTTCAGCACAAGATGTGAGAGTGCAGTAAGGACACATAACGGAAAACTGGTCAGTGGAGAAAGAGAACAAATTGAAAGATAGAGGGAACACTTTAACACCCTACTAAACAGAACACAAGCAGCACAAACAATAGACATACCTGAAGCAAAAACGGAACTAAACATCAATACAGGACCAATAACAATAAGTGAAGTAAAGGAGGCAATAAAGAAGCTAAAATTAGACAGGGCACTAGGTGAAGATGAAGTGACTGCTGAGATGTTGAAAGCAGAAGAAACAGAAACATCAAAACAACTCTGCCGGATGCTACAACAAATTTGGGATCTAGAAAAAATTCCAGAGGAGTGGAAAACAGCTTTAGGGTACAAACAGGAGTAAAGCAGAGATATGTACTATCACCAAGATTATTTATCTTGGCAGTAGACTGGTTAATGAAGGAGGCAACATCAGACAAACTCAGAGGATTACAATGGACCCTTGACACAGTGATGGAGAACCTTGACTTTGCGGACGACATTTGTCTACTATCAATCAGCTACAAAGATATGCAAGATAAAATAAGCTAACTCAGAATGCAAACAACATAGGACTAAAGATCAACGTAGGAAAGACAAAGTTAATGAAGCAAAATGTGAACAACAGAAATGTACTCAGAGTAGATAGCAAGTTAGTGGAGGATGTCAACGAATTTGTATACCTTGGCAGCAGAGTAGTAGAAAATGGAGACAATACAGAGGACATCAACAGCAGACTTACTAGAGAAAATCAGGCTTTTGCAATGATGCAGACTATATGGAAATAAAAAAAAAACTAAGCATGAATACGAAAATCAGGGTATTTAAGAGTAATGTTCTAAGTGTACTACTCTATGGAAGTGAATGCTGGAAAATCATAGAAAACAAGTTGAATACTTTCCAGATTAAATGTTTACGAAGAATTAGAAAAATATTTTGGCCAAACACCATAAGAAATAACATCTTGTTGGCAGAAATGCGTATGAAGCCACTGACATCAATTATTGAGGAAAGACGCTGACGATAGTTGGGACATGTGCTTCGAATGACTGACAACTCACTACCAAAAATAGCACTAATAATGGAGACCACATGGGAACAGAAGAAGGGTAGACCAAAAGAAACACGAAGAAGAACAACAGTGAGGATGTTGAGCAATAGAGGGCTCACCTGGGCAAGACAAAGTTAATGAAGCAAAATGTGAACAACAGAAATGTACTCAGAGTAGATAGCAAGTTAGTGGAGGATGTCAACGAATTTGTATACCTTGGCAGCAGAGTAGTAGAAAATGGAGACAATACAGAGGACATCAACAGCAGACTTACTAGAGAAAATCAGGCTTTTGCAATGATGCAGACTATATGGAAATAAAAAAAAAACTAAGCATGAATACGAAAATCAGGGTATTTAAGAGTAATGTTCTAAGTGTACTACTCTATGGAAGTGAATGCTGGAAAATCATAGAAAACAAGTTGAATACTTTCCAGATTAAATGTTTACGAAGAATTAGAAAAATATTTTGGCCAAACACCATAAGAAATAACATCTTGTTGGCAGAAATGCGTATGAAGCCACTGACATCAATTATTGAGGAAAGACGCTGACGATAGTTGGGACATGTGCTTCGAATGACTGACAACTCACTACCAAAAATAGCACTAATAATGGAGACCACATGGGAACAGAAGAAGGGTAGACCAAAAGAAACACGAAGAAGAACAACAGTGAGGATGTTGAGCAATAGAGGGCTCACCTGGGCAAGAGCAGAAAAAAAGGCAAAGAACAGGCATTTGTGAAAAACCTTTGCCGAAGCCCCAAATGCAATGGGCACTTAAGGTTCAGAGAGAGAGAGAGAGAGAGAGAGAGAGAGAGAGAGAATGTTGTAACGCGTGTCCCATTTCCATACTATAGGCTAAAGATTTAGCGGTGTTCCCGACACAGAGTAGCAAAGTTTAGGATAGTTGAGATGTGAAGGAAGTAGGAAGTTGCCATTTCCGCCCAAGCCAAAGTGTTGGTTGTCATTTTCCCCTACCGAGAAGACGAAACACAAGAGCCATTTTAAATGAAGTCCAAGCACATGTCATGAGACTTCATCAATAATAATAAGAATCAATAATATATACCGAAGGTTTTACACACCTGTATTCTGTTAGTGGGTGTCTGAGTGGCGAAGTGGTTAGTGCACTGGTCTCTCATGGCGAAGGTCGGGGGTTCGAATCCGGCCGGCAGCACCCCAGTCACCCAGCTGTAGAAATGGGTACCCGACTTCTTCTGGAGTTGGGTAAGGAAAGGCGGCCAGGCGTGATACTGACCATATCACCCTCTAGTGTGCTGACAGGTCAAGGAAAATATGGGCACTAACACCATATCCCTATGTGCCTCTAAGGCATGACAGGGTTACCTTTACTTTACTACTTTTTATTCTGTTAGTAAGACGTACCAGCATTCTGTAAGTAAGGTGCTCCCATGTTCTGTTAGTAAGACGTACCAGTATTCTGTAAGTAAGGTGCTCCCATGTTCTGTTAGTAAGACGTACCAGTATTCTGTAAGTATGGTGCTCCCATGTTCTGTTAGTAAGACGTACCAGTATTCTGTAAGTATGGTGCTCCCATGTTCTGTTAGTAAGACGTACCAGCATTCTGTAAGTATGGTGCTCCCATGTTCTGTTAGTAAGACGTACCAGTATTCTGTAAGTATGGTGCTCCCATGTTCTGTTAGTAAGACGTACCAGTATTCTGTAAGTATGGTGCTCCCATGTTCTGTTAGTAAGACGTACCAGCATTCTGTAAGTATGGTGCTCCCATGTTTGTTAGTAAGACGTACCAGCATTCTGTAAGTATGGTGCTCCCATGTTCTGTTAGTAAGACGTACCAGCATTCTGTAAGTATGGTGCTCCCATGTTCTGTTAGTAAGACGTACCAGCATTCTGTAAGTATGGTGCTCCCATGTTCTGTTAGTAAGACGTACCAGCATTCTGTAAGTATGGTGCTCCCATGTTCTGTTAGTAAGACGTACCAGTATTCTGTAAGTATGGTGCTCCCATGTTCTGTTAGTAAGACGTACCAGTATTCTGTAAGTATGGTGCTCCCATGTTCTGTTAGTAAGACGTACCAGCATTCTGTAAGTATGGTGCTCCCATGTTCTGTTAGTAAGACGTACCAGTATTCTGTAAGTATGGTGCTCCCATGTTCTGTTAGTAAGACGTACCAGCATTCTGTAAGTATGGTGCTCCCATGTTCTGTTAGTAAGACGTACCAGCATTCTGTAAGTATGGTGCTCCCATGTTCTGTTAGTAAGACGTACCAGCATTCTGTAAGTAAGGTGCACTTGCATTTTGTGAATGGTGCTCTCCTGGGACTTTCTTGTTCATTTTCCAGAATCAGAAATCATGTAAGATTCCGGGCAGGAAAGTCAATAATGGGTTTTCCTGCAATGAGACATGTGTATAAATAAATATTTCATATCAGTTGTGTCTGTGAAGCAAACATAACAATGAATGTTTCATATCTGTTGTGTCTGTGAAGCAAACACAACAATAAATGTTTCATATCTGTTGTGTCTGTGAAGCAAACATAACAATAAATATTTCATATCAGTTGTGTCTGTGAAGCAACCAGAACAATGAATGTTTCATATCAGTTGTGTCTGTGAAGCAACCAGAACAATAAATGTTTCATATCAGTTGTGTCTGTGAAGCAACCAGAACAATGAATGTTTCATATCAGTTGTGTCTGTGAAGCAACCAGAACAATGAATGTTTCATATCAGTTGTGTCTGTGAAGCAACCAGAACAATGAATGTTTCATATCAGTTGTGTCTGTGAAGCAACCAGAACAATGAATGTTTCATATCAGTTGTGTCTGTGAAGCAACCAGAACAATAAATGTTTCATATCAGTTGTGTCTGTGAAGCAACCAGAACAATGAATGTTTCATATCAGTTGTGTCTGTGAAGCAACCAGAACAATGAATGTTTCATATCAGTTGTGTCTGTGAAGCAACCAGAACAACTACGGGGTGAAACTTGGCACAGTTAAGCTGACCCATCACTGTGTTAAACTCAAGTCAGCAAACGGTGTCCTACATTTACATTCAATCAAGTACGTGTTATATTTACATTATGTCAGTAGCATTATACAGTTACATTAGGTCAAGAGTAAGATCAAATCAAAAGTACGTTAAACTAACATAACTCAAGCTCATTACATTTACACTAGGTTAATAGCGTGTCACGTTAATGCAGCGGTGTTCAAACTTTTGAAAGTCCCGACTCAGAATATTTAGTCCAAATTGCGGACCACACAATAGGCAACTCTGTATAAGCACCACACTGAACATTTAGTTCATGTTGGGGATCAAACAACACACACGTCTGTATAAAAACCACATTGAACATTTAGTTCATATTGGGGATCAAACAACACACACGTCTGTATAAAAACCACATTGAACATTTAGTTCATATTGGGGATCAAACAACACACACGTCTGTATAAAAACCACATTGAACATTTAGTTCATATTGAGGGTCAAACAACACACAAGTCTGTATAAAAACCGCATTGAACATTTAGTTCATATTGGGGGTCAGACAACATACACGTCTGTATAAAAACAACCTTGAATATTTAGTTCATATTGGGGGTCAAACAACAAACACGTCTGTATAAAAACCACATTGAACATTTAGTTCATATTGGGGGTCAGACAACATGCACGTCAGTGTAAACACCGGCTTTAAGTTCCAGTTCAGAAGCGACAACTGAGAGAGAATTTGTTGAGTACAAACGTGTAAAGTCAACTGTCAGGTTGTTGGTTGTTTCATGTGCTTTATTTTAATGTGACTTACATATTTTTAAATATCCATTTAAAGTATGTTTGCTTTGGGAGAAGTTTCTGAATCACATTCCATGTAACAGTTTTGTTTTATAAGCTTAGGGTATCAATTTTTTTTTGTAAACTTAGGGTAACAATTTTGTTTGTAAACGTAGGGTAACAGTTTTGTTTTGTAAACTTAGGGTAGCAGTTTCGTTTGGAAACTTAGGGTAACAGTTGTGTTTTCTAAACAACACAACATTAGACAAGAGAGATCAGCTTGTCGCCTTTGTCATTATTCTGTTCAAGACCGCAATGTTCTGCCCTGGATCTGACATGTTCTGCCCTGGATCTGACATGTTCTGTCCTGAGTCTGACATGTTCTTCCCTGAATCTGACATGTTCTGCCCTGAATCTGACATGTTCTTCCCTGAATCTGACATGTTCTGTCCTGAGTCTGACATGTTCTGTCCTGAGTCTGACATGTTCTGTCCTGAGTCTGACTTCACTGGGTGTTTTGGAATGATTGGCAACTTCCTGATTGAAATTAATGTTAGTATTTTCTTCTTGTAGGCTGTGGATGTTTATCTTTCTGTGTACTGATTTCTTGTGTTGACTTTTCAATTTTAGTTTTATTTTCCCTATGCACAGGTTGTGATCACTGTTGACATCTGCACCCCTATAAGCCCTTACATCCATGAGAGATGTTCTGTATTGCTTTCTAATACAAAAATGATCTATCTGGTTTCTAGTTCTATCATCTGGAGATATCCACGTTGTTTTATGTATCTCTTTGTGTGGGAATATTGTGCCTCCAATGACCATGCCCTCTGTTAGACATATTTCAATTAATCTTTCTCCATTCTGATTAACCATGTCAATTCCTTCTTTCCCCATCACTTCTTCAACGTCGGTATTATCCTTCCCTACCTTAGCATTGAAGTCCCCCATAGCAATTAGGATGTCGTGTTTAGGGACTTTGTTGATGATTTGTTGTAGTTGGTGATAGAAGTCGTCTTTCACATCATCATCTGCATCATTCGTGGGTGCATAACACTGTATTATTGTCAAAAATCAAATACATTTCTTTTATTTGATAGGATATTTACGGCTTTCTAAACTGATTTACTGTCTGATTTATTCTGTACTAGATTCATAAAGTAATTTTTTTTCTCTTGTCTTATTAAGTATTGAACTTTGTTTCTGAGTGAACAGTAGGTTCTAAAGTCCTTGATTGTGTGCGCCCGGTCACGTTCTCTCATGGCATGTAATATTTCAGGTGTTATCCAAGGTGACTTCGTCTGGTGTTTTATTCTCACCTCTTTCATGGGGACATGTTTGTCTAATATACCTCTGGAGATCTTTAGCCAATATTCTATTGCCTCATCAGGGTCAGTTACTTGGTACACGTGTGTAAGTGAAGATGCTTGCAAATCATTAAGGAATAATTCTAGGTTAAATTTTCTGAAGCTTCTAAATTTCATACTGATGTGATTGTGTTTAGGAAGTTTATACCCCTTTCTTGTCCAAGTACAGCAGACTGGGTAATGATCACTTAACGAAATATGAGAGATGTTACATTCAATGTTTTCTGGGTGGGCTACATATATATGATCTAATAATGTGGATGATACTTCTGTTACTCTAGCAGGTTTAGTGAAAATTTGGCAACAATTGTAGGATAATATAATATTGCTCCAAGTTGGATTTGATTGTGTTAGATCTATGTTTAAATCTCCAAGAATGATAATATCTTTGAACTTAAAGGTTGAAACCTCATCCATCATAGCCGTGAAGTGATCATATCAGAAGGATGATGCATTTGGATTACGGAACAAAAATCCAATAACTAATGGACTCTGGTTTGGCATTTTAACTTCCGCCCAAATACACTCTACCTCTGATGATTCGAGGTCTTCTCTACGACTGAACTGGATATTTGTGGAGACATACATTACTAGACCTGTTTCTAGTTTTCTAGTTGGGTCATGCCGGATCAGGTTAAAACCGTTAATTCTAATATCTTCATCGGTTATGTTCCTATTTAAACGGCTTTCAGAGAAGCCAAAAATGTGGAAATTTTGATTTAATATATGTTTGTTACTTCAGGAATTATACCTAACAGGTGATATATATTCAGATGGCCTATTCGAAGTCCTTCTTTATGTAACCATTTTTCGGTAGGTGGGGTCATTTTATTTTCCTGTCTAGTGTTATTGGTTTGAAAGTAATTCCTATTATTATATTTAATACTGAAGTAAATAAACTTTTAAATACTACACAAAGACACACTCTGTATATTAAACTTTCAACTGGTACACTATTCACCAGATGAAATAATTGGAGACTGAAAGAGAGACACGTCTAACTACTGAACAATTAAAAGCTGAAATATGCGAATTCACTAACAAGTGAAGTAATTAAGTACATAGTTCTCACACACAAACAGATACAACTCATAAACTCCAAAACAACTCACAAACTGCAAGGACCTATAGAAATTTAGCAAGATTTAGAAAAATAGGTACAAAAGAAAAGGGGCAATAAATAAAATGCAATAACAAAACGTAAAGAATTCTAAATAAACTTAAGAAAAAAAAATATCAGTCACTATGTCCTGCTGAGTAATAATTCTTTTTGATGTTGTGGGTTGAAGGTTTCAGTTTGTGATGGATCACGATGATATTGCCATCAGTCTAAGACATGTGGTGTCTGTAAGGTGCCATGCTATATGAATTATGCAGAGATAACATATAAGCATGACTCAAGGCTGCAGGGTAAATTGCAACAAATACTGCAGCTCCAGATTTCTTTGAGGATGTTGCATGGAACGTGCTTGTGTGTTGAGCTCTTCCAATGAGCTGTGCGACGGAGGAAGAATCCTGACGTTGTTGACGCTGGTATCAGCTCGTCTGACCTTCTGAAGCTGACGTGAGGGTAGGGGTGGAAACATTGTGTCATAGTCGGTGGTTTGCTGTGGAACGTGTGGTGCAGATTTGGAGGTCCCTATGGTTTTAGTGCTCGGAGTAGAGCTGGCTTTATGGGGTTTTTTTGTTGGATGTAGGTTTTTTTTGTGGACATCCAATTGTACTACGTCTTTCTGTAGTGTACGTTCTGGAAACTTTAGATTTTTGGCTAGGATGCTGGTACCAAGTTTTGATGTATGTATGTCGTCCCTATACTTCCGTTTCTTCGGGGCACAGTGTGGTTTATGAAGACAATGTTGTAAACACAACAGTATGACTGAAGTGCCTTGTTGTTGATGTCTACCAGGAGGCGTCCAGGACCGGAGCAGGGTGGAATGATGGAAGATAGGAAGATTGCTGCAGTCGGATACTTTTACTTGATGGCGGAAGTCAAAGCCTGCATGTCGGAACGTCTGATGTTCTGGCCATTCATGCTGTCATTTATGCTAACATGTACGGAGATTTTCCTCACGCCCTTGGTCTATATTAAAACTTCTCAGTGTCTGCGTTATTTTCGCAATACCAGCTCCCGTACTGCAAATACCGAGACAGTCTCTTCTTATGCTTTGGACATCTGTTCGCCATATAGCCCTTTAGCAGGGAATCCCCAATTATTAAATATGTTGTACTGTCCCTGAATTTGTGAGTCGGAATTTTCTGCATATTTCATTCACTCTGTCTTGTCATAACATGTCCAGATTCTCCAACTTCTGTCTTGTCATCACATGTCCAAATTCTCCAACTTCTGTCCTATCATAACATGTCCAACATCTGTCTTGTCATAACATGTCCAAGTTCTTCAACTTCTCTCTTGTCATAACATGTCCATGTTATGTTTTGTCATAACATGTCCAAGTTCTCCAACTTTTGTCTTGTCATAACATGTCCAAGTTCTCCAACTTCTGTCTTGACATAACATGTCCAAGTTCTGTCTTATTATAACATGTCTAAGTTCTCCAACTTCTGTCTTGTCATAACATGTCCAAGTTATGTCTTGTTATAACATGTCTAAGTTCTCCAACTTCTGTCTTGTCATGATATGTCCAAGTTCTCCAACTTCTGTCGTGTCATGACATGTCCAATCTCTCAAACTTTTGCCTTGTTATAACATGTCCAACTTTTCCAAATTCTGTAGTGTCATAACATGTCCAAGTTTTCTAACTTCTGTCTTGTCATAACATGCCCAAGTTCTGTCTTGTTATAACATGTCTAAGTTCTCCAACTTCACTTTTTGTCATAACATGTCCAAGTTCTGTCTTGTTATAACATGTCTAAGGTCCCCAACTTTTGTCTTGTCATAATATGTCCAAGGTCTGTCTTGTCATAACATGTCCTAGTTCTCCAATATCTGTTTGTCATAACATGTTCCAGATCTCCAACGTCTATCTTGTCATAACATGTCCTAGTTCTCCAACAACTGTCTTGTCATAACATGTCCAAGTTCTCCAACTTTTGTCTTATCATTATATGTCTAGGTTCTCCAACTTCTGTCTTGGCATAAAATGTCCAAGTTATCCAACATCTGTTTTGTCATTATATGTCTAGGTTCTCCAATTTCTGTCTTGTCATAAGATGTCCAAGGTACCCAACTTCTGTCTTGTCATAACATGTCAAAGTTCCTCAACCTCTGTCTTGTCATAACATGTCCTAGTTCTCCAACTTCTGTCTTGTCATAACATGTCCAAGTTCCCCAAATTCTGTCTTGTCATAAGATGTTCAAGTTCTCCAACTTCTGTCTTGTCATAACATGTGCACGTTCTCCCACTTCTGTCTTGTCATAACATGTCCTAGTTCTCCAACTTCTTTCTTGTCATAACATGTCCTAATTCTCCAACTTCTTTCTTGTCATAACATGTCCTAATTCTCTAACTTCTGTCTTGTCATAACATGTTCAAGTTCTCCAACTTCTGTCTTGTCATAACATGCCCTAGTTCTCTAACTTCTGTCTTGTCATAACATGTGCACGTTCTCCCACTTCTGTCTTGTCATAACATGTGCACGTTCTCCCACTTCTGTCTTGTCATAACATGTCCTAGTTCTCCAACTTCTGTCTTGTCATAACATGTCCTAGTTCTCTAACTTCTGTCTTGTCATAACATGTCCATGTTCCCCAACTTCTGTCTTTTCATAACATGTCCAAGTTCCCCAACTTCTGTTTTGTCATAACATGTCTTAATTCCCCAACTTCTGTCTTGTCATAACATGCCTAAGTTCTGTCTTGTTATAACATGTCTAAGTTCTCCAACTTCACTTTTTGTCATAACATGTCCAAGTTCTGTCTTGTTATAACATGTCTAAGTTCCCCAACTTTTGTCTTGTCATAACATGTCCTAGTTCTGTCTTGTCATAACATGTCCTAGTTCCCCAACTTCTTTCTTGTCATAACATGTCCAAGTTCTTTCTTGTTATAACATGTCTAAGTTTTCCAACTTCTGTCTTGTCATGATATGTCCAAGTTCTCCAACTTCTGTCTTATCATGACATATCCAAATTCTCCAATTTCTGACTTTTCCTGATATGTCCAAGTTCTCCAACTTCTGTCGTGTCATGATCTATCCAAGAAATGTTTACTTTTTTTTCTGATCAGTTTAACTGGTTTTGGTTGTTCTGAAACTTCTTTGATGACATCTTCATTAGTTGTTTTTTTTGTCTATCCAGAAAATTAATTGCATTCTTCGCCAAAACGACATTTTTATTCCCTCCCCTTTCTTTGTCCAAGTTTCACAACCACATTCAAAAAATATACATAAACCTAAAAAAAATGGTCACACATACAAGGTGCGACAATTAAGTAATGAGACTGATTTTATTATGGTCAAGACAAAAGTGCCATCTATGAAGCAAAGTATGGAATTCAAAGGGCAACCTTCATCTATGATCTGGCAACTTTTCATCGTCGCCCGATAAGCAGACGACAAAGAAACCGCCATTTTGTTGACCTAGTCAGAAGTGCATTTTTACCTAATCAGCACGGAGTAAAAAGCTAACATTAAATTCTATTTAAAACTCGAAAAATGTTACATTGAGACAGGTGAATTGATGCGACAAGTTTGTGTGGATAATTATTTATCTCATGCACAGATATTCAGGTGGTATTCACTATTCAAAAGTGGCCTGGAAACGGTTATAAATACAACTACACATGGACGCCCAATTTCTGTTCGCAATGAGGAACCCATTTTAAAAGTCAGAGAACGGATACAAGAAAATGGTTGTTTGACTGTGAAGATGATGGCAGACGAATTTTGTGTTAACTGAGAGACTATTCGTACAGTTTTAGTGGATGACTTCGGCAAGAAAAAAGTTGTCTGCTGGTTTGTACCACATTCGCTGTCTGATGACCAAGAACATCAATGTGTTGAGTACGCAAAAGGAATCACCAAAACGTGTCGAAGAAATAAACATTTCTTAAATTTGATTGTTGCAGAGGATGAAACATGGATTTTCCGCTATGATCCCACAACTAAACGCCAAAGTGCTCAGTGGAAGTCATCATCATCACCAAAAGGCAAAAAATTCGCCTTCAAAAGTCGAAAGTGAAGACAATGTTGGTGTGCTTCTACAACAGCAAAGGAGTTATTCACAAAGAATTTATTCCAGAGGGACAGACTGTCACCGCCAAAGTTTATTTAAGTATTTTGAAACGCCTATTGAAAGGGATTCTCCAGCCTGACTCGAGTATTCAACACCTGGCAGCTTTTTCCTTCTTCATGATAATGCACCGGCTCACCGGGCGGTAGCTGTACAAGAATTTTTGGCCCAAAAACAAGTGTGTGTTCTCAACAACCCACCCTATTCCCCAGATTTATCTCCTGCGATTATTTTCTATTCCCAAAATTAAATTTACCATTGAAAGGAGGCTTCTTTGACGATACTGATGACATCCAAAGGGCCATAACATCGAGCTTAAGGGCCATACTAACATAAGAACTGCAGAGGTCGCTCCAGGGTTGTTAGATCGTGCCACTCGCTGTATCAATGCAGAGGGGGGTTACTTTGAATAAAATACAGGTTATGTCTTCGACTGTTGTTTATTTATTTATTTTTAAATGGAATTAGTCTCATTACTTAATTGTCATACCTTGTATTTCTGCGCAACTGGGAAAGAAAAAAAATCCTGCATTTTGATCGCGTTAACTAACTTGGAGTATTCGCAGGTAGTAGTCACGTGATCAGCAACGGGCACCACGAGGGCGGCCGCCGACTTGAAACTGCCTCGTCAACTGTTTCTCCTCGCGTTCTTCCAGCGCGCAGAGCACTCACACAGACTAGCTGAAGCCAAGGCTTGCCATTCACAAACCTGGATAGGTTGTCTGCGGAACGCTGCTAGTTTAGTAAAACAACTCTGATGTCCTCCCTACAGCACTATGGACTATACACAATGTTAAAGAAAGAGATGAAGACAGCTGTTTTTATGATGTAAGAAATGTTAACAAAGTTAACTTTCATACCTAGATGTATGTTTACATGATATATTATACGGCAATGTTTCTTTTTAAAAAAACAATTCTACAAACAACATATGTCTCCAACTGCGTTCTTTTACAGTCTTTGCCGCCTGCCTGATATAGACTGTTGTGTATTACAAGTCTTTGCCGCCTGCCTGATATAGACTGTTGTGTATTACAAGTCTTTGCCGCCTGCCTGATATAGACTGTTGTGTATTACAAGTCTTTGCCGCCTGCCTGATATAGACTGTTGTGTATTACAAGTCTTTGCCGCCTGCCTGATATAGACTGTTGTGTATTACAAGTCTTTGCCGCCTGCCTGATATAGACTGTTGTGTATTACAAGTCTTTGTGATCTGAGAATGTCATAGAATTTGGATGTTTTAAGTTAAAGATCTGGTCTGTTTATTTGGAAATTGTCTTATAAAAAATGTGCTCACTTGATTTGGTCTTTGTGTAGCATGGCCTTGCAAGTAATGGTAACGGTAACGGTAACGGTAATCCTGTCATGCCATAGAGGCACATAGGGATATGGTGTTAGTGCCCATATTTTCCTTGACCTGTCAGCACACTATAGGGGGATATTGTCAGTATCACGCCCGGCTGCCTTTCCTTTCCCAACTCCGGAAGAAGTCGGGTACCCATTTCTACAGCTGGTTGACTGGGGTGCCTCTGGCCGCATTCGAACTTATGAACTTCGCCATGAGAGGCCAGTGCACTAAACACTTCCTAGTAATGATTATAGTATTATTATTATTATTATGATTATTATTATTAATGAAATGTTATTACTACTATTAGCATTTCTATTATAAGTTATTATTATTACTGATACGTAGAAAATGATGTCGCCGTCCTAGTCTATGTAGCTGCCAAGGTAGAGTAGATACTTAGAAATACTAGACGCTGACAATGAATACAGATAAAGAGGATTTGCTCAGATAGCAATAGTTCAGAAGAGACAGACACAGTGAGAAGCAAGGACACAATAAAAGTAGAGAACGGACTAATCCCTGAAGCAGACGACATGAAAGAGATAGTGGACTTAGATAATAATAACAATTAGACGGATTTGATGTAACTGACTAGTGGGGCAGGTTTGCTAATCTTACGACGCAATTTACACACGGTTTTGAAATAAGGGAGTGGACCAACTTGACCAACTGACCAATTAGAAATATCTAGAGTTGTGGCCTATTGGACAATTGACTTACGACATATAAGTCAGGCGGGAAGTTTAAGGAGACAATGAGACCAGAACAGAAGAACAATAGAACGGAGAAGTAGAAAGAACATGCAATAAGAGACAAAGCACAAACGCTCTCAACATAGATACACAGAGAAAGGTTGAGACAGGAAAAAAATATTAGAAGACGCAATCAAATAAACAAAACAGATGGGCAAAAACTCACCACATTTACTCACGCTACAAGAAGAATTAGATAAACACAGACAACATATTTCAAGGCGCACTTCTAAGAACGAGACTCAATACCATCACACAAGAAATACCTACCAAACAGTATTTAAGCATAGAACAAAACATACAATGAAGCAGACAGATAAGAGAGGTAATAGACGCCACAGGGATCGGACAAACAGATAGTACAAACATAGTACAAGCTTTTAGAATACTACAAAAAACTGAGCACCGAGGAAAGAACGCAAACAAATATACAGGACAAATACATGTAGTACACTAAACAACTCACGGACTCGGACAAGCATGGACTAGACACAACTAACATTAGAAAACGTGACACAAGCAAGCACTAGACACACAACTAACAGTAGAAAACCTGACACAGGCAAGCACTAGACACTTCACTAACAATAGAAAACCTGACACAGGCAAGCACTAGACACACCACTAACAATAGAAAACCTGACACAAGCAAGCACTAGACACACAACTAACAATAGGAAACCTGACACAGGCAAGCACTAGACATATCACTAACATTAGAAAACCTGGCATAAGCAAGCACTAGACACACCACTAACAACAGAAAACCTGACACAAGCAAGCACAAGACACACCACTAACAATAGAAAACCTGACACAAGCACTAGACACATCACTAACATTAGAAAACGTGACACAAGCAAGCACTAGACACATCACTAACATTAGAAAACCTGACACAGGCAAGCACTAGACACACCACTAACAATAGAAAACCTGACACAGGCCCTACAAACAATGCAGGAAAACAAGTCACCAGGGCCAGACGGCCTCACAGCAGAATTCTACAAACACTTCTTTCCACTCTTAGGTCGTCTTCTCTTACAAGTCTTCACCGAGACCTTTCAAAACAAACAACTCCCACCCAGTCTCAATATATCATACATCACTCTCATATCCAAAGACAACGCAGACAAGACACAATTCAAAAACTACAGACCCATATCTCTGCTAAACGTAGACTACAAGATCCTCACAAAAGCGCTCACAAACAAGCTCAAACCACTTATGCACAAACTCATACACGATGGCCAACAATGTAGTGTAGAGAACAGAAACATACACCAGCACAACACATTTCATACGAGACGTCATACACTACACACACCAGAAGAACTGCCAGTCGCCAGTTCTTTCCTTAGACCAGGAGAAAGTCTTCGATAGAGTGTCACACCAACACCTGCACAAGACATTACTCCACTGTAACAGAGGGAACTACTTCAGAGACTGGATTCACATTCTCTGTTCCAAACCTGAGAGCAAAGTCTTAGTAAACCACACACTTTCAGGCTAACTAGATCTGTGAGACAGGGTTGCTCCCTCTCTCCTCTTTCCACCCGCATGGTCAGATGGTTAAGAAAATTCTTTATCGTCATCTGTCACTAATCCAACTCGACCCCGACACTCGTAACATTCTCTCTCATCCACCCCTATTAGCATACACACGTGAGCCAAACCTTAAGGACATCATCGTCCACAGCCACTTGAAGCAGAGCCTTACATATGTTGGCACCAGAAAATGTAACCGCCCCCGCTGCGTTACCTGCCCGGTAGTCTGGGAAACGAAAACAATCACCTTTCCCAAAACTATCCTCATTCTTCATGAGGGATTCACATGCGAGTCACGTAGTGTGATATATATCATCGTATGCAAAAGGTGCAGGATAACGTATATTGGTGAGACTGGCCTCAGATTAAGGGACCGCATGCAAAAACATCTGTACGACATCGCCTATCATGCTTCGAAACCAGTCCCAAATCATATAAATGGCCCCAACCACGGAGGCAAATCTGATTTTCTGGTAACAGCCATCAAACATTGTCACGCAGATGACACAAGCCGCCTGGCGCTTGAGAACCGCTGCATTCAAAATTATGGGACGCGGAGCCACATGGGTTAAACTCGCTGTTCAACTACACTTAACATTCTCTTCAATTATTATAGTACCTCTCCACTAAGCTCCACCCCTTCTTATTTGTCAAATCTCTTCACAGTATCACTTTGCAACCCCTCTTCCCTAATCATCTATTCCAACTTCTCCTAGCTAGGTCAACATTGTATCACTCTCTCTCCCCTCCCCGGTTCCCCATCCACCACCTCCAGTTACAACCCACTGACCACATGTCACAGGTCTCTATTTAAACAGTCTCCACGTTCTACTAAATCCATTCCTGACACACACCGCCGGACAAGTCACACCTTACAATTTACAGCTAAGTACTCTTTTAAAAAATTTGTTTTAAATAGTATTCATGCGAATCTATACTTATCTCCTCTCTCTGTTTCTTCGTCCTGTATGTTTTTGTATGATTAAGGCTCACGCCGAAACGTCACAACTTTGTAATCGTTAAGTAATAAAGCTGCTCCTTCTTTTTCCTAGTTTATACATTATCTCATTTACTGTACATACTCACTCTAGAAGCACTTCTAGAGAAGATCAAACAAGACGCAACAATCCAGGGAACTTTCATACCTGGCAAAGGAAAGAGAAAGGTGCTCGCGGACGACACGATCTTCTTCCCACCAACAGACAGACCAAAAACTCACATTTTAGACACCTTCACAGAGTTGGGTAAGGGTAGTTGAGCCAACTCAGCATACAGAAATCAGTGGTCATGAGCATAGGCAAATGGCGAGATAAAAGCGACTTCCCTTATCGTCTCACACGCACAGACAACATCCACCTGTACGGCGTTACCTTCCCATCACACGCACAGACAACATCCACCTGTACGGCGTTACCTTCCCATCACACGCACAGACAGCATCCACCTGTACGGCGTTACCTTCCCATCACACGCACAGACAACATCCACCTGTACGGCGTTACCTTCCCATCACACGCACAGACAACATCCACCTGTACGGGGTTACTTTCCCATCACACGCACAGACAACATCCACCTGTACGGGGTTACTTTCCCATCACATGCACAGACAACATCCACCTGTACGGGGTTACTTTCCCATCACATGCACAGACAACATCCACCTGTACGGCGTTACCTTCCCATCACACGCACAGACAACATCCGCCTGTACGGGGTTACTTTCCCATCACACCCGGACATAATACACAAACCCACATGGGACTTAGACTATCAAACTTACTTCTACCAACCAGCACCCGCTAGCTCACTACATGTGACTTAGACTATCAACTTACTTCTACCAAACCAGCACCTGCTAGCTCACTACTACATGTGACTTAGACTATCAAACTTACTTCTACCAACCAGCACCCGCTAGCTCACTACTACATGACTTAGACTATCAAACTTAGTCCCACCAAACCAGCACCCACTAGCTCACTACTACATGTGACTTAGACTATCAAACTTAGTCCCACCAAACCAGCACCTGCTAGCTCACTACTACATGAGACTTAGACTATCAAACTTACTTCTACCAAACCAGCACCCGCTAGCTCACTACTACATGTGACTTAGACTATCAAACTTACTTCTACCAAACCAGCACCCGCTAGCTCACTACTACATGTGACTTAGACTATCAAACTTACTTCTACCAAACCAGCACCCGCTAGCTCACTACTACATGAGACTTAGACTATCAAACTTAGTTCTACCAAACCAGCACCCGCTAGCTCACTACTACATGAGACTTAGACTATCAAACTTACTTCTACCAAACCAGCACCGCTAGCTCACTACTACATGTGACTTAGACTATCAACTTACTTCTACCAAACCAGCACCCACTAGCTCACTACTACATGTGACTTAGACTATCAAACTTATTCTACCAAACCAGCACCCTAGCTCACTACTACATGGACTTAGACTATCAAACTTAGTCCCACCAAACCAGCACCTGCTAGCTCACTACTACATGTGACTTAGACTATCAAACTTAGTTCCCACCAAACCAGCACCGCTAGCTCACTACTACATGAGACTTAGACTATCAAACTTAGTCCCACCAAACCAGCACCGCTAGCTCACTACTACATGTGACTTAGACTATCAAACTTAGTCCACCAAACCAGCACCCGCTAGCTCACTATACATGTGACTTAGACTATCAAACTTACTTCTACCAAACCAGCACCCTAGCTCACTACTACATGTGACTTAGACTATCAAACTTACTTCTACCAAACCAGCACCCTAGCTCACTACTACATGTGACTTAGACTATCAAACTTCTACCAAACCAGCACCCTAGCTCACTACTACATGACTTAGACTATCAACTTACTTCTACCAAACCAGCACCCACTAGCTCACTACTACATGACTTAGACTATCAAACTTACCACCAAACCAGCACCCGCTAGCTCACTACTACATGGACTTAGACTATCAAACTTACTTCTACCAAACCAGCACCGCTAGCTCACTACTACATGAGACTTAGACTATCAAACTTAGTTCTACCAAACCAGCACCCGCTAGCTCACTACTACATGTGACTTAGACTATCAAACTTACTTCTACCAAACCAGCACCCGCTAGCTCACTACTACATGTGACTTAGACTATCAAACTTAGTCCCACCAAACCAGCACCTGCTAGCTCACTACTACATGTGACTTAGACTATCAAACTTACTTCTACCAAACCAGCACCCGCTAGCTCACTACTACATGTGACTTAGACTATCAAACTTATTCTACCAAACCAGCACCCTAGCTCACTACTACATGTGACTTAGACTATCAAACTTACTTCTACCAAACCAGCACCGCTAGCTCACTACTACATGACTTAGACTATCAAACTTACTTCTACCAACCAGCACCCGCTAGCTCACTACATGTGACTTAGACTATCAAACTTAGTCACCAAACCAGCACCTAGCTCACTACTACATGTGACTTAGACTATCAAACTTACTTCTACCAAACCAGCACCCGCTAGCTCACTACTACATGTGACTTAGACTATCAACTTACTTCTACCAAACCAGCACCCGCTAGCTCACTACTACATGGACTTAGACTATCAAACTTACTTCTACCAAACCAGCACCCTAGCTCACTACTACATGGACTTAGACTATCAAACTTAGTTCTACCAAACCAGCACCCGCTAGCTCACTACTACATGACTTAGACTATCAAACTTACTTCTACCAAACCAGCACCTGCTAGCTCACTACTACATGTGACTTAGACTATCAAACTTACTTCTACCAAACCAGCACCCGCTAGCTCACTACTACATGTGACTTAGACTATCAAACTTAGTCCCACCAAACCAGCACGCTAGCTCACTACTACATGTGACTTAGACTATCAAACTTAGTCTACCAAACCAGCACCCGCTAGCTCACTACTACATGGACTTAGACTATCAAACTTAGTCCCAAACCAGCACCCGCTAGCTCACTACTACATGAGACTTAGACTATCAAACTTACTTCTACCAAACCAGCACCCGCTAGCTCACTACTACATGTGACTTAGACTATCAAACTTAGTCCCACCAAACCAGCACCTGCTAGCTCACTACTACATGAGACTTAGACTATCAAACTTACTTCTACCAAACCAGCACCCGCTAGCTCACTACTACATGTGACTTAGACTATCAAACTTACTTCTACCAAACCAGCACCCGCTAGCTCACTACTACATGTGACTTAGACTATCAAACTTAGTTCTACCAAACCAGCACCCGCTAGCTCACTACTACATGAGACTTAGACTATCAAACTTACTTCTACCAAACCAGCACCCTAGCTCACTACTACATGTGACTTAGACTATCAAACTTACTTCTACCAAACCAGCACCCGCTAGCTCACTACTACATGTGACTTAGACTATCAAACTTACTTCTACCAAACCAGCACCCGCTAGCTCACTACTACATGTGACTTAGACTATCAAACTTACTTCCTACCAAACCAGCACCCGCTAGCTCACTACTACATGTGACTTAGACTATCAAACTTAGTCCCACCAAACCAGCACCCGCTAGCTCACTACTACATGTGACTTAGACTATCAAACTTACTTCTACCAAACCAGCACCTGCTAGCTCACTACTACATGTGACTTAGACTATCAAACTTACTTCCTACCAAACCAGCACCTGCTAGCTCACTACTACATGTGACTTAGACTATCAAACTTACTTCTACCAAACCAGCACCCGCTAGCTCACTACTACATGTGACTTAGACTATCAAACTTACTTCTACCAAACCAGCACCCACTAGCTCACTACTACATGTGACTTAGACTATCAAACTTAGTCCCACCAAACCAGCACCTGCTAGCTCACTACTACATGAGACTTAGACTATCAAACTTACTTCTACCAAACCAGCACCCGCTAGCTCACTACTACATGTGACTTAGACTATCAAACTTAGTTCTACCAAACCAGCACCCGCTAGCTCACTACTACATGAGACTTAGACTATCAAACTTACTTCTACCAAACCAACGCACCCACTAGCTCACTACTACATGAGACTTAGACTATCAAACTTACTTCTACCAAACCAACGCCCGCTAGCTCACTACTACATGAGACTTAGACTATCAAACTTACTTCTACCAAACCAGCACCAGCTAGCTCACTACTACATGTGACTTAGACTATCAAACTTAGTTCTACCAAACCAGCACCCGCTAGCTCACTACTACATGTGACTTAGACTATCAAACTTAGTCCCACCAAACCAGCACCTGCTAGCTCACTACTACATGAGACTTAGACTATCAAACTTACTTCTACCAAACCAGCACCCGCTAGCTCACTACTACATGTGACTTAGACTATCAAACTTACTTCTACCAACCAGCACCCGCTAGCTCACTACTACATGAGACTTAGACTATCAAACTTACCTACCAAACCAGCACCCGCTAGCTCACTACTACATGGACTTAGACTATCAAACTTAGTCCCACCAAACCAGCACCGCTAGCTCACTACTACATGGACTTAGACTATCAAACTTAGTTCTACCAAACCAGCACCCGCTAGCTCACTACTACATGTGACTTAGACTATCAAACTTACTTCTACCAAACCAGCACCTGCTAGCTCACTACTACATGTGACTTAGACTATCAAACTTACTTCTACCAAACCAGCACCCGCTAGCTCACTACTACATGTGACTTAGACTATCAAACTTACCTACCAAACCAGCACCTGCTAGCTCACTACTACATGTGACTTAGACTATCAAACTTAGTTCTACCAAACCAGCACCCGCTAGCTCACTACTACATGTGACTTAGACTATCAAACTTACTTCTACCAAACCAGCACCCGCTAGCTCACTACTACATGTGACTTAGACTATCAAACTTAGTCCCACCAAACCAGCACCTGCTAGCTCACTACTACATGAGACTTAGACTATCAAACTTACTTCTACCAAACCAGCACCCGCTAGCTCACTACTACATGTGACTTAGACTATCAAACTTACTTCTACCAAACCAGCACCCGCTAGCTCACTACTACATGAGACTTAGACTATCAAACTTAGTCCCACCAAACCAGCACCCGCTAGCTCACTACTACATGTGACTTAGACTATCAAACTTACTTCTACCAAACCAGCACCGCTAGCTCACTACTACATGACTTAGACTATCAAACTTAGTTCCCACCAAACCAGCACCCGCTAGCTCACTACTACATGTGACTTAGACTATCAAACTTACTTCTACCAAACCAGCACCCGCTAGCTCACTACTACATGAGACTTAGACTATCAAACTTAGTCCCACCAAACCAGCACCCGCTAGCTCACTACTACATGTGACTTAGACTATCAAACTTACTTCCCACCAAACCAGCACTGCTAGCTCACTACTACATGGACTTAGACTATCAAACTTAGTCCCACCAACCAGCACCTGCTAGCTCACTACTACATGAGACTTAGACTATCAAACTTAGTCCCAAACCAGCACCTAGCTCACTACTACATGACTTAGACTATCAAACTTACCACCAAACCAGCACCGCTAGCTCACTACTACATGTGACTTAGACTATCAAACTTAGTTCTACCAAACCAGCACCTGCTAGCTCACTACTACATGAGACTTAGACTATCAAACTTAGTCCCACCAAACCAGCACCCGCTAGCTCACTACTACATGTGACTTAGACTATCAAACTTAGTCCCACCAAACCAGCACCCGCTAGCTCACTACTACATGTGACTTAGACTATCAAACTTAGTCCCACCAAACCAGCACCCGCTAGCTCACTACTACATGTGACTTAGACTATCAAACTTAGTCCCACCAAACCAGCACCTGCTAGCTCACTACTACATGACTTAGACTATCAAACTTAGTCCCACCAAACCAGCACTGCTAGCTCACTACTACATGGACTTAGACTATCAAACTTAGTCCCACCAAACCAGCACCTGCTAGCTCACTACTACATGAGACTTAGACTATCAAACTTACTTCTACCAAACCAGCACCTGCTAGCTCACTACTACATGTGACTTAGACTATCAAACTTACTTCTACCAAACCAGCACCCGCTAGCTCACTACTACATGTGACTTAGACTATCAAACTTACTTCTACCAAACCAGCACCCGCTAGCTCACTACTACATGTGACTTAGACTATCAAACTTAGTCCCACCAAACCAGCACCGCTAGCTCACTACTACATGTGACTTAGACTATCAAACTTAGTTCCCACCAAACCAGCACTGCTAGCTCACTACTACATGGACTTAGACTATCAAACTTAGTCCCACCAACCAGCACCTGCTAGCTCACTACTACATGAGACTTAGACTATCAAACTTAGTCCCAAACCAGCACCTAGCTCACTACTACATGACTTAGACTATCAAACTTACCACCAAACCAGCACCGCTAGCTCACTACTACATGTGACTTAGACTATCAAACTTAGTTCCCACCAAACCAGCACCCGCTAGCTCATACTACATGTGACTTAGACTATCAAACTTACTCTACCAAACCAGCACCCGCTAGCTCACTACTACATGGACTTAGACTATCAACTTACTTCTACCAAACCAGCACCCGCTAGCTCACTACTACAGTGACTTAGACTATCAAACTTACTTCTACCAAACCAGCACCCGCTAGCTCACTACTACATGTGACTTAGACTATCAAACTTAGTCTACCAAACCAGCACCCTAGCTCACTACTACATGACTTAGACTATCAAACTTACTTCTACCAACCAGCACCCGCTAGCTCACTACTACATGTGACTTAGACTATCAAACTTATCTACCAAACCAGCACCCACTAGCTCACTACTACATGTGACTTAGACTATCAAACTTAGTCCACCAAACCAGCACGCTAGCTCACTACTACATGAGACTTAGACTATCAAACTTATTCTACCAAACCAGCACCCGCTAGCTCACTACTACATGGACTTAGACTATCAACTTACTTCTACCAAACCAGCACCCGCTAGCTCACTACTACATGTGACTTAGACTATCAAACTTACTCTACCAAACCAGCACCCGCTAGCTCACTACTACATGTGACTTAGACTATCAAACTTACTCTACCAAACCAGCACCCGCTAGCTCACTACTACATGTGACTTAGACTATCAAACTTAGTTCTACCAAACCAGCACCGCTAGCTCACTACTACATGGACTTAGACTATCAACTTACTTCTACCAAACCAGCACCCGCTAGCTCACTACTACAGTGACTTAGACTATCAACTTAGTTCTACCAAACCAGCACCCACTAGCTCACTACTACATGTGACTTAGACTATCAAACTTACTTCTACCAAACCAGCACCCGCTAGCTCACTACTACATGTGACTTAGACTATCAAACTTACTTCTACCA